>CM030889.1:10523442-11153442 GCA_018136845.1 Heterotis niloticus
ATGCAAGTAATGTTTAAGTCTTAAGGAAAATAAGATAAAATACTGCTGAATACTACAAATATTAAAGTGTGTGTATTTTTAGGCCGTGCCGCTTATAATCTGAAGCTACTTATAGTCCGGAAAAAAATCGGGATATGTTTAACAATCGGTGGCGTCCATCCTTTCAGTTATGCCCATTTTTAGTGCCACTCGTGTTGCATTTAACCAAAAGTTGGACCCCGAAGTGCCTTTCTGTGATGCAGCATTGAAACAAAGTTATTTTGCACGCGGGAAGGACGCTAAGGCAGTTGGGTCCGAGCGTGGCGGAGAATCTGATGTTGAAGAAGGTTCAGTCTGACAGCGATGAGGTTAAACAATGAAGCGTCGGTTGTGAATTTAAGGGTCAGGAATTGCTTTGTTCTGTAGGTAATACAGACAGGGCATCTGGCGGGGTCAATGGAGACACCAGGCTGGTAACCATAACACAGTTTTTATTAGCGCACAAGGCAGCAGGAAGACGTTACAGCCAGGAAGGACACCACTGGGGGCACCTTTGAATGTGACACTACAACACATTTGCTGCGGTTGTCAGTACTTTTTTTTTCCATTTTCACAAAGGTGCATCTCTAAATTCAAGGTAATTTTTACAATTTACCCCATCTTAAAACCGAGTAAACACAGTGTATATTGCACTGAACTGCTCAGTCTCTGTCACTTGCTAGGTGGGCTGCGAGTGTCCTGGAAATGCACCTAGCAGCAGGATGACGGACCTCCTGTCGGAATGCACTTAGTGTGTGTGTGTGTGTGTGGGGGGGGTAGACTCGGCCCTTCCCCTCGACGGGTCTCACCTTTGACCTGTGGCTTCACGGGAAATTGAGAAGCTTTTTATACAACCGCAAGCGGCCACAGTCTGCCACTTTCAAAAAGAATCTGTCATTAAGGCGATATTTTTGTGCACGACAGCTCGCATTTCAGCAGCTAACCGTCAGTTTGGGCTGTGCCGCAGCTCTAGGCCCTGTTTAGCGGCCGCCCTCTCGGTATCCAGACATCAGCAGAAGTGTTTCGTAGCCATAACACACAAGTGAGGCGGGAGATCAGTGGGGGAAACCGCAAATTGCCTTCTCAAGAAATCTTGAAAGCAGTTGAGCTGATGATGAATGGTGCTCTATGATGGGATTAGATATCCTTTGATTTTTTTCCACTTCCCCGAGTTGTTTCCCAGTCTGCTCTTAAGATTGTGTTTTTTTCTGCTCCTAAACTGTGGTAACAAACTTAAACAAGGTTCATATCTCGCATATAGCGGGCAAACTGTCTTTTAACCACGTGTTACGGTAAAGGTATTGTGCACTGTAGATACATTTCTGTACGGTGAATGATACGCAGAGATTAATGATGGGTGGGGTTCTGTACCTGGGCTTCTATTGTTACAAATACCAAGGTGCAAATTTTCTCACACAAACGTTTTCCGCCTTTTTGTAATTTCTCCTTTTTCATTTCTTTATTATGTAGAATTTCTGCCTCCGATGAGCGGCGTACAGACTCTGAGCTGGTAGATGAAAGTACAGAGCGTCCAAGCAGAATACACCTTAATTCAACTCTCTTTCACATTGTTTATGGCTCTTGTTTGGTGTTTGTGAGTGTCAGTGATCGATAGGAAAGACAAGGACGTGGCACTTATTTGTGGTGTGAAATGATAGAGGGTCGGCATCGAATAGGAGTTTGTGGAAATAGTACAATTTTTTGCAGTCATTTTAAAGATTTAGTTTGACAGTTTTTTTCATTTAAATTGCAACGCAGCTTAATATTTCTAAAAATGTAAAAACATAAAGTCTTACATACACCTACTGTATATACGGGATTGCTACTAAGCAGAAAGTAAGCAGGAACATCGCATCGATTTTAGTGACTGCCACTTGGAGACAAGAAAAATTTTGGAGGTGAGAACAAAAGATGTTGCAAATAGACTATCAGTCCCAGCCACCACACAAAGTCTCATCCGGAGTTTGTAAATTGAAATTATAATTCATCTGGTGACCAAATTCAAGTTGGGATCCGAGTGAAAAGTTGTTTTCTTATTGTTCTGTTCATGCAGGTGTGATGCTGAAGAGATGTGAGAAAACAGGTGTCGCATGCCGAGTTTGACTAAAACGGATGATTCTTCAATACTTTTGTCTGTGCACTTAGATGAAAGCATCCCCAAACATTTTTTTTACTGTCAGACACACATTTATTTAACGTAGGGTTCTAATTTACAGGACCACCTGGCACAATGGGTACAGCTATCACCTTGCATGCGAAGTCCCCAGTTTTGAATCCCCCTTCCTCCCAAAGTGTCCTTGCTTGCAGTCCCTTCCCTTCAACTGATGCAGTAAAAATTCCCCAAATGGATAAATCAGTGCAAGTCACTCACAGTGCAGGGAGCTTCACACAAAGGTCTCGGAGTAATAATTTCAAAAAGATGCAAGATGAAGTGAAAACATTCAGAAAATTTGGATCTAAATTCCTTCGCATTGTTTTTGAGCCGTCGGGAAACGTATTAATATGATAATGCAGCATTTAAGACGTAATGACGACAAATACCAAGGGCAACCGAAATGTCTGTCAGCGTTATAACACACTTGTTAAGCGTATTGTGCGCCATCATTATTTATGTGTCTAAGCACCGCTGTGCGAAATTTTATGACATGCTGCTTTTACCCTCTGTTTTCGAAAGATTGTTAATTTCCCATGTGACTAATGAATTTACATTTATGTGCTTAACACTTCGCGCCCCCCCCCCCCTCTTGCTCATTAATTTGTGGCCGGGAAAGTAAGAGGCACAAATTCATTACTTTAATGGCTGTGAAAAACATAAAGCCTTTATTTTTATATGCTTACGTCTCCCCTTTAATTGTCAAGATTACACAAAATGAGCATAAATATGTTGACAGAAGTAAGGGTTGTTTCTGATCATTATTATAAACACATTTTTATTTTTTTTTTTTTAATGCCTAAATAGATTTGCGCTGGTTTTTTTTTTTTTTTTCTGTCGTGCTAGTTTTGCATTAGCGGTGCTTCCACCTGCCGGCGTGGCAGGTGCAGCTTGCGGGTTCCGATGTTGGGGTCCGAAGCTGGAATCCGGTTGTTTGTCAGGACGGAATGGACTTGAGAAGGAAGGGGAAAGAGCTCTAAGATTTGAGCCTCAGTAATATTATGGCATCGTGGCAACAGTGTCTGATATTATAAAGAGCTTCTTCTTTTTCTTCTTTCGGCTGCTCCCGTTAGGGGTCGCCACAACGGATCAGTTGTTTCCACTTCTTCCTGTCCTCTGCATCTTTCTCTATCGCACCCACCGCCTGCATGTCCTCCTTCACCACATCCATAAATCTCCTCTTAGGCCTTCCTCTCTTCCTCTTGCCTGGCAGCTCCATCCCTAGCATCCTTCTCCCGATATATCCAGGATCTCTCCTCTGCACATGTCCAAACCAACGCAATCTCGCCTCTCTGATTTTGTCTCTGAACCGTCTAACCTGTGCTGACCCTCTAATATACTCATTCCTAATCCTGTCCAACCTCATCACACCCAATGCAAACCTTAACATCTTTAACTCTGCCACCTCCAGCTCTGCCTCCTGTCTTTTGGGTCTGATATTATAAAGAGCAATGCAGCAATTTTAATTCTGAACATCAGGAAGATGATGATCGTGATGAAGGTCGTGGTCCTGGTACCAAGCATGAGGAACTCGAAGATGAATGTTGGTGTTGAACATAAGGAAGAGGAAGATGTCTATGATTAAGGTAAATAAAAGCAGGAGGAAGATGATGGTGTGGAGTACGAAGACGATGATGATGGAGTTCATTGTGTTAAACATGAGGAAGAGGAACGTGGTTACTGCACTCAATATGAGGGAGGGGAGCATAAACACGATGGTGTTGAGTATGAGGAAGAAGAAGATGATGATTAAGAAGAGAGCACTCGATATGTAGAAGATGTTACATATGAGGTGTTGAATATGAAGACAGCGTAGATGAAGACTGTGATTCGGATGATAGTGCTGAGCAAAAGTAAAATTATGAAAGTTCTGAATATTGGAAAGACTATGAAGATGATTTGATTTTGGTCCTGAATGGAGCTACGGGAGGATAAATGCAGTAGTATCGAATATGAGGAGGAAATGATGATGTTAAAAACAAGTAAGAGGAAGAACTTGATGGTATGAGGAAAGTGAAGAAGGTTATGGTCAAGAACGTGGTACCGTGCAAGAGGAAGACGGGAATTATGGCTTTGGTGCTCAGAGGGAATTGCTGCGATGGCGCTGAATGTGTGGAGGGGTAAGATGGTTGGTTAGGGTGATGGTGAATTTAGTCCAGATCCTCTCCTTATTTTTTTATATCGAATATAGACTTCACCGCTGTGCGTGGCGGAGAAAGAGGTGCTCCAGTTTCCTCCCCCTCTCCCCCTCTCCCCTGCCCTCCCTGTTCTCCTGACAAAAAGGAGGAGCTGAGTGCTCCATCAGCAGGGGCTTCCCGGGGCAGAGCTTCCCACCCCTGTCCCCGTCCCCATCCCTGTCCCCGTCCTTGTCCCCGTAGCCCGTTTCATCTGAAAGGTTAATTAGGTGGACGCTTTGAAAAGGTCACCGTGTCACTTAGCTACGGCGCTCCCGTTGCTCCGCTGTGTCACATGGGCGGTGTCGGGCCAATTGGCTTCAATTAAGGAAGCAGTGCTGTACCGCCTCCTTGTGAGCAATTCTGGGAGCGAAGCTGATGACACTCTCACGCGTTTTCCTTTTCTTGACGGAAATTAATTATACGACAATAAATCGGGATGTTAGTTTTGCACCTCTTGACATTTGGATGAAATATGAACTTGTTTTCCCGGCTTGTTTCCCTCGTGTGAAGTATTGCGATATGTAAAGTGTGGCATTTGGCGGGGCTTGCGGGGTGGCGCCGGGGAGCCCTCGCAGGTAGGTCCGTCGCCCCGAACCCTGTCAGGACGGTCTCCTGTCCTGCACCGCTCCCTCGTCCGATGGGGTCCTTCCCCGCACGAGGAGAAGCTGCTTAGTTGAACACAGGTCGCAGATTCCCCACTCAGGTGGCAGATTGCTGGACCGCTGTGGTTCTGCTCAGGTTCAGGAAGTTAATGGTAATGCACGGATGGGTAGAATATTATCACGGGACAGCTAGCGGCATAGTGATTAGGTCAGTGCCACCTTTGGACTGAAGTACCCAAGTTTGAATCCCACTTCCTGCTGAAGTGACCTTGATCAAGGTACCATAAATTACCCCAGTAAAACAGGTTCCAGGCCCCCGAATGGCCCAGAAACAGACACGGCGAGGTGTCACGTAATGCCTTGCAGACATCCACAGCTGTAAGGTAAATAGCTGTAAGTCGCTTTGCGGAAAAGTGTTGGCTAGATAAATAAATACGAATGTCAAATGGGGCACCGGAATGCATGCAAGAACAAAAAAAAAACGTCTTCGCGAGCATCTCACGGTGGTCGAGGTATCACCCAAGCTGAGCGAGGCCCACTTCTCGGAAGCAGATGGCGACAAAATAAAAGAAATAGCCGCAGGAAAGCGCTCCGGGGTGACTTTTCCCCGGCGATAATTGCTTGTGCTTAGCGACTTTATATTCAATCATATTAGAGCCGTATTGTAGTTGTGGGTGCGGCTGTGCACCATGGTGATGCGCAGATCCATTCACAATGAGATCTAATTAAGCGCTCGGGGGGTTAGCGTCTGTCGGGGCGGGGGGAAGTGGAAGCAACCCCCGCTGGTTTGTTTCAGATGGGCCTCGGAGTCTTCATCGCACCGCAGGTTAGTGATGGAGTCGCCGATTCAACAGATCTGAACACGCTGGGGTTGGGGGGGTAATTTCACCAAGCATAACTTAGCTAATGAACAGCTAGCTGTGCAAAGAAAACATCCTCTGAGGGGAAACTGTTCTCTTCTAAGATGGTATAGTTTTTGCAAGATAACGCTGTATACGTTCCTCCGTAATACCAAGCGTACCCTTTTGATGCTCACTTTCCAGTTTCTCTAGTTTCAGTCAAATGATACATCATGTGACAAAAATATCACTGCTGCTGTTCTGCTCCTGTCCTTTCTCCCATCATCCCCTGGCCTGGTAACCCAAACAGTGTATATTGCGTTCAAGAATTTTCATCTTTTTCATTTTTTCATGCCACTCTTGCTTTTTCTGCGGATTTTTCCGTTGATCGCTTAGGACCAACCCATGTTGACCGGTGGTTCATATAAGGGTTCGGGGACACCACCTCACCATAACCTGACTGGCACTCTGGCACTTTTGAACCGAGGGTCCGGACCAGGCGTCGGGGCCGAGCAGACGAGAGCGGATGGGGTTTCCAAGTTGATCCAATTGGAACCTCTACCTATCCTTGCCAGCCCAGAAAATGCCACATTGGTCTTAATAACCCATAACTTTCAAAGCGAAATCACGGAAGCTGGGGTAGAGCAACAGAGCAGCCCAATCAGCCTAGCACCCCTCGCTGCTGCTACTGTTAATATTATTATTAATATTAATATGGTTATTTCAACAGAGGCAGCGCATGCAGCGTACGCATCGGCGATGATTGTTTGAACAGATTGATTTCTCGTGGCAGCGGGAACTGTCGGGATGAGACCTTGTTTACACCGTTCCTATCAATTAATGAACAGGACGTGTCCGGCAGGAGGGATCATGCTCATGGAGCCGGACACGTCTGTCACTCGGGTGCTTCTTTATTGATGTTCCACGTACGCTGAAGCTACACCTGCGTCAGGTTCCGGTAGCTCCCCGGTGCAGTTCTCTTCTTGTTGCACAACCTAAGGATGGATCTTCTTACTCAGTCTCTATTTCACGTTTACTTTTCCAGATATAGTAACAGTAGGTTTTTCTTTTTTACAGCTGAATTAATTCCACCTGGCAGATGGTTTCTGAAGTCAAGCATGAGTAAATACTGACTTTTCCACCTCGAAAGGACACTTTTCCAGCCTCTGCATCGGCTTTTGTAAAACCTTTAGTGTCGAGCAGCGTGAGCTCATTTGTACCTCTTGAGTTACTGGAGATGACCAGGTTTGATGTGGTGGAAGACTTAGCAGTTAGCATGTTGCTAGATGATGGGCATCTCAGTCTACGATGCTGAGGCCTACCTTCGCAGGAACTGCGGCCAGGAAATGAAGAAAGTTGCAGAGGTTATTTGGGAGTTACGCAGGTCCTCAATGTGTCTCAAATAATCCATCGCTCTGGTTCGAGACTCCCAGGGACATTGGACCTAAAGATCCAATTACTACTCAATAAGTATCAGCAATTAAATAGGGACCTGGAGACCTGGGCTTGGTGCTACTCACCCACTCACACCTGCTGCCAAGCATAGGCAGCCAACCGTGGCAGTCGGCTGGCGTTGAACCATCCCATCCAAAAGGCAAAAATGACCCCTGTTGGTCAGATGGGCCCAACAACATTTGAGTTTCTCTGTCCTTGTCGTCCCCTTCCAGCATCTTGATTCTGCTTCTGGTCCCGCCATCCTGGCTCTGAATCTATCCCCAAAATCTGGCTGCTCCCACTTAGTGCTGGTTCAACCCTCCTGCCTGTAGCTCCTCCCTCCTGCCCTCACCTATATCCTCCTACCTCACCGAGCATTCTGTTGTTTGCCAGTATCACCGAGTGAAAGTGCCTGGCAGGTAACTTGGTGAGCAGGGAGGGCATTTTTTCTGCATGCTCATCTGGCTGCAGTTTGCAATGAACGCCGCTCCTCTTTCGCAAGGGAGACATCAGGGGTAACACGAATTGGTGTGAAAATGCTCGCTGCCAAGGTGACTCTGTTTATTAGATATGGTTCATATGCTCGCACACGTATTTCCTCCTGCTTCTGATAAATGCAGGGTACAGCTTTTTCTATTACCAGGATTGCCTTGGACTCTAATGCTGTGATTAAAATACGCAGCTTTCAAATTCATTAATCGCTGCAAGACCAAATCATATTTTGTTTGAAACTAGCTGAGCTACCCTTCGCCGCCTGGGTCAAAAAGATGTACTGGTGGAAAGTAAAAAGTAATAACAAATGATATAACCACAGAACTGTTTTGCTATTAAAGTGGTTGCATTTAGTGCTGTCAGACAGGCGAATACCACATAAAGTGGCACGTGCATCGGTTGTAGTCAAGTGGAAAGGGAAAAAAGCAAAATATACATCACCAAACTTTATTACCCTTACACCTCTAATGTGTGCAGCACCACATGTATGTCATGCATGATTTATTGTTCATTTTTACATTTTCATTTGCTCACACTTAACAGCTACTGGCAGTTGAACACGCGGATGGCACTGAAAGCAGTGTGTGTGCCAACAGTAATGACGTGCACGCAGCAATAACAAATTATATATCAGCAAACTTTATTACCTTTAAACTGCAGTAACAACTTATATATCACCAAACTTTATGATTCTCTGCTATGTGTGTGTTTAACTGAGAAAGTATGTCAGTGTGTGTTTGCAGAGCCTGTGAGGTGGCTGTGCTCCTAGTAGTGTGAGAAAGTGCGTCAGTGCGTGTGAAACAAGAAAATCTGTCAGTGTGTCACACATGTGTGTGGATTTAGTGTGGTGTCCTCTGCTGTTTATGTGTGCAGAGTGAGAACATCTGTCAGCGTGTTAACATGTGGGTGAAAGAGAGGGAGAGAGCTGGCTACGAGACTCGGCCCCTGTATGTAGGGGGTGGCAGGTGGCGCAGTGGTCAGCGCCATCCTCTTCCAAGTCTGTTCAAATCCCTGCTCCGGCTGTAGTGCCCTCGATCGAGGTACTTACCCCGAATTTGGTACAGTAAAAATTACCCAGATGTATAAAAGAGTAAATCGCTGCAAGCAGCTTAGTGAATGAAGTTAACATTGCCCTGCTGTCTATGGTAGTGATGTGTTTCCTGTTGAGGGCAGAGTGTTGCCCACTGACCACATCTCAGCGAACATCAGGGACCAGTATTAGATTTCCAGCAAACACGGACATAAAAATGTTAATCACAGTCAATAAAGGCCTGGCTGTTGCCACTACTCGTGACAGTTAGCGCAGTGTAATGAGTTTAGGAGGTGGGGGATGCAGCGGGAAGGGCCTTGGTATCCGATCCGGAATCTTATCCCGTCAGCAGGAAGAGAAGTAGGGAAAAAGCTATTAATATCCATCCGTCTATCAATCCATTATCAATAACTACCGTTCCAGTGCTGAGTTGCGGTCGTCGTGAGTCTATCGCGGAGCCATTTTAATTTGTTTTATTTAAACATTTTCCCCTGACGGACATTTCTGGCCTCGTGTCTGCCCCGCATTTTCTGATGTAAAACCGAAATTTCCTGTAAAGCTGGGTCGCGCTGGCGTAATCGGTCCCAAGAAAGGCAAGGAGAGCGTGCGACATCCCATGGCTGTCTGCGCACATGCATCGCACTGTGGTTCGTGGTCCACTGTCCCACCGTCCTCGCAGCGGGCGGCTGTCTAACGGCACAGCAAAAGCCCTCAGCGCATAACATCTGGTCTTCTTCTGGCACTTGGCTCTATTTCATCTTCCCTTCCTGAACCTCACAACCAGTCACTGCTTCGTGTGTGTGTGTGTGTGTGTTCCACATATGGCTGAGGAGGGGCCTACAGCTTGCCCATCCCGTGGAACTCTAATGATGATGATCATTACTATTATGAATTGCTAAAATAGTTCTGGAAGCTCAGTCAATTAGTCTAATACCACCGATTTTTCTGCCATGTTACACAAATAAGTACGTAGGTCGCCGTGCATAAGATTGACAGGAAATACCACGGTGTGAGTGTATGTAGCTGTCAGGAGATCAGGAGAGAAATGGGTCAGAAAGAGATGGGATTTGAAACCTTTCTTGAATGTTAAAACGATTTCAGCAGCTTTGAGGGGCAGAGGGCGCTTATTCCACCACATCAGCATCAAAACTGAGAACTTTCCAGCTTTGGATGCGGCTTTAAAAGAGATGCGCCATTAAAATGCCTTGCATCCCTTGATGCCATTCTCCAGCTCGAGTGGAAAAAGGGAAGTGAGGTGGGATGGAACAAAAACCGGAATGCCGGTGTTTATTTTAGCGCTATTTCCAGCGCATCTTTACGCTTAACTTGCGATTGGCTGTGGACTGACTGTGGGGGCATCTCAATGACCAATTTGCATCTCAGCAGCACTGACGCGATGAACTGCTGCGGGACCAAAAGTTGCTGGTCGAGCGGCGACCCAAGTCGAATCTTTGCGCTCTGAGCTTTGCAAAAATGGGGGGCTAGGGCTCTCTGGGCCTCCCGACGTCCTGTGTTTAGGAAGAAATTCTCACACAGCCCGAGGTACCGCTGAAAGGAGCATGACGGTGCATGCGTTTGCGCGCCGCACACGTGTTTCTCATTCGCGTTCTCAGTTCAGCGGACCGACAGGGTCTGCCGGTCTGAAGCTTGGAATCACTGTACGTGTTTGAAACCCTAGCTGAAGGACCCGGCCGCTTGGTCTTTAACACGCCACCGCTCTCGTCTGCCCATTATTATTTTAGAGATAATTAAAAATGATGTGGCACGTTGGCGCGAAGTCATTACAAAGTCCCCGAGTGGTTATTTGCAGCACCGGATTAAGTGTTTGGATCAGGCTGTCAGCCGTTGACCTTGATTTCATAAACACCAAAAGCCCTTGTGTGTTGGGTGCTCCGTGCCTAAGGTGCAAAACATGGACACCCACGTAATTCTGTGATTGTTATTCATATTATATACATTGCTCTGGTGTAGTGGCATATTTTGACAAATGAGAACAGCAGGTGGCGTGGTGGCGAGGCAGCAGGACTTTGCATGGAAACGTTTCCAGTTTCCAAGCTCCGGGCTAGGGTGAAAAGTCCAGCTGTGTAAATGGGTAAATCCACCGTGAAACTGTGCACCGAGTGGGTCACTTTGGATAAAAGCTTCTGCTAAGCGGCTACATAATATAATAATGTCACTTTACAGGGTTTTCGGTCACAGGTGTTAGGAAATATTCTCCCGCTGTGTCACGCAGAGGGGTTCTGAGATGAGGATTTTCCCACCTCGTGTTACGTTTCACAGATGGCGATAAATTAAACGTACTTATGTTAGGAATAAATTTAGACCTTGGAGTCATTGATACCTTTTGTCTCTGGGAATCAGTGATGGACAAAAAGAGATCCAGCAGTTAAAAAATATGCTGAGGTCCAGCACTTGGCAGAGCTGAGCTGAAAGATCTGGAGAAGGTCCTGAAATGTGCTGATGGATCCACAAGGAAAGCGAGGACATCTGCTAGATCAGACATTGTCTTTCCCATGTCGGCGTGGATGTGGACATTGAAGAAGCAGGATATGAACTCGTGTGAAAACAGATGGATGTGGGATTAAATGAAACCAGAGCTTTCACCGGAGGCCCGGATGACCAGACCAATGCTTCGGACGCATCGTGATTCTGTGGAAAAGACGACGATGGGACAAGTTTTAGGAAGAAGAAGAGGGCGAGCAGCAACGAGACGAATGGACTCAACCGCAGTGACAGCGGACACAGCCCTTTCAACACGAAGGACACGAGTAGAGTGAACTCTACAAATGCGGTCATCCAGAGGCAACGCCGGCCTGTCGGCCCATAGAGGATGGTGCTCAGCCAAGGCTGGTACTTGCCACCCTCGAGAATCAGGTGAAGTTTTCCACAACAAAAAAGCCTGGGTCTCATTAATATTTCACTAATTGATGGAGCTTAATATTAGTTCTAATTTTACGCCTAATTTAATCAGGTTTGACACTCTTATCGAGGGTGACATGCGAAGCCTTCGTAGACGTGAGCTCGGAGTGTGACACGGAGCATCAAGCAGTTGCAAGGTGTGATCCGTATTCGACTAAATATTTAAGCCTAGGACACATTCTGGTTACGATAGGGCCAAATTAATTTTTCTTGAGTAACTTAAGTGTTGCGGCACTAATTAATCCGCAGAGCAGCAGTTTATACAAAAGCACGGAGAGGCGTTTGTTCGGTTATGGGTTTCCGGCGCTGTTGCCGCAACGGGACTTTGCGAGGAACAGGAGAATGATGAGTAGATATCACAGCGGCGCCTGTTTATGTCAATATTTGTCACTGGCTGAAACTGTCAACGCGGTTTGTTTTCCTGTACTCACGGAACTCGGCGGGAGTCGGACGGAAACGATTATGGATCGGTTTTTGCTCAGAAGCAAGGCGCTGGAGAAGAGCGGTTCTCCACAAACAGCGCCATGCTTGACAGTTGAAGGAAGCGGTGCTAGCGCGGTGAATTGCGGGTTCTGACCGTGAGACTTTTGGCCCCCAGGATTAAATGGCTTTATTACGCAATGGCGATAAAAGCATTTGGGGTTGACTAGCACCCGGGACCCTGGGCTCTGCAGAAAGACCCAGTCTGAGGCCCTCTCTCTCTCTTTCTCTCTCTCTCTCTCTCCTCCCCCTCCGCTCTTTCATCCGCTCTCGTGCGCCCTCCTTGTAATGGTCCCAGCATGGAGTCCTCAGCTCACAGCCAGCAGGTTACAGCAGGAGGTCCCTCATCCTCATCAGCATCATCTTCATAATGATCGCCATCATCATTGTGCCCTCTTACTCAGCAGCATCGTAATTGTCATGCTCCTCCTGTTCGACATCATCACAACCCTTTTCTTCTTCCTCTTCCTCTTGTTCGGTACTGCAGTCACAGCCGTCATCTTCCTTATATATAATAGCACAATCATGATCCTAAACTTCATCATCCACCTCATGTCCAGCGCCATCATAATCATATTTCTCTTATCATATTCACGCTTATCCTAATCATTCATCTTCCTCCTCAGATTCAAGACCATTATAACCATCTTCTTCTTCCTTTTAAATACCACAGTCATAATCACCATCCTCTTCCTCCTCATGGTTAACAATGGCCCAAGTTTTCTTCTTCCTCTTCTATATTTCAGTGCGACGCTCACAGTCATTTTCATCCTTCTATGCAGTACCGCAACTTATAATCATAACCTTCATCGTTTTATCATGACCTTTACTTCATCGACGTCTTGCATCATGAAGTACTTCTACCTTATTTTTAACACCATCCTGATCATCATCTTCCTCCTCGTAACATTCCACACCGTTGTACTAATCTTCCAGGGGCTCATATTCCTCATCATCATCATAACCATCATCATCTTCCTCATATTCAGCACTACCACCGCACTCATAACGTTCATCTTCCTCCCGTTTGGCACCGTTGTCGCGGTAACCTTCCTCATCTTCATCGCCTTCGAAGTCCCCGCGATCCTCATCATCATCGGCGCACTCCCGCTTTCGGGGAGGCCACAGCTGGTGCGATGCGGCAGCTGGAGGTCTCTGTTTGAGAGGTGCGTTTCCGTCAACAGTCGCTTCCTCCTTTCTGAGACGCGAAGGCTTTTGCCCGCCCAGGCGGGAGATCGGTTCTCCCGGCTCGAGATGAGACAAGGCCGCGCTGTGGAGCGGAGGCCGAGCGTCGGTGCTCGCTGCACATCGCCATCCTGTACGTCATGGTTGCCATGCAAAGTCAGCACTGTAATTAGAAAAGCAGATGGTAAATTTAGAAACGGATTAATATATAATCAATATTCATGGCAAGGAAAAAAAAAAACCCAAGCGCCTCAATGCTTAAAATTCACATTAACGTAGAAACTAATTGCAAAACTCATTGGAGAACACGCAGGGCCGGCGCCGTCGAGGGAAATGGGCCCGTCGAGCGACACTCTTCGGTATCCATTCATCTGCGCAGTGATTTACCGTGGTGCAGAGATGCGCGTGAAAATTATTCTCGGGGTGTCGGAAGGGTTTGAACGTCAACAAGAACATTAGCGGCCGAAATCCCAAAGTTGTCGCGTAAAACCGAGCGTGTAAAAGTGGCCGAGAATCGGGGAATACCGAAAAACACTGAATAGCGAAGACCAATGATGCTCGAGGGCAAAGCGAAAGTGAGAAATGATGACTGCGATATGCTGTAATAATGAAGCTGGCGTTGTGTTGTTGGGCTGATGTCTGAGCCCCTCCACGAAGTTTAGTCCTCCACTTGTGTCAAAAAATGTGTCTTTTAAAGTGTTTTTGTTTTTTTTTTTTTTTTACGTGTTACATCTCTCAGATTTTTATGACATCTAACCATGTAAATATATTAAGGGATATTTATTATCTGCTGTTTATTAATTGGCATTTAGCAGTAAAGGTGACAGTGGAGTTACAACTGAAGTGAGCCATTTGTTTATTATGAGCAGTAATTTAATATGTGACAGGGTTTTACTGTGTGTTGTCTCTTCCATCTTCATCAATCTTCATGTTTGTCACCAGTCGTGATACTTCGACTGGTGCTTTTTGCCTTTTGAAGAGGCCTGACGCCGCACGAAAGCGAGCAGGTCGCTAGCGATCGAAAAAGCGCAGAGCATTCCGGATCGCCCCTGTCGCTCTTTAAATATGTACTCAGACGCACGGCGCGGCACTCGGGCGAAAATGGCCTCGTGTCGGCAGTGTTTGCGCTCGCTGTGGACTCCTCTCCAGTTACTAAACAGATGGAACCGCGTCGCTCCCTGCGGGCTGCCAGCTCTCTGTTATGTAACAGATTAACCTGTTTCACTTCCTTTTCGATCACACCTGCTTTGACGCATTATTTCATTCTCTTATTAAATTATCTCTTTGTGTGGTTGAATTACAGTGATGTGACAGTTGTAAGATGCAGGGCCGTCCATCAGTGCAAAGGCCTTGTGTTGTGACAGTCTGGGGCTGCTTTAACTGCTGGGGCCTGAGGACCTCAGGCGTTAATTTACATTTATTACAATTTCTTTACAAAAATCTGACTCTTTTCTTCAATGAGACTTCGTGTTAAACCACTTACCCTGATTTAGTCGTTTATACAAGGGCACTATAGCATGAGGTGGGATTTGAACCTGGATCCTTTAACAGCTACATCCCCGGATGCCCTATTCTGCAGCGGCCTCTGGAGATGCCCCGTTATCATTTCTGCCACAGTTACTTGTCTGACATCCTGCTTGTGTGTGAGTAATGCTGCAGCGGTAAAGACAGATACAAAGAATGAATGTTTGCTTTTGGTCTTTTAAGATCGCAGCCCACCAAAAGCTATTTGAAAGTTATGGTAATAGAGGTCAGGGGGCACCTATGCCCGTTGGTGGGCCTTGTGAAGGTGACCCCCAGCCTGGAACCAAAGCGACGTCACATGCTCCAGCCCTCCCTACTCTGACAGGGCACATTCAACTGGCCACCAGGTGCTCCAGTGGGTGGAGGAGTTAGGCCATCTTCTCACTTTCCACCCTGTACTGCTGACTCCATGTTACAGGATAATTAAGGCTTGTATGGGAAGGAGAAAGGAGCAAGTGGGAAATGTGAAGGATGGTGGAAAGGGAGAGATCCTGATGGGCAACTAGAGGAAGGGTGCAGCCCATGGGTCCCACTCACGTGTAACATAGGGTTGCATCATGGTTGTGCCCCAACCCCTCTGGCTGATGAACTCATGTTCAACAAAAGAGCTTCCTGGAGGAGACCTGATCTGCCAAAAAAAGTGGAAAGACCTTCTCCGGGAGATGCTTTGGGGGCAGCCCCACATCATTACGTCCAGCTGAGGACAACACAAATGCATATTTATGAGGTTTCTTTTCAGGTGAGCCCCTCCACTCCATCCTGCCCTACAGCAGGTTTCCTCAGGTGCCTGATCCAATTCTAATCACCAACACGCTGTCACACCTGTCCGAGCGTGTGTCCGGGTTTGAGTCCATCCTGGTTGTACACAGCCTACAGCAAGGGGCCGCACGCTCATTTGCATAAGCAAATATAGCAACACCAGGTGTCATCTGGAGCGGATGCTCACCTGCCCCGCCCCCCTCACTGAGACGCCGCCGAGCAGCGATGGAAGAGCCTCCCTCATTATTCCCCTTGTTTTCACAGCTAACTTTCCTTTCAGAAACGTTTAAGTCTCGGCACCTTGAATACTAATTTGCGAGCGGCGACAACATCGAGTTCAACCTTGAAAGGCTTGAAAAGGGGGGGCAATCAAAGCATCTCCTTCAAAACAAAAGTGCAACCCGATTGTCGCTCTGCAGACGTGCCGTTGCTTGCAGATGAAGAGAACGAGAGCGCTGTTGTCCCCCTTTGAAGGCGTGCCGGTTTTTACATGCGGGGTCGCTTATTGGGCCTCCCACTTTATGAGCAGCAGGAGAGGCGGGGCAAATTAAAGTGTATGCAAATGAGCACGTAGGCCAGTGCCAACCGCAATCTCCGGAGCTGGGTTGTCCAAGTAGTGCAGTCCGAGTAGTCTACCAGATTTGACTCTGGACCACGATACCGAATATGTTAGCAGGGGGGAGGCAGAGTGGAACCTGATGCATGATGGTTCCCGAACAAGCGTTGCTTTCGTTGGGTGAAGCTCCGCCTCCTTTCGGTCATTTGGCGATTTCGAGACTCCTGGTTCTCGGCAAACTAAGCCGCGAGACAACAGTGACTGTTTGCTCCTTATTTTCTCATCTTCTCAACGTTTCTGCATCGCGTTCTAATGTTGGATTCGCTTTTTGCTTTGGAAAAATGACATTAATTAAGCAATAATGTAATGACCCCAAGGGATTTAAGAGTAATATCTAGGGGCAGCGTCGAGGATATTTTGCTACGCATTGCCAAATTGGCCTGGGTAATTGGCGGGATATCACTTGTTAATACTATTATGACTGAGGTCCCGACCCATAATCCTACTACAGTCAATTAGTGTTGTCGCTGGGCCCCTGAGGCGGACACAGATTTATGAGTTTATGTTGTCAGGTGGGACGGAGGCAGACAGAGCAGCGACAGCCTCTGGCAGGAAGCCTCATGTTCTCCTGCCTCCCTGCTGGAAACAAAGGGGCTTCATCTTCTATGTGTCATATCAGGCGACCACCAGCACCCCCTTGTTTTTTTTTTTTTTGTTCGTATTTTTATATATGTTGGCTGGATGGGCCTGACTGGCTGTGATGTTTGTGCACGAGTGACCCCTTATAACAGCATGCAGGCAATCTGGCTTAGCTAGCAGGGATTGTGGGAAATTCCCCCTGGCCACTTCCATAATGTCATCAAGTACAGTTTAGTAACAACAGACAACTTACAGAAGGATCATTGAGCAGACAATGACACAGAACACTCCTTCTGCAAGTCCTGCTGGAACCGCGAGGGCATACGGACCGCAACAGTGCACGCATTTGCGGGGGGGATGCAGCCATTGCAAACAAATGTGCAAAAAATCTATTTCGGCAACGCAGCAGTTGTCAACGCTTCATCTGTTAAACGTAAGTAAAACAACAAAGGCACTGGATGCATAAAGGGGTGGCGGGAAGACTTGGTCCCCCACAGTGCCTACAGTATACAGTACATCACAGGGATGCACATTGAGGTGAAAATGAAATCATCTCCCATGGTGCGTAAGTCACAGTTCCTGCATATTGTATTTGTGTTCATTTGGTTTGTGGGAAAGAAGGAGTTAAGAGCTGCCCACTCCAGCCTGGAAACAAAGAGCTGTAACATTGGCAGATTTCCCTCTTCCATAACTCAGATTCTGCACCATTAAATTTACTTAATTAAGGAACACTTAACTCCACTTCTATAACCTGGATGAAATGAACACTTTTATGGTATTAAAAGTCAAAGAGAAACCATATATTAGTTGCTCTTGTTATATATACACAGAGGGAGGGAGGGAGGGAGGCCTCCATGTCCACTCCACCACCTTCCCTACAATGAGGCTACTGTTTCCCTACATATAAAACAGGAACCCCCCCAAGATGTAATGGTAGCACTAGGTGGCATAGTGTTTAAGGTTGTTGTCTTCAAGTCTAGAGTCCTGAAGTCTAAAGATTCTAGGTTTGAATTACCTTTACTGCTGTAGCATCCCCCTTCAAGGTTGTTAAGTGCTGTTGAGTTGATGTCAACTCATGGCGACTCTATGGATAGTTGCCCTGAAATATATCTGGTCTTCAGCAAGTTGGCTAAGGCCAGCATGAGGTTCCCTGCTCTTTTCCTGACTGCTAACCATTGGTCTTCTTGATAACGTTGAACCCGAAGGAGTATTACTGCAGTCAGTATAACCCTCGGGATCACGGCAGGGCACAAGTGCGTACACCATGACAAGGTGGCAGCTATTGATCCGCTTGTTCAAGCTACTCATCCCAAGTTGATACAGTAAGAATTACTAAGCTTTATAAATGGGCAAATCATTGTAAAGTTTTTTTTTTTTTTAAATACATGCAAATAACTTGGACAAAAGAATGACATAACTGATTGTTAATTTTTAATGGAAGTTGCCTTCATATAAACATCCTGTCCCTCGTGAGTCCGTGACTGCGGCTTGGTCACAGTCCTGTATTCTGGCCTTTACAGTATCAAAGGGATGTTCAGACCATTTAATGGTTATATTCTTACTTATACGTTCCTTCAAAGCAACATACATTGCAGTACTTACAGTGATTTACTTCTTTTGTACCTGTGCATGCTTGTGCTCACAGTCTGTGTGTGTGTGTGTGTGTGTGTGTATGCGCCTTGATGAGGCATTTCTGTAAAAAGCCCCCAAAGGTGTAGTAAGCCCTGAAAAATAGATGGCGTGGGGATATTCCCACATAATAAAATGCCTTTTAAAAGTATAGTAAACTTGAAAGATAATGAAAAGTGCAAAAACTTTTTGTTTGTTCTCAATTTTCACATCTTTATGTTTCATTGGGATGGAGCTGAGTTTGTGTGTGTGTGTGTGTGTGTGTGTGTGTGTGTGCGTGCACATGTGCGCCTGTTAGCACTCCAGCCATCTTGCGACCTTCACCCTTCATTTCTTGGCTTGTCCGTTTATTCATTCCTGCATTTATTCATTCAGTCACACAGGGTTGAACTTGTGTCTTTGTGAAAAACATAATGACTCCACTTCCTCCTACCGCAATGAGACGCAGTGAGAACCTCTGCAGCTCAGTACCACTGCTGCCCTTGCCGGAGTTCAACAAACGTCCGCTGAAAGGCTTTCGCACTCATCCCACCTCTTTAGTGTCTTTTTCATATTTCATAATGAGCTGGAATTAAGACAGACGGGATTTCTCCTGCCAGACATCTGCAGAGCCATTCCTCTATTTCAGAGGAGTTGAGAAAGAGCTTCTGATGAGGACCTCAGCATCCTCACCCCCCCCCCAGTCCTCATTCACACACACAGAATGTTCACAGGAAGCCCCACTCACATCTCTGCATCTTCAGTTTCAGAGAAGGTGCGCCAAGCTGCCTCTTTTTAATATTTGCATTATTCAGGCACCTTCTGATTCAGATTTTAACTCTGAACAAGCTTTGATATGTTGCCTTTGAACTTTTTAACAACTTTCGGGGAAGGAAAAAAATTAGTTAATTAGTTCTCTTGTAGAACAGAGAGGGGAGCGGGAGGTTCAGGGATGATGGAAAAGGGCCCTGATGTTACTGCGGGATGAGTCAGAACCTCCCGATGAATCCATGACATTTCAGTCACAGAAAACACCTTCAAATCTTTATTCACGACTGAACACATTTCCATTGATTTGTGCTATTATTATCGAATGGTAGCCACTTCCATGCCATACCATGCTTAAAATGCCAAATGTAGAAAATTTAAATGTGGTGAAATACATATTTCAGCTTCTGTGTTTGCATTATTACGGCACAGTGGCTCAAATGTAGACAAAGCAGGATGCAACAAAACACAGTACAATAAAAAGGAGTTACCTGCCACCCCTCCAAATTCCCCTTTTTAAGAAAAGTTAGTGGACTACATTTTAATGAGTTATATCTTCCTGCACTATATTTGATTTTAAGGTTGTACTATGTGTGTGTGAAAATAAATGAAAACAAACAACGTGGTATATGATAAAAAATCCATTTTTAAATTTAATAACTCGTGTGTCGTTCATATTCGTTTACTGTTCAAAATTCCTGGACCTATTTTGTTTATAAGGTGTGTGTAATACTATGGCCGTTTTCATACAAACGCATTGAACGTGAGTACCTACTGTATATCAACTTTTTTAAATGGGACAATTTATGTTATATGTATATTTCAATAAATATAGAGGAAAAAAATATATTATTTTTTAACTTAAGTCTTCCACTTAACACGTATTGTCAAACCAATGTATATTTCGTGTTTTCTGATGTGGGTCTCGGCACTCTTTCTTATTCTTCTACAGCGGCACACAAAAGCTTGAACCAAACGCCTTATTCGATTTATAATGTCATACCTCTCATGATAAATACAATAAAACATTTAATAAGACCATTACCCGCTTGTCAGAGTAGAGATCTTAATCAACGTAAAGTTCAAGGCTTTAAAGAAATTGATTTGGACATTTTATTATAAAGGCTAGATTGTAAAGCAGATAGCATGAGAGCCGTTCCATTACCCGGACTGTCAGCAGTGAACCGCGTCCCATGGGACCCCCGGATAAACACATTACCCGGCACTTGCAGAAAAGGCTTCATCCCACTGATGCTAAGAAATCGATGGAATTCATTTCAAAAAACGCGCAGGCAAAACCGACACGTTTCTCACAGTTTTTGCTCCTTTTCAGGCCCCATTCATTCCCTTTGCTGGCTCCCCCCAGGGTTTCGGAACCCGGGACAGTCTAGGTCTGTTGGCCGTGGGTCACCAGAAATGCCCTGCTCTTTCCACGGAGGGGTCGTGTCATTATAGCTATAGTAGTCGCTGCTTAACTGTGATGTACGGTACAGTGCAGCGCTGTACAAAAAGCCGCGGCTCAAAAAAATGACAACCTGGCCTGGAGCACAGTGCGAACGGGCCGGTAGCATCCAGTCTTTTGAGGCCTTGGCGCAGATGGCTTTACGGGTGGGGGGGGGGGGTCCTCTCTGGTCCACTCTGTGCAAAGATCATCCTGAGAGTACTCTAATTTACCCTTCTGGCATACTGTGTCCGGCTGAGCGTAAAAGCCGCCTCTGCTCTCTCATAAGGCTACTGGACATTCATAATGCCCTGGATGCCCCCCCCCACTCCTTATAATAGTGTGTTAAGGATGAAAACAACACCCTAGACCCCCCAGTTCTCCTTATTTGAGTGTGTTGCGGATGTTAATAACTCCCTGGACCCCTCCTCCCTGGCTCTCTGTATGAGTGTGTTATGGATGTTAATAATAAACCGCCCCCCCCTCCAGGCTGTACTTTAAAACACACTGAGTTAATGCCCCAGAACCGGATGAGTCTGGTTTCCATTGAGATGAATCCCTCGCCCTGCTTACCATTCATCACTGGTTTAAGCAGTGTGTGAGAGGTGTATCCACACTGCAAATTAATGTCTGATGGAGGCAATTGGAGAGTGTGGCGTATTTTCATTTGTTTATTTATTTTTTTATTTTTTGCAATAGGGGACCATCAATTTGAAAGTGCTAGTTTGCATAGAAGTGCATACTAATACTAATTTCCTCCTGAATTATGGCTTTATCCCGAGCGGAGAGGCGCAGTAATGAGAGACGGACAGGAGGTATTTGGGCCCCCCGCACCCACCCTTTGACACCCACCTGGTGTCGATTGGGTCCTGCTTTGAAGGCTCCACCCTCTGCCCATCTCAACCATAACAGCCCTAATACTGCCTAATCACCAGTCAAAACATTGGCGGCGCCATCGAGCGCCTGCAGGGGGCTGCAGACCTTCTCATTTACGTATGGACGTTCTTAGCTATAACCCCCCACACACACACCCCCATCCCCAGCCCAAATCCTGATTACTTCCAGAGACGGCTGAGCGATGAGACTCCTCCAAGGACAGAGCCCTCCTGTCGCGCAGAATTGCCGCCCTTAATCCTGCGATTTCCCAAAAGGATACGGGAAAATGTAATGAGAGGCCCTCGTGAAGAGCTCCTTCAATTACACGGACTTCTCCCGCGTCGTAGTTTATTACTCTGATCGGCGCTCGGTGCGATGAGGTGAGCTGACACTGGACGCCTTGTGTTCGCCGAATAAAGACACTCTCTGTCCTGCACGCTGCAGCGTTCCTTCACGTTCAGGGAAATGACAGGTGACTCATTCAATATGTGAGATTCTCGACTTAGTAACACAGCTGGCACTGGAAGTCTGTCTGTAACTCGCAGGTTTAACTCCAAAGTCACTTTTACGATCAATACAGCCTTATGATGCAGACACACCTCAGTTTATTCACTGGCTGTTCCCTAAAATATACAAAATAACACCAACAGATTAAAAGATATATACACTGTGACACTCTGTCATTTACTAATACTTACTATTTTTACTTATTTTGAACAACTTTAAAATTATATTTAAAAATGGGTGAGGACAGAAACATTGTAGTCTCCCAATGTTTCTCATCTTGGACCCAAATGGAAACACAGCCAGCTAAAGCAGTTTATACTCCTTTGCTGTTTGCGGTCTCTTTATTGCCATCTGTAGGCTTGGAGGGTAATGGCATTTGGCATTTCTAGACATATTTGTGCTAATGAAGAATAATGAATTAGGGTCACATTTTGTTATGCAAGGGAGTCCAAAATGAAGTTCCTTGGGTCCGTGGTGCACAGTACACTTAATAATGTGAAAAAGTAAATGTTAGCTAAACTTAAGAAAAATATAAAACGTTGTAAATATAAGACGGGTAACTATAAAACAGGTAATATAAAAAAGGGCCATCTAAAAGAGATGTGCAGTATACACAGTATATGGTTATAGATGTACAAACAGTTGATGGTCATGGTCAGTGATGCTGGTGGTCAGATTTGAGCTTGGGTTTGACAGCCTGTGGTAGAATGCTGTTCCTCAGCCTGGTGGTTTTGGTTCTCAAGCTGCGATAGCGGCTCCCAGACGGCAGTGGTGAAAGTGGCAGAGAGATTTGGAGGGGTCTGTGGTGATCTTGTAGATGGTCTGGATGGTGGGTGGTATCAAATACATATTGAAAATAAAAAAATACTTTAGAGACAGTAAATAATACATTGCAGATGTTAGCATATTTAAATTTGTAAGTCAAAGGCCTATAACTTAAGGATCCAGTGAATGTGTTAACCATAGATGTACGTGATGAGGAAGAGTGAGAAACGTGTAGCTGTGGTCTATTTACTGCACTTGTCACCCATTCCTGTGCTGCTGATACGTCGATGTTCCTTGTCTGTTACTGGTAGCGTGAGGTTATGCTGGAATGGGAGGCCGTGGCGTGTCAAACCCAATGGTGTTCTCACAAGGGTTCTGTCAATACACAACGAGAGGCTTCCCACATCACCAGCAGAGCTGCTAGCTGTTGTATTACCTGCTTACAGGTGGCGCTGTTCTTTGCAAACTGTTGAGTGTAGTTGGAGCAACCACTTTGACTTCACAGCTGAGCTGTGTAGTCCTCGCATAGATGTCACCCCCAGTTCCAGCTCCTTCTAAGCTCTGAAACGTATAATCATCTCTAGAGGCACAGTTTTATTCTATTTTAATTTATATTTTGAGTTCATTTACTTTTTCATTTCAGAAACCTCATGTGAGGAAACAGCACCAAGTTCACAAAAGAAGCTTTTAAAATATTACATTGGATTCTTATTTAATCTGCAGTGATAACATAGTAGCCTTGGTTATTTATTTATAAACGATTATTATCACTTGTTTTATGAATATTAAAATATGAAAAAGCACACTTTATGTAAAATGCTTAACACCGCATTCAAAAAAAAATTCAGAAGCTCCACGTTGCACCCAGCCAACATGGACTGGCAGCAAAACACCACACAGCAGGACTCTTTTTCAGCAGGAAAGGTTGTTAATATGGATGGAGCATACTAATTTCCTCCAGTTTGCCAAACAAAAAACGTAAATATTTAAAACAAAACACCAAAAAAAAAGGAACAAAAAGAAATATCAAACACCAAAATATAACAAAAAGGATCTTCAAACATTTTAGGTGATTTTTATCAGTGACAAAATATATCGGGGACTCTGTAGATACTTTATAGTAGCGCAATGGAAGCAATAGCAGCAAACACAGATGGCCGTGTGTGCTGTAGATATCCCGCAGTACAGTAGACTCTTCAAAAACACTCTTTATCATCGCAAAACACAGTGATTTTAATTTACATTAAAAAACATGTTTCTGTGACTTTTAACTGTGAATTAAAACGAATGCCTTTGTTAGTCTGCTGATGCATTTGCGGGGATAAAACGACTTGCAGTGAGACGCGGCCATAAATAGGAGCAGAGTGTGAGCAGAACACGGAAAACCTTGGTTTTGCCAGGCATCATGCAACAGGAGCCACCTGTGTCGATCTCTGCCTGCGTGTCTTTCATTTGGAGCTTCTGAGACTCAGCTTTCAGCGTGAAATATGGGATGATCGTGGGATACGCATGTCATGCTTTCTCTTCTCACCTTGGCCACCAAACGTTATTGCAATAAAAAATGGGATGGCGGTCTAGTGTGTTAGATCTGTGAGCTCTGTATTTTATATCTTCAACTCCCTGGTCTTAACCCTCTTTGTGAAACGTTACTACAGAAAATCAAGGCTGTGTCAGTTTGTGAATGAGCTGCTTCGATGTCAGATGAGTAATATTCCGACACTCACTATACGACAGTACTGTACTGAATTACACGGCTGACCTGCACTCTATTAGTTGCACAAAATGACTATTTAAAAATGTTAAATCAACATGCACGTCCACTGTAGAGAATAAATAGGAATGTGGCTGGTCGCTGACACTTAAGAGTCGATCGCTCGGTGAAACGGTAAGAGTTAATGCTCCGAGGCTCACGCTTCTTGACCCTGCCAAGGTTATTCTAAAATTCCCTGTGTTACCGAGAAATGTAATTACCGCTGCTTCTGTAGCATGGTTCCGTGTTGCATATTTATATTCTATTCATATCCAGTGGATCTGTCTGTTAATAAGTAGGTTATTTATAAGTTCTGCGCAGAAGCAACCTTTGGCACGGGTACCTGCTCTCCGGCGTGCGAAGGTTTGAATAAACAGCTCTTTAGTCGTGTGCCCATCGGCTCATTTGAGTGTGGTCTCACTTCTGTAGGGAGAGTCATAAGACTGAGATTTATTCATTTCACACTTTTCTCCTAAGTGTTGCGCAGTCATTATTAGTTAATAATTGTTCTACTAGTATTTACCTGATACCTTTGCTCACAGTGACTTAAAAGTGCTGCATGCGTTTAACTTCCTGCAGTCATTTATTCATCGGTACAGCAGAGCGCTGTGACAAACAATCACAGTCGCACACTATGGGCAAGGAAGAGTTATCAGTTCACCTGAAACGCATGTCTTTGGACTGTGGGAGGAAAACAGAGCATGGCATGAACATTGGTCACCTCCGTTCGGTTCGAACCCCTCTTGCCCATTGGGTCCAGTTGGACGGCAGCACGAAGCAGCAGAATTTCACGCTCATCGCAACGAGCATTTCTCCATTTTCCGGCTAGTTATAGCGGACAAGGGGACTCCTTCGGATTCGCACGTGTGGTTCGGGCTACTCGTTCCCAATCCTCCGAGACGTACATGACAAACACGTGTTGCTGACTGGCACCGTTCTTGGCTGGCTTCGAAGTCGCCCTGACGTCTCGGAAAACAGCAGGAGCAGCATACAGTATGTACGTCCAACACCAACGCCTCCACATCCCTCAAAGAAGCCCTCAGAAATTGACCCGCATGGTAGCGCGTGCTAAATCCCCCTCTGGCTAAACGTAGTAAAGGACACGGTGCTCTACTTAGCCAAGATGTATGCACGCTGCGGTGTGATTGATTAATGGAGCACGGCGCTAACAAAATCACATCCCCGAGGACCAGTTTCCAAACACTCCCAAAGCAAAAGGAGGGGAATAAACAAACAGGTATGGGATGCACATCAAAGCGCGGGCAACATTGGCCGATCCCCTCTTAATGAGCTGACGGGTCAGAAATAATAGGCGGTGCTCCATGTCGTAAGTCAGCAAAGCCGCGGCTAATGTCACAACCGCCAGTTAGCGATGGCCTCGGTATAAATAGACCCGGTCGACATACAAACTGATCACGCGGTGTTGTTTGCGGCGACATAACCGTGTCGGTCGTAGTTCGCCAGCACCTAAAATCGGCCTCCCACGTGCCTCTTGGCCTGCGCTGCGATTCTGTTGCTTGTTCTCGTTGAAAAGTTTTTGTCGAAGGTAGGCTTGCATGGTTCATTTGTGGTTCACGTGTGCATAGGAATAAAATGTTGATTTGAATTGCTTAGCTTTAGCACTGCAGTTGACTAAGAGCGTCTATTAGTTGTTCAGGGAGAGAAAGTGAAGCTAAAAGCTGCAATGCGTCGCCAGTTCAGGATGAGGTGGGATCGTTGCTGGAAGCTACCACGCGGCGGCGATTCTCATGACCGACACCTGTAGCTCTGCAAGTCGGTTTTTACTCGAGCTGATTTGGAACCGCGGTTGAAGCTCTCTTTAACTTCTTCTTCTTCTTCTTCTTCTTCTTTATCTTTCAACTGCTCCCGTTAGGGGTCGCCACAGCGGATCAAACGTTTCCATGTCTTCCTGTCCTCTGCATCTTTCTCCGTCACACCCACCGCCTGCATGTCCTCCTTCACCACATCCATAAATCTCCTCTTAGGCCTTCCTCTCTTCCTCTTGCCTGGCAGCTCCAACCCTATTATCCTTCTCCCGATATATCCAGCATCTCTCCTCTGCACATGTCCAAACCAACGCAATCTCGCCTCTCTGACTTTGTCTCCAAACCGTCCAACCTGGGCTGACCCTCTAATATACTCATTCCTAATCCTGTCCATCCTCATCACACCCAATGCAAATCTTAACATCTCTTCTCCTTCTTCGGCCAGCAGTAGCCCAATTTCCGCCAGCACCGTCGGCTAGCAGTACTGGTGTCGGTCGTTCTTAACCCGGGGCTCGACCGATCCGGTATGGAAATTTGTATTTTTGTCCGCATATTAGGTTTGCCGAGTTTTTACGCCGGATGCCCTTTCTGACGCGACCCTCTCCATTTATCCGGGCTTGGGACCGGCAGGAAGAAATACACTGGTTTGTGCATCCCCTTGTGGCTGGATTGGTTGAAGCTCTCTTTAACATTCAGTGTTAAATTGAATGGCACACAAAGGCCCATAAAGAGGCCCATTTACGTGCGGTGCTTTGAGAAACATTTACAGGCGTCGATTACCATACGGATTGCTAATACCGATGAGCGCTTAGCTTACATCACATATTTATCTCCTCGTATTCTAATGATTTATGAATTAGCTGGATGGGACGGAGGAGACGGCCCGCCTCGTAAACGCGGCGGCTTGTGTCTCGCCGGTGGTTAAAGACGACGCCGATGGTTTGATTTGCGGCGTACGACAGGAGCGTCAGCGCCGCATCCTTTATTGCATTAGCCAGCGCAGTAGCACTCCTTTCTTCGAGATGAATCGATTCTCCTTAGTATCTCGGAGTAGCGAGAAGCGGCGGCGATTGGATCGCAGGTGAGATGCGGTCGCCGGCCCTGATGCCAATCGCCTGACACCATCTCGCGAGCCTTTTCTTCTTGTGTTTCTCTTTTATTCACAGCGAGGCGTGCGAAGATGCACTGGAACGCTCGCTCCCGGGGGGATGAATCACAGCTATTTCGGTCCAAAAAGGCACCGTGTGCTCAGCAAAGAGCCGAAAGCACTGGAACGGCACCGCATGTATCAGTCACACAGTCAGCCTGCTTTAATTATGCCGCTGAGATGAGTGCGCCCGTGCGGGCTCTAACTAAAGATTAACATGTCATTTATTTTTGCACTTGAATAAATTACAACAGATAATAGATTTCACATACTGAGTCTGGGGGAAATAACTCAGGCTTTTCTAAGAAAGCGACGGAAAAGCCTTTTATGTAACTGGTAGCTCTTTTATGCCAAAGTGGCGGTGGCAGCAGCATGGGGAAGGACTGACGGGGCCGAGGTTAAACCGCCGTTAACGTTCTGCTAATGTGCTTAGAACCGATCCAGCGGGTTGAAGGATGGCAGTTAAGAAACCCCACGCTTTTGTGACAAACAATTACCTGAAGAACCGAGTTACTGCTCAAATTTCCGCTTCCTGCTCTATGTGAGTTAAGAGACAAAGGCTTCTGAGTTTTAGCAAGTGTGTCAGTGGGTAGGATTCACTGGTATTTTGCACCTAGCTAAAGTGGCCTCTTTAGCAGCGATACTCCTAACTCTTTAGGATACCATGGAGAGCTAGGAAAACAGATGGATATTAGATCAAATCTAACCAAAACTTGGTGGAAAGGCAAAATGTAAAACGGAGTTTTTCATACTAGAGGCAAAAGTTAGGTCTTGGATGGACGCTGACTCAGATTGTGCAGGAAGTTACATTGGAAGCACAGATGTTGCCACTGAGGTTGTTCTGCTTTGAACACATCGTGAGAAGGTTGTCTCCTTCTTCATCTTTCGGCTGCTCCCGTTCGCAGGGGTCGCCGCAGCGCATCAATTGTTTCCACTTCATCATGAGAAGGTTGCATTCTCCCAAAAATGATGATGATGATGATGATGATGATGATGATGGGAAAAGTTGGTGGGAAAAGAAGAGGGCAAACACCAAGCAGATGGATGCACTTAAACACAGTGAAGATGGACATATGCCTTTCCACACTAAGGACAGTAAGAGGGACACAGAACAGTCTAGAGGAACTTACATGTGGTCAACAAGACTCGAAAAGTCATTGCAACAATAACCGCCACCTACCTCGGCCTCGCCCCATCTCCAGCTGCCTGTTTTCTGCAGTGTTGCCTTACTGCAACCTATTAAACATTGGTCAGTTTTTGTTGTCTCACCCAGCCTGACTTGACTTTTTATCCCCCAACCTCCGTCCTGAACTCACTCTCCGCGTACGCCTCTATTTAACCAAAACTCGACATGAGAGGTGCTCTGATGTAGTGCTCCTCCGGCAGCCGTCGGCGCCAAGTGTCTGCTACTCATAATTTACAGTCATTTTCCGCAGAATTGTATTTTCATTTGACATATCGATTTCCAGACACATAGTCTCTCCGCTGTGATCTGTGGACTCGCGCCCAAAAGGCCGAGAGAAACTCCATCACAAGAGGAGAGCGTGCGTGCTGCCTGCAACTCCGCCACCTGGGACTTCTCTTTGTTTGTTTGTATATTTCTATACAGAAAGCTGTGGCTGCACGCATCTTCCATCCTCTATATGGTATTGTGTCTTCTTTCTCGAAAGTAAACAGGAAAGGTCAGAATTTCAGGAACAGACGGAGAGCCTGCCACTGAAACATTGACCTTGACAGCTGCAACTTCAGGAGAAAACATGGGAATAAACAGAAAGGCAAAGCCGGAGAATGAGAAAGGAGGACGGGACTCCTCGTGGGGAGGCTCTTTCTGTAGCTGAGGTTCGGGCAGGTGGAAGACTGAGGCAGGTGTGGGTGTGGTTCAGGCTGCTGGAGAAGCGTGGTCAAGAGAGTCACCTGCGCTGACAGTTTTCACAGGTGCATTTTGTGCTGCATTCTAGGCACTGCCGGAGAGGTCCGAAATAAGATGCCTTGAATGAGCGCCGTTGCCATGGCACCCGTGCGGTCGTGGTATCTGATATACCTTGCGCCTGCAACAAACACATTGGCGATAGCTTATCTCCACATTTTAGTATGTGACTTACCAGGATAAGATCACTCCACCTTCTCATAGTGGTTTTTTACCGCTGATCTGATCTGGTGTACTGAACGTTTCTCATGTAAACCGGTTTCTTTCGCTTTGTGAACAAACGGGGCAAATAATAAATACAAGAACTAAAGCGAATATTCCCGGTGCGGTAAATTAATGGCAGCTCTGGGGAGGAATTCATCTTAACTGTTTATTAACTAAGTTCACAAGATGAATGCAGAAGCAGATGCGGAGCGGCAGGTCGATGGATCACTGTCCAGTCCTATGTGGAACTGAGCAGCAATTGGCCTGTTCTCAGGTGGGCCGAGCCGCAACCGCAGCTGCGCTTGAGTAATGCAGTCGGCACAAAGGTTTACAAACTAATACCCATAATAGGTGCATAACTTATTTGTAATCTTTTTAAAAAGGCGGCAATAAATATCAAACGGTTGTCATTTTTCCCTATTGCTCAGCGTCACCCTACGGCAAAACAAATGGCAAAACTTCGAGCGCAGGCCGAGGTGGCTAGCGGTTCACTCAGCAGCGCAGGGCACATCTGAGGAACATCATCCTACCCTGTGGACACCTGAGTTTGTTCCTCAACAAAAGGGCACTTAGCAGCTTCACATATCCGACATCACCCTGGGCAAAGCCAGACATTAATACGGTGACCAGGGTAATTTTTACTCAGAATCAGATCAGGGTAAGTACCTTGAGCAAGGGTACTACAGCAGGAGGCAGGATCTGAACCAAGGTCCTCCGACTGAAATGTAGTGGTAAGTGCGATGCCACCTGCTGTTCTTGTTATTATTTGTAGACGGACACCGCCAGTACGTGTGTATAGGAAGGCGGCAGGACAATCCGCAGCATTATTTTCAACACCAGTGTGTTTCCCAGCATCCTGTCCTAAGTGCACCACGGAGCAGGGGACACAGGCGAGCTATGTGGGAAATAGACCAGACAGCTTTGGTTTCGTGGCTCACGCTGTCAGAACTGCGCACTCTGACAAAGAGAAGCAACATGGACCGATGCTTTGCTGGTGGTGGGTTTGGTTTCACCCCAGGGGGGCCTTCCCCAATTAGGCTGTAAACATCCTATTTGCACCTTTTATTGCATGCGCCACAGTGCTGTTCTCGCCTCCACTTTGCACCTCGCTCACGGACGGCAGTCCCTGTTGGTGCCGCTTCGCTCGACACGTGTTGCCATCTGCAGGCTTCCAGTTTTGCGCCTGACACAAATGAAATGTGGCATAATAGGTGTCGGCCCAATACGGCAAGAGGAGCGCTGTTGTTAGAGCTTGGTGGCTCGACTCCTGTCCTTGACAGCGTCTTTAACTTTCTGTTTTTTTTTTTTTTTGTTTGCCAAAAAAATGCTGATGGGACTTTGAGTGCTGCAACTCGTGATGTCTTTCACCCAAAGCCCACAGGCCCTTTATTTGCTGTCAGAAAGCAAACAAAGTAGAAAACTGAAGCATTTATTTATTGGACCAGTTTACTCAAGGTGACTTACAGTGCAAGGTTTGTTTACCGACACACTTGCACTAATTTATGCATTTATATGCCGGCAATTTTTACCATATCAGTTAAGGGTAAGCATTACAGCGGGATACAAAGCAAGGACCCTCTTTACCACAAGATGAAAGATCTAACCATGATTCCAACGCCTGGTAGACACCAGAAGGCCATTCTTCTGAGATTATATGGTTTCCGGTGATAAATGCAAACCATTTGAATAGATTTTTTGATATATTGCTTTTTTGTTTTGACCCCACTTCAGCCCTGGCAGTCTTTCATCTCATTTTACAGAATATTTCATTAGTACATGATACGTTTTAATGGGGATGATTTGTTTTAATTGTTTTACATGATTTGTTTTAATGGTTTCTTTCAATGGTATCCTCAGGATACCCCACCGCCGTTTGAGCATAGAGGATCTTTGCAGTTGGAAGGATAGCTGTTCCTCTGGTCCAATAAATTGTCATTAAACAGGAACAGATCTGAAAGGACTTTGCAGTGATCACATTAGGATATTAATGGTATTATTTGCACAATTTGCCCATCGTGGGCCAGATTTAATCAGCCTGTCGGGGCTCGGTTGCAGGCCGTTCGTACTGGCTTAATAATGGTAGCCAAATCTCCCACCTCTGTCCAGTGATACATAAAGAATCTGTTATTGTAGACTCTGTGCCAAAAATCCTCATTTTTCTTGCCTTATAATGTTTGCCCCCTGGCGTCCCGCCATATGGGCAGAAAAACTGCAGAGGGCAGAACTGTGGATGCAGGAAGACCCTCTCAGCCCTGCGGTGAATCATATGGACACGTTGGGATAATAATTCCCAATGCTCGACTGCACAGATACCGATAAATGTCCGAAAATAGAATCCCATCTCTTTTGCCCTATAGGTCTGGTGACAGCTGCGGTCACTCGTGCTCGTCCTCGCAGGAGGGGTGGTGCCAGAGTGGCATTTGTGATTTGCACATTGCATTTTGGTTCCCTTTGCACTGTAAATGTATAACCACGCTAACTGCGCCACAAATTTTGCTGTACGCTCACATTGAGATGGACTCGACAGCTAGAAATTACTTTCTTAAAAAGCAGTTGGTCCGGTGTGTGGTCATAGCTGCTGCTTTGCAATTAAAGGATGTTGGTTTCAATCCGTCAGTTGCCTGAACTGACAGATGTACACTTATCCAGCTGTCATTGCAAGCAGCTTAGAATATTTAACTTAGCAAATTGCCTTGGAAGAAGGTATAGGCTATAATAAATGCCTTTACCCATTTACACAGCATGGTCATTTTTACAGTATAAGTGCAGAGTACGTCCCACGTACGTGCGGGGAGTAGGGATTCAAATTCAGTCCTGCGGATTGTCCTGCCTCTAGCTTTCAACTAGAAGGCAGCAGATCCAGTGTAACTGTATTTGTGTGATCTACTCATTCTGATTCGCTGAAATACACTCACAAAGGTTGCAAGAACCTCAGCAAAATGGGAGATGACAAAGCGGGGTCAAGAAAGAGTTGATTAGATTTAACACATTTGAACAGATAATGAATGAATGAATGAATGAATGAATGAATGAATGAATGAATGAAGCTACAGCAGCACACATGTATGCAGAACAGGTTGAACAAATGCAAAAAATTAATAGGTTTAATTTGCCATAAAAGGGGGATAAGGAGCCACAAAGGGTTTCACCCACACACACACACACACACACACACACACACACACACATAAAAATACAAAATGCATACTGATTATATGCCAGATGATATGGAGAAGCTGAAGTGCAGGCAAGTCCAGGGCTTTAATGGAGGGGACGGCGGGGGCACCAAAGGCAGTGCAGTGCAGTGTATGGATAATGATAGCAGTGATAATGGACTGACGCTTGTTTCTCTTTCTCTTTCCGCAGGCCTTCCCTTGTATATCCACCGGTATTTATGGTAAGTTTTATTGTCTTTCGTTGCTGTGCCGCGGCCGCCTCTCACATCTTGTGTAATTATCTGTGGAAAGACAGCGAAATGTCAGCGTGATGCATCATTATCACAATACAGTCCTTTGAATTGCTCACGCAGACGCACTGCTGTTACCGTCTGTCCAAAGCAGTCATCCGTCTATTTGCAGTAACCCGTCTCCCAGCAAGGGCCGCGCCGATCCACAGCCAATCGTGGCAAGCAGGAGGCAGGATATTTGCATTCATTCATCTGACACTTTCCTCCAAAGTGACTCGCACTTTTAAGCCGCTTGCACTGACTTACCCATTTGTACAGCAGAGTAAATCATTGTCTTTACCCTTTCCGGGGTAAGTACCTTTGACAAGGGTACTACAGAAAGAGGTGGGATTTGAGAGCAAGGCGGCAGCTCCGTGGCATGTAAACACGTAAATAACAACGTCCCGGGCAGTTCCCGTTCCTCCTGTTAATGGAATCACCGAATAATAATTTTGGTGCTCGGAGGGTGCGAGGGAGGGAGAGAAATGAGGCCTCGGTTTGGAGCGACCCAAGGCTTCTCGCAGACGGCTTTCACCTCGGCCGCACCTCCCGTAAACAAACAGGCGCGCGCGGCCCACTCGGGTTGCGTACCAACACAGAGGTTATTAAGTGACGCTCTTGTAGGCCATCATCTGTCAGCGTCATACAACCAGGGTTCAAATGGATTAGTCTTTCCGAAGATGGGGGCACTTCCCCTCTGGCCTCTGTTCAGCCTCTTCGGAGGCAGCGAAAAGCATCTCCGGTGGGAACAGGAGTTCTGCAGCGTGTGTGCTCCGAAGAAAGCAAGTCCATCTATTTGTATTTGAACTCCCGTATCCCGCCTCCCACTGACTTTGACTTAAGCCTTTATAAAGTTTAATTATTACAAATACAGCAAAACATTTGCTGTTATGCATAGTCGAGCAACGGACGAACAAAGGATGGGCAAAGAAGTACGAACCAGTTGGGTCCGGTAACCCGCACAACGCGGCAACAGCATCGGCAGCACGGTCGCCGCGGCGGACGCGGCCGTCGCCTTGGCAGCGTCGAGCTTGTTAGTTTCACTACGTTTGACCGCATCACGGCCGTCTTGACAAAGCGGTCGATGATCCCTGCCTTTCGTCAGGCGTAATTTACCACGCGCTGGCACATTTGTTTAATAAACCTTCATTACGCTCAGAGGCCTCTTTTTAATCAGGGCTGTCAGACATCGGGGCCGATAATGAGCGAACGGGTTGCTGCTGCGGTCGCCGCCCCATGAAGCCAACTCCTCCGAGGCCCACCGAGGTTGTGCCGATGGAGAGATTTGCACAGGGATGCTCGGCGGAGGTCAGAGGTCGACGTGCCACTGCGCGGCGCAGTAAACAAGGCCGTGTGTTCTGAGGAGGAGCGATCCCTGAAGAAACACTCTGGCCTGCTGGGGGAACTTTCTAGAAGGACAGATGCTGGAACCGGCGCCGGTACAGTCTTTAATGGCTGTTTTCAGGATGAACTGCACCTTTTCCCCCGTGTTCGAATGATATGATGACAAACATACTGATATCCCCATAAGAGCTGTGCTTCAGGGAAATAAAAAACAGTTTGGATTAATAAAACCCCAAACCTTTTCAGACTGATAATGGGACGATCCTACAGATGCTAAGTGTCTGCTGCAGAGACTGAAGGTCCCTCTAATGTATTTCAATAATACTCTCTCGGATAAGATACTAAAGATATAATTCAGCTTTTCATCAAGAACAAAGTGATTTTTGGGGTAAATCGACATAAGAAAAAATGAATTTTGTGTCCCTGTTTATATATAAAACTGGGAAGGTAAGAGAAGGCTTTTTAGTTGTGCTGTTTCTGAGGGAAAAGGATTGAAAAGTGAAAGGGCGAACATAGGATGTAGGACAAGTGTGTGCCACCAATCTGGAGTGCAGCCGGGGGTCACGGGCAGCGTGCCGTGGGGGGTGGCGGGCGGCACGTGCTCCTCTCCTGCGACCGGGCAAAGGAAGTAGAGCGTGACCCCCAGTGACCCGCAGCGCCCCGGTCACGTGCCATTCTGTCCAGCTCTGTCAGCTGGATGAGAGGAACCCCCCCCGAACCAGCTCTCTGCTCCCTCTGTGGGATCACCGGCTGTCTTCATACTGCCCTCCCGGAGGACATGGGACAGCTGGAGGTCCCATCCACCGAATAAGGTCCATTAGCTGAGCGGTTTCACACTTTTGTTTCCTCTGAAACACCGTTTACTGCAGTTTTGCATTAGCATTCTGAGTCGACCGTGAAATTTATTTCCCTTCATATGTAGCACAAAGAAAGAAGACGACAAAATTTGAACGTGGAATGCTTTTTATTTTAAAAGAACAGCGTTAAATTCTTTGTTTTTTTTTTACTCCAACCCCGCTGTCCCAGTTTTGCGTCTCCAAGCGCCCTGCAGCCAAAGGCAGCTGTGCCCTTGACTCCTGCGGAGCGCACCCCTCCCAGCCGTTGTGGCGAGGCGGGATTGCGGGACCGCTGGTGCGGTGCGCCCTGCTCTCACCGCCCGTGATGGAGTGTGGGCCCGGCTGCAGAAATAACACAGCGTCACCTGGGTGCTCATCAGGCACACGGCGCCGCACGGATCCCATCACCGTGCCGCACAAAGACAAATCTTCCTGGGCCTGCGGTATTCCCAGCATAGGATAAAACTGGAAGGAATCCGCCAGGCAGCCCGATGACTCCGCCAGGGCCCCACAGCCACGCCACAACTCCGCTGCTTGACAGATTGGGTTTCGATGAACCCGCGCTCCATGTGGAGCACAAATGCGACAGAAAGAAGGGAGAAGAAAGTAAAATAGGATGCGTTCATGTTTTGGGAGATTGAACCTAAAGAAGCAACTTTCTTTTTTTAATTACGTCGTTCTTCTGAGGTTTTGAGGGGTGAACTTGAGAAGCGTGAAGGAGGAAATGGTGCTGCAATGTCTGGGTGCAACTGTTGTTGCTTAAGGATAGGATGACTTCAGTCCTTCGGTTCCGGATGGCCTTAGCCCTTCAGTCCCGGATAATTTTGGTGAACAAAATAGTAAGGAATGCGGGTTCCGTCATGGGTCAGAGTGCTGATTCAGGTGAGCCGGTGGAGGAAGCTACAGTCCGCTGACACCCCCAAGGGCTCACATTCCTTAAATGAAGACATCACTATGATTCAACGTAGGTGCACTAAGGAGCACTTCTGCTGGTCCTTCCTTCTTACCAGCAGCCATTCGTCTCCACAGAGTCACATTAGGACTTGTCAACAGTTATTTTCTCATTTCTGGGAATGATCTCTGTTATAATTATTTAACTATTTGCCATTTATTTGTTTTTGCACCTCGTTGCGTGTCTTAAGTGTCCAGCTGCTCGGGTGCATTTTCCTGCAGGTATTAGTAGTTCCATCCTATCCCGTCCTATCAAGTCCTCCAGATCAGGATGATTTTAGTCCTTCAGTTCTAGGTGACTTCAGTCTTTCAGGACAATTTTAATCTGCCAGTTCAATATGACTTTAGTCTTTCAGTTCTGGATCATTTTAGTCTTTCGGTTCAGGAAGACTTCAGTGCTTGACTTTAGGATGACTTCACTCCTGTAGGCCCGGTGACTTTATTCATTCGGTTCAAGATGACTTTGGCCCATCTGGTCAGCGAAGTTGTTTTCCTGCAGGGCAGGGTGAAGTATGCATGTCTGCCCTTTATGCCTTAATCCATTTCCACAGCTTTGACTTTGGTGGCACACAGAACATTTTAATATTTGAATAGCTATAGTTGACATTTTCACCTAATGAATTCTTAAACTAAGTTCCGCATTTTCTTGTTTATTCCTCGTTGGCCTTTTATGGTGTATTTTCCTCTGGAAAATGACAAATGTCAGAAAACCTGAATTGTGCCGCTTCAGAAAGGGAGATGGTATTTAGCGGGACAGTAAATTTCGTGGAACATTTGGAATTTGCGGCGAGATATCACAGCAGCGCCAATGCGACCGGCCCGCCGGGCCTACGGAGCCGCTCTCGAGATTGCTAGGCCTCCGCACGAAAGCGGAAACGTCGACCAGGAGCGGAGCCTCACGCTGACCGGGGTGCGGTGCACGGGCTCGCATCTCTGTCCGGTCCGCATTGCCGCAGCTTGGTTGGCCATGATTAATGCCCGTGACGCTAAATCGATACCGCATTTGTACAAATTGTACGCCAAATAGATTAAATGTACCGGCCGCAAATCCGCCCGCTACTTTTGGCCCAAATTGGCCAATCCGTTATGATTAAGACCAGTTCAACACAGAAGATTTAATGTTTTTCACCAGCACAGAGTTTGCCCCCCCAGGCAGCGCGGCGCACACGCCACAGCACGTTCCTTGCCCACACTAATAGCATTATTTGTTTTTTATATAATCATTCCCGCCAACAGTTCCCGTCGCTTATTGTCCACAATTTGGCTGTTGGTGTCCACCTGTGGGTGGGTGGCCTTCCGTCCAACGTCTGCTGTAAATATGCCTCCGCGGGGATGTCCGTTCCAAAGTAAACGGTGAATCTGTGGTACCGGGACCCGAACCGGGAGGGCGTGGCCATGGATTTCGCGTAGCGCTCGGCTCGGCTCAGAGGAACTCTTCTCGCATTCGGTGCACGTCTCTGCGGAGACCTTCGCTGCTCTTATTACTGCTTTTCCGCTGCCTTGTGGAACTGAGCCTTTGTCAGAATCCAGAGACCGCTGCTCAGCACTTCAGGGTCTAGAGAGGAAAGACAGGAGGGCATTAAGACAGATATCATGGTGGGGGGGGGGGGGCTACAGTAATAGCATTCGAGCTCCTCTTGTGTCAGCAAAGTGGACAGTGGGGAGACGCAGTGACAGGAGATCGGCGGGGGCTAGCAGCTTGACTCTAGTGGTTAAAAAGTTGAAAAAGCCATACTTATTCCTTCTTCTGTCAGTTCCTTATGCTGAGAGCGGAGCTGGAGTGGCGGTGACGCCTCCCACGCTCCCGCTGAACCGGGTTGAGGCCTCTCCGCGCAGGCGCCTCCGATCCCGTGCCCACCCCGCCCCTATTAAAAATGAACCGGGCCCGAATCAGCTCACTCCCGATCAATAGGCCTGTGTTAACACGGAGGTTGCACTTCCTTCCACCGTTCACTGTGGTTAATATAGTATTTGGTATTACAATTGCTCCTGCGTGCCGGTCAATACGTCATTGCTGTTCCACGATGGCAGCAGAAGGAGCTTTGGCACAAGGAGGAGGCCCCGAACCATCATACGTCCATGTAGCTGTGTTTGTAAATCTCTGCTCCATCGCCAGACAACCGCAGTGAATAAGGACAAAGGTTATTAGCGATGATACAGAGCCGAACGTGATGTTGTCAGACCTGAATAATAATCTTTGCAGCTGTTTGCTTTGTTTACCATTTTCCCATTAGCACTCGGATAGCGGCGCAGCTATATTTGCTGAGATTAAACGGAATGCATTCTAGGTTTGACAGATTTGTTTACCGCAGTATAAGTCTGGTTCGGGTAGAAGTGCAGGTACACTCTGGTAAAGGACCGGATGGCAGTGTCGAGAGCATGAGGCAGAGCCGAGATGAATTTAAAGTCTGCCTGCTGTTGTTGTACTTAGAAATGTTGTTTTTTGGGCTGACTTCCATCGAAAACTGCTTCTTACTGTTGGCAGTAGCATTAAATGTGGTGTAAGACCTAGGACCCTAGCAGCCCCACTGGGGGAAAAACCAGGGCCCCCGTAGATACTGCACCTCCACCTCCCCTTTATTAGCTATTTGCCCCAATCTGGATCCATGCTAATCGAACCCACGTTTCCCACCCAGGCTTTCCCAATGAGCCGGCAGCTGAAATCGCCCTGGAAACCGTGAAGACCTGGATAAAGAAGAACAGCAATGAGGTAGGACGGGCTTCCCGCTGTGGAAAAATCAGTTATGTTTATGCCGTGTGTTTATTGTCACTTTGCTATACACAAGTGTGCCGCAGAAAGAAAACCTGCTACGGAGTAATTCAGGTGTAACGTAAATCGACCCGCTGCTACAGTATGCAGCAGACAGGGCTCGCACGTTGCCATTGTTCAGAAACAGACATGTTAATAACAAGACAAGAAAACAGGCTGCGATCGCTAAAGCAGCAGCAAAACATACGTTCGGCCGGTCACGATGTACCGTGCGAGGTCCTTAGAATAAGATGCAGATGCTGTGCTTTGCAGATGTGGAGTACGATCAAGTGTACATTTACTATTAATAGGTGCAAACAAAGGTGTTTCAAAATAAAATACAGTTGTCGTGCGGTTAATGTCATGGGGTAAACGGCGGCACACTTGACCGTGCCATTTTGGACCGTGTTCAGTAAAGCTCACTTTAGGGACCGTGGTTTTAAGTCTCGATCTGTGTGACCCGCCAGTAATACTCACCTCTGCGCAGGGGGTGCAGACGAATGAATACCGACCTTTGTTATTTATCACTAAAAAGGGATGTAAAGCACGCGGTGCATTTATAATGTTCTTTACTGTACTTCAGTCATATTCTGGGTGAATATTTTAGCGGAGCTGTTGTCTGTCAGGATTTCAAATGTATGGATTTGGCCGTCCGGTCTTGTCAGCATACCTGGCATGAGATGGTTGCGTCGCTGTGAAAAGAGGATCCATCAGACACGTGGGCCCAACTGTGGAGACAGACAAAGTGAGATCAATCGATTAACCGAGAGTGGACGTCCACTGCACAGAATGGGGTCCTGCATTATGCAAAAGCGATACAGAAATACATGAAAATATGAACAATTTGCATCCCATTGCAGTCCTTTGACTCCATTCAGTGTAATTTTTGCGTATTATTTTAACCATTTTTATCGATAAACTGTTGCGTTGGAGACGTTAACCAGCAGATTGAACTCTACATACTTAATAACCTCGACTCGGAGCTCCGAGTGCCGCACATCAGCCGGGCTGCTATTATTGTCACAAATATGGTAAGGTCATTTCTTGCAGTGTTTTTATATGAGTGTTTTGGTGATTTTTGGGTACCGCTTTATGGGTCTGCGAGCGTATGATGTTTTTTTCTGTGACAAATAATGGTCATTTGAGCCCCTATAGTGCCCTTAATAGACTGATCCCACAGAAACTTTTTAACTGTGAAAAAGTATGTTGCGGAAATGAGGGTTCATCACTATGCAAAAAAAAAAAAAAAATATATATATATATAAAATGTCTTCTTTTAAACTGACATGTAGGCCTCATTCACAAGCGACAGACAGGACAAATAACCAGCGGTCACACAGAGCACCAATTGTCCGGAAACATTAGAGCACAGCGGAGCAGGAAGAATAACTGAGATAAGGAACAACGAAAACAGACAAATGTGAACAAATGGTTAAATGGAAATTAAATAATTAAATACTCCAATAAATACAGTTAATAGCACAGTCAGAAATACTGTGATCCATGTCCAAAAGATAGCGTGTCGCCGACTGTGCGTTCGGGTATCTCCGTGCGTGTGACATTTCATTTTCTTTTTTTACACCGCGTGCAAAATAATCAGCTCGGTGCGAGATTTAATTAAGCAAACGTCTGTTTGCTGTTTACCTGCTGCACCGCGATGCTCAAGCCTTGGGGACAATAAATGAGGTTTGTTCCCGAAACGTGCAAGTGAAGCCGCCGTGTCACTTTGTAAGCGGTGCAGGTGGAGGTTCTGAGTAGCCTTAGCGCCGGTCTTTAGTGACCACGTACCCGAGCGATCCCGAGCCAGCAGGTGGCGTAGTGGTTAGAAGCCCGGGAACAGACTCTTTCCTCCAGCCGCATTTCCCTCGATCAAAGCGCTCCCCCTCATTTCATGGAGTAGCAGCTCCCTGCCGGAGGGTCTTATTTTAACCACAGAATGAAATAAACAAGGGCCGTTCGCACTGAGCTCCGTGTATGAAGCATTGCTGGAGAAATAATGAATTGGCAGCATTTTCTTTGACATCTGAGATTTACAATACGATTATCAAACTGTTGTTACAACCACAGTTATTAGTTTGCAGAATTTGCAGTAGTGTTTTTAATTGATTTTTGCTTTGTCTCTGTGATTATGAATGTTTGATTATAATTTCCAAAGAGGCATCTCTATAGAAGTGGACATTTGCGCATCGCGGGGCTGTTCTTAGCAAATAAATCTCTGCGGCTGCTTCATGCAAAAAAAAAAAGGGCGGAGATTTATTCTGCTTCTGAGGCTGGATGAGTCTTGTGCAAAGCTGTGTGGTAGCAGGTTTTAATTCAAAAAAGAGAAACAGCTCACTCGTATCAGAGCTCCTGTCCGGAAGGTTCTGACCTGGGTTTGAATCCAGCTTTATACATGTGGCCTATGTTTGCATGGGTTTTTCTTTAGACATGTAAACTACAGTACCTGTCCCGTGTGTGTGTGTGTGTGTGTGTGTGTGTGTGTGTGTGTGTGGATGTGTTAAATTGCCCTGGTGTATAAGTTTGTCAATAACTTTTAGGTGTTTGCTTTAATCCATCTAACACTGTAAGTTACCTTGAACAAAGGTTTCAGCTAAATATAAGCAGTTATTATTATTATTATTATTATTATTATTATTATTATTATTATTATTATTGTTGTTGTTGTTGTTGTTGTTGTTGTTGTTGTTGTTGTTGTTGTTGTTGTTGCATCATGACCACCCATGTCATAGAGTATATGGATGAAGGGTCAGGTCCTCCAGCCATCCTCCTGAGGGCACATATGTGATTGATGGCCAATGTTTAACCTGGCCAGTCTAAGCGGTAAATATGACACCATGACGTACGATCGGTTTCCTGGTTGAGTTTTCCACTTAAACACTGTGCTGGGAGAGAGGGGTCGAGCCCCTGAACCCCCCGGCAACTTTTTAAAAGGTACAAGGGGCCAAATGTGAAGGGAATGTGTGGGGAGGAAAAAGAACAGCTGGACCAGGCAGTCACACAGGGAGCTCATGTAACCCAGGGCAAAAGCACCATTCCTGTGTAGACAGATGGACAGACAGTTCGCCACTCTGAATAAATTTAACAAGATGGTCAAAAGACATTCAAGATGCCTGATACCTGATGCCTACAAGACCTGATCTCTCCCTGCATTGCAGCTATGCTAATCCACCTCTCCTCCACTCACAAGGGGTCCAAGAGCCTGTAGGCTCTTGGTTTTGACCCCAGTGTGGTGGAGTGAGCTCCCTGCGTCCCTCAGAGCCGCTGAATCCATTTCACCATTCTTGTCTTAAACTCATCACTTTCGTAGCCATTTCTTTCATCTCCTGACAGCCGGATAAACCTGCACCACATCATCGGCTGCAATCACCTCTGTATTTCCTTCCCAGTTGTACAGGGAATACATTTACTGCTGCAAAGTTGGCTAAAACTGTGGCATTGGACAAACTGACAATGACAGGTCTGTATCTGCAACTCTTCCCCTGTTGCTGAAGCGCTTTTCCATGTCTGAGTTGCAAGTTGCTTGGAGAAAAGCGTGGGATGAATGAATAAATGTAAACAGAACGAATTGTTGCAGCAATATGAGTGATATCAGTGTTTTTGAGCAACAGAAAGTAAAAGTTTGGAGCAGCAACCTTATCGTGTTATACAGATGCTGCCAGAAGAGCGATCGCAAAGCACGCATCCTCCCATCCTCTGCAGCACCAGAGCTCCCAGACAGAGTGATCCTCGGGGGCCCGACGGAGCGGCAGCCCGATAAGCAGGCGTCCTGCAGGCCATATTGTTCCATTGTGGCGCTCAGGGGTGCGAGCGCGATAAATCACAGCACACAATGGGTTGGCTGAGGATCTGACAAGGAGGTGGACCAGGAAGGGGTGACACTGGGCTTCCCGTGACAGGTGTCGCACTCCTCTCCTCTGCCCCACGTGGCATCAGTTCGAGTCCCCGAACCTGTGCTCAGGCGATATGCTCCGCAGCATGGTGGCACACAATGGCCACGCGAGGCGGCCCGACCTGGGAGCCATTGTTTGCGTTGAGAAAAGTGTCAGCCGACACGCCTGTGATTGATTTATGGGGCGCTCATCTCCAGGGCCGACGTGGCGAGGCTTCATGTGCTCCCAGAACCTCTCGACGCCAAGCATTAAAAATGAAAAAGGCATTGTACAAACCCATGGAAATGGGCACCAATGGGACAACACCATCTTTAATTCACGCTTCCTTAGATCCTGGTCACGATTTACGGTCACGTGCTGCGGCTCTTTTGTACACGCTTAGCTGTCGGATGGATGAATGGCACCCATTGCTATGACTGTGTCCCTTTTCCCCCACCCCTGCATTAATATAAACTCGTACTGTGGCACTGGACAGATGGCAAGCGTGTCCTCCGCTCTGAGGAAAACAACCACAGTCAAACCCCTGTCCTGAACCCAGATGGTCGCGACACATTACTCCTCCGTAGAAACCTCCTCCTTTCTGTCATCTGCGTCTTTGTTTTTTTCCCGCTTTCAGATCTAATTTGGTTAAATCCATGCTCACGCAGGCTTAATAAGCAACTCGCCATGGCAGTTTATTTAATGGCCTCGGGATCTGTTTGCTGCTCCAGAGCTTTAATAAAGTGTTTCCTATGGCACGTCCAGCGCTGGGAGGAACGCACTTGTTGGAAAGGCACAGACGTGTGCTTTCGGGGTCACCAAGGTTCGTGTCTTGTTTCCAGGACCCACTACCTGCCGTGTGCCAGTTGGTCGTGGGCTTTATTCTCGACGGAGTGACAGCGGCGCAATAGCACCCGTTAATGGCAGTATCCATCAGTACCGGTGTGTTTTGACATCTAATCCCTGCCTCAGCATTAAGACTCTCCTTAGGAACCGTGGGCCTGTCTGCGGTTCACCGTCCCCCAGCCGCCCCAATCCATCCTGCAGTGACGCTTTTGCATTGCACCCGTGCTCTGACACCACTGTGGGTGGGGAAAAAAATGCCTGCATAGCAAAAGAAACAAACGTTTGTCATGGCGGGACGACTCCCCGGTTGAGGACACACTCCTCTGGGAGTCATTTTCTCCTTCCCATCATTGGACCGCGCAGCTATCCGTGAAAAAGCAGTTCGGAAATGTGTATGTGTGGGAAAAGTTGTACGCCGCGGTTCTGCGGACTTCACAACGCAACCGAAGGAGGCAGGCAGGCGGGCAGACAGACACACAGAGAGGCAGGAAGACAGGCAGGCAGACAGGCAGGCTGGCAGACAGAATGATCAGGAAAAATGTTTGTGTCTTTACAAAAGTCATAGTTTGAACATTTGTAACACGAGGAGGCAGTGCACAGTAATTTGTGGAGGGCTGTCATGACTGTCAGGCTGCACCCGGACAGTCTGTAACAGAGTTATGACTGAACACGAGTGTTCAGCAGCGGCTCAGCGCTGGTCAATGAGATTTGAGAAAAGCTTGGCAGAAAAACCAGCAGTGAAACGGGTGGTGCGGTTGGAGCTCCATCATTTCTAACTTTTTACCACCTTTATGATTAAGCATCCCAACCGCCTGCCACGGCGCACAAAGTGGTGCAAGCAAATATGACAGCGTGTGAATGACAGCGCGCGCGTGTGTTTCATTTACCCTGGAAAGAGGATTTTCCGTGTGCTGGTGCTGTGCACACAGGAGGCCGGTAAATCTTCACTGGAGATGGTTTGTGTCGGAGGAATTGAGGTCTGCATTCCTCTGCAGCGATGATGTGACAAATGGAGATGGAAAGCAAGGGCCTCGCACTGCTGTGTGTCAGTGTGTTTGGCTGCAGCAGTGAACATCGAGTCTCACTCTGGCATCTGGGACTGGAGCAAAGAGCTCAGTGGCATCTTCAGGTGGGTGGTTGTGCCCATCCAAACAGTGGTAGGAAGCCGACCATCCCGGATTCATTAGGGTCCACTGTGCCAATGCCCTGTTCATGCAATACTGTCTCACTCCCTGAGCTGCGGGATTGGCTGTTTGTCTTACGTTTGCTTCCAGGGAGGATGGTTATGGGGCCATGGGTCTTCAACATCTGGAGGTGGACTTGTTACCTTCAGACTCTCTGTTACTGGTTGCAGTCTACCTCCTCTTATGTATTCTGTTCAATATATACAGTACGTCCATATGTATTATTATTATTTAGGTAAAGAAGCTTAGCTGCACCCCCCGAGACAGATACGGAAGCTCTTTTTGTCAGTTTCATAGTGATGTTTCTCATTAGCCAGGCACCTCTCCTCCTTCTGCTAATAATAAATCAAAGCTGTGGTGCTAGCGGAGAGCATAGCACACAATAGGCATTGAGACCTGCTGGGCCACTTCGAGACAAACAGCTTGCAAACAGGTTTCAGAGAAGCACAAGGCAAGGGTTACCTGGCAAGCTGTCCTGTCCACTCAGCTACCTCTCCTGACTACAACACGTCCTGGAGATGCCCCAAAAGGCAGAACGTAGCCCTCACCTCTGTTCCAGCAAGCCAAGTTTGGCAGTGAACAGAAGAGCGTTTGCACGGCAACAACTGTACTGTGTCCCTTAACCATGTTTTGGACCCATGCTTGCCTTGTTTTGCTTAGTCATTGTGTGCTTCCCTTGTGCAGTTTCTCCTTCTGTTTTGCCCTGTGTCTCTACTTGAGTTTTTCCTTATTTTTGTTCTCTGTTATGTTTTCTTTAACCCTCCGTCGTCTATTTTTCATTCTGTTTTGTGTTTTGCCTTGTTTGCACTTGCCCTCTTTTCTCATTTTTGTGTGTTTGATTCATTCTTTCTTGTTTTTTTTTTTTTTTTTGCATCGTGGGCAGCGCAGAAGTGCAGTTGGTTGTCTTGCACAGTCCGGGTTGCTCCGGTGTGTTTGAATCCGGAGGAGTTTGCTTGTTCTCTGCGTGGGTTTCCTCTTAGTGCTCCATTTTCCTCCCACAGTCCAACGATGTGTGTTTCAGTTTGATGCCTGTAATGTGTGTGTGCGCGCGCGCGCACGCGTGTGTGCATGGGGGGCCTATCCTTCAATGAACTGGTGCCTCTCCAAAGTGTACCCCTCATAGCCTAGCGTCAGGAGATTATGGCCAAGGCTCTGGACTATCATGACCCTGACCAGGGAAAGAGGTTAATGGTAATAAGGGAGAATTTTGTATTGTTTTCTGTTTATTATATGCATGCTGCGTGTTTGTTTGCATATTATATGCTTTTTTTTAAAGTTCAAGGTGGTCTACAGCTCCACATTCACTAAGCGATACGACATCCATATGAACCATTGCACGACTGCTGTTAAGTTTTTCCCCTGGCATTCCATCCACCTCCTATTTCCATTCGCGGGAATTTGGGGGAGTTATACTGCCCCCAGCCGTCTTTAATCAGGAGGAGTCTAATGGTGGGCTGGTGGTCCTATGATAAAGTGCTGGCGAAGTGCGGTCCAGGTTTAGGAATCAGGAGTCGGACAGGCAGCCGTGCCGTCGGAAGGAGATGCCCCTGGCCGGTGCCCCTTTGTGACACTCTGAATGCCATTATCACCAAGATGGGCATCACGCTGCTTCTCTTCAACAAGCTCATTTCAAACAAAGGGGGACAGAAGAGGAATAAAACCGGAGAAATAAAAGCGGAGAGCAGAGGGCCCGTCCGTCATTTGGCCATCTATCACGGGTATTAATTATGTGCACTATCTGTGGCTTGCAGGAACACGGAGATTATGAAAAATGTAATAACCACTTTGCCTTTTTTCCCCCTAGATTCCCATATTAATATGGATTAAGCCATAAACCTCGATCCTCAAAGCAGCAAGCGTCAGCACTTCTCACCAGTAAAACTGGACCGTCATTATTCAAGCGGTGTTGTGTGTGGCGGTGACAGGGATTATGTAAAAATAGATCTCATTTGAATGTGGCTAGGAGACACCCGTATTATCTCACGTTGTTGGGATTCTTGCTTTATTGTAACCCGCATTATTAACCTTTTGAAAATGAAGGGGATCAGAGCTGATCAACTTGTTGACCTTATTGGATTAAAGTCTCTTCTCCCCTGAAAAATAGCAATTTTTCAGAGTGCCATAAACCCAGCGGGATAAGAATGAAATGCTGCCGTTCTTGGAGAACTCATACATTTTTATTCTAGGTAATGACGTGTGAGCTGCATCTGTCACTCGTCTGCGGTACCTGTACATCGCACCTTTTGCCGGGGTTCTGTCCGTCCAAAGGTGCAAAATGCTCTCACGAGCACCTCAACATACAAACACAGCCGTACCAGAAATCTGGTTGTAAGTTGGTCTCTTTGTAACTGGAAAGTCACAGTCACCGAATGGTTAATAAGAGACGTTCACTGCATTTGCTGGTTAGGTTCTGTATCTAGGATATGTTTATTATAAATAAACCCCACATTGACTTTCGGTTAGCTATAGAAGTTGTAGAAAACAGATATAAGATAAAAATTCAAGTAAAATTATCAAGAAAATAAGCCAGAAAATCTTTGAAAATTCGTAACTTGATTGTTTTCTAATGTGATGTACAAGCCTCCAGCGTAAACCTGTGGTGTCCAGTCAAGCGATCGGTGTGCTGGACACAAGACTGCTGTGTTTGCAGCAAAGGGCAGGAAGAAACCTGGAGCCCAAAGTTAAATATCTCAGCTTTACTCGCCACCCACTGCCTTCAGGCGCATTTCCTGTGGAACAGCACAGAACAGGATCCCCTCCTGCAGACTGATGGACTGGTGCCCGGAGCCGTATACACCCCCCACTGTGGGCATCCTGCAGCCAGCAGTCTGACAGCCAGGAATGGCTGTTGCGCTGGGCTGGTCTTCATTCAGCGAGGCATCCAGCTGCTGTAATGCCATCCCTGGCATGCCCGTAGACACTGAGTACACGCTTTTGGCCGAGGGAGGTGTGTGGTTGAACGGCTCACCTGTATGGTTTCCAACAAGCGCAGAAACATTGCAGACCGTGGAGGGGCGGCTGGTGGATGGGGGCAGGTGGGGGTGTTGGGGAGCTGCTCATCCCTGACAGGCTCCCCTCTCATCTGTCATCCTTTTAGCTCTGGACATGCTCAGCTTGTCTGGACCCCAGTTGGTATTCCAATGTAGTGTTGGTGGTCAGCAGTGTGTGACCCAACAAGCCTCACTGTATAAAATGGCCCCCTCCCATGGCTCAGAACTCCCGGTCCCGCACCACCCCCAATTCACTGCAGTGTCTCCAGGCCACAAGATGAGCAGACTGCCTTCCATAGCATCGCAATAGCATTTTTTTAAAATGCATTTTCAAAGAAAAATTGGCAAAGTATAGTGAAAATTGTTTATTTTATTTGATTATAAATGTAGGCTGGTTAAAGAGGTATCGTAAATGTTGTGCCATCTTCCAACATGGCATCAGGATCATCAGGATCATAATGGAGGTGACTTTTAAGGAGACCATGGACAGCCAAGAACAAACAGATGGACGATGGATCAGATAAAGGCAGAAGTATCATTTGAAGCACAGATGAGATGAGACTGAGGTTATAATGCTTTAAGCATGTCATGATGGTGATGGGAATGTTGGGTGGGAACAAAAGAGGACAAGCAGCAACCAGACGGATGGATGCAACCACAGTGACAATGGGCACCCACATTTCAACACTAAGAACACAAGTGGAGGACGGACATTTCTGGAGGGCCTCTGTATGTTGTCAACTAGAATTGACTAACTTAATGGCACTGAAGAATAACAACTCTGTTTATCACATTTTCGTCTGTGTCTGATCCTATCCAGTTGATCTTCTCACTCCAGCCCAGCCAGAATCGATCCTGACTTGAGCTGTGGGTGATCGGTTTCCACGTTTCTACTTTCATTTAAAAAGTAAACGCTTGCAGAAATAGCTTCAAGGAAAAGGCAGTAATATTTTTAAATAACATGGGCCGGAGTTGCCTTCTGCCCACCTAACGCCTAGAAAAAACCAGGACCACCCATCCATCCATTACCTTTAACCATTTGTCCTGGTCAGGATGATCTGGAATCTCAGGGTTACCGGCTGCAAGGCTAGGATCTCATACCCTGTCCTTCCCAGGGTGGCCACACACAGAGACACACACACGTACACACTGCATGCAAGCAGTTTACAGTGACCAGTTACCCAAACACATATCTCTGGACTGTGAGAGGAATCCCACACAAATGCAGGGATTGCGCACAAACTGAGCTGGATTCAGACCCCAAAAAGGCCAGGAGTTGTGATGCGGCAGTGCTACACACCACACCATCATCCTATCCCACATCTGAGAACCTTTCACTGTAATTTATTTTAGCATGTACCTGTACAACAGGAGGATTCCCCACCAGATCAATTAGAGGATAATGGCAAGATAATGGAGTTGGACCCCCAGAGCTTCTTCCAAGCAGCCGGACAAAGTGCTGCCACATTCCTTTCGTTCCCGAATGGGGTCTGCCTTTGTCAAAAAAGAGTTTGAGGTTGAGGATACCAACTGTGGTCATTCTGCAACCCCAACAACCTTACTTTGATCGTAACGTCTCGATTTGTTTGTGAGATGGTGGTCAGGACGGCCCTCGGTCACAGAGGAAAGGGCACTAGTGGAGGATGAAAATCTTTGCATGAGATGGTCAGCAGCTGGATGTGAGGGTGGTGTTGGTGGGGGGGGGGGCACGATGCTGTCTCTTTCTCCTTGTCTGTTCGGTTCTCCTTGGCCTCATTTTCAGGTCAACCGTGAGACATTTGTGGCCGACCTGCCATCGACCACACAGAACAGGAGAGGAAAATGGCTCTGTCTGCTGTTATAAATCTGCCCCTGCCCATGGGTTTCAGTCAGGACAGTGACCCCCCCTCCCACCTCACACACACATACACACTATGCACCCATGGGGCTATCCTGAGGCCCACATAGAACCTATTTCTCATTGTCCGCACAGTGAGCGTGGCATTCGGTCACAGAGAGCCGCTGTGGACAGGAAAAGTCCTCTAGTGTCAGTGGCTGAGTGAGCAGTCGTCTGTGCCTAGGATCCTCCTCTGTCCATTGAACGACATCTTTCCTTCAGTCTGTCCGTGTTGAACAGTCTGACTGTGTTCATATACGTAGAGGGTACAAACCTAGAGACCTACAAGGTACAGATCTAGACACCTACAGGATGCAGACCTACGGACTTACAGAGTATAGCCCTACAGACATGCAGGGTACAAATGTCCTGGTCTTATCTTTCTAGTCCAACGTAAGTAACAAATTATGTCCTTTGACCATTTGGATTCAGAGCATCACCACAGATTCTACAAATCATTCCAGCTGCTCAGAATTTTGCAAAACTGGTGCTGAAGATGAGGACGTTTCCCAGGCTGACCTTCGCTGGTCAGAGCGCCTGCGTCCCATTCCATATTTGGAAAAATAATGCGAGGTGTATAAATATGAGCGATGTTTCTGATGTCACCTCCACCTGGGCCCGGACCCGCCGCACCCTGGTAACGCATCCTCATGTTGGCAGAGCTCAGGCAGTGAGTGATAGCAGCCTGGGATCGCTGAAGACGTTTCTCTACATCATCCTTCCTCTTTCAAAGCACCTTTAGGCAAGTTTGTCCCCCCGCATTTTACTTTTCAAAAGATAAACAAATAATTTTTTGACTAAATAGTTTGAAAAGGGAAGAACCGCTGTAGTTAGGGAAACTGAAAATCCACCCAGAATACAAACCACAAGATGAAACCAAAACCTCAGTAGAAAAAAACCCACAGTGGGGGTGCTGATGTGTTGGGTTGGGTGAGTTTGTGGATCTTCCTCTCCATGTCCACTGTCTGAGGAGCCCCATTTTGACAGTGGGGAGGAGCAATATTACTTCAAAAAATATATATTTTAACCATTTTAATGGGTTTTAATATTTTGGAGTCCATTTATGATTTAATTCCTTTTTAAAGTGTGATTGAAGTAATTGCAAGATGAAACTTGCATTTACTGGGTAATGTTTTATGTATTGTAGGTGTTTCCCTGTGGTTTTTTGCTGTATTTTATCCTTGTTTTTTGCTTGGAATGTTTGATGTTTAGACCCTGGGGTTTTGTCTTGTCTCCTGGATTATTATTCGGGTATTATGGAGGTATAATTTTATCTTGTCCCATATAAAGTTTGAAGGTGAATATCCTAATGTGGTACTGTTTTGTTTGAATTATGGACTAAAACTGGAAGTTTTGGTTGGTTGTCTTGGATTTGGAAACATTTCTACTACAATGAAAGGATTCGGAAGTCAGTCTGTCCATCCATCTGGAAGCCACCCTTGTTAACTGGGCAGTAGGTGGTATTAGTGGTGACTGGTGACTAAGGCAGGGGGGGACTATCCCAGATACCAAGCAGAAGGGACAAGCAAAGCCTTGATAGAAACTTTTGGCTTTGAATAAAATGTCTACAAGTGGCCTTTTTTGGGTGATGAAAACAGGTGAAAACAAAATAATTATAAAGCCTCTTTCCTTGGTACGGTGTTGTCTGGATCTGAAAGGAGTACGTATTGCAGGTCGGGCTGTTGTGTAAAGCGCAGCCTGTAACGTTACAACACGTTGCTCCATGGAAGTGCATGTGTAATAGAAAAGCAATGTTTGCAACAGGAAGACAGTTTCGCTTTTTATGTTTATGAACAGACAGCTAAGGATACCGCACAATGGGAACGTGGTCTTTAGTTTTTGTCAGCATGTTTACACACCCACCAAAACTTAAAACGGTCCACAATCCCCCTATAACTCCCTCCAACAGGTAGACAGATAGTTAGAGGCCTTATTATTTATGCATGTCGCAGCAGTGCATTACAGGAGAAAGAGGTATGGTTCTCCCATAATGCACTGCTGCTGTGTATTTGTAAATATATGTTTAACTGTTGTGGATGTTATAGGAGGTCGCCTCTATGAGTGGAGGTGTTTCGATATGTCGCATCGAAACAAAGCTCATATTCCAGGTCTCTATTTGTAATTTTTCCAACAGCACGGTTGCTACATTGTTCTTAACTGCGGAAATATTCAGTTACATTTTCTGTGTTTGTGGGACGATTGCGTTTCTTTTTAACACATTTAACATTCATCCGATAAGATGGTCTATAGCGTTACCACTGTTTATCATATAGAAGCACAGTATATTGGGGGGAGCTGCTCCGGGTGCCAAATACCTTGGATACACCACTGTGTGGCATCATGGTTACAGCCATTGCCAATGTGTTACACGCAGGTTCCGATTCATCTTGCACTGTAGCGCTCTTGTTCAAGGTACCTACCCTAACTCAATAAAAATTACCCTGCTGTAGAAATCACTATCAGGTTCATTATGTAACAATGAAAATGAAGGATGATAATCTTCTTTATCTTTCGGCTACTGTGCTGACCCTCTAATATACTCAGTCCTAATCCTGTCCATCCTTGTCACACCCAATGCAAATCTTAACATCAAAATGAAGGATGATAATAATAGTCAATAATATACTGCCTGGCCAAAAAAAAGTCGTCACCTGCATTTAACTTAGTGTTATGATCTGGGGTTGCTTCAGTTGGTCAGGTCTAGGTTCAGCAATATTGTTTGCCCAAAAATTGAGGTCAGCTGACAACCTGAATATATTCAATGAGCAGGTTTTTCCATCAATGGATTTTTTTCTTCATATTCCAAGATGACAATGCCAGGATTCATTGGGCTCAAATTGTGAAAGAGTGCTTCGGGGAGCATGAGAGAGACATGATTTTCACACATGGATCGGCCACCACAGAGTCCAGACCTTAACCCCATTGAGAATCTTTGGGATTTTGTGCTGGAGAAGACTTTACGCAGAGGTCTGACTCTCCCATCATCAATACAAGATCTTGGCGAAAATGAATGCAACTCTGGATGGAAATAAAAGTTGTGACATTGCATAAGCTTATGGAAATGATGCCACAGCAAATGTGTGCTGAAGTCAAAGCTAAAGGCGGTCCAACCAAATATTAGAGTGTGTGACTTTTTTTGGCTGGGCAGTGTAATTAATATTGTATGTAGCAGTGTCTGTGTGTGCTGATCGCGGTTGTGATGAACCCGCTGCTGGAAGAACTCATGTCCGTGACAAGAAATACAATTTTCCTTCTTAGTTTTGCAGTAACTGTTTATATATCCACTCTTTGCGTATGCTGTAGGCAAGTATTGATTTGCATTCGGGGGGTGGAATCAATCGCGAGCCAGTTTGGTCTGGCTTGCTGTGAACTCTGTGACTTGTGGCTCCAGCCATGATGGAACATGAAAGCAGCTGCTCGCCCTTTATACTCTCTGCACCACATGTGGACGTCTGCTTCTTTTAAAATAGGTAAATTAAAAATGCCATTGGCATAAATTCCTGTTCAGTGCCAAATGTTGACAGATTCCCAGCAGTAGGTGGTATCATCCCATAAATGTGCCCAGAAACGAACATGCAACATTTCTCACCTTGTTATCAATTACTGACACCAGATATGAGCAGTAAACAATGTGGAAGTGAGTTAAATTATGGTGGTCCCACAACCCTATTCTGTCTGGGTGCTTTTTTTTTGCCATTTATCAGCCTGGAGGGTAAATAGAGGTTATGTTTATCTGTAGTAAATGGCTAGGTATGTACAATGGCTGAATAAAAAACAAGGAAAGGTTTCTGTCCACAAAAATTTGGAACTTGACTGTTCATGAGATGAAGAAACAGCGTAAGTTATTATATTATCTTAACAGATGCATCCTGCCAGAGGGGTTCCAGATTCCGATCCCAAAGGCCACCAATAGACAGACGGACGGGCGGATGGATGGACTGACAGACAGACAGACAGACAGATAGCTAGATAGATAAATAGTGCTTCGTCTAAAAGTACTGGCATTTAACAGCACCAGAAGACTGTGGTCTTGGAGCAAAGACGAGTTTAGAAATCTGTCGGCTTTATCATACAGCTGACATGAGGGAGGTGGTGCCGGCATTGTGACCCGGTGCTCCGCCGAGGGCGGTCAGCTTATACCACATCTCAGTCTCTTAGCCGTGACCCCGTGGCTCACCTACCAGCCATCTTTCAACTCAGCCCCCACAATGAGGATAAAAAAAAACTAATTTCAGTCCCATTTATTTTGAGCGTCATCTCCGCACCAGCACAGTGTGATTTTCTTTGCTTTGAGTGTGAAGCGCACGTGTCCCCATCTCCAACACTCGACATCGCGGATATCGATGGCGCTTTGCTATTGCACTTACAACCCCTCTGCTTGCTTCTCGCTTTCCTCTCCCTTTTTGTGTCGCCTCCTTCTTCTTCAGCTACCTCTGCTGTGGTCTCCGTGAGCTCCTGCCGGGGATCTCGTTTCACCGATTCCACATGCCGCTCTCATCCGTGCGGGTTCTCAATTTTTGCAGCAATAGCAGTATCATCGCTGTGACAACAGCCGTGGTGGAAAAGATTTCAATCAGAGACAGACAGAATTATACACAGACAAACAGATAGATGGATGGATAGTGAGATACTTCATTGATCAAGCAGGAAATTGTACAAACCAATTTCTTCATTTCGGGGGAGATCTGATGCTCTTTTTCCCGGAAAGGCTTTTGATTTCATCGACTAAGCCCCTCATTCCAGTAAGCCAACATGTACGTGCTCATCACTACAGTCATCCTTCATATGAGGTGGTGCTTGGTTCTGTTGCAGCCTGGGGTTGGGTGCACTGTGTCAATCAGGAGCTCCCATTGATGCACCTTCAGTGAGGAGGTAAGAGTAACCTTAACCGCATTCAGGCATTTGTGGGAACAAGCCTGGCGGCACCATGTGAAATCGGCCTACAGGAAGAGGAGGGAGGCTAAGTGTTGTAGGTGGACCTTGATCATAATGTGGTAGTCAGAATAATATTCCGGATTCTCATCTTGCAAAAATATCTGTGACAGGAAGTCTGTGTACAGTTTGTCCTAATTTCAAATTCACTCTTGCCACTAAGTCTTATTTTATAAAAGGTTAATAGTACAGGCATCAGTTTATTTTGGATAAACTGTAACTATAACAAATTGAAAAATACTAAATTTTTTATTTTAACATTTTTATTCACTTGGGTGTGAATTCATTAACAAAACTAAATTGAATTAAGACTCAAAAATAAATAATTGGAAACAGAAACATGCTCTCTACAAATTCCAACTCAGAGCCAGCTGGTGACAGATTTATGCCATAAATGTGTTCTGATGATCACCGACACTTGGGAGCACCAGACATGAGCAGTAAACACTTTGGAAATGAATCAAAGCAGACCCATATTAACATGAGTGCTCTTTACTGCCATCTATTGGCTTGGAGGCAAACACACGTGTCAGTTGGTATTCTGCAGACAAACATTTTAGAAAAGACATAAATAAATCAACTTTAAAATGTTTGTATCTTTGGAAATTCATGACTTGACAGGGATCCAATGTATTTTACACAAGCTGCAAAAGCTGCATTGCAACAAAGCTGTGATTCATCTGTGACTTTTCTGGGTGTCTCCTGTTAAATTGTCGTGTTCAGATGTAGTGTGTTGAATATTAATAAGTAATTATATGATCATTGCGTAGCAGCACACACAGCATGAAGCTACGGAGTCCCACCAAGGCCCTCGCAGAACTGTGAGCAGGATGGGCAGCCGCATGCCGCAGCCTTGAGTTCGGGTTCCCGTGGTTCCTATGTGGTAGTGGATAATTAACCATCTGCTCTACAGGTGTTCTCTACCTGGATCTCAGGAGAGCTGCGCGGCACACATGTGCAGATTCTAACACTGGGAAGAAAACAAGAGATTTGGGGCACGGGTACAATGCATTGGGGGTAACGGGGACACAGAGGGGCCTGTCTGTGTTGTCTGTGGCCTGTCAAGCTGTGTGGCGTGTGTGGGGTACTGCCCTGGCTCTGTGTGTGTGTGTGTGTGTGTGTGTGTGTGTGTGTGTGTGTGTGTGCATGTGTGTGTGTGTGTGTGTGTTTGTGTGTGTGCGCGCGTGCGTGTGCACAGCATGCTCCGCTGGGCCGATCTCCAACACAGCTGCACAGCTTGAAAAGCAGCACTAATTGAAATGCGCTTTGGCCGCTCACTGAAAATAAGACCCCAGGAAACACATAGGGGGTCCAGCCCCCCGCTCCCCCGGGATGCACAGGGAAGTTCAACAGCATCTCTCGACCGTGACCGCAACCTTATAGGACACTGCAGCCTGAAGAGGGTCTGCTTGCATTGTGTTGTGTTGCGTGTGTTTGTACTGGAGTTTTTGCATGGGGTTACATTGTGTGAAGCTGTGCCAACCACAGGGCCTCATTGTGGATCCCAGTTGCAGGGTTTGTGGGATCTCCTTTCCCCTTTGGGGAGTCCACAGTCACTATGACATTAATGATGAGGATGATTATTATTTTATCTAATATATATAATTTATCTGACTCCATTCTCCATCTTCAACATGTCTTATAATGTGAGGTTTGTATCCTAAACCACTTACACTGATTTACATATTTAGGCAGAGTAATTTTTACTGTATCAGTTCAGGTAAAGTACACTGATCGAGAGTAAGGCAGAGGCTTCATTAGAACCCAACTGTTTTAACTGCCAAGTGACAGCTCTAACCACTATGCCACCTGCTGACCTCCCCAATTGACTTTGCTTTACTGTTTGTGCTGAGCACTTCCTTTAAATGCAGCAGACATGACCCTTGACATCTTCGAACTCTTGTTTTTGTAATGTGGGACCCCTCCCCCCGAATCCACGGTTTCTCTTGCTGCTTCCAAACACGCTGTGTGATTTAACCATTTGACAGAAATGTTTTCCCGCAAGTACTTGTGCGACCAAATGTGGGCGTGCGTGTGAGCGTGTGTGTTTGTGTGTGGGTGTGTTACTATAATTCACACCGTCCACAGTGACATGCTGTCATTAAAAACAATTTGATGTTGGCTTACATCCAGTGCAGCGGTGATGCGGGGGATTTTTCAGGGGTTGCCACCACTGAGGGGCGCTCAGGGTGGGGCCATGTACATCAGCCGTTACTACAGGACAGGTGTGATACCCTCAGCATGACCATAACTGTGACAACTGCATGTTTTTTTTTACCAGCTGTGGATCTTTACAGGTGAGGTAGCTGATTAACTAGCTGGTTGCTGGTTAAACTGTGCGTATTACCATCATGGGTTAACTGCTACGTTTAGCTTACGTCAGTAGATCTTTTAGTTTTAACCTTTGGGACAGCAGGTCGCGTACTGGTTAGAGCTGTCACTTTGCAATTGAAAGAGTCGGGTTCAGCTCCCAAGTCCTGCTGCAGGTTAAAGTACTTTACCCCAGTGTGATTAAGTAAAAATTACATTAGCCGCTCTTTGTTCTGAACCATACCGCCTCTCCACAGCACCGCTATGTGTTCCAGCATCCATCAGCATGCTGGAGGTTCAAATGTGCAGGGCAAGGAAAGTGTGTTTGTGTGTATGTCCATATGTTGTATCATAGCTTATTAGACAGGGGTTTGATTCTTCAGCTCAGGGACACCCCCTGGAGCCCTTTGTCACCTTTCCTAAAGGCCAGTGTGGTCTGGTCTATCCCAAAAGCAGAGGGTGGGAAGCAGAGTCCATCACAGGACAATCACTCATGCGCGCGCGCACACACACACACACACACACACACACACACACACACACACACACACACACACATTACGTGCAATTTAGAGTGACCAATCCACCAGAAACACACGTCTTCAGACTGTGGGAGGAAACCCATTAGAACACAGTAAAAACCTGGAAACTCTGCACAGACTGAGCTGGACCAGAATCCATGTCTGAACCCACAGCCCAGACACTGAGCCACCAGAACTACCTGCTGTGCCACAATGTTTTTAAAGCGAGACGACACGTTTTAGTGCCTTTTTCCTTTATAACCCACAGTAAAATTGTCTGGCGGGTTCGTGCCAGCTTCCTAAAGACTTAGACAGAGTGTCAGTGTGTTGTGTTGTGTTGCGGTGTTACAGAGTGTCTGGTTCTAAACTGCGGTGCACGCTGCTGTATTTGCAATTGTACCGCAACATAGCGTACGATAGCAATAAGCGGTAACGGACATTTTTTTTTATCTATTTGCATTCATTTATCTTCTGTTCTTTTTCAACTTTATATGAAATATCAGTAATCAAATCTATAAATGAAATTAAAGCATCTGTGAAAGATGTGCAGCTTTGTCGGCTTTGACGGTTCTCGTCTCCTCGGCCGCGTCAGCCTGAAATATTGTGTCATTTCTCTGCATTAATGTTCTGCCGCCGCTCAGTCTCGCTTATTTGTGCGTTTGTGTGTTTATCTGTTTATTTGCCTCCCTTGGGGGGACTGCGTTCCTCAGGGGTCAGGGGTCACGGAGGGCGGTGCTGGGAAATGCAACCCCGTGTCTGTAATTAAAGTGAAATTCGGCCAAAAAAAATTGACTTTCTGTTACAGTCCATCAATTGTAATTGATTTTGGCTTCTAAATGATTCCTTTAAGGGTTTTTTTTTTGCTCGCCTTTCTTTATTGTCCTGTACCGTGGTACAGCATTTCAGTCTTTATTCCAATGAGGAGCATGACCCCTGTAGTGGTTGCAACTGCAGCCTATCATTCAAACAGTCTGTGTTCAAACCCGATCTCCTGCTACAGTACCCTTGTTCAAGGTACTTACCCTGAATTACTAAGGTAAAAATTACCCTGCTCTGTAGATATTTAAGTCAATAGTTATATTGGACAAAAGCATCAGATAACTGAATAAATGAATTGGACTCCAGATGGGGGTCGCATCCAGACATCAGCTGTTGAAGGCCGCTTCAGACTAAGGTGAGGCCATGTATCTTCTTTGGCTGTTGTGGTTCCGGATGTTTCTAAGTGAAGGTGAGCGGTGGAAATGAGAATTCTCCTTTAACACAAACACTTTAATCTCAGATGTTTCTTCTAATCTGTGACTTTAGACTGAAGCTCCCAACATTGCTGGTGGTTCAAAGCATTGAAAGGCTTCATTTACTTCAGAGTAACTTGACACTTATGTAGTTTTTTTGGAGGGATCCTTTTTGAATTTATTTCAAGTAAATATTTGGATGAGTACTTTTATTTGCATACTGTACTGTTAGCAGCAAGAGTAGCAGCAGTAACAGCAGCGTTTTTAACTGCTCTGCCCCCTTCTGGTAATTACGATGGTAACACAGCCCAGGTGTCATTGTTTATGGCTCCAAGTAGAGAAGACCTTCTCATATTCGGCGTATTCATCAAATTTGTCATCATCATCATCATCATCATTGTCTTCTTCTCTTATGTAGTTTGGCTGGTGACACCACTGTGCAACTCTGAAGTGCATTAGGTAACAGCAGTCACCCCGCTGACCCCTTGTGGCTGAACAGGACTGCGTGACCACCGCCAGGTCCCTCAGACACGGGGCCACCGCACTGCTGTCTGCCCCAGAGCCCAATCTGCATTGACAACACGTGTCGCCATAGTTTGGTGTAACTTGTCTCTTCATGTCCAGCTGCCTTAGTGCCACCCCACGCACCAGCACTGCATTCTGGGACAGCCAGGCCAGATGGTGTTCTGTTATGTTACAGGCCCGCAGAGGACGCCGGATGCTCTCTGTCTGGCGAACCTGTCCGTCAACACTCCTCCCTCAAACCTACCATTTGCCTCCCCCGTGCTCTCCATGCCACCTCGTACACCATTCCTATGTGATACCCTGTGTGCGGTAAAATAAAGGCGACTTCCAGCATTGGACTCAAAGGACTTTGGTTCGATTCCCACTCTCACTGTAGTACCTATGTACTCGCTGTGATTCAGTACAGTAAAAAGGACCCTGCTGTGTTAACAAGTAAGCAAAAAAAAAAAAGTGAGATAATTTCATAAATAATGGCTAGGGGTTCTAGCACAGCACGGGGGCGCTGCTCCAGCCACGAGGCCTGCAATGTGAGAACAAAAGGTGCTCAGGAACAGACCTTTCAACTTATTTGTGTGTTTATTTATTATTAGACATTTATTTTCTCATGGAAGCGCATGGAGAGGCGCCTAAAGCTACAGTCGCTGAGGCTTTTTCTGCGAAACCTGAAAAGTGTCATGCTTCCGGGGTGTCTTCGCGCATCTTTCTGCGCAGCTCCATTTCTGCTCGGTGTGAAAAGGGCTTAGAACAGGAATGGCGGGCGCGTTGTCACTCCTCATTTCTGAGCTATTAACGCCACGGAGCCCTCATGCAAATGCTGTTTTGATATTTGCGAAGACTGAACGCACATGATTTAAGCATCTCATTACTTTCATAAAATAGGCACATTTCACATGCACTTCTGATTGGAAAAAATGACACTATATTTGAACACACGTACACACAAAAAAAATGTATTTCAACATTCTTTTATTGTAATTTGTCTGTAAAAAGTGGCCTTTTATGATTATTCATGCTCAAAAAAGTGCTTATTATTATGTATTCATGCATCTGACGCTTCTTTCCTGAGCAGCTTGCAATGTGAGATTTGTACCTTACAATGGAACTGAGATTCCAACCCAGGTCCTTCAACCACAAGGCTCTAACTGCTGTGCCACCTGCTGGCCCATCTTAGTTATTGCATTGTGCTTTGGCTTGAACCATTTGAGTGTTCCTGTTAACGTTTGGCCCACGATGGGTGAACACGAGGAGGAGCACCAGGCCCCATGAGGGAGGGACTTTATTGCCTGTGTAATTGTTATTCTGCATGAAATCTCCGCCAGTGACCCCCAGCAGCCAGAATGCATGTTGGGCGACTCGAAGGCCAAAGCACATGGATGTGCTCCCTGAGGCCCACAGCCAGTACAAATGAAGCTTCCATCTTTCATGTTGCCAGTGGAAGTGTTTTCATAGCACCCTCATTCACCTCTGATCTCGAATTCTCCTCCACTCTTTGTGGCACGGACTCCATTTCCGCCTGGTGGAGACTGATGTGGCCCTCACCTCCTTATTACTGCATTAATGGAGCATCTGTCTCCAAACGGAGTGCCAGTCAAACCCATCCGCACAGGATCTACATCTGCAGGAACTCTCAGTTGGTTGTGTAACTCTGCCTGCTTTGGCTGTCATCTCACCGCATGACTCAGCAGCAGCTCAGAACCACCAAGAACTTCCTGAGAACTTCCTGCACCCGTTTCCTTTAGTGTCTCGAGTCATAATTGTACCAATAGAAATTGGTAGAGGCAAACAAAAGTAACTTGTTGCATCTCTTGTCAAGCTGAATTTTGTCCATAAAAAGCCAAGATCAACCCTGTAAATATCAGCACCATGCAGACGTGTTTTGGGTCAGAAACACCGCAGGTCAGTTTGTTCGGTTTCCATTCTGTCAGATATTGTTTGTATTTACATTTTCGCATTTGGCAGACTCTTTTCTCCAACGTCTGCACAACTAAGGGAAAACCAAGTGCATTAACAACAGATAAATGTGCTTTGGACACAGACACTGGATGGTCAAAGCCCAGTTTGCCTGTCTGATACCACCATGTTGCTGGTTCACATCCCTCAAGCAGCTGCCAATAGAAGTGACATTCAAACAGCAAATACATAGATAATTGTAGTAGATGGTGTTGGTCTCATTTGTGTAGCTGTCACAAGATCAGGGGAGAAATGGCTCTGAGAATGATGGGTTGTGACCCTTTTTGAAAGCTGGCAAAGATTCAGCAGCTGTGAAAGACAGAGGGAACTTGTTCAAACACAGCAGCGTCAAAACTGGGGATAGCAGGCTTTTAATGCAGTACCACTGAATGGTCAAAAGCCGTGCGATGTGAGCGGTCATGCTGAGGTGTAGGTCATGATCAGGTGTCAATCCTCACCTCTCATCTCCCATTGTGACACATTCAGGCACCAGCAAAGGCCTCGCTTCACTCGCTTTTACTCTCCATGCTGGGTTATCGACGGTAGGATGAAGTTCCAGTCGTTCAGAGTGAATCATTTCCTCCAGCTCAGTGTTTCTCATCAGGATTGAGGAGCTCTTTTCTCCCGAGAGTCGATCCTTCAGGCGCTGGAGGTTATATATCGCTCTGAGCTCTGCACCATAAACACCAGTATGAATCCCAGGAGGACAGATAAAGAAGGAAAAACAAATCAGTACACACACACACACACACACACACACACACACACACACACACACACACAGTTAGCCAAACACAACCTGGCATTCAAAAAATACAGAATCAAATGAAAAATTAAACTCAGCCCGTTAATTTCTTAATAATAAATAATAAATAAAAAAATTCCATTATTTCTTAAGGGGAATGACCATCCTAAGTTGAGTTCAAAATCATCCTAAAGGATGCTTAATGTAAAGAAAAACACATTAAAACAGAATGAATAACAGTATATATAAAAATAAACTAAACATAATAATTATAGCTATCCACGTTTCTGAATATTTGCTCATAAGGTGAAATCTTGTAAATCGAAGACCTAATTATCATTACGGTACAAACTTTGAAAATTCCTTCATGCTTGGCTCATTACGCGTAAACATGAAAAATGTGCCTCATTCTGGGTCATAACTTGGTAAAGGATAGTAAATAATTTCACTTCTACATGAAAACTCGTAAGTCAAAGACTCCCATCTAGAGGGATTCCTTTAATTCGTACGATAAATTTACCGTGGTACTGTGGACTGGCTTGAGGAAGATGGAAACCATATTGATCGCCTATAAATAAATAATTATGTAATTGAAGCACAACAGAAGGTACAAACCCAAGTATGCAAGTGAGAAGATAGAGTGTCAGACTGCAGCTGAGAGTGTGGGTACTCATTTCTCATAAGGCAGGGCAACTCGCAGTCAACTTTCAGATGCAGCCTGAAAGTGTGGCCAGACTCCCAGTACGCAGTATAAATAACCACAGGGAGGTCACAGTGGTATGGGGAGATGGTCACCACCCTGGGAAGCAGGAAGTGCTGTGATTTATAAACTGGCACATTTCTCTTTAATATCTGAGGTTGGGGTGTGTGAGATGTTTGAGATTGCGATGCTCAGGGTGATGCCCACCTGCTTCTTTGTTGCCCTCGGAAATGCTCAAATGCCACCTGCTAATGGCGGCCTTGAATTCCACTCACCTTCACCGTTTTTTACCAAGTTTTATATCCCCCCCCCCCTCATGTTTGCTGAAAAGCAGGGAAATGTGTTGCGGAATCACAAATTAAATCCCTGAACAGGACCAGCTGCTGGAATTAGTGGGATTAACTAATTAAGTGTGGCCAAGCACCGCCGCCTCTGTGTGTGTGTGTGTGTGTGTGTGTGTGAGTGAATGTGTGAGTGAGTGTGTGTGAGTGTGTGTGTGAGTGAATGTGTGAGTGAGTGCGTGTGAGTGTGTGAGTGTGTGTGAGTGTGTGTGTGAGTGAGTGTGTGAGTGAATGTGTGAGTGAGTGTGTGTGAGTGTGTGAGTGAGTGTGTGTGTGAGTGAGTGTGTGAGTGAATGTGTGAGTGAGTGTGTGAGTGAATGTGTGAGTGAGTGTGTGTGTGAGTGAATGTGTGAGTGAGTGAGTGTGTGTGTGAGTGAGTGTGAGTGTTGGACAGCTGGGGTGTGAAGTGCCCTCTGAGCTTCTGGTGCCCTCCCCAGTTCAGATGATGGTTTTTTTCAGGTCACCACCAGGTCAACCCCTGTGCTCCTGTATTCCCAGCAGGTGTAGTGCCTGTTTTCGAACCCTCGGTGCGTTCCGTACAGCACTGTCAGATTTAGGCAGATGATGTTAAAAGCGTGGCATTAACTTGAAGAGGCCCCGATTTTCAGTCACCAACATCTGTTTTCATCTGTCCTTTTACATCCATGTGTGTCCAGGCCTGGAGTCCTCAACAAGTAAGAGATAAATTTACTGTAAACGGTAGATTTACTGTCCAGGTATTGATCAGTTCTGAATTGACTGATCTGCTAATCTGTGACTGATGTCTGTGAGTGTGAAGTATCCGAGTGCTTTTTGCATGCGTTCACCCCCAGCCGGATGAAAGAATGGATGGATGGACAGAAACAGAAAGACAAAGAGATGGACAGATCTATGGCCGACCTCCAGCAATTTCCTCTGCATGCCTTACAGCTCCCAGAAAACCTTGCAGAAACACAAACTAATGCAGAAAACAAGCACAAAAACACACAACAGGAACACATACTACGTATAACAAAAAAGCAGGAAATTATAATCCATGGCCAATATATAAAAGGTTAAAGAATTAAAGAAAAATGAATTAAGGGTTAATAAGTGAAATTATTAGTGAAATTATTTCCTCGCATTATATTCCTATGGTGAAGCACAGCATAGCCAGAAGAATTGTGGTTCAAGGTGTTGGTTCTGAAGTTACTGATGTGCTTCTGAAGATGCCATCATGGCTGACCCTCCTAATTCTGGTGTCTGGACCCCCCTGTCTCAATGGAGCGGCTGGTACAGCATCTGAACCTCTGTTCTGTTGACCAAACATCATGGTGAAGCCGGGCCCTCACAGCCAGCAAGATGCACCAGCTGTGGTTGGGCTGCTTCCGGCATCATCGCACTGGCTTTCTTATTGATGGAGGCGCATTCATATCACACGCCCGAAGGAAGCGCTGAGGTCAGAGTAGGGAGCAATGTATCCTCTCTCTTTTATAGGAGACATTCAATTCTTCACCACAGAACAGGCCACGCATGCAGACGTGTCATTTGTCCAGTTGCGAGCGCGTTCCTTCTGCAGCCTCCCTGCAGTGAGGGCCAAATATTCCTCCTGGTTCATTAATCACAGAGCCTTGGGGGTGCTTTACTGTGTGTGTGTGTGTGTGTGTGTGTGTGTGTGTGTGTGTGTGTGTGTGTGTGTGTGCGTGCGCATGCATGTGTGTGTTCATATGTAACCCTTCTAGGAATTTTCAACACACTCCAATGTCCCTCAGCCCATATGGTGTCAAACCCGGCACACAGTGGCCCAGTTCATGGTCTCCAGCAAGGCGTGAGCTCCAGCCCAGGGCCACATTCTGCAGGCCCACAAAGCAGGTCCACGTCCCCAGGGTGAGGTGCACAGCTGGATGCTGAGCTCCACAGCGCCCCTTGGAGGTCTGACCTTGGCCCGGCAACTACATTTACACCATTGAGCTGGAAAATGAGCATGTACACTAGAAAAGGGGCTTGATGGTCATTTTTGAAGATAAAAAGCTTCAAATAATAAAATGATTCATCAAATGTTCTTGATGTATGCATATTTGAAGAGATGACAGCCTTTTAATGTGTCTGCATCGGTGAATAAGGACTGCCTGGTGTGAAATGAGCTACAGCCGTGCTAATTCCTTACAAACGGTCAATATACGTACTTCCTTACGGTGCCTGGGTGAACGTTATTACACAGCGACCAACATCGAGCGTGTTTTTGCTCCCAGTTCAAACAGCGTCTTGCAGGTCCTCCTAAACATCTTTAGTTGTGATTGCATTAGCAAATTGCCAACTCATGTAACAACCACAGAGTGAACCAAGAGGTCAGCTGGTCCACCCAGTCCCACAGATCCGCACCGCATCCTGGTCGGCCCCCCGCATTTGGGGAGCATCCGTCAGACCCGGCTGACCTGAAACTCGACGTTTGTGTTCATGTGAAGCAAAAATGAGAGTTGAGTTGCCCTGCGGTCCACAGGGCTGTCGGGAGATTAGAACACCGCTGTGATCTCTACCATCCGTACCGCTTTCATACACTCTGCCTACACTCCGCTTTCGAGTGTCTTCAACAGCAACACCATCCGGTCATAGTGATTTACATTTAATGAAAAACACCTAATTTAATCCTTGGGCAATGAGAATTTCATGTTGTATTCAAGAATACTAGCCAAGCCGTAGTGCCCATCCTCTTGTGGTTCGCTTGTGCAGATTTTAATCTATTAAGTTACATGAGTACAGTTGTTTAGCAGTTATAATTATGCTAAAGAGCTGGCCAAATGGATACAGGTGTTTTTTTCACTGAAATATTCTGCTCGGGATATTTCAATATTTCCTCCGCATAGCCATAGGCACAGCATAAGCATAGGCATTGTGTCGTTGTTGTTGCTGTTGGGTACCGTGGTGTCCGTGTAGTACTGCGTGTAAAGCGTCTCCAGAGACCTCTTGTGCTCCACTTGTGTCTTTAGTCCAGAAAGGGTGTCCATTGTCATTGTGGATGAGTCCAACCATCTGGTTGGTGCTCGTGTCCAAAATATGACAACTTCAGTCTCATAATTTGTGCTTCCAGTGAGAGGTCTGGTTTAATTTGCTCCAGCATCCATCTGTTTGTTTTCCTGGCTGCCCGCGGTGCCCTTAAACATCTCCTCCAGCCCCATGCTTCAGAGGATTCCATGTTTCTCCCACCCTGCTTCTCCAGAGTCTATCTTTCACATCCATAGAAAACACCTCTGACTGAACTGCACTGCTCTCTGTCTTTGTGGACACCTCAGCATATTTGTGGATCTTCTCCAGATCTTTCTCTGCCGCTCTGCCAAGTTCTAGCCTTTACCATATCTCTCAACTCCCATATCTTTTGTTGTTGATTGTTGACCCCAAGAGGCAGAATCTGTCAGCAACTTCTGCGTCTTCTCCACCAGCACCAAAGTTCACTTCTGTTCCAGATGTCATGATTTTTAGATTTATCTTTGGCTTTTAACTTTAGTCTGAGCACCATTTTTTTTGCTCCGTTCTGATGTTTTTAACAGGATTTTAATGTCTTTTTCTTTATCCTCTGCTATTACTGTGGTATCACCAACATATCAAGGTCATAGTTCTATATTCTCACTTGTACTCATATAACTGTAGCGTAGCTATCGAGTGTCATGTTATACAGTATATTTTGAAATGGGGAAATTTACATTTGAAACAAGTTATACTAAATTTGATTATGTTCTCATGTATTTCATATTTGAAGAAATAACATCTGAGAGCTTTGGTTACTGCAGATTTGTGGGAAAAGAAGACGTAAATGTTAATCCATAAACAGGGATCACTTTATTTTCTATACTAATGAGGAGTGTGGCTCTTGCGGGCAGCAGCCCGGGAGGGAGGAGTGTCAGTTTAAAGGATTGAAGGGGTCCCATGGCCTCAAGAAAATAAACAAAAGGGGAACTTCATCTCCGTTAAGGTCAGGCATTTGGCACGTTGGGGAGGACATGGGTGGGGGTGGCGGTGCATGAACTGTACGACTTTCAGAAGATGCGGTTTAGACTTCTTCTCAAATGACTGTAAAGTTGTGTTTGTTGAGTCAGCGTGGTGAGTGCACATCTGCAACATTAAACTGATCGGGCAAAAGCATATTCAAGGAGGGTTTGAGCTGGCCGTGTTTCCCAGGCTGTTCCATGGCCTCGACGGGTGCGCGACAACATGGATGACCGTTCGGAGGAGATTCGCACTGAAATCATGCTGGTGAGCCACTACCAGCATGTGTGTTATACAATAAAATAAGTAAGAATGCTGACAAGAAAACACAGTACGCAAAATGTTTTTGGATAAAAAGTGGGGGGGGGGGGCTTTACATTAGTTGTTTCCCTGGATTTTAAAGAAAAAGGAGTAAATTGACACTGCTCCATCTGTTTCTGTTCCTGTTTGATTGTCGTATCTTCTCCATTTTGCTATTGAATGAAATGGAGACAATTTTGTACAGTACGAAAGTGATGATTATATTACATGTTTCACCAGAGTAACTTGCAGCATTTTGCTGCTTACACTGCTTTACCCATTTGTACAGCAGGGTAATTTTTACTCTACCTTGATCAAGGATGCTGCAGCAGAAGGGTACTGCACACTAACAGATCAGTGCTTCTAACCCCTCTATGTCTTCTTTCAAACCCATGCGCTCAGTACTACCGTCTCCGGTTGGCCTCCCCGCTGAGTTGGATCATGCATTCATGTGAGAGCACAACTTTCCAGACTTCATTTTCCTAGGAGGCACCTTAGCCTGATGACACTATTCCCCACCTGCAGCTGCACATTTGGAAGCCGTGTGCACAAGCTTGTTTAGTCCCTCACCACACGTGCGGGACACGATCAGTTACCTGTTTCTGTGAAAAATCACAGAGTTTATTGAATAAAATTGCTTGTAAAATACCAGATGTAAAAAGACATCACAGCAAAAACATGCAAATCAGCCAGCATCCTCTGGGGCACAGAAGGACCGTGGGGGGCCGGGCACCTTGTCGGCTTTGCTGATGATCCTCCACATGAGCACATTAATAATCACCCCGTTTTTATTTGCAAAACACACATATTTCTTGGAGAAGGGAGAGACTAATACTGCGCACATGCTTTCTTTTTATTTTTATGATGTTTTGCCTGGTCTGTGTGGCAAAGACTAAATGGATTGTTTTGTATTTCACTCCCCTCCTCCCCACCGAAGGAGAACCGCAGGGTTTGAAGTCATTACATGTGAACTTCCAACTCCAGGTTCTAGAAACCTGTCCGGTGGAACACAGCTGCAGAGTCCAAACCCGATACGAATCCTCATTCAAGAGGCATGTGATTTGGCAGCAGCGCTGTGAACGTTGTCGAAATGAGAAGGAGTGCTGTTTTCAACCCTCTGCACACCTCTGACGGCTATCCTGGAAACAGGGTCATCGGGGGTCATGCATTTTTGAGTCATAAAGGACGGTAACATTAGCGAATCTGTGTGAACTGCGCCCGATTCTCTGAGGGCAACATTCTGGCCGCTGCAGATAGACAGGTTGATCACCAAACCACCGGACCCTGACTTACAGAACCTCAACGTACAGGCATAACCGGGAGCAGCAGACTCTTTAAAATGTGTTTTGTTTGTAAGTCACTTTACCATCTATTTTATAGTTAGTAACAACTGAGAAATCCCAGAGAGGTTCTGCAAAAGTATTATAGCTATGGAAATTTTTTAACGCTGAGTTGCATTAAAATTAAAACTAATGTAAAGAAACCGGATATTAAAAATCTGTCATCTCCAAAAAGTCCTCTCCAGTGCTGATAGTTGGCTGATTTATCCCATAAACAGTGTCCCATTTTGTCATTTCACTCAGAAACACCAGATGCGGGCTATAAACACTGTGGAAGAGTTCCTCTCCCTTATTCTGTTTGGATGCTCTTTACCGCCATCTACCAACTCGGTGGGTAAGCTGTCTTCAAAACAAACAAATTGAATGAGTTGGATTTAAAAAAAGCAAGAGCCAGGGGCTGTGGATGGGAGTTCAAAAGATGAAGAACTTGGCATTGAGGACACTAGAGTGCAGCCAAAGGCCCCAACCATGACCAAAAAGAGTACCAAAAGGCCCGAGAGCAGTGTTGCAAAATATAACATATATATTCACAGCTGTCATGGACATTGAGTTTCAAGGAAGCCCAGGACAGGAAAGGACAGGAAAGGACCCTCCACATTGTGCACCATCATTAGTTGTTCTGTAGGAGAGTGATTTGGGCTTCTCCACCAGTTGTGTGACCACAAGTCAGACTGGGACCCCGCGGAGCCGGAACCCACTGGCACTCAGTAGCCACTGCATCCGGTTCCCAATTAACACATTCACACAACGCTCCTCTTGCGAAGGTTGTACATCCCCAACTTCACTTAACACGCTTGGATCCTTCGAGCCGTCACAGCATGGCGGCATCATTTTCCCAGGCTTGTTTACTCACACGCGTTGGTCGGCAACGGAACAAAAATTAGCATTTTTTATTTTTGCCTCTTCCGCTCGCTTTTAATAACCGTGCTGACAAATGTAATTCTTTTGCTGAACACTTGGGTTTATCAACTTTGTCGTGCACATTTTATTTTTGCGTTAGTGCTTCGCAGTGCGTTTTTCCAGTGAACTGAACGAACTGTATGTTTTGGTGTGTGTGTGTGTGTGTGTGTGTGTGTGTGTGTGTGTGCAAACTCTACTCATGCGAGGGATGTTAACTGAATACGGCCGTATCCTTCCACCACCAGAACTTCCTTGCTAATTGAATGAATGGTGTATATTTGTCTTGAGGATAACAATCTTGTCTGTGAATTGGTTTTTAATGTATTCTCTTTGTAAATAACTGTGTGAAATTGATTTGGAAGATAGCTCATGTAAATGTTTTTTTTTTTTTTTTCCTGTCTTTGCTTAATGTTGCTCTTTCCGCGGCGGCCGCATGTGGAAGCTGTTAGCGGGGCGACGCCACCGAGCCGAGAGCACGCAGCGAAAAGTAGATTTGCTCTTGGAGGGGATGAGGTTATTATAAAAAAAAAAAAAAAAAAATAGGCCGACATTCAGAAATGCGATATTGGAGGCTCAGCGAAAAGGAAACAAAGTTATTTAAGCCTCCGGCCTTTCCTGTTATTAAAAGAATATCAGGGATTTATTGAATTTAACATGCTTAGGGTAAGAGAACCGCAAAACGCCCCGTATGGCTGAGATTCCAGCTCTACGAGGATTCATTCTGAAAGCTGTGGGCAGCAGGGGGCGTAGTTGTTAGCACTGCCATCTTTGAAGCCGAAGGAGCTTAGGTATTTACCTTAATTTCATTCAGTAAGAAACTACTCAGCTGTGTAAATGGGTAAACCAGTGTAAGTTTAGGGTTATGCAATGCAAATAGAGAGATAAAAATGCTTAAACGTAAAGGAAGGGTGACCAGAATTCATATTGTAGACCAGAATTCTATATTCAGAAAGGCACTACGTGGTGCTGGGTTCAGACCTGGGGACTCTGGACATAATGCAGCGCCCTCTAGGTTCTCTGTGGAAAGTACAGCTTTTCTTGTTAATTCCTCTGTTTTTTTTTTTTTTTTTTTTTTGGCCGCCTCTTTGCTCGTCTTCGACCCTCTAGATCAAATGATCTTGTCATTTTCCGCTACATTTGCTCCTCTGAGCTGCAGGCAATTCGGCGCATGGTGCTTATCTACCTTCAGAACTCCTCTGCAAAATTAGCTCTTTGAGGTTAATAAAATATTGAGGCCAGTTGGCGGGAAGAAGAAAATGGGCTTGCGCTCGCCTTTTTCACAAAAGCACATTTGCGTTCCCTCCGTCTGCTGAGACAGGCGTCTGCATCTGGCACGCAAAATAAAGGATTTCGCGGGGAAAAAAATCATCATTAAGTTACAATAGCCGGGCACTTTTCGCCAAAGTGACTTGCAGCGTTAAGCTGCTTTCCCATTTATGTAGCAGGATATTTTTAGCATAACACCCGAGGGCAAGTACCTCGATCAAGGGTACAACAGCAAAAAGTGGGATTCAAACCTGGGGTTTTTAACCACTCCAGTCAGTACTCCACCTGCTGATCAAACCTACGTGTGGCCTACCTTGCTTTTAAAGCGATTGTCAACCATGCAGTCCGATGAGACCCCAGCAGCTTTTCATATTTTTCAGTGGCACCCTTTTTTAGCCGGGTGGCGTGTCTGTGTAGGCTGCAGACATTGTCCGCAGCTTCCGCTACCATTTAAGTGGAACGGTACTGTAGATAACCTCGCACCTGCGTCATCCACCCGCTTTCAAAGCAATTACAACTATTATGTGTCTATTCATCTCCTGGAATCCCACATCGTAGAATCAAAATTAAACAGTTCAAATCCATTTTGAAATAAAGGTACACGCATAAGAAAAGTAGAAGAGGAAAATTTTTAATCAAAATAGGAAGAAGTTTTGCCCCCTTTTCTGCTCATCTTTGTTCTGAGTGTGTGACACATAGCTGTGCCATGGCTAAACACAGATGTATCACACGATGAGGTCAGCACACCAGGAAACACATTTATACAGGCCTTCAAATTAAAGATAATCCAGCAAAGAGGTAGGATTCAAACCCAGGTCCTTCGATAGTGAGACAATTCCTGTAACCATTACATCACTGGCTATCTCAATAACACCCCCCCATAGACCCCACCCTTGTTAACTTCTGACAAAACTGGACACTGTAGCAGTTTCGTATAAAGAAAATCCAAGGTTATTGGTTAAAACCCCACTTCCTGCTGTACTACCTTTAATCAAAGTATTCACCATGGTTTTCACCGGTAAAAATACCCCGTTTTGTAAATGGGTAACCCAGTATAATATTGATTACCCGCTCATTCCATCACTTTCCTTAACCACTTACCCAAGTTGGTCGTGGCAGTCAGGAGCCCGTTCTAGAAACATGGGGCACCACAGTAATTCAGATAGAGCTTATACATAGTCACCTCAAACAAAGGAGACACATAGTAATAGTAATAGTAATAAACTGGTTGGCAGAATCACGGAACTTGTGGTATTCTCTGATATATCATAGATAGTCCAACTACACTGCTTTTCTCCTAAGTAAGGAGCAGGTCAAAGTAAACAAGTGTGTGTGGACAAAAGAGCTTTAAATACCGGCGTGACTGTTGGATTAGTCATTCTGTCCAGTGTCCCCGTTGCTGTGGGCACACATTACACTAATAGATGCATGAAGAACTAATAGGATGTACGGAACGGATCGTAACAGATGCTGTGTCAGAAATTTCTAGAGCATTTGGGAGATCCGGAGAGAAACGGGCCTAAAGGAGATGGGTTTGAGAGACATTATGAATGTTGAAATGGATTCAGCAGCTCTGAGGGACAGATGGAGCTCTTTCCAACACACTGGACCCAAAGCCTTTAGCCTTTTGATTTTGGACCCCTTGCGAATGAACTACAAACCTCTTGATGAACAGGACCTCAGAACAAGGCTCAAAAGTGGCAGCACCCTGCTCTTTCGCCTTATTGTTCCTTCTTTCCTCTACTTCTCCTTCTCCATGTCACATCCTCTTTTCAGCAGTGTGATTTTATGCAGTAACCATAGGCACCCATCAGCCTTGCTGTATTTAGCTGTTAACATATTTATGAGTTGATTTATCTCTGTCCGCAGGGTGGCTTTTGGTACCTTCGGTTCAACTTCCCAAAGTCAGCATGTGTTTAGATCACTAAATTTCTCTGTTGTACACTGCAGTACCGTCTGACAGGCTCAGGTACATCACGGGAGGTCCTTGTCTCTGCCCCCGGCTGTCAGATGGTCTCAGAAACGTCGTGACTCCCAGGGACGCAGCGCAGCAGGGTCCTCTCTACGTGGTGGCGCGTTCCTCTGCTCGGTAAAAACACGAGAACATGTTTTAATAAGATCCCTGGCGTGCTGCTGGAGGTTTGACAAGAGTCCCCAAGCATTCGGTCGTCCTGCGCTGGAAATCCCATCTTGCTGCGAGCCGCTCCCTTGAATTCGCCAGTTTGATGTACAGCTTATTAACACCGGCTTCCGTGTAGGAGGAAACTTCAGAAATGCCAGCCTGTTTTTGATCTAAGTTTTAAAGCTGCGCATCACGTGATTGCGAGCGCATCCTTTTTATGCGAACAGTCAGGAGTGAAAAGAAAGGGAGAATTTGCATGTTGGACTTAATAGGAGGGATGTGCCAAAATTAAGCTCGGGAAACAGTTGCTGAAAGCTAGCTCAGGGCCACGCTAAAGGCACGGTTCAGTTAACACCCTCCCCAAGTCACAAACCATTGAGTTAACAGCAGTCACATGGATGGTCCACGCCGGTCCTGTTTGTGGTGGAGCTCTGGCCTCGTCCCGTTTGTGTCTGACTCGAGAGGCGCGTCTGGCCAAGCGGATCCGTCGTCCCTCCGGTGTTGGAGAAGCTGAGGGTGTGCGGCGATGGAAGAGCATTTTTATTAGCTTTTAAAGGATTATAATTGACTGCTAAGTGCCCAGTGTGACATCTCTGGTGCAGATCAAAGTTGACCCCTAATCCTCGTCTCCAGGCCGTTTCTGCAGTTCGGAGCACTGTGGTTCCATCATCGTTTTTGTACAGCTTCCACTGAGCCCCAGGGGCCGCTATAAACGTCTTCTGACAGCTGGCACATCATTGATTTTTCCGGCATGCCGTTGCCCAGAATGTTTTAATGGCTGTGTATAGCGCACGTCAACCAAACGGTTAGTAAATTTCTTTCAGATGTCTGTCCGTGACCAGAGACGCGCCGAGGAGACGAACGTTCTGGCCGTATGTGAAGTTCACATGCCTCCCGGGAAGTGCGGTCAACACGCGCGTTTTCCTCGTCGAGCACCTGAGCGGGCCTCGGCTTAATTCGATCATCGACCGTGCAATTGAAAGGAGAGCAGCCACATTTCTGTCCCGTGAAGGCGCAATATCAATGTTTGCCCAGGATCTCATTAAGGTTTTGAAAGGAGGGCAGGCCCTCGGACGCCCCTGGGATTCATCTCCGAGCACAAAGGTGCTTCATCAACAAGAGCTGCTGTTCGTCTTCCTGTCGCCCGTGAACGTGACCGGGATCTGACAGACTCGGGGTGTCATTCTGCGCCGCCCGCCTTGTTTTCATATGAGCCGAGCTTCTCGCTGCTAATTTAATTTACGGTTCGAGCCTCTGATGTGTGGATCGGTGGACCTTGCCTGGATTCGCCAAAAGGAAGGGGTGGAAGCTAAGCTGAGGCCCTTCTGCTGCGGCGGCAGATCTTGATGGGGCAAGCGAGGAACCCAGCATCTCCGCCGCAAGGCTTCACTTATAAACACACACTGACTTGAAAGAGGACATAACTACTGCCCTTTTGGCACAAGGGAACCTTCTTCCTTCCATGTGCGCTAATACTTCTAAGGCAGCCGTTTTATGTTTGATTCTTGTGTTTACCCTGTTACTGGCACTTGCCTTCCCATTAACAGCTGGAAAAACCCCAATATATCAAGCCAACCACATAACATAGCACCCATTTGTCAGAATGGTACATTCAATAAATAGTGCAACCCCACAAACGGCAGTGCCCAGAAACAACTCAGGACTAAAATATTCCCATATTAAACAAAAGACAGTTAAGCCCTCCCAGCTATGCAAATTGCTATATAGGGGGACCCAGCATTACAGATGCTGCGGCACCAGATGTTTAATGAACCGGTTAGGGTCAGGGTTGCAATTGGAGTTGGACCTTGGATTGTGAGGGATGATTTATGTCTGTAGGTTGCTGTTTGCTGGCAAGGGGTTTCATAGCTTCTTAGCTCTCAGCTCCAGCCAGTGGCTGAGGCTTGGAGGCCCAGGGAGGTGTGCTCTCTACCTCAAAGATGTCCGCATGGGCTAAGGCTGTTGTTGCAGACACCCACGTTGACCTAGACAGAGGCACTGAAATGAGGAGACAAACTTGTAAAGCCTCATTCTGTCCAATTGGCTGGAAAGCATTCGTGGAAAAGCAACTACCTCCATGTAAGGCGGCCATTATTTTAAAATAGCCAGCAGTAAAGTGTTGTGTGTTTTACCTGCTTAGAGCATTTCAATTATTTCTAGGTGGAATGGCTTTGTTGACCAATCCCTGAGGACTTATCAGTCGATTTTTACCAGTTTGCCAGATGAGATATGAACAAAAAATATTCAAAGGTTATGTATACTATATGGCCAAAAATATGTGGGCCCCTTTCTAATGACCCATGCAGCATACTAACACATTCTAGACAATTGTGTACTTCCAACCTTTTGACTACAGTTTGAGGAAGCTCATTTCCTGCTCCAGCATGACTGTGCCCCTGCATGCACAAAGAGAGCTCCATAAACACGCAGTTTGCCCAGGGTGGTGTGAAGGAACTTGAGTGGCTGCACAGAACCCTGACCTTAACCCCACCAGACACCTTTGGGATGGACTGGAACGCAGATCGCAAGCCAGGCCTACTTGTCCAACATCAGTGCCTGACCTCACTGATGTGGCTAAATAGACACAAATTCCCAAAATGTGGCGGAAAGCCTTCCCAAGAAGCAGGAGGCTGTTATAGCAGCAAAGGGGGGAACAGCTCCATATCAATGGTCATTTGTTTGCAATGCGAGGTTCAACAAGAATATATTGGTGTGATGGTCAAGCGTCCATATACTTTTGCCCATATGGTGTATTAGTGACAGGATACACGTGGGCTGGGATAACCAGTTCCAGGTTTCCTGCTTGGTCTGATAAAAAGCAGCCGCAAGGAGGGCCATGGAAATGTGTGTTCCCTTTTATTAATACTTTCTGAGCGCAATAAATATATTTTGGTTGGAGTGGGGAAATGGGGCAGATGAGACTGAAGCCCCTAGAGCAAATCAACAGGTCTGAATTTTCCCCACTATCCTAAAAATACAGACACCCCCCCCAGGAGTGAATTCTGTGGCTACATTTTCCAAAAGATGAGTTCAGGGGTCTCTGGGTGGCTTTGGAGGAAAGTGAATAAGAACTCTTCATGACATCTCAGGTGGAAAGGTCACCAGTTTGCTGTAAATAACAAAGCCTAAAATGAATAAAAATAGTTATTGCTGTACCCCCAGAGACCCCTAAGGGGCTGCAGACATCTGATCTTTGTGCGTTGCTCAGGTTGGAAATCGCGGGCCTCCAAGTATGAACAGCTGCTCCTCTTTGGCTACTGTCCTGAACAAAGATCGCCCAGCACATAAAGGCATCTTTACTTCATTTAAACCTAAATTCTGTCATGTGGCAGCATGCAAAAGCCAGATGATCTCCCATTACGCCACGTAAATAAATTTCAGATGGACTCCGAATGACTGTCAAGTTGTTTTATTTGTTGAGCTGCCTTCCCTCTCCGGCTGCCATGGAACCCAAGTCGGAGCTTATCAATGGGGTCGGAAGTCACGAGGGAAGGAGCGCCGGTACCAGCTGTGCTCGAGGAGAGGGAGGTCACACCTGCCTCTCATTCATGCCCTGGCGTCAGTGGTGGGAGGGAGTGAGCTTTATGGGGGCCAGAGAGTTTCCTTCTCAGGGTGACTTTGGCCGCTTCTCATCACCCCCGAGGTTTCAGACTTGTTCACTTTCCAAATAGCGAAAGGGCCAGAGGTCACCGTCATACATCGATGCAGAGCTGGACTTCTATTTGTGTCAGAATTGTGGTGGGTTATGCGTTGGTGGCCCAAATATCTTGCTGGACATTGCTGGTTAACTCTTTAACAAGTCATGGTGAGCCTTTTGTTTATTAGCTAGCAGACATTGTATGTCAGGAATATTATGACCTTAGCAAGAGTGTGAGAGGATTCTGAACACATTCATTCCCCAAATTTAGGCGTTGATACCTCAGGATGCTTTGCACGTAGAGAATGATCCTCACAAATCTGCACAACTCAATCCGGGTTATAGCAAGACAGGTTTAGTCGAGTTTCCCCCCCCCCCCCCAAAGTCAAACTAACTGCTAGATCCAGGGTAATTGTGTCTCTTCTTTAAGAATAAATTATTAAATTGTGGTTTGAATGCAGCCCTCCGCTGCTCATCTCTGGGTTTCAGGCCTTTAGGGGGACAGTGCTGTGCTGTAGGGGTGACATGAGTGGGCTGTCCATACAGCAGCTGCGTATGCAGTTTTTCCTGCCAGGCTAGGCAAGCGGCAGAAATACAAGCAGCTCAACCTTTAAAGGGATTTGGAAAGGTCAACATGTGAGCATTCAGAATTGTAATAAAGGCGTGCAGATCCACAAGTCGAGAGGTCAAGCGGCAGGTTTCTACCCTCCCTTTTGTATAGAGCACCACCTGTGCTAATTCCTGTTTGCAGGGTCATGCTTGTTAAGCACAATCTGCTGGTTTATCTGTGTGTGTGTGTGTGCGTTTCTGGGCGGCCATAGCTGCTTTGAGATCGGGTATCTTGTTGAACACCATTTTCCAGCACAAAGAGTAGCCATCTTCTGTGGCCATTTGCACCCTGAAGATGCTCGGTCTTCTTCTCAACATCTGGTCACGCTGTGTGAGGGCCTGGAAGACGCGGAGGTACCAGGGACAGCATTTCAGCACCCTGTCCTGCTACTCTACCCCCTCTCGCTGGACCTCCACATAGCATTTAAATTGGTGAATCGTCAGATGAAGATAAATTACACTGGATTATTTCACCATTGATGTGCGGGGAGGTCCCGTCTGCGGTTTCTCCTCTGCAGAGAGCCACCCATTTCCATTTGTCCTGCTGTGGCATTCCCGTGCATCTGTCTGTGAAGATGACAGCGCGCTGGGCCAAGTGGCTTTCGGGAGCTCCCATAATTAATCCCACGATGTCCTTCTGATGGTGCGTACTCCTCAAGAAAATGAATTAGAGCCTCGAACCACATGCGTTACACTGGGAAGAGCCGATGGTCCAGTTTATCATACTTTAAATCACTTGAAGAAATGAGGGAAAGCCGAGTATTTTATCAGCCACGTGTTTGCCTCAGCCCAAGCGTCGATGTAGCACGCCAAGCTGTCCGGCCGCAATCGGGCGTCTAAAGATATCTTTTGTCTGAGTTATTAATGACACTTCTTGGAGGAGCTGTGGGTGGGATTTGGGGGTGAAGTAGCAAGCTGTCAATGCCGTGCGGAAACGGAGCCGGCGAGTTCTGCTGGGAAAAGCCCAAAGGCAGGATAGAGGCTGAGACGGTGCTGACCTGCAGAGTTTCACACGCATGCTTCACAGCCTGTTCAACGTCAGGCCTCTGTTTTTAAGAGTACTTAAAGAAATCAGTCTGGAATCCTGGACCTCACCTCCACACCATGGTCCAGAAAAAGTCAACTTTACAGTGGGGTAGTGCTTAGAGCCATCACCTTGCAGTCAAAGGAGACAAGTTTGAATCTCATTCCCTGCTGTAGTACCCTTGATCAAGGTACTTACCCTCAGTTGAAGACAGTAAAAACTACCCAGCTATGTAACTCAGGATAAGTAGCATAAGTGTCCTGTTTAGAAAAGTTAGATTAAATAATGGTTAGTAATAATAAATAATAACCGGCTTGGCTCTGGAGGAAAATTGTAAGCCATTTTACTGTTGCACATGAAGGTGCTTGTGAATAAAAAGCTCCGACAGTGAGAAAGTCTGGGAGTTGAACAAGGTGCACGGCTACCGCCGGAGGGACATGTTCTCACACCATCAGCAGATGCACATCATTTCCATTTGAGAGTGGGTAACGGTTGGGATGACAGCAAGGATGAGGGCTGGCAGAGAGGCACGAGGAGCTTGTTTTCCGAAGGTGAAGATCATGCTGTAATTGGGCCATCATCCTTCAGAATCAGTGCTTTTGCTGTCTGTGTGTTGGACAGCAGTTATCTGCGATGCTTTGTGTTTCCCTGTCCACTTCCTTCCTCCATACTGGTCATGTTATGGTCTTGTCTCTTTTTGCTTTTATTAATGGACATCATTCCATTTTTTGGTCGATTCTACTACACAAATTGGTGCAGCTGAACCATCAGTCGACTAGCTCAGTGGCTGGCTGATAAGTTTTTTTGGTTTGCTTAGCTGGATGCGGTGGGGCACCAGGGTTCTAAAAGTGAGTCGGAACTTGGGGCATGGTCTTGGGTCAAGGGAGATGGGTGGTTTAAAGGCAGGTCTAGCAGAGTTTCCCTGGGGATGGGGAGTGTGAGTGAAGAGGAAACATTTCATTTTTCACTGAGAGATATGAGGGTGTATGTGCACACACGATCATTTGCTCTTACTCACCGAGAGAGCAGTGAGAGTGACAGGGAGGAGGCTGTGCTGGTGTTCACAGGTGCTGAACATCGTCCAGGTCCAATTTACTTTTTAAAACCCTGAAATGCAATTTTGGTCTGGACTTTTCACCACCAAAGACTTGCAGTCGGGTCATCACAAAAGGAAATATTATATACTGAAATATTATGTCTGGTTGAGTTCATAAGAAACTGCTTGAAATCTCTATCTATCTATCTATCTATCTATCTATCTATCTATCTATCTATCTATCTATCTATCTATCTATCTGTGTAAGGCCTTTGTCGGCCATGCAGCCTGAGAAAAAGTGAAAAAAAACTATTTTTTAAGGATTTCCTCCTTGCATGCATTTCAGTGTGTCAAACATCTCTTAAACAATATTAAGTATGGTTCAAACAGTTTGAAATGTCCATGTGAGAAAAAGTTTTAATTTATGGCCAAAATCTTGTGTTCTCCTCCATCTTTACAACTTCACGCTGGGATGGGGGGTTGCCTGCACAAATCATTTGGCAGCAGGAAACGGGTTCTCACTATAATGGACACACTTCTGAGCAACACTCCTTTGCTCCCAAAGCATTTTTTTCCTGTGTTGCTGCTCTTCATTTTTTGTGGGTATTATAATGTTTCATAAGGCCTACAGTACTTATATTAGACAGGCGTTGTAGGAAACAGACTACCACAGAATACTCATAATGGAATTAGCAGTCTTGTTTAATTCATGCAAAGTATTCACACCTGTCAGCAGTGAACTTCAGTGTCGGTGGTGAAGACACAGAAGCTGTTGACAAGTTTTGTCACCTGGGATCAGTGATCGGCAACAAGGAAAAGAGGACCAGCACTTTGTAGAGCTTCAATGGAAGATGTGAAGAAGGTCTTCAAATATGTTGATGTATCCTTTTCTGTAACTCTGCATGGATGTGAAAGTTGGACACTTACATCAGGAGAAACAGACTCCTTTCAGCTGAGTTACTTTTTTAAGAACACCATGGAGAGCCAGGAAACCAAACAGATGTTAGATCAGCTCAAAAGAAGACCATCACTAGAAGCACAAATGACAAGTCTGAGGTTATCAAACTTTGGACATGTTGTGAGAAGATGGGATCTTCTCTAAAAGAAAGTGGTGCTGGGAAAAGCTTGAGAATAAAGAATAAAAGGTCAAGCAGTAACCAGATGGTTGGACTCAATTACAATAATAATGAAGACACTGCTTTCAGCAACCAAGACAGAAGTGGGGAACAAAACTTTCGGGAGGAACTCCATGTTCTCTACATAGTCAACAAGAGTCAAGAGAGATTCAACAACACTCACAACTATAGCTTTCTCACAGTTCTTTGTATTTCTGAACAAAATCGGCCCCCGAGCCATTGGTCTGTTAATGATTCTGATCTCCTTGTATAGCGGGATAAGGAATTTTTAGTAATTTTCTATTTAAAAAACAAGACATTTTATCAAGTGATACCACTTCAGGTCTAAAGGTGTGATGGAGTTGTGTCATATCTTATTTCATAACCATTCCCATTTTGGATGGCGTCACTGCTTTTGACAGGGGTTCATCATCCTTCAATCTTTTCCATGGGTCTGGTTGCAGTTTCTGGACCTCAGAAGTTTTTTTTTTTTTTTTTTTCCCCTTCAATTTCCTTTGGAAATCCAGAATAATTCTAACTTTAATGAAACACTTTAAATTTTTAAGACTTTAAGTCCCAATTATTTCAGCCATTGAACTGACGAGACTGCTGAGAAAATAACAGTTATTATTTCAAACTGGATATTGTGTTTGTTTCCAGTTAGTGCTTATGCACATTTATAAAGAGCAAAAGTAATAGATTTACCAAAGAATGCCTCCGAACAGAAATGTTCTTTAATGAGTTTTCTCCAGCACCCCCCCCCCCCCCCCACCCAACCAACCAAATTAAGCTGTTCAGAATAAATTGCATGTTTGGATAAACCTCAAAAGGCTCTGGGAATTAATCCCCATTCCTGGGAGTGGCAGCATGGAGCCCATATCAAACCCATCATTAAGCCCATGGTGAGAACCAGGAGCTCAGTGGAGATCGCAGGTCTGAGATTATGAGCTCAGTGCAGATTGCAGGTTTTGGATTAGAAACCATGAGTTTTGTACAGATCGCAGTACTGGGATTAAGATCTCTGTGGAGATTGCAGTTCTGGGAATAGGAGCCAGGAGCACCGTGGAAATTATAGGTTTGGAACTCAGAACCAGGAGCTCAGTAGTAATTTCACATCTGGAATCAGGAGCTCATTGTGGATTGTAGGTTTTGAGTTGAAAACCATGAATTCAGTCAAGATTGTAGATCTGGGATTAAGGGCCAGGAACTCAGGAGAGGTCGCAGGGCTGCGATCATCATCCAGTAGTAAAAATACAGTTGTTATGTGCTGTTGATTCCTCTGCCTACTTCTGAGGCTCCTCTTCAAAGTCATCACTCATACCATGTGCTGAAAAGATCTGTACGCTAAGCCCCAGATGGAACTCAGCTCGTGCTGGAGGCAGGGCTATCGCCTGTCCGCCGCGATGCCGTCATTCCCTGGGATTCTTCTAAATCATGCTGAACATCTGGACTGCTTGCTAATCTGAAGATGACTGATGACCCCTTTGGACCAAGCAGGAAACAGGGGCTGAAGAGGACGACGTGGAGACTGCATGCACACACAGAGGCCTTTAAGCAGGATTCTCATATTTGCAGTAGATAAAATGCACAGGTATTTTTGTCATGCTTTTACTTTTCCTTTTATTAGTTTAAAAGTTTTGTTTTACTGCATTTATGTTCCTCTGATTTCTTGCTACCTCGACAACTTTATTTTTCCTCAGGGTGTGTTGCTGCAATTTGTTTTATTCTGTAATATTTTTAATACACAAGAGAAAGACTAACACTACCAGCATGGAGGAGGGAAATGGACAGATGGGGGGGCTTTTAAAGTACCATATTGTATTGCAGGAATTGCATACAGGGGCAGCCGCCGAACGGTGGGATAAGTTTATTGGGCGTTGTGGATAAAGTTGTCTCTACGGAACACCTGTACTGCCACTGGAATCGAGATGCAGACCCAAAACCACGAGCTTTAAAACTGTTTTTCACACCCTCATATATTATTAAAGCCAACCTGCCAATCACATGTATTGATCCAAAATTTTTCTCCAAACCAGTTTAGACTGACTTGCTCATTTATACAACAGGTTAATATTTACTATACCAGCTCATGGTGAGTATGAGAGAGGGTATTACAGCCAGAGGTGGGATTTGAACTTGAGTGCAAGACAGTAGTGCTAAACATTGCTCCACTTAGAGGAGGGAGAAGGGGGGAGAAGGAGTGAGATAGTCATGGCCTTCATGGCCTAGGTATCAGCCAGGGGTTGACCAAGGACAGCTTCAAGCTTCTGCCGTGGCAGTAACAGGATCCCACATTTTGAGTTGTTCCATGAACCGTTCTTCTTGGGTGCTTGTTTTTAAAGAGGACACCTCCATTTGGCCCTCAGACCCACTTAGTAAGACAGAGAGAGAGAGAGAGAGAGAAATGTGGCAAGAGGGGGAGGAAGATAGACTCTGAGTTCCTGGCAGGATGGGGTCTTGGCTCAGTTCTTAGGCCCATCCAGGAAAACAGTGTGAGAATGCACAGACAAAGGCGGATTACGGAGACCCGCGCTGCCGAGGACATAAGCGGGGCCTGGACCAAGTGAGCACTCGCTGCCCGTAATTCAACTTGACATTTAATGCAACTCAATTGGCAGTGGACGGAGGGATTTAGAATGCTAAGAATGTGCTAGAATTCAGCCCACCCCAAACTCCCGAGAGCCTCGTTCCAGTGGGGAAGAGCTACCCGGTGAGCAGAAAGAGGAGCCATGTTCATAAATGCGTTGTATGGAAGGTAGACTCGGCTTTGATGTCTGTGCACTTTAGACTTTTTTATTTATTTGTTTATTTATTTGTTTGTCTATTTAACTGATGCTTTTCTCTCAACCCCTTATACAGACTCATACTGATTTATTCCTTTCTGTAGCAGGGTGATTTTTACTGTGTCAGCTTGGCATATCAGTAAGTACCTTCAACAGCGGTACTGCAGCTGTAGGTAGGATTCAAACTCAGGTAGTTTGCAAAGTAATAACTGTGCGGCAGTAGCAGGCGTGATGGCAAACTTGCAGTTTGCAGGGAAGTCGTTTTCACACGGACAGCTGCCAGATTCAGTTATGCCACTTGGTTTTTACCGCGCTGACTATCTAAATCAAATTGAGGTGTGCGATACGATGGTCAAACACACTGTCGCTTGTGTCTGACTTTGATTTTGTTCCCTGCTATTTCTTCCGCTTTGAGATGTAACCAAGCCTGTTAAACTACCTCCATCCAGTACATATTACAATATTACAGACGAATGCAGCATTGTTAGCAGAGTGGGGAAAACACTAAAGCCAGTTCCACATGTGATGTTCATCTGGCAACTGAGAAGAGGAAAACAAAAGATTCACAGAACAGGGAAAGCAGGGAGAAAATTAAACATATAGGGGTCCGAGTGTTAGTTTTTGGACATTTTAGTATGTCATCATGCCTGTGGTGCGAAGTTGTTATCATGCCTGTGGTGCGAAGTTGTTATCATGCCTGTGGTGCGAAGTTGTGAGATTTGTGGTTTCCTGTCATGCAGCAAAAAGTAAGTAGCTTTGGGAAACAAGCATCCGCTAAAGCAGTAAACAAATTTGGGGAACCCACACTATATCGCAGAAGGCCAGACAGACAGGTGTCTGCCATCTTTTCCCTCTCTTTAACTCATTTGCATTCAACATCATTTTACTCTGCCCTTCCCACATAAAACACTTCTGTTCTGTTATGTTCCTTCTGTTGCGCCATCACAGTACACAAGTGATTGCAAAGGGAATGTAGCGGACTAGCGGTAGCCAAGAGGTTGCCATGGTAATGGCGCCCTCTCGGCATCTAGGCCTTCTCCCCCGTCTGCTTTGGCAAAGGCGATGACCCTCAGGGACGACCGAGAGACCTGGGCTGAGGGTCAGACGACAAAAGGCTCGAAGCACTATAATGGCTGAAGGACTGTTGAAACTTTCCAACCAGTCCCCAGCTGCCAACCGTTTTTTTTTCATGTTTCATCTTTTTTTAAGATAATGAATGTTCCCCCACCTCCCAACTTCTCTTTCCTGTAAATTTCATTCATAGTAAACCTCTCATCGCATTAATAACCCAGCCGGCACCATTATCCTACAGTTTACTCCCCCCCCCCCATCCGGAGAGGGGCTTCATAATTCATGACTGGCTGTGCGTCTTTGACATGCACCTGAAACTCTTACCCCGTCCGCTCTTATTATTGTTTTTTAATTTATTTCTTAGCTCTTGCAGGCCCTTGGCAGCCACGGTTCAGCCAGGGAAAGTGGGGGCCTCCATTACGGTTCATTAGACGGATGTGTTGAGCGCCTCTTCTGCACTCTTGCCCTCTCTTCCTCACCGCTCCGTTGCTCTGTCACCGCTGACATTTACATACTGATTGCTCTGCAAACGGCGCATTCAAGAAATCCCGCGAGGGCTGCTGTTGTGATGTGGCATTTGGAAACGTAAACGCTCGCGATTTTCCTCTCGGAAACGTAGACGCTCACGATTTTCCTCTCGGAAACGTAGACGCTCGCGATTTTCCTCTCGGAAACGTAAACGCTCGCGATTTTCCTCTCGGAAACGTAGACGCTCGCGATTTTCCTCTCGGAAACGGAAACGCGAGCGCTCCAGATTTTTCTCTCGGAAATGCAAAAGCTCATGAGTTTGCTCAAAAACATAAAGGCTCCTGATTTTCCACTCGGGTTTGCTCACACCTCAACACCATGGCCCCCCAGTTGGCATCCGATAGCTTCCCCAAACTGTCTCAAAGCCATGCGTAATATCTGTGGCATTATGGGTAATAATTCACAGCCTGGTTTACCTGCGGACGCTGACAAATGTAACCATAGGGCTCGCCAGTGCAAACCTTTTAAAATGCAAACTCGCCTTTGGTTTGCGGCGTTTTATTAAACAGCATTGCCGGTTTACTACAGGCGGTAAAGCTGCCATAAACTTCCACATGAAAGCACGTAGTTGGCGGCACACCTGTAACGCAAGCAAACAGCGGTGGTATTAAGCCTGTAAAAAGGGAAACATTTCCTGCCTTCATTGTGCAAAACGATGGAAAAGGGTTTACGGGCCGCACCGGTGTCTCCGAGCGCACGGGCCGTAAATATGCACCTTTTACAACCGATTCTCGCTCTCGAGGTGCCGGCGCCAGTTTTTATCAACTCCTTTGTCCCCCCCCCCACATTTAATTTGCCCTCACACCCCGGACCGACTGCCGTTTAACACACCGCGGAGCCACCTCCTGCACAGGTGAAGCCGCTTTATTCACGGCAAACCATTAAACACTGTTTACAGCCTGTTTGCATATATATTATTTTAACACAGCACTGAAAGTTGCAGTTTGGGAGCCACACTTAGCAGCGCTAATTCAGCGATCCTAATTCGGTGCTTATTTATTGTTAACAGCTTCTAGAGCGGCAAGCTAAAAACATCAGATCTCAACATTAAAGGACGCGACTTATGAAAATGACTCGCGTTGGTGAATTAATTTGGCGGTGCACGACATACAATGCTGATGTGCCTGTTTAGAGTGCTTAGCTTTCATAAATAATCCAACAGCCAAGCCGAGCTTAGCAATGCAAATATCGCTTTGCCGCGGTTTTGCTTTGCGACGCAAAGCATATGTCACATCCCTGCTGCCGTCGAACTGGGAGAAACATGCAGAGAATCCGTGAAAGAAGCTGCAAGAGCGATTTCAGGCCTTTACGGGCCCAGCAAGCGGCATAGTTGTTAGAGCTGCCGTCTTGCATTAAAAATCACCGCTTCGGTCAATGGGGGTAGAATTGTCATCACTTCTTATGATGTATTAGCGGGTTCACAAAGTGACACCTAAAAATCACAAGAATCCCAAAGTAAAGAATTATAAGGTCGCACCAGTGTATTTTATTATAAGAGTGGCATCGACTGTTGAATAGTGCCCACTTGGGGTCATTGTATATACAGAGGAGACCCTTTTAAGCATATCGCGTGGGTTCTACTCAGCACTACTTTAGGGTGGTCCCTTGCATTGTATGTTGCTTGTTTCCTGACCACAAGACTGTTTAAAGAGGTTTGTACTGCATGCATGATTTTGTGTTATGGCAGCAAAAAGGCTGCAATATGATTTTCTTGCAAAAATGCTCACAAGTAGCCACCCACTGCTGGAGAAGAGGCCTACGGTATATCACAGGTAAAACTGCCATTATATTCAGATTTATTTGAGTCAAAGGACCTAGTTTTAACACAACACCATATGGAATTTTTCTTATGCAAGACCCTAGGGATCATCTGGCATATCAGCATGTAAATACATACCTGCTTGACACAGTAGAAGTGAGAGACATCATTATGCTGAACTGAAACACTCAAAAGTGGAGTGATGGTTCATTGCAGCTGAGCAACCGATCGACCCAAAACAATATCAAAAATTTATTGATGGATCCTTCAGCTCTGCTCGTGTCAAAAGATTCTTCCTCCTTTAGCAGAGGATTTTCCCTACGAGAGCCATGCCTCGGGGTCCTCGAGGAAGCTGTCTCTCCTTCGCGGTCCTACCTTTTATGGGTGGACAGGTTGTATCTGCAGGATCCTCTGTGTTTGGAAGAAACTTCTCACTCTTCCTCCAGCTTCCAGCACAAAAGCAGAAGCATCTAACTAACCAACTAAATGCGAGCATTAATAATGGCAATTTCATTAAAAAATTATGAAATATCTATTTACGGGTTTAATAAGATCATTGTTTTTTTTAATTTAAAACTTTAAACTAATATATTATGACAACACATTACATATAAATATACAGATTGTTGCTACAAACATGTCCTTTACATGAATCTGAATATGTGGAATACATTTTCATTTCATAATTTTAATATTATAACAAGTGCATATTCACAATATTAGAAACGGATACACAGTACAGCTTATTTTTTATTAATTTAAACAATGGAATTGAAAATACCACATACTCCTCAATATATTATTGCAGGATATGCGAGTTGTGACATTAAAATATATTAAAGGAAGATATAAGGTACTGTAAAAAAAAATATCTGGAGTATCAGGGAGGAATATATTGCCATCTTTTCTGAAACCCCGGAGCACCTCCTAATTCAGCCGGCGTGTCTTATTTTTACAGCGTGAGAGTATTTTTGATCTTCATATATTTAAGTGAGTTTGTCATAGCCGGGACTGAAGCAACACACGTGGCATTGCACTGACTGACCACTGTGTCATGTCCACCATGTTCACGGTGTGGGGTCCCACTGACCCCCCGCAGACCAGCCACCCGGTTTGAAGCTGTTTAATTACTCTGAGGTGTCTATCGCCAGGCCCACAATGACACCTGAAAATGGTCCGCCTGGCTCTTAGACGCATCCTGCTTCCTCCTTTCCTTTCTTAATGTCTCTATAAAGAAAACATTGGAAAACATGACACCGTTTAGAGGCGACCAAAAATTAATTCACATTCTCAGTTTAATTTATGTTCTTTGGAGACTTGTGTTGACAAGCAAGCTGCAGCTTTCAGGTAACTTGTTCATCTGCATCTGTTAATACAAGGGAGAGCAATGCTTCAAATTCTTACTTGTGATGTGTTCATGAAAGTAATGGATCACGTGTGTGTGTGTGTGTGTGTGTGTGTGTGTGTGTGGGTGTGTGTGTGTGTGTGAGAGAGAGAGAGAGAAAGAATTGTTTCTAACACTTGTGCCCAGTGATAAATACAGATGGATAAATCACTGGGAAGTCACTTATCTGTATATGAGGCAGCAAAAGCCATAGTGGTTATAGCTGTTGCCATGTAACTGAAGGATTTGGGTTCAGATCCCACCTCTTGTTCTAGCAGCTTCATTAAGATACTTTCTCTGAACCGATGCAGTGAAAATTACCCTGCTGTATAAATACGAAAAATCTGTGTGTAAGTGACTTTTGGAGAAAAGTGCCAGCTCAATAAATGCATTTACTGTGACTGCAGGTGAAGATTGGTAATGACAATAATGTGTCTTTGTTGGACACTGCATGCAGTGTGGTGGAAGACCCTTTGGGATTTTCGAAGGGAGTTACATTTTCAACAAACAGTGTGGAAATGGGCAGTCGTACAGCAATAGCATGAACTTGAGACTGGAGGGGCTGCTGCTGGATGAGGTTTTCTACCCAGGTCATGGTTGACATGAGAAAAAGATGGGTGTTTGGCTGAAGGGCTTTTCTCTCCTGCTGGACTCCTGCCTCTTTGCTTCTGACCCATGGCAGTGAGAACTTCAGTAAATGAGCTCTCACAGATCCCGCACAAACTGCAAGGGCGGCCCCTTGTCGAGGGCTGCGGTGCCCATCTGACTGCCCGCCCTGACTAGTGGTGCCCATGGCCTCAAACCTGCCCTTTAGCAACAGCCGTCCAATCAGAGATGTATAATGACTGCCCCGTCCACCAGTCAGGCGTTCTTTACCTTAACTCCCACCCCCAAAAACCTTACATGGGGTCTGCGTTTTTCTACCAAAACTCCAGACATCGGACAGTAAAGTACCATTCATCACCCACGACCAAGCATCGGGTGACCGTATAGTGTGATGACCGGAGAGTTCAATGCATCACAACATTATTATTGGGCAGTTTTTTTTAAAAAAGTATCAAAAAATTGGTTGGTGGATGAGCAAAATGAAAGCCAATTTATTAAAAATAAATCACTCAATTTAAAATATTAAAGTGATTTTCAACCATTCATCTCTAAATGCATAGCGTGAAGTTATTTCATTTGCAAATACAAAATTGGAAGGAACTGCTGTATTTTTCGCTCCGGCCGCTCATTAGGATCATTTTTCTCCCCAGCAGTGGGAAACGAGGAAACATGGTTTGTTAAAAAGCAACTTTATTTTTACTTTACTTTGCTAGCATGCAACTCTAAATACAGAATGCAAAAAATGATCAAAATTTGTTTAAAAATTTGTTTAGTTAAGCATGTATTTATTCAAACAAGGTTACTAAAGTGATTATTGAAAAATTGCACATATGTTGCATTGGAATGAGCAGCCATATATAAAGACTAAAGGGTGGGGTGAACTGTGCTAAGAACCGGACCCCTCTAGGACACCATGATTCCGCGGTGGGTAGCGCTGCTGCCTCTCGGTGTCCGGGCCCTTCGCACATAGGCTGAAATTCAGCTGAGCAAGTGTGGACTTTCCTGTTCTCCCCTGCAGGTTCTCTGGTTTTCTCCCACAGTCCAAAGACGTGTGTTTCAGGTGGATTTGCCACTCTAAGTTTCCCACAGTGTGCAAATGTCAGTGTAAAGTAGTGCAAGTGCGCCACCCTGGAGTCCCGTCCGGGTCGCGCCCCTCCTGACTTGGCTCCCGGTGGTTCCGAGGCTGATGGTCGCAACCCGGACCAAGACGAGCGGTTAGTGATAGCGAGGGATAGTGAGTGTAGTATAAGCATTACAATCATAAGCAATAAAGCAAAATATTACAAAAACGGCATTTAAATGATAAAATGACAAGAGAAACGATAACCTGTCTGTCATCACCTTCACAGCTGCAGCCACATTTGTGCGATAGGTGACGTAGGGGTTAGAGCCGTCACCCCCAAAATCGAAGGACACGGATTTGAATCCCACCTCCTGCTGTACTAGATGTTGTCAAGGTTTTTACATTACAGATCACTTTGGAGGAAGGAGTCACTGCAGCCATCATCCAGACACCTTAGGTTCACTGTCTGTAAATAAAGTTTTAGGCCTGGTTTCTTTTTGCAGCAACACACAAAGCATAAAAGGGCCAATGAGACACTGAGGGGACAAGAGACTCTTTAAACAGTCACCTTTGTGTGCACGTGCGTGTGTGTGCACGTGTACATCCCATCCAGGCTATAGTATATATCTTAACCTAGTACGGGTGATTCTGGCCCCCCATGACCCCAACCAGGACAAGGAGTTAAGGGCAATAGCTGAAGCGATGGATACACCCCGATACTGAAGATGAACTGCATGTATGGCAGGAAGTGAAAATATTCCATTATTTTCTGATTTTTTCGAAAGAGTCACCTTCGCTGACACTGAACGCAAGGGGATTTTCCACTTTTCCCCAAGGAAGTAATTTTGTTCAGTTTCAAAAGTTGGACTTGAATTTGTCACACGCATGTTTACGGTATGAACTTGAAAGCCAGTGGAAATGCACTCACAGAATTATTTTATCTTTGGGGAGAAAATGGAGATGAAGCCGGAGTGGCCGGGCGTTCCAGCGTGAGGAGAAGTACGCAGGACAGCTGCTTGCCATTACGGTAATTAATGTCTGAGGTGGGTTGTTTAATGAGAGGGAAAATGAACGCGAAAAATAGCGCCGAACGCTCGCATCCCCGGGCGTAAATATTTAATATGGAAATAAGCGTGAGCGATGAAGTCTCGCCGCTCCTTTTTGCGAGTGCTTTGTGCGCAAATGCAAATGCGTGCTGCTTGTCGCCCAAGTGGCTCCAAGCGGTGGCGCGGTGTTCGGCCATGCGGAGGCGCTGTCGAAAAAACCGTTTGCTGCGATGGGTCGGACGACGAGCCGATCCCGAGGTCCGGAGCGAGTGTGCCCAGCCCCTTGTGTTGTTTAATCCCCCACTCCTCAACTTGTAAACCCAACTGGGACGAGAAGTCTGTTCGCAATTATCTTTGTTTATAAGACAAAAAATTGTTTTCGCTTCTAAATCACAAGAAATTTAAATTATCCCGACGTCGCTAGATAAATTTCCCGTAAATAAACATAGCTACAATAAATAAAATATATATTGCAATGCCCATTCAATGCTCATTGCTGGCAGATTCATCCTATAAACATGTCCCACGTTCCTCATCTTCTTAATGATCGCAGGCACTCAGAAACTCCACATATGGTCTACAGACACTGTGGAAGCGAGTTTACTTAAGATGGTCCTACACCCCTATTCTGTTTGGATTCTGTTTACTGCCTATCTATCAGCATGCTGGGTATTACTCGCTCTGCCAAACTAGGTAAGTGAAGAAAATGCATTTAAAAACAGATAAAAGAACTGAAAAATGTCCGTGAGTTCAAAAATATCATAACGCAAACGTTCATAACGCGGAGGAGCTTACACATACCCGATGGGGTCAAATCCATCCGAATCACTCCCTTCCTATTTTTATTTATCACCTCAGACCTGTGGAATATGGTCTGAGGTGATAAAAACAGGAAGTGGATGAATGCGTTGTGGAAATCTGAAGATGTTCTCTTTCACACATCGAGGCCAATTTAACCAGCGGCTGCGATATCTACAATATGAGCTCTTAAAACAGCGATACACCTTGCAGTACTCTTGCTCTGAAAATATTTTTTTAATAAAATAAATTAAAAAAAACCCAGCAGTCCTTCCACCAAATATGGGTGTTGAAAACACAGATGCCGCAGCGCTGCTTTCCGGCTGTTGATCCTCTGCTAGATGGGTCGTCGGTGCAGTGTTATGGGTCAGAGGGGCTTGAATGTCTGCTATGTTTACTAAGCACAGTTTATATGAGTGTCCTGCCTCGAAAGGCACCCGTTCCTCTACATGCTTCTCTTTTGAAAAGCGGCACCACATAGGATGTTTCTGGATGCAGCAAGCCACAAAATTGAGCCTAGCTGCACCTTGCTGGGTGCTGGGTTTGAATGGTCTCCATCGCACTACAGTCGAGACCCCAGCAGTGCACCTCTTTCCTGTGGCACCGTGGTCACAGGTCGCATAGGAGCTCCAGCAGTGCGCTGGTCCCACTTTCGGCTTCTCTAAAGGAGTCTTGCATGTTGCATTGATTTAGTCCTTTGATGGAAGCTATGGTGTCACACATCAACAGCATGGCCATTGTCCTACACCAAGTCCTAAACTTACAACTTATGTAAAAAGTCTAACAGACATACCTTGAATTATTTGCTGGGTAACTTCTGTAAAAGTCTCAGATGCAGCAATTATAAATAAAAAGTGCACTTTTAGACTTTAAAAGTAACCTTTGACAATTTTGATTCAGCAAACTTGTAGGTATGATAAAGGAGGCTCTGCGCATCCTTCCGTCGTAGATCTGTGGAAACGGAAAGCCAAATATGACGTGGCCTTCGCAGGCCTGTAGTGGCGTGTCTGGTGCGGTCCAGTGCGGTCCAGCCCAACCCCAAACGTTTTGCTGTCTTTAATGGTTGTTGAAAGGCTTTTCTTTGGAGCTGCATCAGCGTTTGGTCTTGGGCCCCTCGGGACCTTTTCATAAGCGACCTCCTGTGTGTTCAAAGGCAGCGCAGCGTGTTATTTGTCATGGCTCTCATCCAGCGCCGAACTGGCGCATTAAAGGGGCCCGGGGCCGTAACAAGCAGGAAATGGAACAATTGAATTAGCTTGGGACTGAGGGGGTCGGGCACGGCACGCCGCCAATAATTAAAGCGACTTTAGGCATCTGGGAACCCGAAGTGTACCAGGTGACCTGTTACTGAGATGGGATCAGGTGTCTATGTGTATGTTGTGTCATGTTAGATCTCCACGCTATTGCTGTAATGCTACACTCTCTTTTTTTACAGAGAAAGAGTTTCATTTAAGTGCTGAAAGGGAAATTAGATCAAGTTTATTAAATACTGAATATGATTTGCTGGGCTAAATCTGAAGCGACTGAAACAGCGAGTAAATTAGTGGTTAGCACTGCTGCCTTCTGCTCCAAGGACCTGTGTTCAAATCCCACTTCCTGTTGTAATAGTTGTGAACATGGTACTTACCCTGAACGTACACAACAAAAATTTCTGCAAATATATAAAGCAGCGTAATGCTGCAAGTCACTTTGGAGAAAAGTGTCAGATAAATGAACGTGAACCTGACTGTTGTTCAAACAGTTTGACTCTGCTTCTTGTGTAAATTACAGCATTGTGCAAAATAAGGCAATAATACCACTTTGAGAATGATGCCATGTTGCTCAAAGTCCTTTTGTATTTTCACAGATCGACCGCGTCATATTCTGTGTTTTCCTGGACACGGACTTCAAGATCTACAAGGAGAAGATGTCTCACTTCTTCCCACAAGGTATTGCTTTTTTATTTTTCCTTTAGCTTCTGACCATTTTGTGGTCCGTGTTCCTGCACCGGTGGGTCTGCCCCTGTAGTTCTGCACACACACACTGGCCACATCAGCACTGTTCATCTGGAATGCATCGCTGCAGCTGTAATAGACTGAGGGTTAAGGAGGGACCAGAGACTTCCCGGCCAGCAAAGGAGATGCTTTCATCAGCTTGAGAGTCTCTGCAGTTTGACCCCCAAATGGAGGTTGCGGGCTGTGACCGAGCAGGAGCCGACTTCTCTGCCCAGGCCAGCAGGTTCATCTCGCTCCCGTCGAGCCAGGTCACACCGTGAGGCAAGGCGCCGGAACAGGGGAGGTGTTAACTGAAGGTCTTCTATTAAACACGGGAGGGATTGCGCACCCTGCTGATGACAATTTTTCCGTATCACCCCTGACCTGAGCTCAAATTTACTTAAACGCTGGAGACAGCCTGTTATTCTTAGAGCGGGTGACCACATCAACGGTGAAGCGGTCGCCTCTGAGGACCAAGACCGTGTCAAAATGAGGTCACCGGGAGGTGGAGAGTCCCAGTCAACTGGCAGTGTATTTCTAGTGCTGGAACACCAAGGAGGTGTTTGTAATTTTTCATGTATCGCGGGTATTTTTGCATAAGCTTTTGTTGCGTGTGCAGCTGTCAGCTAGCATCCAAACTGCGAACACATCTGTCAAGTTCTTGCAAAGACAGCGGGCATTTCTCTCTCGCATGCTCCCGAGTCAGTGATGGAGAACATAAAGCATGTGTCAAGCGCAAAGATTTAAATGTTCACCCTTCCCTCAGCGCGGTCTCCTGTACAATGAACAACCGCTTGTGAAAATATAACTATTTTGTACACGGCAGATTTGTTATTTTGTTCTTCAAAGACTTTTCCCTGGTAATTGAGTAATTTTACATCAGCAACAGGTATTTCATTCTTTTCTTACACCGAAAAGCGCACGGATGCAAAATTATTGTATGTGCTTCCTATTTCCTACGGTCTCAACGGATCACAGTGCAGTTTACCTCGGGTAAACCTAGCCAGCTAAATCGGCAGGCTTAGTCCTAACCTTTAGTAATAAACTGTATAAATATAAATATCATCTCAGTCATTTAAATTGCACAAATAGCTTTAATATTACGAACGCTTCACAAGTGTTTCTGTCTGAATCGGAATGATTCCTTCTCCTGCACAATTCCTGGTACCGGTTTTAATATTTTGGATAATACGAGACAGAATCCTGTCATTTTTGTTAGAAATATTAAAAAATATGCCGGCGTTATCATTGTCGTGCATATAAAATACCTTTTATTTTTGCCTGATTTTTCATTTCAGGTGACATTTTTTTCTCCTGGAACTTATTTTTTCCCCCATGGGAAATAAAGGTGATTCAACCCCCCTAACAATGGCAGTTCGGCAAGCGGAGTGATTTCATGGAACAAATTACCCCATTAGGAGAGGGACTGGTGTAGTGCTCTCAGCATCAAGCTCCTGAAGGTCCATGGTGGGTCGGCTGGAAAATGCTGCCGCAGCCACTCTACATGGGCCTTGTATTCACTTAATGTGAGTAACCAGCAGTGGAGGTTTATTTCCTCCTGCGGTGGCTTTCATTTCTCACCGAGCCCCTGTCAGCCCCCTGTCTTACAGGATGAAGGCGCTGGCTATTAGACCTCTAATTACGCTGCAGACCTCTGGGCTCTGGCAGCAAATGGCTCGTGCCACTCTTGCTCCTCACCCCTGCTCTCCGTCCTCCGCGCTCGGCGAAGATCCTCGGCACGTGCTGCTTCCCAACCTTTATCAACATGAGCGCTTCGGTGCCTCCCAACACCGAAATCTCCCACCTTGCAGATTTTTTAAACGGTGCCAAAACAATACCAAGGGCTTGTTTGCGATAGTTGAGATCCACATCCATTGTTCCAGGATATTGTCAGTAGCCCAAGTTGTTATGGAAACCGTACCTTAAGAGCATCGCAGGTAAACAGAAAGGGGGAACCGGCCCGGGGGTAGCTTACGTTCAACACGTTTTGCGGCTGCCAGCAGATCCTGGATCCTTAAGGTTGAGGCCATTCGCCCCCCCCCTTTCTCTCTCTCAAGCGTTGAAATGCTAAAGGGAGGCCTACATGATTAATGACATTGATCAACCGCCATTTAAATGGCCGAACAGATAGCCCTCTCGTACGCGGGTTCAAGTCTGGCTTCCAGGGATTCTGCTGCCTCATACATCTCCGGCAAGCAGGGCTCCTGCGCTGCATCGTTTTGTTCGCTCTCCTGCTGCTTTGTGTTCATTTCACCTCGACCCCCCCACTTCCCCCCCTTGCCGCGAGGGTACTGACTGTCCGCCACCCTGTGTCCATTTACTTTTATTCATTCGATTGTTTGTTTAGCAGTCGCTTTTCCCCAGAGCAACTTAAAGCTTTGTAAACTTTGAATTATGGTTCTTTCCCACACAAGCAGACATCGGGTGAGCAGATATCGGAGTGAACAGACCGGCACAGTGCATGACAGTAATGTTTTTTAATGTTTAGCTAAATTTTTTAAAGTATAAGAGGAAAAAAAGCCATCCATTTCCATGAAGTACTTGTTCTGGTCCAGAGCCTATCCTGGAACTACACGGATAGTAGAAAACATCCAGGATGACGGATCTTTCCGGTCCATGGCAACATAGCCACATCCACAGTCACACTCTACAGGCAGTTTGTAGTGGTCAGTTGCCCTGAAACACATCTAACCCTAACCGACTTCCAGCACGGACTCGTAGTCATCAGTCATTTTTCTCTCAAGTGTTTGAATTTTTGTTGAAATGGTTTAAAAACCCCTTTAAATATCCATGGGGATTTTCAAGCGACCTGATATCAAATATAAATCACATAAAACACAATGTGGGGTTCAAGTCCAACTCAGGGGTGTGCGTGGCGCTCACGTGTTTGCACTCCTCTAAGGATGTCAGAAGAAGACAATGGCAAACCACCTCTCTTCCGCCTTGCCTTGAACGCGGAGTCAGTGGTCGCCCAGGAGTCAGTAAAACAGTAGCCACTTTCCAGTTTCCATATATATGCTTAGAAGATGCCTTCATATACAAGCATTTGGAGCATGCCTGAGCAATGTTGGCAGATGGACATTTCAATGATAAAGAAGGAACAACAGTGCGGCAGTGGCAGCAGATCGAGTTCCTTAACCACTGCGTGACATTCCTGACATATACCTCACATTTTCTCTGTTCTCAAAGGTGGTTATTACTGTACGGCAAGCTGCTGTGCTGCGGGGGAAACGGTCCAGTTTCTGCAAAATACCCCATGGTCCTCTAATGACCTCCACTTACAGCTGTAAATGGAGGGCAGTCACAGGAGTGATCGAACCGTCAACCGTAATACGTGATGGGGGATTTTGGATGCGCTTCGCTGTGCCTTGCTAAGCATACCTGAATCTCGCTGATAAAAAGGGTCAAGGGTGGCTCCTTCTAGAGAGCGAGCGAAAATGTTGGCTCCTGCTGTTTTGGGGCTCGCTGTATAAAGCAGAGTTTTTCCCCGAACAAAGTTGCAGCCTGAGATTAATCTGTTATGCGAGGGGAAAAAACACCTCTGGGGGAAGAGAGTTATAACTTCACCCATATCTTCAAACATTGAGTTAGAGCTCGGCGCACGGAGCCCCGGGCCTGCTGGCAAAATATGGAGGTTTGCGGATGAAAATTACAAACCACGGAGGCACTAAGCCGCCGCTAAAGGCTCGCCAGGTGCTGTAACCTTCCGGAAAGTAGGAATTATACTGCGGGAAACGTGATATGATGAATATGTCAGCCGCGCATTTATGAAACGATGGCATTGAAGCACTGACAAGTCATAGTTACATGTAAGAGCTACAATGTGTCCCTTTGAGGAAAGCCTTCCCTGTCCGTGTCGTTGCCGGGCTTGGCTGTTTACCGCTGTGCGTTGATGCGGTCGCTTTATCGTGATGCCGCGCGGCCGCTCCGTGGAGAGGCGTGTGGTCGGTCGCACCTCCGGCAGCCTCCTCGTACCGGCAGCTCCGCGTTTCCGCTGTGTTTCTGCTCAAGCAACGGCGCGGGGTTTAACTTGGTTTCTTTACGTTAGAGCTGTTTGTTCTTCAGTGTTTCTGCAGAACTAGGGGTCAAACAGCAGGAGAGAAGGAACTGGGTCCAACTTGTGGACCTGGCCCTCACAGAAGGATCTGGAATGGACAGTGAAGCGGCTGCCAGATTTATGAATCTACTGGTTTCATGTATCAGAACTGAAACCCTTGTCACAGTGGCTCATAAAATCCCCTGCATTTATATTTATTCGGTTAGCAGACGCACTGTAAAAATACAGTCAGTTTGTCCAATACTGGGGTATTTTGGAAAGGTGAAAGTAACAGATAGTGTGATGCAACCTCATTGTAGCTGTCAGGAGATCAGGAGAGAAATGGCTCTGAAAGAGATGAGCCTGAGACCTTTGTTCAGTGTTGGGAGGGATTCGGCAGCTCTGAAGGACAGAAGGAGCTCATTCAACCACATTGTAGATAAAACTGAACCATTGCAACCTCGGACCCCGGTGAGTAGGACCACCAAGCAGTCAGAGGTGGTGGAGCACAGCGCTCTTGCTGTAGAGAGTGATCGGGTCCTGTAGGTACTAGGATGCAGATCCGCTGACCGTCTCGTTGACCGTAAAGTATTAAACTCAAGTATTGGCAGCTACAGGAAGCCAACGGAGAGGGACGAGGAGAGGAGACACATGGGGACACTCTAGTACGGCAGCATTGACAAAAGTGTGTCTTCTAGAGGGGAGTATTGGCGAGTCATTAAACGTCACGGCAAGTGGGTTTAAGCAACGGTTAACCGTGGTTCTTGAACAGCTTTAAGAAAGCTGGAGAAATGTCAAGAGCTAAGATGTAGCGGAATCGCCGAGTCTGCTCAGCATCACTGTCGCCATTGTTAGCCGTAGGAATAACAACAACAATAATGTTCACGCGTTTCCCTGACACGTTTATCCAAGGCCGCGCTTCTCCAGCTGGTTCCTGTAAATTTCAGCGCTCAGGTGGGACGCGCCCGTGAACGTCCCATCTGCCAAGGAAGGAGTGGATGTGGGTGCAGCTGCCTGGAGTTCAAACTGTGGTTGATCTGCGCCTCCTCTGACTGGGCCCTGGCGCTGGGCTCCGCACACCGCCTGGCATGGGTTCAACATGGGGACGGGGCTGCAGGCTGCCAGCGGCTAGTGAGGTGTTAAGGAGCATGCAGACCCACGTAGCATTAGCCTTGCTGCTAGTGTTAGCATCAGTTCTTACCAGGAGTTGTGTCAAAGTTGGCTTTAATGCTAGTGTGCTGGTTAGTGTCGAAGTTGGCTTCGACTTCAGCGCCGCTATCAGTCACAATATTGCAGCCAAAACGTCGCAGTTGCTCCATTTTAGCGCCGGCAAGGTTAGAATTAGCAACATTGCGTTAGCATTAATGCTAGTGCTCGCATTAGTTCCAGTGTTCGTGTAAGCACTGTTAAGAAGCAAGCGACATTAGCGTCAGCGCTAATGTTACCATTAACTTTAGTGCTGGTGTTGGAATTAAAGTTGCTGTTACACTTGGCTGAAATTGGAGTTGGAATTGCCATCGCTGTTAGCGCCAGTGTTAGCATTAGCGGCGATGTCACCGAGAAATGGCGCTCTTTAGACACAGACGCAGGATGATGAAAGCACGGGTTGTTGCTAGTTTGCGTCCCTCCGGTAGCTTCCTATAAAAGTGAAATTCACAGAGCAAATGCGTGGGTAGTCATAGCAGATGGTGTTGGACTTATTTATGTAGCTGTCTGGAGGCCTGGAAAGAAATGCTGTTGAAGAGATGGGTTTGACACTTGAGTGCTGGGATGGATTCAGCAGCTGCGAGGGACGGAGGAAGCTCATTCCTTCACAATGAAGACAAAAGGCAAAGGTTTTCAGCCAGCGTACTGAGCACGGCGGCGAAACAGTGTCCCCCATCTGCTAATTTCTGCGGCGCTTGCACGGCACGTTTGCTTCGAGAGTCTGGCGCCCGCTGGGCCGATGCCAGGACTTCCCTGCTTGTGTTTGTGCTGCTCATTGTGATGTTTAAAGCCTGTAATTTGCTTAGTTGTGTTTGTTATGAATCATCGCAGCTTTTCATATACCTGTAAGGGAACCGAGACCCCCTGGAAGGGAGGGAAATTAATTAAGCCCAGACGCTCTTTTGAGTTGTTGAGACAGAGCAATAAATACGCTTTTGTGCAGCTTTCAAACGCAGGAAGATGGACGGCACTCAAAGCCACCGTCCTGGTCCACCGCTTCCCTTAGCATCTGTGGGCGGCAACCAGCTGCGTGGAACTGGGACGCAGCCACAGCTTTTCCTGGTTTATCGTGTCATTATTATTATTATTATTATTATTATTATTATTATTATTATTATTATGTCCACACGAATCCTGTACACCCATTTATATGGCACATATGTAGTTCTATTGAGCCAGTTCACTGCAAGTGCATGGGTACCAAGCAGTATTTAGAACCACCGTCCTGCACTTGAAGGAGTCAGGACTGAATCCTACCACCTGCTGTGGTACCCTTGAAGGAAGTACTCACTCTGAACTGATAGTAAAATTCATAGTAAAAATTACTCTGTACTGTACAACTGGGTAAATCAGTGTAAGTACACTATATGGCCAAAAGTATGTGGACCCCCCCCCTCCTTCTAATGCCTGAGTTGAGCTGTTTCAGCTGCACCTACAAAGCATACAAACGCATTCTAGACAACTGTTTGCTTCTTGGTGGCTACAGTTTGGGGACGCTCCTTTCTTGCTCCAGAATGGCTGTGCCCCCCCCCCCCATGCACAAAGAGAGCTCCATAAACACATGGTTTGCCCAAGTTGGTGTGGAAGAACTTGGGTGGCTGCAGAGCCCTGACCTCAACCCACCGAACACCTTTGGGATGAACTGGAATGCCGAACTGCAAAGCAAGCCTTCTCGCCCGACAACGATGCCTGATCTCACTGATATTCTTGTGGCTGAATGGGCACAAATTTCAAAATCTGGTGGAAAGCCTTCCCAGACGATGGGAGGCTGTTATAGCAGCAAAGGTGGGAAGGGGGGAATTAACCCATATTTATTCCCATGGCTTTGGAATGGTAGTTTCAACAAGCACATATAAGTGTGATGGTCAGATGTCCGCATACTTTTGGACATACAATGTAGCTTATATGAATATTGAAGAATTATAAAAATAATGGAGAAAAGTGCCAGCTAAATTAATGTAAGGGTGTCACAGCAGGAGTTTCAAACCTGGGTCTTTGTACTGAGAGGAGACGGCTCTTACCAGTGCATCACCTGCTGCATAGCTTTTCTTTGAAAGGTCCCATTGCTCACTTCGTGCTTAGAATATGTGTCCTCTACACACCGACAGCAGAAGCTGTAGGCTGGAGAATCTCCTTGCGTTGGACCCACAGGGCAGCACCTCCTTTGATTGCTTCGCAGACTGTTGAAGTACCACGGTAACTGCGCAGCCCAGCCCCAGATCTCTAGACTCTCCTGGGCCCTTGTTCTCAAACCCAGCTGAGGCCAGCTGTTTCTCCTCGCACTTCTATCATCTCCAGTCAGAGACTTCCCCTGGCGGGACCCTCCTTCCGCAGTTTTCTTCTCAAGTGTCATGCTGGTGACTGCGCTCACGTCACGTGATTGAAAACACGCTAAGCTGAAGTCTGTACCAGGCAGCTGGGAGCTCCTCGGTGCACAGCGATGTAGTAACGTGCAAAACGACTCCCCTCTGTGGCAGCCCCGTGAGATGTTCTCGGTGTCAATGACACCAGCGTTTCATCAGAGTTGACACCAGGACTGCAGTGCAAATGGCAGCCTGAGCCTCAGAAGATGCTGGGGTCAACAAGTCTGCCTACACGTTTCACATAGTTGGGCCAGGGCCAGGATTCGCCTTCTCACATCCCACCGTTGGACACTGGGATTTTGTGCAAAAACATATAATTCGGCGTTCAGCAAATAGCACCAACTGCAGTGTTTGGCACAAAGGGGAAAAGTACACACAAAGATAAATGCACTAGCATCACACACAGAGAACTGACTGCAGAAAAAACTCTGGTTGAAATGAAAATGGGGCAGCAGGCAGCGTAGTTTTAGGACCCAAGGATCTCATTCCTTGCTGGAATACCCTCGGTCAGGGTACTTTTTTGAAATGGTACCCTAGAAATTACCCTACGGTACCAGTAGCTTAACACTGCAAGGCTTTGAGGACAAGGCTTTGCTTTGAGGACTCATATAAATGACAGGTGGGTGTAAAAATATAGCAAAAATATCTTGCAAAGGCTGGCAAAACTCTGTTGGGCCACAACTACCAACATTAAGGAATAACACTTTAATCGTTGTGTAATTTTGTTAGTGTAAAAATTTTTTGCGCAGCGACTACCTTTACTAGAGTGAAAAGGATTTGAGTTGTAATGCGGCAAATGAGAGGGACAAACAGTGTAAACTTTGCTTGTGTTATTCATCTGAAAGGATGATGCAAATACAAACACTGAGGCCCTTGTGCTGTTACGCTGGACTGTGCTGAAGATAAAATGAATATAAGTACATTCAGTTTATTGTTATACATCATAATCTTACCGCAAATTAAATGCCAGTTCTAGTTCCATTACACTTCTACTGTTTCATCTCTCTTTGCTCCGCCCCAGGCGCATTAAACCCACACGGTCCTGGTGTTACTGAACTGAGAGCCACCGAGAAGATGAGCCAGATCTCAGCTTCATTTTTTAGCGACAACAAAAAGGACCAAAGCAGACTTACTGCAAAATGCGAAGTGATTTTGCACAAAGATTTCATTTGATGTCCGCCGGGGCCACCAGGCCATGACTAATCGGCGAAGAACGTCTCGTGGTTACCGACCCCTCGTAATCACCCATAATTCCTCAAAATGTCACGACCAGCTACGAGAGGGCAGCTAATGGATGTGCGGCACGGTTCAGGCATTTTGCATGGTCTGCGGTGTGGGCGCATCGGGTGGATGTGGGGCTGCTTGCTGACATTGGCTGTTTTCGCCATGAGTACGACAAACGGTTCACCCGTTCCACCGTGACCGTGAGAAGTCCCTCCAATTATAATTCCCTCTGTCCCCTCGATTTAACAGAGACCACCCACTATTCCTAATACTCACAGGACTTTTCAAAGGTGGACAGTAAGTGTAGGGTAGTGAGGCTGGCGGTCATCCCGGTGCATTATGGGAGTTCACTTCCAGAATGTTTCACATCTCACCTGCTCTATGTATGAGCAGTCATGTGTGCATGAAGCTGATCTGAGACATTAAACGTCAGAGTTCAGATGAAGACCATGTTTATGAGCATCCAAGATGGATGCCATCCAGGTTATTCATTCAGCTGATTCACAGCAATAAGGAAGCAGAGGAAATCCCAATTGTGGTCCATGCAGGACCCCCACTGCTGTCTCACCTCCGGTAACAGGAAGATGGAGATATATTCTCCCTCAACTACTTGTCGTGGCCATACTGGAACCAGTGATAGAACCCGAGCTGGTCTATCTGCAGACATCAGAGAAGCACATTAGTCTCACATTTCTGCTGTGTGACCCCTGCCTGGCTTTCCAGGAACACAGATGCATCCCATAAAGCTTTTATGAAAATGAATAAAACTCTTTTATGACTGCTAATAAATGCCATCCCTTTTTTGTTCCCTTTTTCCCAACACAGATAAAACACACCTAAAGCTTTTAGAAGAATAACCTTTAAAACATGCTTTTAAAAGTGTTTTATATGTATTTTTTTATAAGTTTTTTTTTTTTTTTTTTACGGAATAAGGGATACTCACTGCAATGAGCAATGATTGGGAAGAATACACTTGCTCTCAGCCTATGAATGATCAACTTTTGAAGTTCAGAGAATACAAAACATTTCTTTTATTCAAGTTTTTTTTTTTTTTTAAGTTTATTTATTGGTTTATTTAAGTTTATTTAAGGATACCTTCTTCACTGATTCATTTTCCAGAACTTCTGAGGAGCTGAGCAAATGCAATCTGTGTTTACCCTCAGCGGCAACAGATGGCAGTGCAAAGCACCAAAACAATAGGAGTGTGGGTCCACCTTAGTTAAACCCATTTTCGTGGTGTTTAACTGCTTGTGTCTGCTGTTCCTCAGTGCCAGTGGTAAGTAAAAAAGGCAGGAAAATTGCTCATTTTGGAATGAATTGGTCACCGAATAATGAGCTGGTTTGGACGACGTAACTTTCAATGCTCGGTTTGAAAAAGCTTTACAAAACATTATTTTGTTTATTATTTAAAACTAAGAAAGGACAGCCAGTTCCTGTGCATTCTATGGGAAAGCTAAGCAAAATCAATACAAAAAAACGTATTTACCTGTCATGATTCTGCGTGTTGGAAATGTATTATTGGCCACAAAAATCACAGGTGATGCAGATCTCTGAAGTAGGGTTTGACAAATTGAACAGAACCCGGGTCGTGTAAATATTTGATGAGGAACATTTGGGTACGAAGCAGCCATATCCGGCGTACCGAATGGGATACAGTTGGACGTATATTGGCCGAAGGATGCTTTTTATAAAACTGCTGCTATAAACCTGGAGGTACATGAAAGAAGACTGAAAAATTTCAATGCAGCGACTTGCATTTATATAAATAATTTGCTGTTGAGATGGACGGGGGTCAAGAAGCCTCGCGCTGTTGTGCTAATGGCGCGGTGAAGTGTTGTTTTAAAGGCGCGCTGGAATGCGGTGCTCTTAAACGCAGTAAAGATTTTCATTGGTTCGGCACAACTGAGGCCACATAGCCATAAATAAAGTCCGTGCTTTGATATATTAACCACGGGTTCCTGTTTTAAGTTATTAAACCTCAGGCCACTTTCCCGCTATTTCGTGTTGTAGCTGTTTTACCGCGATGAATAGCGCACCTTTTTAAACAAAAGCAATGCAGCCGGATCCGTTCCAGCCAGTCAGTGGCCCTACACAACACTCTTCAAGGACCGAGGTCGGTCCCCCATGTTAAGGGTCCCATTCATGCGTTCCAAACCTTAGTCGACTCTTGTATGGGTTCCTTTCAAACGCTGGCATTCTTTCTTCCCCGCTGTAGATGAGCTTTTGTTTTATCGAGAAGGTACGAAAAGCAAAGCGAATGCCAGGGAGCCCCTTTGATCCAAAGTGCATGAGAAGGATCTTGGACCGAGGCAGGCCGGCGGCACCTGACCCCAGAGATCCCTGCGGGTTCTCTTTGTGGGTGGCTACACCTCCTTTAAGAGACCTCCTACACGATGCTGAGCTCCAGCTTGGCACGACGGCAAACTGTAATTGATGTGCACCTTTGTGTTTGGAAGGATACACCTCCTTCCAAGAAGCCCAAAAGCAAGAAACACAGCAGCACCGAAGAGGACAGCGAGGGTAAGAAGAAGCTTAGCGGCTTAACATCATTTCTTCTCTCTGAAGAGATGTAGAACTCTGCGTAAGCAGGTGTGCATCTACAGGTGCCACTACAGGTACAGTTAGTTCAGTACCGCAGTATTTGCCAGCACACAAGGTGATGTGAAGCATGAGGGGAATGAGACGGAAAGATTTATGTAGGTGTGGCCTTTTTGCAAAGAAGTTGAGCTACTTACTCAATAGTTCACCTACTTGTACAGTGGGGTATTTTTTGCTGCGTCAATTCAGGGTAAATAGCTTTAATGTAGCCAGAGGAAGGGCATGAACCTGCTCCTTCAAGTGCAAGACGTCCCTCTGCTGCTCCACTTTGTTCGGTGAGGTTTTTAAGAGGTCGGCGTTGCTGGACGTGAACTTCGGGTTTGAGGTTTGGGTAGGGAGTTGGGTTACAGCTCGCTGACCAGGGATTCTTCAAGATTTTTTGGGCTGGTGATGTTTTATTAAATAAATAAACGCGGTGCAGGTTTACCCCCTTCAGATGTGTAACCCTGGAACAATTATGTGCCGTTCTAATAAGACGGACCGGAGATAATTAGATTCCTGCGTGCAGGGGGACAGCGGCCGATTAACACTGTACTCCCACCATTCGTCTTGCAGCCGCACGGCCTTCGGGGGAAACGCTAAAGCTACACCAGTCGGAGCGGCGCTTGTATGAGGGATTGTGCTCACACGTTAATACACAACTCCACCTCGCGGTCGTTCATCACGATGGGCTGCCATCCCTGTGGAAATGGCGCGGTTTGGGATAAAAAGTCCAAACATGACCTCTGAACAACTGTTTGCAATCATTTCACATACTAACTGTGTGTGTGTGTGTGTGTGTGTGTGTGTGTGTGTGTGTGTGTGTGTGAGTGATTTTTGCTGCCCAGTATCTCCATGGTTACTCATGGAAACACAATGGACCTCTCTGAATCTGCAGGGGGTCAGGTGAGCCCTCCGTGCACACAGACCCCAGGTGCAACTAACTGGTTAGTGACTTTTGAACCCCTACTTGGATTAAAAAGGCCTTATTGGAAGGAAGGGAAGAGGGGAGATGTTTTTAAAGGGGGGGAGTGCTGAACATGTTTGTTGGGGTTGTGGTGTAACAAGCAGTCGGCATCCAGACTCAGAAACAAGCAGGTGGGAAGCATGTTTGTCAAACACACACACACACACACACTGTATTGGCACAGCTCGCGGTGTAAGATTTCACCGACGTCCTGATTTGCAACGCGATCAAAGTGTGAGTGGGAATGGTCCTAATCACGGAAAAATTGCTTTTGTGTGTTTTACTCTCCTTTTTTCCTGCCCTAAGGAAAAATTCATAAAGATAAAGAATCCCATTATATGTCATCATTTAGCCCCGTTCCAGTTGCGACCGCAGGAATGCCGGAATGTGCTGCGGTTGTGGGCCAGCTGGGGGCGCGGTCGCTGGCGTAGTCGCGTGCATTAATCTTAACTGCAGCGATCTGTTACTGCGCTGCGGCCTTTTTTGCACCTGCTGAGGGCATTTGTCATCCGGCTCCAAAACGCCAACTCCGGGGAGTGTCCCTCAGGTTCGAGTGCCCCTCCGCACCCGCACAGAGCACCGTGACGAGTAACTGTGCCTAGCATAAGAGGTAGCATTGTCTCAAGTCACGGCTGGCGGCTGCCACGCTGCCGTGGCACCCCCTTGGGCACCGGAGGGCAATGGCAGGCGCAGCACCACCCTCCTCGTGTCCTGGTGCTGCTAAGCCACCTCCCCGGCAGTGATGTAACCGACATGAAATCACAGATAAGCTGCAGATTAAGGCCGACAAAAAAAATAGATAGATAAATAAATAATGGCAGGATGATTGTACACAGCCAAGGTAATGGGATTAGAATTGATAGAAGATCTTCAGAACATGATGGGGGCTGCAAGCAGGGTCAAACAGTGCCTCATCTGGAAGGACACAGAGCTAACTTAACACTGATTTCATTTTTATTATTATTGTTCTTGTTGTAAGCATTATTAAGATGACTGCTGTAATACATGATACAGCAAAAATGATCCTGCATAAATGTGTATATCAGTAAGTATACAATAAATAACTTATTGCAGTTTGCTTTGGAGAAAGATAAATACATGATAAATGCAGATAAATGCACATATACATTATTATTATTATGAGACGACAGAGGTGCACTTTTGGGCTTTAGAACAGTTGAAAGGAGAGCGAGAGAGAAACATCTCATACAGTAAAACTGTGTTACTACTTGTAACCAAACTGAAGAACCTTTGGGTCATTTTGGTTTGAATATGAACAGGTTAGGTGGTTGCGGGGAGGGCAATGATCAAAGGTTCCGGTCCCCCTGGTGTCCGCCATCTCTCCATTTCTCTGCAGGGTCCTACTTTCACTCCACAAGCAGCTCATTCATTTTTCACCCGTTTTATTCTTGCAGCTTCATGTGAAATGATGAAAAAACAAGAAGCTGAGATGGAGGGGGATTGGGGTTGGGGGGGGGGGGTTAGGGCAGGGTGGGTTTGAGTTAAGCGGACTCTTATGTGACTGCCGTGCATTCGAAAAGAACAAAGTGGAGTAAATTAAAGGTAGAAGAGCGCCAGATGAGTGTAACCCAAAATGCTGTTCAGTCAAACTCTTTTACACTACCGCCACCTGCTGGTGTGAAGTTCAGCAGATTTGCTTGCGCTGGAGGATGAGGACTCAGCCAGTGGTTCTGTGAATTTAATTTAAACAGCAGTTTCCCTCTATTTCTGTTGTACAAAGTTGCTAAATGTCCTCTCAGACTCAAGGGTGGTGTCCAACATCTGGCTGTATGTCTGGTTACTTCTTGGTTAGTCTTGGTTCACAACGATGAGAACTCATACACTGTGCATCGCAGGGCTCAGCCTCCCCGGCTGAAAGGAGGCCACCAGTGCTGAGACAGAGCTTCAGATGTTGTAGAATGAACAGCTGTGGTCAGTACCTCCTCAAGAAGGAAGGAAATCATCGTGTCTAACACAGCAAGAGAGAGGTCCCACTCAGAAGGGGTCCAACATGAAAAGACCACAAGTTCACAGTTTTGGCTCTGTTGTGTTGGAATGGGTTCCCTCTGTCCCTCAGAGCTGCTGTATCCCTCCCAGGATCCATAGCCATTTCTTTCCTGATTTTTTGACAGCTACATAAATGAGTCTAACACCATACAACATACAGTCTATGTATTTACTGTTTCAGTGTCATGTCTTTAGGCAGCTATTTGAGGGATGTGAATCAGCATCATTGACCTGCAGCTTTTTATCCATTGCTGACACTTTTTCCTTTGAGCCGGAGGTCACTGTGGAGAAAGGTGACCGATAAATGACTAAATGAGTAAATGTAAATGCAAACGTAAAGTTCATAGACTTCATAACTTTCCATCACATCTCCTGGTTCCAGAGCACCTCTCACTGCACACATGGTCTCCTCTCCTCTGTCTTTAAGAAGGACACATTAAATGAGCACTAACGGAAGTCTGCGCTCGAAGCGCGTCACTCGCCCGCAGGGCGCCAGGTGTTTTCGAGGGGCTGTTATTAATGATATTTCATCTGGAGCAGGGGTTGCCATGACAACCTTGTCACTTTCAAGCAACCGGTGGTTTATCCGAGTGCTGAAATGTCCAGATGTGTGTTGTTTCTTCAGGAGCAGAGAGGGATCGATGCCTGCTTGCTCCTCGCTTGCAGGGCCCCCCCCCCAGCTGCCAGCTGCCTGCATCTAGGACCAAGGGCTGAACGACAGTGTGGTGGGCAGCTGCTTTGCTGTACACACAACTGTTTTTAATTTGAACAGACTGTGTAGTTACACTGCCCGGCCAAAAAAACAGTCACACACACTAATATTTCTTTGGACTGCCTTTAGCTTTGGTTACAGCATGCATTCGCCATGGTATCGTTTCGATAAGCTTATGCAATGTCACAACATTTATTTCCGTCCACAGGTGCATTAATTTTTCACCATAATTTTGTATTTTTGGGAGAGTCGGACCGCCGCGACTCCCTGAATTGACACAGTAAAAACTACCATGCTGTATAAGTGTCTTCTCCGGCACATCCCAAAGATTCTCAATGGAGTTAAGGTCTGGACTCTGTGGTGGCCGATCCATGTGTGAAAATCATGTCTCTCTCATGCTCCCTGAAGCACTCTTTCACAATTTGAGCCCCATGAATCATGGCATTGTCATCTTGGAATGAAAATCCATTGATGGAAAAACCTGGTCATTCAGTATATTTGGGTAGTCAGCTGAGCTCATTTTTCGGACACAGAATGTTGCTGAATCTAGATCTGACCAACTGAAGCAACCCCACATCATAACACTAAGTTAAATCCAGGTGGTGACTTTTTTTGGCCAGGCAGTGTATTTAAACCCTAACCAGAAGCTTGAAACTGTTACTACTTAAGCTTTATAAACTCAACTCTGATCGCCAAGTGAGGGACATCAGCTGGAATGTTTCAAAATTGAAATCCATCATACTGTGCAATAATTATTGTCACAGTTATGGTGTAATGTGCTGGAATGGTCATTTTATTGATATAGAGATTCTATTTTTGTGTTTTAGTAATTTTAGTGAATATAGTGGCCAGCAGGTGATGTAGTGGTTAGAGCCCCCACCTTATATTCAAGAGGACCTCAGTTTGTACCTCACCTCTTGCTGTAAGGTCCTTTGATCATGGTACTCTCCCTGAATTGACACAGTAAAAACTACCATGCTGTATAAGTGGGTAAATCATTGGCAGGAACTCACGTTGTGAGTCACTTTGGAGAAAAGCATCATATATAATAATTGCAATTTGCCCTCCACGTGTACTATGGTTCGTAAGCCCACAGTCTGACGCGAGACATGACATTTAAGTCGAAGTGAAGAAATCAGCAGCTGAAAGTGCCGGGGAAGGCTCAGATTTCCCATGTTGTCAGCTCGCAGCAAGGCGTCCAGCAGATGCCCCCGCAGTGGGATGCCTGAAAGAAACATGGGACATGCTGAGGGCCGTTCCAGGTACTTGGTACAAAGCAGCTTCTCTCAGCACGAAGCTACTTCTATGGGTACTCTTATAAATGCAGTTTGAAACTTACTTTGCTCACAACTTGCTTAAAAGTCACTTTTACGTCTAAGTCACAATCAATAAAAGATTAAAAGTACAGATGTCCCTTGGTTCCCTGTTTAGAAACTGTACTTTTTTTTCAATAATTCTAAAATAAATAACATACTCTATGGCTTTTATATTGCATTTTATTTTAATGATTTTATTAACTTTAAGCTGCATTAAAATAAAAAGTAAACTAATTTAAAATGACTGAAAATAAAAATGCATTGTTTCTTATTCAATCCCATTTGCTAATTCGTTCCATAGACACCACTTTATTATCTACACTTTTGTTTCCATGACAACAGTACATTTTCAAACTGGTGTAATTGGAATTACTACCACATTCAAAAATGGCAGACCGTGGCTGTAAAGACTGTGGAAGGGAATTGAATTAAGGTGGTCCCACACTCCTATTCCATGTCAATGTCCCTTACTGCAATCTGTCGACCTGAAGGGTAACCGGAGATCACGTTCAACTCCTCAGCGAGTGGATAGAAAACAGATACAGGAAGAAAACGTGATTAATGAATTTATAGAGTTAGTGGTGCATCTTCCACATTTCCAAGTAAACAAGATGGTTTCCCAATTTTGACAGACTGAACCTCACCAGACCCACTGCACTCGCTGGTCTTCGTACACTCAGGCTGAATCTTACCCCACTAGCCTTCATTCCCAGAATCCTCCTCTCCCACAGCAGCCAGATTCCAGCATGGAGTGAATCCACGGTCCAGCACAGTTGGTTTCTGTCCAACTAACTTGTGCCTTTTCTGTCCTCCTTCTGCAGAGGAGGAGCAGGAGGAAGAACCACCTGGAGATGTCACCATGGAGAGTCAGACAGGTGAGCCGGTCGGTCCGGATTGGTGTGCCTGTCCCTCTTTTCAGAGTAAAGCTCCAGCACCGCATCAGCTTGTCTAAGTACCTGAAGCCAGTTTACTCTTCTGTATGTTCAAAGTGCAGTCCTACCCCTGTCACCTTCACCTGTTTGTTGTTAACATGACAGCATCGCTGCCACATACAGTGTAATAACATGCAGGCAGAGATGACTATTAAACATGTTTTAACCACACTATATATTTTGCAGGGGCACTGTGAGAATCATGAGCTTATATCCTCAAAATACTACCTGGCAACCTACATTTTTTGCACTTGATGTTTAACTTAGATCTTCTGTATTACAGTAAAACATCCTTGGTAAATGTAATGAGAGATAGTCAGATGGCATGCTGAAGGGGAAAAAAGAACAACGCGCTATCGACTGCATATTTTTTCCTTGTTTCCATGCATTTTATTTGCAAAAGATTGTTTTTTTTTTTTTTTTTTGCTCATTTTGTACCGCCATCTAATTCAGCTATGGGTGTAACAGTTTCCTGGGTAATGATTTGTGTATTTTATGGACGCTGCCCCTGACGTCTGTTTACCCATTGAAGCCGGTGTTTTTATTACATGAATTTGCACAACTCCGTGTTTTGCAGGATCACCGCTATCACCTTACATTGAAACCGACTGCAAGCAGAACAGCTGTTTAGTCCTCACGTCGCTGTCATAAGTGGCACCTGTTAGTGTTCATAGCTTCTGTATTTGGGCATATATACAGACAGTATTCTTCTCTTGTGAACATTCTTCTCAACAGAAACTGCTGCCAGCGAGGAGGACAATGCTGAAACGCCTGGGCAAGGTTATGGTAAGGCTCCCGGATGTCAACCTTTCCCTCAGGGGATTTTGCTCAGGGTCAAGTCCTTGCTGAGTGTACTTGCACTGGCAACAACTAAGAGCCTCAAAGGCTTGGGAGGTAGCCTGCTGTCATACCTTAAACCTCAACTCCACTATCAATCCATCCATTATCCATAAGTACTTAACCCTGGTTGGGGTCCTCGTGGTCTGGAGCCTGTTGTCAGGCTATGAAATTACACCCTGAATGGGACCCCAGCGCATCACAGGATAGCCTCGTACATTTACTCATCGATGCACACACTATGGGAAATTCAGAGTAACCGATTAACCTGTCTTTGGACTGTGGGAGGAAACTAGAGGAAACTCAGGCAAACATGGGGAGAACAAGCAAACTCCACACATAATGAGCAAGATTTGAGCCCACACCCAAACAAGCATCCCTCTGCTCTAGCAGAAACTTAGAACATGTTAAACCCAGTCAGACCCCACTGCACTTGTGGCTTTAAAGTCTGGGAGGGATCATAAATCTGTAAACGTGCAGGTAATACACTCTTCAAACTCTCTCTTCTTCTGCGTTGATTTAGTCTTTCCTGCCTTTTTCCCTTTTCCGAGCCCCCCCCCCGACGCCACAGTCTGTCCCTTTTGTAAATTTGTCCACAAGAGGCTGAACATGCAGATCAGCTCCTCGGCTGCGGCTCAGCACTTCTCTCCTCTGTTACATTGCCAGAAAAGAGCGACTATATCAGCACCCAGTAAATATCAGCTCTCCCCACAGTCCACAGATAGGCCCCCTCCACCACACATTCACACAATGTTCTTGCAAAGTCTGCTTGCAGTCCACCGCCTGCTACGTGTTATGATACGTGTTGCACTTTTGTCCCCCATCTTAACCGGTGAGTATTAATCGATCCAACTGATACGAGATCTAAAGCTCGAGAAGGAACCGATCAATCTTCAGATCAGGTTCCATACTCCTCAGGCTCGCGCAGACCTCGCAATCATTAAGAAATCGATTCGATTATACTGACGTATCAGAGGGATTTTTTTCCATCACATTTTTTTCCCACTGATACGCTGCGGTCCGATGGTCATGTAGCGCAGAAGATTACACCGTTCATTACACTTTAAATTCAAATATTACACTTCACTCCCCGCCTCCTGCTGTTACCCTGCACTGATAAAATTACAGTAAAAATTACCCTGCTGTTTAAACTGGAAAATCACTGTGTCCAGTAAATATATGACAATAATGCAATAATTCAATCACATGTTATTGTGGACACGCTGATAAGTTTGACTGCTGAATTTAACATGAAACTGAAAGAGCCAGAAGAGGCCATAAAAACTATTGCCAAATGTCTGTTAATTAACTGTATTTGTTTTAAAAAAGTTTTTTATTTCTTTAAATCTTATTTGTTTGGGGATTTATAGCTGCGTTCCTAACCAGGATGCCTATTACCTTTTCCTGTCTGTGTTGAGCTGCTGCCTGTTGTTTTCCGCCATGTTTGCCAAGTTGACTGCTTTTCTTTTATAGTACATTTTTACATTTATTCTTATAATCTGTCTTTGAGTGCAAGCTGAAGGTGAGGGGACCTGATAAAGAAATCAGCAAAAAATTGTACTTTCCAGAACAGTGCTTTGCTGGGCTTGGGGAACATGGGCCACCACAGTGGAAATAACTGGTTTATGCTATAAGCAAGGGTCGAGAGGCATTTATTGCCTTTAAGAGGCATATCTTTCACTTTGGGGGTCTGAGCCTCTTTCTGCACCTCATACTTCGAACCCTGAGCTTTCAGAGTCTCACAAAACTGCAGTCATCCTTCCCACGCACGGCTCTTAGCCACTCAGACCTGTTGCCACTTCTTCCAGGAGATGAAGCAATGAGTCAGGAAGAGTCAGAGAGTAAGAAGGAAGAGGCAGAGAAAGAGGCCACCACAGGTAGGTGTCCCACATCACAGTCAAACCGCCTCCATAGTCAACCTCCTACCCTTTCTCTCTCACTCTCTCTCTCTATCTCTGGTCTCCTGCAGTTGACCTGGGAGCAAATAAAGAGCAAAATGGCAGTAAATGGGCAGCCAGGCTTGATAGAGATTGGAGAGTCTCCACAGTCGATAGCTGGCAGCCCTCTCTCTTCGGCGTTCACACATGGCGTGCGGCCGATAGTTACAGTGGGCTAGAAAAGGACTTCCTCTTTCTCTGCTGGGACTCACTCACGTGGACAATAGCCCACCTTTGGCAGTCAGCACAGCAAGAACAGTCTCCGTAAGCCGATTTGCAGTGATGTTTTTTGACAGGTGAATCACTGGCCGGTACAGATTTGCATTACATTCGTTCATGTAGTAGAAGCTCTTCTTCAAGGAGATGTGCAACTCAGACTAAATAGTAGAGACACCCAGTTGTTGAGGTATGGTCAATTAGTCCAGTACTGTTGTCTTTAGGAAATATACAGGTGATCACAGATGGTGTGATGCAAGTTTATGTGGCTTTCAGGAGATCAGAAGAGAAGAGGGTTTGAAAGAGCTGGCTTAAGGATCCTTCTTGAATGTCCAAAGGGATTCAGCAGCTCTGAAAGACAGAGGGAGCCCATTACACCACATCAGGGCCAAAACTGAGAAGGAACAAACATAGTGGTAGAGCAGAATGGGAGCTTCTCATCAGAGGTGAACACCAGCATTTCAAGGTTCCCTCTGTGCTTTTTAGCCAGGCGGTCAACGCAACCAGGGCTATGGTTTGAAAATGCTGTTCAGGCATGTTTGCGGAGCACAAGCAACTCCTTATTTTGCTGTGCCAGTTATGACCGTGCAACTATTGACAGCGTCGCACTTTTCTGGGTGAGGAGGAGAAGAGCCGGAAAGTTCCTCCGTACGATCCTAATGCTATGCTAGCACCGTGTTAAAAACACCATAGTGTCATGTTACACCAGCTCTGGTGCTTTTTCCTTTATGTCCTTTACCAGGCACGTTTGGCACAGCCTCTTAAACATTCGGGGGTCTTCCTTCCCCGTTCGAAGGCTTCACATCCCCCAGAATGCTGGATTACTGTCCATTCAGCAAGCTGATGCACTTCTTGCCTGGGTTCACCTATGAGATCGAGTTCCCTCGGGTCCACAATGTTTCACTGGTGGGTTAAGCTGTCTCCCATTAGTTATGTTTAAAAATCAAAAGTGTTGCATGAAAGCAAAATTTGCTATTGAGAAACAGCTATTTACTGAAGGAACCTTGCAACAAGGACTTTCCAGAAACTCCTGCTGGGTTTCCAGAGTGCGGTGCGATTCTGAACAGATGCCCGCTGAACCGCTGTGCCTTTACAGGATCTGCGGCGGACAGCGATAAACCACTCAGAAAATACCCTGATCTCATAAAAGGGGAGAATGTGAAATGGGATTGCGAGGCACGGGGTCGCGGCCCAGTAACCCGTCCAATGGCGCGGCGGTGAGGCGTGTGCACCCAAGCAGTTTACCCAAAGCAATTCCCCTCACAATGGAGGTCCTAATCCTCAGCACACGCTCGCATGCTCTCCGTTCCCAGAATGCACTGCTTTGTCTGAAGGCCAGGTCATGACGAATCGGGGCTTAAGGCATGTGTATTCTGTCGCGACTCGGAGCAGTCACGCTACGGTGGACAGGCACATAAAGGCCTCGACAAAAGTCCCTGCAGCCGCAGAGCGCCTGGTTTGTGTTTGACCAGTCGCCAGCAGCTGGAGATTATCATTTACACATGCCGCGTGCTTCTTCTGCATCGGATGGGTGTGAGCACAACCTGTGATCAGGCCCGTGGTCTTTCCTTGTGCTAATAGGTGGGACCTTGAGATGCAGACACATCTGAGGAACACCAGAAACTGCGATGTGTTCTGATAGACCAGACGATTGGATCGCACCTTGGTTCTGGCATTCAGATTCACCATCTGCTTTACGCAGAAGCAAAGTAAAAGTCGAAGTGAACAAAAGTGCATCGACAACAAAGCTAAAGCTTTAGCTACAGACACTTGGTTCTTGCAGCTCAGTCAGCTGGACCAACATTGCTGTTCTTGACACTTACGAGTAGCTGCGTATGGAACTGACAGAGGATGTGATGCAAATTTATAGTGGAGTTAGGAGATCAAGTGAGAAATGGCTCTGAAAGAGATGGATTTGATTGTAGGAAGGGATTCAGCAGCTCTAAGGGACAGAAGGACCTCATTCTTACCACATTGGTGCCAAAACTGAGAACCTAGAGACTTTTGATTTTGGACCCCTCGTGCATGGGACCACCAAGTAACCGTGGTATCATGGTGCAGATATTTTGACTGTCTTGTAGGCCAACCCATTATGGGCTCCCACAGAGATGCTCTCATGCTTCGTGTTGGAGAGTAACCAGAGTTCCTGATGTCTTGCTCCACAGACAAGGTGGAGGAGAGCCAGCCTAAAGGAACCGTGGATGAGATCGAGGGCATGGACTGGTCCCCGGAGGGTGAGTCAGCTCCGTCCAGAAACACAACCACACAAACTCGGCAGACACCGCCACCCCTTATCCCTTCAGCGGGTAAAGGCCCAGCCCTGGAATAAAGACCCATTGCAACGGGGGGGCACATTTATGCCTTAGTTGAGCATTTTCTCCAAATGGCATTTAATTACATTCAAGCTTAATTATCAAAAAAAACTTTTTTGCCTTTAAAGCGAAGTCCCCTCAGGCTTTCAGGGAACCTTCCAGATCCCTGCTGTAACAGCCTTGGGTATGGAAGTATGTTCTTACAGCCCAAACGGCACAAGTTTCTGTACAAAATAAATGAATAAAAAAGTTACAAAAGAGAGAAAAGCAGCGGAACAGTGAGCCCAGTCAGGGTAGGCCATAAATTAGTCTCCTTCTGGTGCGTCTGTAACTCCGTGGCAGCCGGATTCTGAGGAAATGCAGCGATGAACAAAGGGCCGCCATGGCGCACTTTGGCACCGGTGGGGTGTTAGAACAGAGAACAGAGCCTCGGCCACGGGCGCGCACGTGGATTACAGCATCTGGCGCTCTCTGCCGCCCGGCCAAAAAAACGGCGGTAACTCCCATAATTGGGCCCTTCGTAGGCGCCGCACTAAACGCCAGGGATAAGTAACAGCAGGACAGGAGTGTGCAGCGTGAAGGCATTTGTCTGAGTGTGTTTTTAAGTTTGCCTGTGCTTTTATCCCACGTTGCTGTGATAAGAAGAGAGCCAGAGCGGCCCGAGCGCCAACCCACCAGAAGCTTCGCCACAGCAGACAAACAGCATCCCAAAGGCGGAATCCACCGACACCAAGAAAGGTACCAAATGTCGCAGGGCTACTCACACAAACACACTCATGGTCGTACCCTGTCTCACACACACACAAAAACACACACACACACACAGCTATAGTGGTGGAAGCTGCCACTTTATACTCAAAGAACCCCACCTCCCACCTTCTGCTACATTACCCTTGATCAAGGCATTTACCCTGGTGCGATGCAGTAAAAAATTACCCTGCTGTATAAATGGATAAATCAGTGTAATGGATAAATCAGTTAGTTGCTTTTGTGAAAAGGGTCACAGATGAACAAATCACGAAAAAACAGACAAACATAGTCTCTCACACAGATACACATACATACGCTGCTGGAGAGGCACCCAGGCACAGGGCTCCACATCAACCTTCCTAACTCCATAGCACCACCTAGAGGTGGGGCAGAACTGGACAGCATGACTCTGACTGTCTGTGCTGATGTGGTGAAAGTGATAGATTTCAGCAGGTGCCAAAGGTCCAATAGGCCCGAGCTGATGTGTTTATGGATCTATCCTGTTTTATGATTTCCCATTACAAACCCATAATCTTCTGCCATCTGCATCAGGTGTGGGAGCAAGGGCCTCCATCTCGACCCCTCGGTGACCTCCCCTCCCCAAGGTGGCTCAACGTCCTTGCAAGCCATTAATAACTAACCAACAGTCTGCTGGCCTTAAGCAAGGCATTAAAAAACCCAGCTTTGCAAATGGAAATTGTTTTTCGCCTTCATGCCGCACCGACGCTCCTCGCGTGAAATCGATGCTGCGTTTCCTCAGGAGGGGAGACGCGACGGCCGCAGAGCCTCAATCGCACCGAATTAATGGAAAGGCCCTTCTTTATTTCTCACAAAACAGAGGGATGCTTTTATCGGAGCCGCATTAACACCAGTTTAAATGAACAATAACTCCACACTGGAATCTTCTAAAGAGTAAATATAATAAGTTGCGATAGGACTGTTTTAATATTTTGGTGTTGTATGAAAACCAGGCCCAGGGCTGCTTCTGCAGTGAGGCAAATCAAGGAAGTTGTTTAAGGGCTACAAAATTTGGGGTGACAGAATTTACTGATGAAATTTAAAAAAAAAAAAAAATTAATAAATTTTGGAAAAAATAAATAAGATTGATAATAAACAGTTTTATTATAAAACTGAAGAAGGTCTACAGCCTTACATATGATGATAGCATGATGTGATGCATCACCACCGACTGTTTTTGAAATGTTACTTTGTCGGTGACATTTTCTGTGAAGCAAACTGTCACGCTCCGCAGTAAATAGTCTATTTGTTCCCATACACGACTTCAATGTTTAAAATAAATTTTGTTTTCAGTCCATTTTGAGGTAAATGGTATAAGATGGCAACAGGGTAGGAAACCACACCCTGGGTGGGACACCAGTCCATCTCGGGGTGGATGTACACGCACGCACATTTACACTATAAGTAATTTAGAGTGACTAGTTAACCTGAAACACATGTCTTTGGACTATGGGTGAAAATGCACACTGCACACAGACTAAGCAGGATTCAAGGCCACACCCAAACAGCACAGCTGCTCTCTGTGCCACCATGCTGCCCTTTTATTCATATTTTATAATCCTTATTTTAATATCTGTATGTCTAAAAGGTTTTTGTTATGTACTGTGAATGTATGTGTAGTTGTATTGTTGTACAGATTGAAGTCTAAAAGGTAATTCATGCCTGGGGGGGGGCTAGAATCCCAAGCCACAGCCCTGGAGACACCTATGCAGGTCCCTCTAAGGTATCTGTAGATAGAATGATGTAGGTGAGGATACGAGAGTAGGTGATCGAGGGGGTCATTTTCGTTGCAAATCCAGTTTTATTAAGCAGTGACACACAAATGTGTTAAACCTTCGTACGGCGCTTCTGCCTCTCAGTCACAGGGTGGCACAGTGGTCACGGTGGTCACATGACCAGTCACAGTCCCCTAGCCTGAAATGCTGGAATTCATCTTCAGCTCATTGGGTATTTTCCCTGAAGGCCTTATCCCCATTATGGTGTGTGTGTGTGTGTGTGTGTGTGTGTGTGTGTTCACTGGGAAGCAGCAAAGACGCGCCACTCACAAAGGCACACCACACATTTCCTTTGTCTCCCCTCCTCCCATCTGTCTCGCATCCATTCCTTTGGTCACACCGATTTATCTGGGTTCAGTTTGTTTGATACGGCAACCGCAGGAACCAACAGCAGCAGCAGGGATCTCTGCACTCCCTCCCGCAGGCCGAAGGTTCGACCCGCAGGCGGTCGCCCGCCATGAATCTGCGCTGAGAGCGCTTTGCCACCCAGTCCGTCTCCTGCTGGACAGCCCGGTTTGGCGCGGACACACTGGTTGCTTTCCAGTGCACTGGTGTGACATGAAACAGAGCGGTGGGCCTTTGAAAACCCTTTTAGGATTTTTGTTCTTTTCATGATTAATCGTGGCTCAGATGTTGTTAAATTCTATTTGAAATATAGAACAGTTTTTTAAAATCGTTTTTATGTCAGTACATTGAATTATGAAGCGAGTGTACAGGGTCTTCATGTGCACGCTGATTAAATCATTGGCAGCAGGGGGCACAGCGGTTAAAGCTGGCACTTTGTCATCTCAAGGTTCCACAGGGTTTGAATCCCACTTCCTGCTGTAGAGCCCTTAATCAAGGTACTTACCCTGAACTGCTAGGGTAGAAATTATCCCGCGGTACAAATGGGTAAATCACGGTAGGGGTAGAAGTGACTCATTCTTCTATGAAAGTCAGACAAATAAATATTAATATGGCGAAACAAACTGTTTTGTTGCTGCAGCAGAAGCGAGTGAGCACGTTTCTGATGGTGACCTGTTTCTAAGGACCGCAGAAGATGCCACTTGTCCCAAATCGCAGACAGTTCGCTTCGCTTTGAAGCCGCGGAAGATGCCCTCGCTTATTTAAATATGCACTTACTTATTTACATGTTTACTTGTCTGTCAGCCTCGAGAGTTTGCATTTCCGGCTGTTTCTGCGTACAGTGGGAAGCCAGCCGGCAATGGCAGCTGTCTGTGTAGCGCGCAGGTCTTGCCGTGCGCTGTGACCTGGCAATGGGAGAAGGTCCCCGGCACAGGCCGGCACGCTGTAGGTTCGGGCATCGCGCATCAGGAGACGTCACGGTTCCAGTTTCTGTCGGCGCGGCGAATGGGTCTCGGCCCAGTTTTTGCTGTTTGACTCCCGCAGAGAGGAGGGCCTTGCGACCGTCATCTGCGCACATTGGCGGGTCGGGGGGGAGGGCTCTATAATTGAGGGTTTCGTGCCACTTTCTGGTGCGTCTGTTGCATGCGGTGGGAGGCCTTTGACGTGGAGGCGCTTCCAGAGAAACCTACGGAAAAAGCCTGGGGCTGCCTATGGGGGGGTCGGGGGCACCAGGTGTTTTGTGCTGTGTTCTGAGCTGGCTAGCGACTGGTGCCACACACCTTGGGGGGGGGGGGGGGGGCGTATTTCTGGGCTGAACCTAGCACTGGGGGGTTAAACAGTGGGCTCTCATGGATGAGCCTCCACTGCAAAGGGAAATCTGGACCAGTTGGACCACAGCTTTCTGTTTTTGTAATGGAGTGAAGTCACTTTTTTAACATTTAACTTTATTATCATTGTAATTTACTCTACGGTTTACTCTCATGTACCAGTTGCATATTTTTCATCATATCATTGTTTTGTCATGTAGTCTGATCTCATTATATTATTTGTACTTCTGTATTATTTTCCTTTTTATTGTTGTGCATATCACTCTGGGCTGCACACTATGGAACGGAATCAGCTCTGTAGATGGCACACACACACACACACACACACACACACACACACACACACATAGCAATTCAACATTAGAAGAGGGGTCAAGAAGCCTACATACTGTATGTGTGTGTTGCTGCGGTCAACTGTGTCTTTTTTGCGGTTGTTTTGATGTCAGTTGACCTGGACGTCTCTCCTGGGCCCTTTGTCCCAGGCGAATCATGGCTGCCCAGCACCTGTCACAATAAAACAGACAATTGGTGGACGGATCTGGGGAAAATGGGCTGGAGGGAAGTCCTTTAAACCCCCTTTGAAGAGGCCCCTCCTATGAGCGCCTTGTCTATGCTGGCCTGTGTCCTGGGGGGGTGTAGAGCAGACAGCCAGTAGGGAGCAGTGCGCCTGTGGTTTGGGTGAAGCCTGTGCACCATATGGGATTTCCACCCACTCTCTGCTTTTGGGTCTTCGGTTCTGGTAGTGTGTTCCTGTCGGTCTCAAATGGTTGTGGTCTTGCCCGGTCAGGGAGGATGCATCCTTTACACGAGACAGCACCTTTCTGAACCTGCCAGGCACAGGTGTTAGCTGAACATGTGTGTGAGCATTATATATGCTGTATGTGTATGTGTGTGTGTGTGTGTGTGTGTGTGTGTGTGTGTGTCTTCACTCAACCGCCTTCTCTGTTGTTGCAGACGTGCCTGACAGCAGAGGCTCCCAGGATGCGGCGAGACAAGAGAAGCCTAACAACAGCGACGATGGTGAGTTTCTAATCAGGAACTGCAGCCAAAGTCATGACCGCCACGCTTTATTAATAAATGCACAAATGAGCCGCACGTGGAATTCGGCACCGAGGGCAAAGCTTTTGACATAAACAGGTTTTCTGAACGGCAACATTTGGGAAAAAAAAACAAACAAATGCGGCAGTGGCGGCGGCTTCCAGTTGAGGTTTAATTCTCCCCACGGAGACGCGTCTTACAGAGGGCGGCCGCGTCACCCTTGAGGAGAAGCTTGGGATTAACGTCCCTCTCAGCACGTCGCCCAAAATCTCTGCTTTCTTTAATACGGTCGAGCGCGGTCGCTGCACAGGTGTGTCCTCCCGCGGTACTAACTCGCCTCATTCAGAAACCTGCAGGACAAAGTCACACGCCTGCTCTTAGGTTCATGTACAAGACCGCAGGGTAGCAGGGGGTGTAGCGGTTGGAGAGTTTGCACTGAAAAGAACCACAGTTTGAATCCTATTTCCTGCTGTAGTGCCGTCAAGCAAGGTGCTTACTCTGAATTAACACAGTAAAAATTACCCTGCTGTGCAATTGTTGTACACACCGCACCCTGCAAGTCCTCTGAAACAAAAGATATTGAATTAATAATGGTTCATAATAATATTGGAGCTTATACGGATCTGTACCCGACTACCCCTAACAGAGGGTCTTGAATGTGTCTGGGTCCACTCGAGTAGAAGAGCCCCCCCCCGTGAAGTTCCTTCATGTTCCCAATCTCACTTTTTCTCTTTCAGTCCACAAGCTCAGGTGTTGAAATCCACTCATAAGCTCGGCACTGCCGGGTCTCCTGAGCTTCCTCGCATGAACTTCCAGCCTCATCCACCTGAGAAGTTGAGGCAGTGAGGAAGTAGGAGCTACGGAGCTCAGGCCTCCACCTCTGAAACTTGTAATTTATAAGACATCTGTTTTTGAGATGCCTGAAAGACCTGTGGCACAGGACTCTGGAATCCTGGTGTTGGATTTGTAGAACTTGGATTATTTAAGGTTGGAGCAGGTCTGTGTAACCCATTGGAAACATCTTGCTGAAGGACTCGATTACATGGAAGGAACCGTATTTGAGCAAAGCTCACATGAAACGGTGGACACGACCTCCAGAAAGCGATCATCCTCTCCACCGGTACATATTTCGTCTCTTCACTGACAACAAACAAAACACATTAGTAATGCAAATATATTTATATTCACCTGGACATTCCTCCCCCCATCTTATCAATAATTTCTCAGTAGGCCTTGGGCATCCCCGTCTCTCGCTTTATTGTTGTGTTTGTAGGAGTTTCGCACTTTCGGATTCTGTCATGTTTTCTCGTTCTTCCATGTAGATTTGCTCCAGGTCTGTGAAGTGGGATGGAGAAACGGCAGCGGGTCAGGTTCTGTACGTTTTGGGGTCCGCTGACCGTCTAGAGTGTTGAACTTTCCCTCAAGTCAGAAATAGGTCCCCCTGCAGAATTAGCTCAAGCCTCCTGAGACCAGGTGGGTGCAATGGCTCAAGGAGACGCAGCTGAGGTTCAGCACAATCCCACTCGGTCCAAAACACTCGTCTCTCTCCCTCCCTGAGAGCCCAGCCTTTATGGGACCCCCATCCTCCACTTGAAGTGCGCCCCGCTGCTTTGTACCTCGACCCCAGAGTGGTTCTCCTGCCCCTCAAGTACCAGTGTCACTCGGCTCGGGACATGAGATGCCGGGTTATTTTGCAGCAGTGAAAACTCCATTCATCTTTAAGTGTTTGGAGGCCTCCTTCCCAAGACTGTATTCAGTCCCTTCTACCCAAGGACGTTTACATACGCAAATGGTTTACTTTCCAAATTTAACACACCATTAATGTCTGTGGTCCAGCTCTGTCTGGTTCCAATCTGCTTGAAGGGGGAAGGGGCTCTTAATGTTGGTCCTTGAGCTCACACTGCCCCCTGGAGTGCCGGTGGGGCACCAGACTGCCGGGCAGAACCAGGTTAGGCCTTCATCCCCACTTTCTGGATGCGGTGTGGGAAACAGCCAGGCTGAGGGAGTACAGAAGTTGCCTCAGTGGCGCCTCGAGGTAGAGGAGGCCAAAATGCCGGGAGGCTTTCCAACAGGCGCCGTGCGTCTCCACATTCCAACATGGCTCGAAGGAAATTATGCAGAATGCAGCAGGGCGCCAGTGGGGATGGACACGCATGGGCTGCCTGGGTTTGCCTACGACGTGCGTTTGCAGATGGTCCGCAGGCGTCTGCGGCTCAACCTAATTTAATTACCCCTCAGAACCAGCGAGAGCATCTGGCGTAATTCGGCAGGACACCTGGGGAGGAAGGGGAGCGCAGCCCGGTCGCACCGCACGGTCAGGTGACAGCGATGCGCCGAGTGGTGCGCCAGCGGAGCACACTTGTGCCACCAGTCGGTTCGCTGTTTGCAGGAGCAACAAACAAATGTGGTGAAACAGCTTTGTGATACAAAAAAATGTGTCGGCGGAGATGCTGGTTTGTGTTAACAAAATTAAAAAATGTGTAAAGGCGGGGGAGAAGTGCAAAAGCAGGAGTAAAACTGCTGTGCTGCACTTCTTTATTAAAGACCCTGGTTGCCCTCTGGCTCGAGCCAAAGCTTTCAGAAGTAAACCGTGGGGCTGCAGGAGGAAAAGTTGTTAGAGCTGCTGCTTTGCACTGAATGGACTTGGGTTCGATTCCCCTTCCTGCTGTAGTACCTTTGACCGATATACTTAGCCTGACCTGATACAGTAAACATTACTGTGTAAATGGCTAACTCACTTCAAAGAAAATAATGAGGCAATTTAATAATAAATGTAATAATAACAGCAACAGATTTTGTTGTCATTTTGCATTAGTTTTAATTTTAGTGTTGGTCAAAGTCATTAAAATGGAAAATTAAAAAGTCCTACAAAATATGTTTTAATATGTTGCAGCTATTAAGGAGATTTTTAGAAAGCCTGGCCCAGCAATAATTTAAGGGAATTTTTTATTGTTCATCTTTCATTGGTTGTGACACAGCGGTAAAAGTGGCTCTGGGGTTGTGAACAAACTGACTTCCGGTCCACACCGATAATAAGCGGAACCCCAGGCCGAACCTGAAATCGCCAGGTGGAGAGCGGTGCGGTGAAACGGCACATTATTCACACTTCCTGTAAAGTGGGCACAGCCTCCGCTGGCTCCAAGGGTTGAAGAGGAGCAGAACAGCCGCCCTCGGGAGACCCGCTGTCAGGTGTCGCTTCCCACCCTGTCCGTTTGTCACAGCAGGTTGAACCCAAACGTAAAAGCTTCATGCAAAATGTACACAGGCCCACTGAGGCCAAAGCCGAGTAGCAGATCCAGTCCAGGTAAATTCGAGATAAAAACAGATAAGAGAACAGAATGGGATCGCGTTCCCGCTTCCGGCACGAGAGTGGAAACGCAGGGCCGTGCTGTGCGACGCGGAAAAAACGGAGCATCGCGTCTCCTTGTTAGCAAGGCGCTGGTGCGCACGAGACACGTGAACACAGCAGGGTAATGAGCTGCTGCAGCCGCACCGGTTCCTCCTCCATTATGTATTTTCTGCCTGTGTTCCTGATCTCTCTTGGCCCACCTCACTGTTTACATGTTCTTGTTCTTGTTGTGCCTTTTCGTCAGCCCTTGGTTTCAGCCGGCGTGTCGCTCCGTATCTTATCATTAGCGCCAGTTGTCTTTGCGTCAGCCTCCTTTCCTCGAACCCGTCATCGTGATTCCGCTGGTTTTAGCCCCTTGCCGAACTGCATATTTTCAGCGTAGAAGGTAAACAAACCTTCAGCATAGTACTTTGCAGCTGATACTCCTGCTTCTGCGAACCGGGCAGCCGTCCATTACAGAGCATCTGTCAGCCGGCAGCCAGGGAGCGGCGTTCGCTCGAGGGGCATCGACCAGCTGGATTACTGCCACTGTTTATTTTTAATTGCCTTTTCTTCATGTATTTATTTTCCAAAACTTCTCTTTGCGCCAGCCATTGTGACCTGTGATTACCCTCCGGGCCAATAGATGGCAGTGAAGAACACCCAAAGAGATGATGGGAGAGGAACCAGCTTACTTCAACTCACTTCCACAGTGTTTAAAGCTTCAGGCTGGTGTTGCTGGGTGTCAGTGATCAATAACAAAGTGGGAAAGGCTGTATATTTATGGCGCTGGACCGGAGTTTGTACAAATTTTTCTCTGCAGTCATCTTAATTTAGATTTCAGTTCTACTGTCATCTTGTCTTGTTGTCCATGGGCCTGTACTGAGGATGGCTGTGCTGCCCCAGGTGTAGTAAATATAGTAAAGTTGTAAAAGTACTAGCGGTAAATTATGTAGACGGTTGAAACGAGTAAAAATAGAAAACTTAATGCACTACAAATAATTTAAGAAATCTCGCACTTAAACAGCTCAATAATGCAAGGCCTTGGCTGGGGGCACTGCTTCTCGCAGACATTTGGGGACGTCTCTTTCGCTTTGCGTCGGCCTCTCTGCTCTCCTGTCACGCTGGCAGACAGCGTGAGAGAAGTGTGTGTGTGTGGGGGGGGGGGCAGTCGTGCAAAGCAACAGGCCTCTGCGTGTGTATGGGGCACTCTGACTTCCTGCCTGTGTGGATGTAAATGTGTCTCGTACCCGACACCCCTACCCACTTTGCTTCTCAGGTTCCGGGGCGGGGAGGGGAGGGCTGTGATTATTGGAGTGGCTCCCATGCTGTGACAGCACTAAAGCTTCGCTGCAGTCTGAGATGAACTTTCCAGGCCACCCGTAACCCACTTTAATCATAGCAGGGTGTGTGCACAATATGTACTTTGCACCCCATACGAAGCAAAGGAAGGTGCGGAAGTTGCCGGAATGCTGTACCGCATGTATGGCTGCGCGGTGTTTCATTTGTGGAGGTGTTGCAGCCGCAGAAGCAACAGTTTAATGACAGCAGAGGCTGGCATCTGGAGGCTGTCGGACGGGTCGCCGTTCACATCCGTTTACCAAGATAGTGGTATTCATTCAGCTGCTGCTTTTCTCCAAGGCGACTTACCCATTTATACAGCTGGGTAATTTTTACTCTGTCAATTCAGAGTGAGCGCCATACTCAAGGGTGCTGCAGCTTTAACCACACCGCCACCTGCTGTCCAGGGCCAGAGCGGGTGGAAGGGGCCGCATTATAGAGATGCTGAGAAGCTGCCATTACAGCCGGCTGCTCATTTACCCCATTTACAGGTAAACATGGCTTCCGTCTTTAAGAGCTCCATTAAACGCCAAACCAGCTTCCCCCCCTCAGCTCGGCAACTATGAATACGGTCCTGAGCCAGGCGATGTGTTTTATTCCCTTTTTTCCCCGCAGTTTGATACCTTGTAACTGGGCTGAACTTTGATCAGATAAACAGTTTTCGGTTGCAGCTGCAGGAGGCTGAACCGCAGTTCACATCCTGTGTTGATCTTAGCACAAATCCAGCCGAGTGTATTCTCTCTCTTTCCCACACACATACACACACACACACACGCACGCATAAACACAGCATGGTTTGTCAGCAGCACTGAATGTGGTTTGCGGTGATGGAAGTCACTCTGGTCCACTTGGCTCTGAGCACCAGGATGCCCCCAGAGACCCCTGTGCACACGGCATCGTTCAGCTACATGAGAACAATAAAGAAGCCAAAGGAAGCAGAAAATAGTGGGAAAGTTGTGCAAATCATGCCGAGTCCACTTGCAAACACGTCAAGAACAACAAGTGTATAATTTGTTTTGCGCCTAACTTTACACACCGTGCACCATTAAGTCTGAATTAAGAAAGGTTTAATAGCAGACATCGCTTTATTTTGATTTATTTACAGATTTTGTTCTGAAAACATTTTGGATGTGACTACAGGAAATTAAAAGACTTTTATACTTTTGCACTTTTATTAACTTCAGTTTTAAATTATAAGGTAGCTTAATGAAAAAAGATAGAAAATAATATGTCCACAAACTCATGTTCCATGTTTGCTGACAGATCCACCCCATAAATATTCAGCGTTCCTTGTCCTGCTGCTGATCTCCTACACTCGGGAGCACCAAACTCAAGCCGCGAACACTGTGGAAGTGAGTTGAGTTAAGGTGGTCTTGCACTCCCGTTCTGTCGGGATGCTCTACACTGTCACCTATCAGCTCAGAGGGTAAATATGGGTCACGTTTGCTTCACTGAAGAAACAAATTGTAGGAAATAGACCAGGTGAGAACATGCAGCTAAAAATAAATGTTTGACCTGAAGAACATTTAACTGCACTGCAGAACACAGCCTTTTCACGTTGCTTATTTAATTACACAATGGGTGCCAGCGAACTCGAACTGGCGGCTTCTTGCGCACAGGGCAGCAAACATGAAGTTGTGGTTTAGTTGCTTGTTTGGTCCCAGTTCCTCCTGCTGCTCTGCCCCCGATGCAGGCGTGGGCATGGCAGATCCCGCAAACCTATAGCACATGCACGCTTTGATAATGTGTCTGCTCACAGAGTGTGTGTGTGTGTGTGTGTGTGTGTGTGTGTGTGTGTGTGTGTGTGTGTGTGTGTGTGTGTGTGTGTGTGTGTGTGTACCTACAGATGCAGGGGATGGCGAGGCACCCGAGAGCGCTGAAGGGGCTGAAGCAGCTGAAGCGACTGCCACCGATGACAGCGCAGGCCCTGCTGAAGGTGAGACTGTTGAATCACCAGGCACTAGGAGGTGTTGGGTTCTCTCTGTTGACCTCCACCAGATACAAAGTTGACTTACTGACCACACAGTCCAATGCACAACTGTGTTATTCTTTATCTTCAGAACCTTGAGAAGCAAAATAGCCTTATTTAAACATTCAAAGTTATTTCTAAACATATGAGTCTAAATGCCCACAGCAACCGTTTTTTTACAATTTGTTTTCATGTATGCACTAAACTATTCTTGATTGATCAAACCTCACTTTTGTGGATTTAAATTTTTATGGACCAGCACAGAAATATTTTAGAAAAAAAAAAGAAAAAGCATGTAAAAACAATTTTAAGCATAAGGGACAATAGAGATATTTATTTTTTTTACTTTTTTGGAGAAAAATAAGATCATTTATGCCTAAAATAATATTTGATACTGAGTCTTAAAAAAGGACATACCTCTGCCTCCACTGTCAGGGTGGTGAAGACCCCTGGTCCCCCCACAGCGGTGCTCTGATCGAGTCGTACAGGAGGCTTACTCTCTGCTTTTCTCATAATTCACTACACTGTGTGCATTTCAGTCACAGTGCTGACTTATTGCACTTTAATGGGCACCGCACATTACTGTACAGTAGGCTACAAAGGCAGTACAGAGCACAGTATATTGTGCACTACTGTAGAGCACTATAGCAGAAAATACTGCGCATAAATTATGCTTTTGATTTTCCGGACTTTCTCCATATCCAGACATCTCTTCCACCCATACAGTTTGGAGATGGAGGATGAACTGCATCCTTGTGGCTAGAGTGTAGGACTGATTTTAAAAAAAAAGCTTACATTTGCACGATCAGACTCACCCCACCCCTGAGTGTTTCCTCTGCTTTGTGTTCAACAAACAGTCACCCCCACAAGTCACTGCACTGTGTGAGCCTCTGAAGTTAGATGCTCATGATGATGATGCTCATTATCATCATCATCATCATCATCGTCATTGTTGTGGTCACCAAAACATCATGGTACAAACATCACATGCAAACAAACTTTCTGCAGGAATGCACCAACGTGTAAAGCTTTCGTTTTGATCACTGGGCAGACAGAAACGGTGGAAAAACCAGCCCACATGCGACATGGTTTGAATCCCACATGAGCTGCATTAAACCAGTTACCAAAGGGGGATTGAGATGTTTCTCTGAGGTTCAGTTTAAAGTCCCTCTACTGTTCAGGCAACAATAGCAGCACTGGGCTTCACATTCGGCCACACCATCCAACTGGGAGTGAGAGCAGTCACTGCCCTACTAATGTGATTTCTTAACCACCTCCTCTCCTAACCCTCTCCCACCCACCCCCCACAGGTCCACCATCAGAGTCAAGAACTTCGAGTGGGGGTTTGGCAGAGACTGAGGTGATCCAGCCTGACAGCAATCAATCAAAAGGTAGGGGAGGAGGAAAAACACACAAGCTGCAATTTAGAGTGACCAGTTAACCTGAAACACACGTCTGTGGACTGTGGGAGGAAACCCACACAGGTACAGGGAGAAGATGCATACCAATTCAGTGGGATTCAAACCTACGGCCAAGCAACCGACCACTCCACTATGCCACTGACACCTGAAACTAATCTCTTTACAAAGCTACATAAAGAGAAAATGAAATCCGTGCTTACACAAATAAGTTTTTATGTAACTATTATGGCAACACACATGAACACAGAATGAACAAAACACAAATTGAGCTGAAAATGTATTTTAGCACTGAAGTTGGTTAAGAGAACAAATAGACAAACTGTTTATTGTGTAGAGCACAAGAACTGCAAAAAAAATGCAGTTTCAGAGACGAAGTAGCTATGCCTCACACCATGTTTACCTCATAAATAAGACTGCAGATATTCTCGAGTTTTCTAATAAATCTGTTCCTTTATTATTAAGCAAGTGTTTTTTTTGGGGGGGGGGTTTTCCAAGATATGCAATTTATTTTTTGATTTTATTAGCAAAATATGGTGCCTCCAAATTTCAGTGGCCCAGTATGCTGTTGCCATCTTTCGTCTGATGGTGACAGTGGGTCTAATGACAAACTATACATTAATGCATCATGACGTGTCAGCAGCTCACAGTGGCTCATCCCATCTGACATGCTGTGTGTGTGTGTGTGTGTGTGTGTGTGTGTGTGTGTGTGTGTCCTGTCTCAGATCGCACTGGGGATCTGGAGGAGCCATGACCGCGGTGAGGAGACGATGCGCCTCCCAGGGACACCGCTGAGCCCGTGTGGGACACCAATGCGCTGACATGGGCCACCCAGGGCGAGAGGAACCTTCTAGAGAGGGAGGGGGAGGCAGGGAGTCCTTCATTAACTTTTACGCTTCATGATTTTTTACTAATCGCTTTCTTTCATAGAACTATATATCTATATTACAAAAATGATATATATCGAATAAAATACTTTGAAAAAAACGACAGGGAGAGGAATAGGCAGGGAACAGTGTGAGGTGCTGATGTTAGTGCTGGGATTGAAACCCACGGGCTGTCACACCCTTGTCCGTGGCCTCGACAAATGGATGCGCCACCACACTCACACTCGCCTCCTTTAGCGATTTTTTTATTGGTACGCGGCACTTTCTCTCTCTCTCTCACACACACACACTTTTGTTCTCAAGCATTGCCGGGAGTGGAAGCGCAGCTGTTTGATGGGTTCGTTGCACATTCTGCATTGACCCCAGCTTGGGGACACTAATAAAGGGACTGGTGGGAAATAGCAGAGTGGGGATGTCCATCTTGTGGCCTGCAAGAAGGCTGGTAAAATTATCAACATTCTGTGGCATACATAATAGTTAGATACACATCTACATTTATTCATTAACCCAACACTTTTCACCAGAGTTACTTACAGTGATTTACCCTCATATACAGCAGGGTAATTTCTACCGCATTAATTCTGAGTAAGTAGAGCACTACAGAAGGAGGTAGGATCTGAACATGCACCCTCCAAGTCGAGAGGCAGCGGCTCAAACCAGTGCAACACCTGCTGCCCCTTGAAAAAAAAAAAACACACACACACACACACACACACACACACACACACACACACACACACACACACACACACACACACACTCTTACTTAAAATTTAACTGTATTTACATAAAGTAAATGGCTATTGGCCCAAAATTCTGGGACACCCCTACTGTAGAGACACTAATATGTGTGATTCCCAACCCATCAACGCTGTCGCAAACAACCCACAGCAATACTTTATGGGGTCCATACCCCTTGTCGGCCTGGACATCACTCCCACCCGGGGCCTGTGGCCACATGGCAGAAGATCTCGTCCCATATCCTTGTTTCTGAAAGGCGCCGGTCGCTTCTGCTCTGCATGGCTGCAGTATTTCTAGCGGGGGGTCTTTACACAGCCAGAAAACATGTTTGTGTTTTTTTTTTTCCTTCCAGAAACAGGATTACGTTTAAGGTGCCATTGTGTGTGTGAGCAGGTTGTCGGTTTATTTGAGTCATTTCCTGCGCATGCTGGCTTCGCTCTGCACTTCCGAGTGAGTTCACCTCATTCTGTCCTGCTTTGAAACCCGATTTTGTCTAACTGACATTCTCTCTCACTCACACACACACACACACACACACACACACGGTGGAAGTGCAGACACTTGTGGTGCAGCGTTTTGCCTATGAGTTGTAATTATTAGTACCTGTGATTGCTGGAGCCCTGTGCTTTCTGTTTTATTATTTATAATATACGCGATGGGAGGGGGATCAAAGATTTTTTTTTTTATCTGTTTTCTTTTTCTTCTTACCAGCAGTCAGTTAGTTCCTTTCATCCTGTCGGATTTTACTCAACAAAACGCCTTCATTCTTCTGATGTTTGCTTTGCTGAACAATGACAACAAGAATAAATGTTTAATTGATGCTTGAACAGACTCATTTTATCCGTTATTATAAAATGGTGTGAAAATCATCATGTGTTGACCTCAACTTCTCATGCCTATAACACGTTGTAGTGCACATTTAACATTGTACACATTGCCAGTTCATACATCAGCACAGGAAAGAGGTTCCAAGAAGTCACTGCAATGATCCAAACCCACCGCGAAATCACAGCAATGATCCAACCCACCATGAAGTCCTTGTAATGATTCAATCCCAAACCTTCTGCATACTTCACAGCCCTGACAATAACATCTCGCTTGCCATCAGCTGAAAATATCACATTTTTGCTATATTCAAGCACAGCTTAGTTTACTTAAGTATCGAGTGATTAATAATAAGGTAGGCAATGAAAGAGTGAAAAATACAGCTGTTTGAATGTTTGTGAATCCTTGTCATTCTGGAAATACCACATTTCTATTATGAAATCATTGTTACACGTGGAGCCCTGGAAAAAATGATTCATATACAGTCTTAGCCTGTTATCGCACCCCCATTATCTCACCAATCTCCCATCTTGTCACATCCTGTGGCAGAACAGATTTCCCCCCCATGCTATTTCCCCCGAAACGCAACCTCTTCCACGTCTCCTCTCACCCTCACAACATAGATCTACATAGATATGAAGTTCACTCAAGTGAATGTGGTACAAGAATTTAGACCATTGGCCTTCAGGAAAGGGTAAGCAACACTGAGAAGCATGAAGCCTGAAGGCGGCGGAACATGAAACCTTGTAACTTACCTGTGGAAAAGAACAACCTGCAGAGTTTCCAGAATGTTCCCCGTTTCCCTGGGAGGACAGATGGCTCTGTTCACCTTGATTTCTTGATCCTACAGCACCTAGTAGGCTTGGAACTCGGGCAGGGAAGTGTCAGGTGGTGTAGGGGTCTGAGCTGCTAGGATTGCTGTAGCGCTCCCGATCAAAGAACGTACACCAGTAAAAAAAATGACCCTGGTGCATAGATGGATGAATCACTGTAAGCAGCATTATTGCAAACTGTTTTGGAGGAGCCAATACATTTAAACTATAGATTATATTCAGATGGAGAAAACAATTATTCAAGTGAAAGTAGCAGTCCCAGGATCTGCTCAAGGAAAAAATTACATAACTATCAAGTTACTGTATTTAAATTTTAGAGTTGATATGTGACTATTACACCTTTACGGATGGACAGTCCATACAGGACCTGACTGCTGGTTTTAGAGAGATGCAGAATTTATCCCATAGCAAGGAGCAACTGGACTAAAGTGGGGAAAAATGTGACAATTTTACTGTAAAATTAAGAAAAAAAATAGCTAAATGTACTTGTAACTGAATGAAGATAATTTTTGTAGAGTATTGTGTTTTATAGAGCTAACTTCATTTCAAATACAGTCAGGTCCATAAGTATTTGGACAATGAAACAATTTTTGGTATTTTGCCTCTGTACATCACCGCAATGGGTTGGAAACAAAGCAATCAAAATGTGATTGAAGTGTAGACTTTCAGATTTAATGTAAGGGGTTTAACAAAAGTATCGCATTAGCCATTTAGGAATTACAGCCATTCATATGCATTGTCCCCATTTTCAAAGACTCAAAAGTAATTGGACTGACAAGCAGTTTTATGGCCAGAAGTGGCTTCTTCCCTCATTATTTCATGACAAATTAAGCAGAGAAAAGGTCTGGAGTTGAATTTAAATTTGGTAGCTGCCCATGGGAACTATGCACCCCAAAGAAGTATTGATGCAAGTGAAGGAGGCCACCATTAGGCTTAAAAAATGAAACAAACCTATCAGAGAAATAGCAAAAACTTTAGGGCTGGCCAAATCAACAATTTGGTACAAAGAAGGAATGCACCGGCAAACTCAGCAGCACCAAAAGGCCTGGAGGACCACGGAAGACAGAAAATGGATGATCGAAGAATTCTTTCCTTAGTGAAGAAAAACCCCTTCACAACATCTAGCCAAGTCAAGAACACTCTCAAGAAGGTTGGCATATCATTGTCAGAGTCTACAATCAAGAAATTCCTTCATGAATGTAAATACAGAGGATTTACTGCAAGGTGCAAACCACTGGTAACACTCAAGAACAGAAAGGCTGGATTAGACTTTGCTAGAAAACATCTAAAAAAGTCTGGCCAGTTCTAGAACCAGATTCTTTGGACAGATGAAACCAAGATTAACTTGTACCAGAATGATGGAAAGAGAAAAGTATGGAGAAGGAAAGAAAGGGCTCCCAAAGCATACCACCTCACCTATCAAACATGGTGGAGACAGTATTATGGCATGAGCATGTATGGCTACCAATGGAACTGGGTCACTGGTGTTTCTTGATGATGAACCTGCCGATAGAAGTAGCAAGATGAATTCTGAAGTGTCTACAGCTATGCTATCTACTCATATTCAGCAAAACGCTGCAAAACTGATAGGAAGGCTCTTCAGATGGATACAGATGGATAATGACCCAAAACATACAGTGAAAGCAATCCAAGAGCTTCTTAAGGCTGAGAAATGCAATATTCTTCAATGACCAAGTCATTCAACTGACCTCAACCAAACACTTCCTGAAGACAAAACCGAGGGCAGAAAGATTCACAATCAACCAGCAACTGAAGACCGCTGCAGCAAAGGCCTGGCAAAGCATCTGAAGGGAGGAAACCCAGCATTTGGTGATGTCCTTGGGTTCCAGACTTCAGGCAGTCATTAACTGCAAAGGATATGCATCCAAATATTAAAAATAATCCTTATATTTATTAGTTTAGTTTGTCCAATTACTTTTGAGCCTCTGAAAATGGGGACAATGCATATGAATGGAATGTAATTCCTAAATGGTTAATGTGATACTTTTCCTAAACTCCTTAAATTAAAGCCGAAAGTCTACACTTCAGTCACATCTTGACTGCTTTGTTTCAGATTCATTGTGGTTGTGCACAGTGGCAAAATGCTGAAAATTGTGTCATTGTCCAAATACTTATGGACCTGACTGTACAATTTGAACATTTATTGTTACAAAAATGTTCTTGCTTTAAAACGTTTCCCAATCACCTACTTTAAAAAGCTATACTTTCCGTAGTTTTAAAGTTACTCACAGGAAAGTTATGGGCTGAGGGACAACCATTTAAGTGTATCTTTCAAAATCCACGGATCAGTGCTTCTCCAACCAGCTCAAGAAGTTCAAACGTGTCTTTGAATAGATAAAACCCATCTCTCAGCCCCGTTTCCACTTTCCTGTCTTCACATGTGAGGTTCGAACCTTAGCTGTGCTGCTTCAGCTTGAAATTTCCAAGAGGTCATTAGGGTGCATATCAAAGTGGAAGTTCTCTACCGGAAACATCACAGGACCTTTTGGAATATAGGAGATCTTTGCTTGATTCTAAAGTGACAAAAAGGAAAACCTTCTCAAAGGAGTGAAAAAGCCTTTACACCTATTAATTAAGGTTTATATAATCATACAGTGCTCTACCACCACCACTGAAGACGGTTTAACATTTCCCATGGTGCACTTCTATACACCCTGGCTTGCTGCACGTGTTCTGTAATCGAGAGCCAGCCAGGTAACCCCCTTGCCACAAATTACCCCTTATGCAACTTAATTTCCAAGTGAACCTGCAGCTGCTTTGTTCTGCTGACCCTTTGCTTTCTGTTTCTGTGTGGCTTGACAGATCTGCTGTCTACCTCTGGGCAAAGGGAAGACCTTGACTAGAGGGAAACATCCATTAATAGCCAGTAAACACACTCTGTGGTTACCATTCTCACCTTCAACGTTAGAAAAGCCTACCTGTTGTATGAAAGTGAAAGGTCTGGAACACCTGGAAGCCAACAAAGAAGCAGGTGCTCTGTAAACTCTAATTTTATGCTCGCTCTTGGTCCCTTTCCAGGCTTCACCAGAGTTCTGAAGGACTCATTCACCACAATGAACTCATAACTCATGGTCTCATAAAAATTATCAAAGTTCTAGGGTTTGAATCTGCAGACTCGCTGCAGTACCCTTGATCAAAATGCTTACCCTGAACTGATACAGTAAAAATTACCCAGATGTATAAAGGGGTAAATTATTATTTACACTTTAAGTTTCTTTAAAAAAGTGTCAGATAAATGAATAAATCAAATGTCTACATTTTTTCTAGAGAACCAGAGGAAAGGCCATGATCTGTGTTGGTTTTTGATAAAGTATCACTAAATTTAGGAAGTATTCCTCGCCTTACAGCAGTTACATACTTATTTCACAAAGAACTGTATACTAACTAAAGGCCAAAATGTAAAACTTTCACTGCAGAAGAAATTGCTTGTTTTTCCATTTTATTTTTTTCCAATGTGGCTGCATGCTGCTCACATTAATTGGTCTGAAGAATGAGAAACTAGAAACTAGAAACAGCAAATTGACTTCCCAGCACTCAGGGCACAACTGCACAAACGGCTTTTCACCGCCTCGGCATGCTTTAAGAGAAAAGAAAACACTGAGCCCCCAGTTTCCACACACACACACACACACACACACACACACACACACACACACACACACACACAGAGTTAAGAAGGCAAGTTTTGTACAAGTTAGATAAAATCTGCCTGTACTCAAGTCCAGACAGCATATTTCAGGTAAAGACAAACAGAAGAAGCTACGATCAAAACATAGCGTAATAAAGTGCAATTCAGTTGCTGCCATCTCTGTGGCCTGATGTGACTCGTGGTGTCTGAACAGCTGCCATCCATCTCCTCCATCCACCTTTTGCTAACAGATACAGCTTTGATACATCCTGGATAATACATTAAACCGGCATCTTGCTATATATTCCCCTATTTATGTATTTACTTAAGTGTGACTTGTAAAACTTGTCGGGTGGGTCGGGTTGGTCAGTTTCAATTATTCAGTTTCCACCAAAGCAACTTACAGTGTTAAGGTGCTTACTCCGATTTTTGTCACTTAAACAGCAACGTAACTTTTACTGCATCAGGTCAGGATTAACTGTATTACTCAGGGAAACTACAGCAGGAATTTGAACCTGGCACCTTCAGACTATAAGACTGTTAACTAATACATTCTCAGCTCTCTTGTACAACAGTGTGAGTGCAGAATAAGAATAAAGTGAACCTTGAACTTTGTTTTTCCCTTGGCCTTTTATCAGTGTGTTAACTGTATGCTGTGTGACCCTGCAACGGATTTTACTTGAGTTATACTCAATTGTTAAATTCCAGTATATTTCTTTGCTAGACTGAGTTGGATGCAGCACTATGTTATTTTACACTTGTTTTCTTGGATCCTTATAAACACTGCTATGCTTGAATAAACACAGTGGGCCCCTATTTACAAACCTTAGAGTAAACTTTTTAAATGTATTTTTTTCACGAAGAGAAAAGCACACCAATTCAAATCACGCAACAAAGCTTCATCTGACTCTTACCAAGCTGTCTCTTACCAAGTCCAAAGCTGTAAATGCTGTCTCAAAATTTTCAGCACCCTGCTCTGGTTCTAGCCAGGGTTCTTTGTTCTGTTTTCTTAATAAGAAAGAAAGAAATACAGACGGACAGACGGGCAGATAGATAGATAGATGATAGATAGATGATAGATAGATAGATAGATAGATAGATAGATAGATAGATAGATAGATAGATAGATAGATAGATAGATAGATAGATAGATAGATAGATAGAATAAAACCTGCTGATGAAGAAGTCAGTGAGAGGAGTCAAGCCAACCACAATGTTAAGGTACTTCTCAAATTCATGTTAAAAGTAACCATGATGGCTGACTTGAGGCCACAGCTATGTCTGTGGTTGAAGGCTTTGGGCCAAAGATTGACTGTGACCAGGATTTCCCCTCGATGTCTCATCAGCATTGCAAGCCTTTTAATTTCCCCATTTGAATTGCACATGGTCAAAGCAACACATAACCGTAAGCATGACCCCTGCAACAAGCACAAAGCAATGAGCACAGGGCTACTCAATGTCCCGCCCGTGTGCAGTCACTGTAATAACCTCTGATAACAGCGCCTGGGGCCAATATTATGAAAAGCACCTTAAGTGACAAATGATCTGTGATCTCAAGCCTCTTTTTTGACATCCCGCATCTGACATGGTTCACAGGAGAGACCCCGATCATCCGAGGTCCGCAGCCCCTAATTATTAAAACAATGGGCCTAAGACGGAGAGTTAATGGGATCAGACCTGGTCCACTTGGAACAGCAGGAGACAAAGGGAACACAGGACAATTCAGGAGGAGCTGTTGAAATATGTAGCAAGAGGAGTCCAGGTAAACCATCCCAATCTCATCAGAGGTCATCGCTAAGCAGCAGAAAAACACCATCGCATCGCATTGCATTTTAGGAATGAAAGATATGAAGTCCAGCAATTTTGGATCTTGCCACATTTCATATGTTATGTTGACTTCACCTTGTTGTCCAAGGTGACTCATATTTTAAACCGCTTAACTTTACCCTGGTTTGCCTAGCAGGTTACCTTACTGTACCAATATACGGTACGTACCTAGAGCAAGGGTACTACAGCAGGACGTAGAATTTGGTAGGAACTTGCAATGAGACAGCCTTGACTACTACAGCCCTTGTTGCCCTATTTAGGAAATTCATCTTTCCTTATGGAAAATTCTATCTTCATCATTTGGTGACTAAACCACTGGATCATGAGGTACAAAAAAGCTGGACAATTGTAAACAATGTTACTGAGCTTACCAGAAATATCGGTTTAGTTTTCTAGAACCATCTTTTCCACTCAGCTATGTGTAGAAGTACCAGGATGGAGCACTGGGACTGGGGTGCACCTCCCACCACAACAGTTTGTCCCACTGTTATTTACATTTATTCATTTATCAGGTGCTTTTCACCAAAGAAATGTTCAATATTAACCTACTTACACTGATTTGTATGGCTGAGTGAATTTTACTGTATCGGTTCAGGGTGAGCAGAAGGTGGGATTCGAACCTGGTCACTTAAGGGCAAAGGCGGTGGCTATAATCATAAAGTTACACATTTGTTGGGAAGTGTAGCTCTACACATTTTAACTTGGAGTCCCAGACTGACTCCATTTCCACCTCATGCAGAAAGTGGACAGGTACATTTTACATGCATAGGGGCCTCGTCTCCACAAGAGGGTGAAGGAGCTGTGACTGGGCAGATGCCAGAAGTGGAAGAGTATCCTAGTGGTCAACAGCCTATGGACCCCCAGAGACCCATACTAGTGGAAGACATTTGCATCCCGAGTCCTCCAGCATTAACTCCAACTTCACTGTAAAAAAAATCCAGAGTGTGTGTCAAAGCACAAGCATTACACTCCACACATGAGACATTTTCAGCAAAATCTGGAAAGATCTCTCCCACCTGGCTCTTTGTCTGCACTTGCAAACCCTCGGTCCTTCTCAGCATGACCCCAATGTCACGTGCGAGGCCATCTTGTCCCTGAAGTCCTCCTCAAGTCCACGGGGTGTGTTTGAGTCACTTTGTCCACTGGAGAGAACATGGCTTCTGCGCAGCATTGCACCCCCCCCCCCATCCTCTCTGGCCATTATGTAAGCGCAACACAACCGCTCCGCAAGGCAGACACACACTCCTTCAGCTCAAATCTTATTACAGGACAACATAATGCTGTGTGACCGTTTAATGTCCCTGAAGACACCAGACGAGATGCTGGGCCGCCGTCTTCATAACGCTCGTGGCAGAAAGAAAAACCCGCTATTGCTGTACACCAAGCTGAGTGTGTATAAATAAATATATAGAGTGGAAAACCAATTTTGCCGTACTTTTTATTGCAATTGTATTATGGGCTGTTCCTGATGCCCTTCTCTCTCGTCCTTTTTTAATATGATGGGAAAAAACGGTTTTGTCGGATATTGCTGGGTGAGCGAGGAGCCGAGCTCAGGTGAACCACTGTGCTGTTCCAAGAGTGACGCGGAAGCGGAAACAGCTTCACGCGCAAACGGAGGACGAAGCGGCCTGACCGGGGGCCCTCACACTGAATGATGCATGAACACCTGGAGTCCGATTGCTTTCCCGCAACTCCCACGGTTAATTCCCCGCACACCGGTTCACCCCAGCAGCCTCGCAATAATGATTTTGCTCAAAAATTCATATCGCAGCTGCGTTCTTGTCCCCGTTTCTTAGGGAAAACGTGACGGATGAATAAATAAAGCCCTGGGTTTCGTGGCAGACAAACGGGAATGGCGCCCAGCCAGGAAAAAGGAGCTCATTTCACGGCTTTCACGATATCAGGAGAGCGCAGCTGGACGCGCTCAACATCTGGGAGGATCAAAGCTGAGCACAGCTTGGCCCCGCCCACTGTCATAGACCTTTGAAGTTAGTCACCACACCCCCCAGGCAGAAGACCCGCCTCTGTGCTTCTCCATTGGCCTGTGAAAGAACAAATTTGCATCCATCGCGAGGTTGACCGGCGTGAACGTGATTTATTGTCAGTCTCCTTTGTTCAAGGTGACGGTTGTGGGCCAGTACAGCTCATGATATTCTACATATAAATGACAAGATTTAAATATCATTAAGAGCATGCGTTAATTTATAATAAACTCATTATAAAAGTGTTCATTTATTGCATTTATTCAGCTTATTTACCCATTGATACAGGTGGGTAATTTTTGCTGCAGCAGTTCATGTTTTTCATTTTAATAAGGTGGTTTAAAATGTGGCATTTGTACACTGTGCTATTTCACTCACGTACACATATAACTTAATTAGAAATGTACAATATATGTAATTTAATATTAAAAAATATGCACAGTTACAACAGAAGGAGGTGGGATTCAAACCTGGGCCCTTCAAATACAAGGTAGGAGTACGAACCACTATACCCCCTCTTGCCCCTAAATGTGAGGTGCTCTTGGATGAAATTGGTGCTGGAGCCTAAATAAATAATGTAGAAAAGCAGGAGTGGAAAGAGGAAGTGTGGTGGGGCGACAGCTGGCACATGAACCCAGTTCCAGTAAACAGAGGAATGGTGCGAGCAGTCAGAAGCAGGAAGTGGGAGCGCAACGCACAGACCTTGTTGCCCTGACAACTTCTGAAATTTCAATACTTAGTGACAGTGTGCTAGCAAACAGCTCGGAACGATCCGCAGTTCCCCACGCCAGACAAGGCAGATCATCCCCACAGGGGCTTAAAGATTCCCTTTCAGGGATTCGTCCTGCTGCCATCCAAACGTTTATCAGCCCATCTGCTGAATATTAACACAAGCATCTCCGCCAATGATGTTCAACTGCAGACTAAAGAAAGCAGTGGTGGTGTCTCCACCAGGCCTGTGCCAAACAAGGTTGTAACCCCACTGAGGCAGGTGGGTAGGTGGAGCCAGGTGTGTATGAGCAGCTGTTTTAGCAAACACACCATCACACACTCCTTATGCAGTGCGCTAACCCAGTGGAGAGACGATGAGGAGGGCTTCAGGCCAGCAGGGAGCCCAAGCCAGTCTGTGCCTTCACACAGCGTATTCCTCATAAAGAAACAGCACAATATCATTGTCGCTTCACTTAGTAAGGCATTTCCCTTATGAATACAGAGGTGCCACAATTAATAGGCAAAATATAAACTGGTTTTAATGAATGTTGGCATTGGTAGCGGTCAGAGATCAGCAGAAACTGACAAATCACAATGCTGGAGAGACATATGGGTCAAGTAGAAGTCCAGACTCGGTCAGATGCTGGCTGCATACATCCAGCATTGAGGTCCTTCAAATGAGCAAACTGATGTGTGGATATTTCATTAAAAAAAAAAAAAATTATATATATATATATATATATATATATATATATATATATATATATATATATATATATATATATATATATATATATATATATATAAAGCACACACACACACACACACTGTATATACTGTATATACATACATATATAGCCTGTATAACATTCTAATGTGTTATCTGAGGTTCCGCCACTTCCTGTCCACAAGTCCTGTGAGGAAAACTGGATTTAAAAAACAGTTAATGTAGTGGGCAGCTGGTGGTGTAGTAGTTAGAGTTGCGAGGACAGTATCCTTGGGCAAGGTATTGACCTTAAACTGTTCCAGTTAAAATAACCCAACTGCATTATGGAATACAGGGAGACAGAACACTGAGTTCTTCCTTTCATTCACAGTTCATTACAGTTCAAAATCACACTGACCTGTCCTGACCACTGTTTTCCCTGACCTTTGAGTTCCAAATAAAGCATTGAAACAACAGACAGCTGCAGCTGGGTCTCCTCTTGTCCCACAAACCACTGCAGTTGTATCAATGAGTAAATCATCGAGAGTGACTTTGTAGAAAAGCATCGGCTGCATGAATAAAGGTAAATGTGTAGTAGAGCCATGACCCCACAATCTGAAGGTCCTGGGTTTGAATCGCACTCCTGCTGTAGTACCCTTAGTCAAGGTACTTAGCCTAAATTGCTACAGTAAAACTTACCCAGCTGTAAAATTGCTAACACTGTAAGTCACCTTGGACAAAGGGATTAGTTGAGGTTGAATTATCATTCATGTAAATATGGTTCAGTACAGCTTTGCTTCAGGATGAACAAATGTGAAACACTTTACTGAGGAAAACGCAGCTTAAAAACAACTCAGTTTCTCAGTTGGGGAAAAAAGTGTCACAGTTACTCATGTGGGGGTCACCTACAGACTGCTGACCTCACAGCTCCAGTACATTTTAAAAAAGTCTCCCCATTCTCTTGGGTATTAACCATTAGACAGAAACCAAGGGGGTAAACATTGTCCCTCTAGGTGAAAAGAAAAACCTACTGTGACTATGAGTAAGAAAAAACCTACTGTGACTATGGGTAAGAAATAACCGTGGTCCTGTCTGGATGTGTAGTCTGTTTGAGTTTCCCTGGTAGTTTGAAGAGCGTTACAGAGTAAACATGTAGTTAAGCTCTACACAGTCAAGTCAAACCCAATTTACAGCAACCAGTCCTGTGGTTTTCATGTTAAGGGAGGTGGTTTATTGTCTCCTTATTCTGCATGCATTGGGTTGCAAGCACGAGAACTTATAAACACCGCACACCCAGAGTCAGACATGAACCCATGCCCAACTGGGCAGTTTAGGAGCTGTAAGGCAGAAGTCCCATGTCATCTTGTCACTATTTATCTCTATATTTGACAATAAATGTTGACTTTATGTAGCTATAAAAGATCCTCTGGAAGAATACCATGTTTCTATTGACTGCCTTTTGTTCAGGTGGTAGCAGTTCTGCTCTGCAGATCCTGTTTGACCATAAAATGTATGAATAAACATGTCAATTGGCTGATTTTTAATAGTCTTTTCAATGGCATCATTGTAATCTCCTGGTTTTGTATTGATTTGGTCCTTTAGATCAGCAACTGTGAAACAGGAGCCTGTGCGTTTCAGACAATTCCATGCACTATGATCTCCTACCTTCTCTACTCTGACAGAGAGAGGTGTGATTTTGATTTTTTTTTTTTTTTTTTAAAAAGTCTGGAGAGTGTGGAAAACAATTTTGTCAAACACAGTGGACATGGACCTCTCTTTAAATTAGGAAAGAAAGTTGGTATATCTTGCAGCCCATGAAGGTGCATTGATCAAGGAATATGATTTTCTGTAGATACTGACAAGAGAATACATGTCAGCAAAACCTGACCTTGTCCATCTCATGGAACAAAACCACTAAGGGTTTCATACTGAGGACTTCCGCTTAAACGTCTCTGCTGGCCTTCGTTAAACACATGGGTACCATCCGGCCCACAAGAGTCCCACTATCCACCAGTGTTGACATGCTCACATGTTGCTTTACACAACTCTCATGCTAGTGGCTATATCTTCCATGTGAAGCACGGCTTTCAACCCTCACCCTGGTGAACCATGCCTGCTGAGGCCGTTGCTGCAGAAGAGCTCTTTATCTGCCATTCTGACTACATTTCAGAATTCCAACCTTGAACTCAGTGTGTAGGAGTTTTAATTGACCCGCCATAGGAACCCAGCTCCATGTTTGTAGCAGGTTTTATATGCGCGATCGCCCTCTGCTGAACCTCCTTTAGATGAACCAACTTAAGACTGGCACCTTCGCCTAAGGTGAGTTGGACAAGCAACTTCTCACAATTTTCCCATTTATACAGCTGGGTAATTTTTGCTGCATCAACTGAGAGTAAACACCTTGATCAAAGGTACTAACAGTAGGAGGTGGGATTCAAGCTGAAGACTTCAAAATTACAACAGGTCTAACTACTATAACTCTTCCTCTGCTGATGCAGTGCTTTCTACACCCATTCTCAACACAAATTTCCTAAAATCCTAAAATGTAAAAAAAAAAAAAGAAAAAAAAAAGAAACAAAAAAATCAAAACAGTACAGAACCTGTTAGTTGCGAACAAAACTAGTTTGCTCAGGTTCACATTCTCCATCAGAGCAGCTCCTCTCTCAGCGAACAAAGACAAACCGCGATGTTGGCCCACACAGGTGACCAATGCCCGTCTGCTTTGACAAGGCAAACAAATTTAAGAAATTAATTCTGGCCCTGTCACTTCAATCCCCGCTCTGGGCAATCTATTTTTCCTTGGTGCACTGGGGTAGAGAGCTCACCCTTCATGAAAATTCATCGCCTCTCGCAAGCACGGGAGCCACTATAGGTGAACTAAGCTGTGATAAACACTTTAATTGGGACGAAAATTGATGGCGTTCATTATTTGGCCCATGTTCAAAGGCAGGGAGAGCCACTGAAATGAGCGAAGGAAATTGACTTTCAGATTCACAGGCTCACTTTGAATTTAATCTCTCATTTACAACATGAAAAATCAGAGGACGGAGATGTGAGCTAAGAGGATGCGACAAAGACAATTAACCAACACACACCTCCGTTCGCATAGTGATGAGTTTACCGGGACAAACAATGAGCCGGTAGAAATTTAGCCGAGGCCACACGGGCACCGGCAGCGATTCCGTCTGCGACGGCAGCGACACTTAACTCCGGCGCCGACGGTGAGATAATTGACCAATGAAAACATTTCAGAGGTCCGTTCAAATATTGCTGCTTTTCTTTTGGCAAACAATGGAAAGGTGGACAATGCAGTACATCATTTATCCACTGTTACTGCGACCAGAATTGGTGAGATGATTCAATTATCGCGTCACACTTTGTGTTCGCACGTTGTTTTTGTGTGTGTGTGTGTGTACGAGGGCTATAAATGGAATCCACGTTAATGCTTTTTAAATCTGTAAAAATGGGCCACATTAGATGTTGACTCAGATTTGTAGGCTGAGGTATTTGCAGTGTCTTGCCCATTTGTACAGCGGGTTCATTTTTATTGTGGCAATTCAGGGTCAGCAGATTCTAACCTTTGACCTCTAAGGCGCTGGTTTTTACTGCTGCTCCACCTGCTGACGCACCTATTTTCTGTCCTTTTTGAGCCAGTGTTGCGCACCTGGAAGTGGGTAGAAAGCAAACTGCATAAAAAGGACCGGGAGTTACCAACGGTGGATTAAGGTGCCTGGTTCTGCCCAAGAGTCTTCGATGGAAGAGCGCCCAGGCGCAACCGGCCAAGAACGTCAAGCTTCTAAATGGTCATGACGGTATCCGCGGCTCGTGCTTTTCTGTTGTTTTTCCACTTCAAGGGAAGAGCGGTCTCTTTTTCGTGTAATGGAACCACGGAGTCCTTCACCTCGAGAAGCTAATTTAGCTCTAGTTACACCACGAGAGGCCTTTCCTCGCTCTTAGCCGCTGCTAGAGGGAGCGACAGTGTTTGCTCGCATTAAAAGCCCTTCTCTTCAGCATGGGGGTCACGTCCCGGAGTGAATTTCAACATTTTTGTGGTCGGGTCGGCATAATTAGCAGAGAGGCAGCAAGAGAGACCGTGTCAACTGGAGTAAAAACACTCGAGGGAAGGTCAGCGCAACTGACGTGTCATAAAAGAGCATAAATTCCCGAGCTGCGCTTTGGGATGGAGGCGGCCCGTTTGCATCACAATGATCCTGCCAAGCAGTGTGCACCAAGCTTCTCAGACCTCTGGGGTTATGGCTGCTTCCAAAATGTTGGTTACAAGTCTTTATACACGAGAGGCCCCGGGTGTCGTTACCTAGGGAACGCGGTTGGACCACAGCTCAAAGGCCCTTAATCATTATCAGTTTCGAACAGCTTCATCTAAGCATTCGCCGAGGCCCCCGCTGCAAACCAAGCCACCCTGAAATTACAGCTTGCCGGTTAAGAAGCTCACGATAGGATCCTGTGGCTGCGGTGCGAGCAGGGCGCCGTTCCAAGAAGGAAACCCCACACATCATGACTTTTCAATTTAATCCCCCGTGGGTCATTCATCACCGACGAAATGGTTGCGTGTCCCATGGCGGACAGAGGTGCGCCGTCGGTCACGCAGTTAATACAAAGAAGAGCAATTTAAAATGTAAAAAAAAAGGCCCGAGACAACCGAACAATTAACAGCACAACACTGCAGCAGACACCAGGCCAACATAAATCTTCTCTATAGCAGAAGCCTTCAGGCGGTTAACTAATGTACCGAGGTGAATTCCTGCCAATGGTTTCTTGGGTGCTTTTCAAGCAAAAGCAGGAATGTATAAACACGGCTCAAATAAATATGAGGTATTAAATTATTCCTAATAAGATCCAGAGCAAATTGGCCATAAATTCTAATATCGGATGAAGCATTGCAGGGAGTGAACAACAGAACCTGTCTAGTTTGCAACAAGAGTGAACACTACTCACCTGCTGCTGATCTCCACTGTAGTATTAAAAAAAAAAGCAAAGCTGTAAAAGTAAGAAGGTGCACAAGTTAAACTTTTCAAATCATTCTCATTTATATGCCACCATTTTAAGCGACTTGATCCAGAGAGTGGAACGGTGCCCTCTGCACCATCTGAGGAACAATATGGTCCCTGGCTGAAAGCTGGAGAGCGGCCCAGAGCAGCCGGAGCTGCGTGGCTCTATCGACTTGTACTTACAAAGTGCCAGTTTGAGCAGCAAACTCAGCAGTTCCCACTTTCCAACCAGAAACTCGCTGCTCTAGAAGTTTGAGGTTGCAGCTGCTGCAACCTAAGCGACGATGCGAGGTATGGGGGGGGGGGGGACAAACACACACGTGCTGATAACACTTTTCGAAAGAGTGATTTATTGGACTTGCTGTACGGCTAAAATGAAAATGTGCTGAAAATGGGTGCTGCGCGCTGCACATGAGGGATACAGACACAGCGAGACGCTCAGGCAAACCGGGACGGCCGTGGAGAAGAAAAACAACGCCGTGTTTCACTTTCCTGCAAAAAAAAAACAACCGATGCCACCTTGTCTCTCATACAGTTGAGCCACAGTTTGACAAGTTTACAATAACATGACGTGAGGCTTTCAGCATTTTGTCACCCAGTAAGACCTGGACAGGTGTGAAACGCCCGTGTGATAAACAGTGTAATAACACGGGGAAGCTGGATTGTCACAGGAATATCACGGATATGTCTGACTAATGCCGGACCGCCGCTTCTCCTTGCAATGCAAATAAATACATGGAAAAACACAATGGAAAATGCTGCTTTGGATCAAGATAGTTTCCATGTGAGAAAAATCACTTGAGCACCGCAATTTACATTCCATTCAAGACATTTGCTAAATTCCTGTCAACCTGTAAATAAAAGCGTTCTGTTTTTCATTAACATTTAATGTATATATTTAGATTCTGTTGTATAAGGCTTGTACAAGATTTATTAAGCACAGTGAGGCTGGCTCAACATGTCATTAAGCTGAGGCCAAGATGCGCCGCTGAAGGTGCGTGCGGCACGGACTGCAGGGAAGCACGTCTGCATGAGTGTCAGTGTTCAACACAAAGCGTTTGTCTTCATTAGGAAAGCGGCAGCGCTACATATGAACCGGGACACTGGGACAGACTTGTGAAGGACACAGTGACACATCTGCATCCGAGGCTACATTACTGTGGTAACCGAGGAAGACTTTGGCACGTGAACCTGAGGCAGACTGGCCAAGGAGCGGGCCTGGAAAAAGAAGAAAAAAAAAAAAAGTGGCAGAAACCACTTCTCTCAAAATAGCAGACTAATGCAGTGACCTGGCCCCCACACATCACCTTAATGTTATGATCATCATCAGCGGAAGGTGCACCGAGCAGCATAGGCAGGATGAGGTTTTTCACATCAAGTGACATCAAAACCTGACACGCTGCACTATAGTGTATACCTGATTTGATGCAATAGCACCTTATTAAACACACATCTACTGATCTTCATCAAACCATGCAAAGCTCAGCCTGGAGCATAGCAATGAAAATCCTAATGCATATCGAAAATCCTGTTCCAGGCATTGGGGTCACCCCATATTTCCTGCCCTTATGAACATATTAATCTGCAGATTTTATTTTTTTCCATTATTAAAGTTGTGAAAGCTTTTAGTTTAGCCGAACATAAAATTATGAATTCACTCATCACCTGGGACCAGATAGATAAGTTAAATGGAACATTTAAATTTGCTCTTATAATGTTCCTTTTTAATAACGTTAATTATCTAGCTGAAACATTTAAATGGGACAAATAAAAGGAGATTCGGCTGCTCTTCTATTAGCGCTTCTTCAGAAAAAAAAGATTACAATTTCCTGATGTTTATTTCTCAGTAAGCGGCTGAACTGAATGTATAATGAGGAAAAATGAAAAATTAGCCATTCTTGAAAGTTGTGCAGCTTAACGGAAAGTTAATAGATGGCTTGGCTTTGCTTTTATGCATTGTTTTGGTCTGTGGTACACAGCATGAATATGCTAATCCATTCCAAACAAGTCGCAGAGATTTTGACAGAACTCCTCGTCGCCTGGGCATCGGTGGGGAATGGTGCTGATGCCTGTAGCAGCTCTGAGCAAAAAGTCTTTTGTGGGAACACAGAAATAAGAGGTACGTTGTGAAGGGAGCACTGAGATGCAGCATATTCAGTCATTACTGTTCCAGTCTAAAAATCACAGTGAGATACATACCTGCAGTTGTTGTTCTAAACTTCAGCTCAATTTAATTCATACTCTTAAAAATGACCAAGCTCTGTTCAGTCCAACCATTGAACTGCATGCAATATTTCCATGATTTGTTCCATATGTAGGTAGCACTAACATTTTTCTTTCTTATTATTTCTACCTTTACACAAGGATGATTACCAGTCCAATGATCTACAAACACTTAGGTCTTGGTTATAATGGCTTCTGCACAAGCCTTTGCATGGCTGTGTCCCCTGTTTAGCAATCTGTGAGCCACTGGGGCATCCACCGGCTGTCAACGGTCTCCACGGTAACAGACAAAAGACGATGAGATTCAAAACACATTACTGGATCAAAGACAGGAAAGGCCATAGAGAACAGTCATATGACAAAAGCTCTCCTGCACATTTTTCTGATCCAGGGTTTTTTTTTTTTTTTTTAGGCTAAAAGAGGGAGCACAAAGCATAAAGACATCTGGCATAATTGAAAATTATGGTTGATTAACTTGCATATCAAGTCTGAACTATGTTGCTGTTGCACTGCAGACTTCACCAGTTACTCTTGGATGCCTTCAAACTTAATTGCAAGTTTCAGTCTCATTTCATAATTAATTTGCTCGCCCATAAAAGATGCAAAACAGCAGCTGCATCTTTCATGACTGAGAAGCAGAAGCTGCAGCAGGTGGCACGGCTCACGTCGGCCCGTTTCCTGCCGTGCGCTGCGGCCGCATGCCCCGAGGCCTTGCGGAGACCGCGCACCCGCTCTGAGGGATGCTACTAGCTGAAACGCCACTGAGGGAAGCAGCAGTCATGTGGCAGCAGCATCTGCTGAGCCAACAAAATACTGCTTTATTCGTCTGCTCATTGTTCCGTCTTTCTTTATTCGCAGCAGGCTGCGTATTCTTTGTGCAGAGAACTTCCAGAGCAGTTCCAGCAGCTCTGGCGACACTCTGCTCACCGAAGATCAAGTTGTGAAGAGTCTGCAGAAGTGGCTGTTCTAGGATGATCAAGCAGGAGCAAATACATACATGAACACGCGTATGTGTACTGCGTGTCTAGCTCCCAATTGTGCTGTGGGGTGTGTTAGGACTACTCTGGGTGCTGCTGCATGGTTTCTCTAGCGGCTCTTCTCATCTGAGCTCAGCCGGTGCCGTGACTGCTGTAGTCAAACACACCCTTCTTAAAGAATGGGGAGAACTCGCAGATGGTGTGCTTGGAAAGACGAAGGCCTGTGCCCTCCGTATGCAGCGGGGAGTCTTCTGAATCCAGCATCACCTGGAAGAAGTTCTTCAGATACTTCTGTCAAAGGAAACACAGAGGAGGAAAGGTAAGTGTGATGAACACATAAGGTGGGCTAAACAAAACAACACTGCAAGACAAAAGGTGGCTAAGCAGTTATTGTCGTAAACTCTTGAAAGTCACAGGTTGGAATCTCAGTTCCTATAGTTTTACCCTTGAACAAGGTACTTACCCTAAAATTGCTCTGGGTAAAATTACCCAGCAATATAAGTTGCTTTCAAAAAACAAAAAAAAAAAGCAGTTACATGGAAATGAGGTGCCTGAATCAGTGGACTTAAATAACACATTTGTACAGAACACCAATCAACATTGACTGAACCATTTGTCAGACTTTTAAAAAAGCTGTTAACTACACTGATAGAGATTCAAATGCAACAGCAACCACAACACCCACAAGTGCCACCACACGGGCCTGGAAACAGTAAAACCCGTTAACCGCTTCGGCTGGACTGTGCTTCTGTTTCTACTGTTCCAATAAATAGCGCAGATCCATATTCACACGAGTGTCATGTGGTAACTGATAAGGCATGATGGACGCTGTCCAGCGGGAACCCCTATCATTAATGGGAATCACTGCAGCACAAAATCAGATATACAAAATATCAATTACGAGTTCATTACGAATATTCTTTATGACTCCACACATTACAAAACAGACTCCTCGCACCATTGCCCCTCCCCTACTGACTAAGCCGGATTTGTTACTATTCTTGAGGGTACTGTACAGTAAAGTCACAGACGCAGAAAGCTTTTCATAAAGTCTATATGTGGAAAAGGACAGCAGCTCTGCAGCAATACCCGCAGAAGAAGAGCAGATCACAGGTAGATCTCAATCCCTGAGAGTGACAGCAGGATCCAATACATTTACAATTCATGGCTTGCGTGCAAAAGCCAGGATGTTTACAGAACCTGGGAGAGAATGCTGTTTAGCATGAAGGTCACTGAGGCGTGCAGGCTAAAAAGAAAATCCATAAATCCTGCTTATTTGTAACCCAAAGTGCCAATTCAAATGAAAGGCTATATACGCCGAACATTTTTCCCCCTCCGTTTGGAAAGTCAGCTGCATAATTTCTCCAACTAATCTGGTGCTCAATGTCTTTGGGGGAAAAAATAAAGAACACTGTTATGTAAACTATGCAAATTGTGACAAAAAGTGCATGTGGATGATCCCCATAGCTTTATCCAGGGCCAAGTTCATAAGTTATGTATTATTATTGCTACTATTATTATTCATTCTAAACTCTGTAGTGAAGCCCCAGTCAGGCTTTCCTCCATAGCAACATTCACAAATTATGGAAACATTTGCCTCAAGTATGGAAAATCTTTTTGAGGCTTGAACATCTGAGCCTTGGGCCCTGTGTCCAGGGGTAATGTCATATGAGATTACCGGGTTAGAGCTAACTTTAGTAAAACTTGTGTCCGATTCAAGACTTCTTAAAACATTGCGGTGTCTATATTTGGTGTCGGTCTGCTTTCCTGAGCTCCCGCAGCCCAAACAAGTCCAACCTCTTTACTAACAATACCTGTAAGGGCCGTGTCACAAGAAACCCTGTAAATGGAGAAGCACGAGTTAAAACCCAGCGCAACTGCAACATGCATGGTACCAAGTTGCCAAAAGGCAGTTCTAATAACTGCTGTTTTATCCCTATCTGCAGAGATGAACAGAGCAAGGAGCCAATGGCTACAGTCTCGCTACGCAGGTGCATCATCGACACAACTGTAATTAATTAATTTCATTGATTAATTAAACCTCATTGTCAAGCGCAAGGGCCTGGAGAGGTCCTGAAGGTGCCAAGAAAATGACAGATTATTATAGTTTCAGCCAAACAGCTTTCCCTGAGACCCCCAGATCATGTGATGTGCCAATATCTCCTTCAGACATCCACAGATTGGTTGGACCAGACTGCACCAACGTGTTCCCAGGAAAATCACCCTGGCTGAAACCTTTGAGGGAGAATGACAGGGACGGTCAGCGCTAACTGCAGCCATGAAGGCCGGGCAGCTGAAACAGCCTCCTCACAGTCAGAAACCCGAGTCCAAGCTGACAACAGCAGAGAGGGGTGCGATCACTCACCAGCGAGAAAATTACTCTGTGCGTGCGCGTGTGCGTGCGTGTTGAGTGAATGGAATCGGCCATTGACAACAAACGGCAGTGTCTTACTTGGGGCCACCTCTGAGTTACACCCCGTGCCACGTCCTGTTGTATCGACACAAAACACACACGCAGACCTGATTTCCTTAACAACTGCAGTCTCACTTACATTTTACATCCATTTAGTTTTCAAAGCATTTGCATTTTCTGCAGCTGCTGGTTTTCAAACAAGTATTGTGGAATTATTATTCAGACATTTCAATGCTTTTCAAATTTGCGCGCATGACTTCAAACTCCCAGGCGCACAAAGCCAAGCGGCCCTTTGAACTGAACGATACGAACAAACAGACGCATTTGCATTTACAAGTATTCATTCAAATTAAATGCATAATTTTCCTATCTTTGATTAAACAGAAATATGGAAGTAGAAGCAGGCAACATCTACAAGGCTGCCAGCTGCCTGTCAAGACTCATTTCCCACAATTCTTTGGGTTGTCAGAGGCTCCACAGCACTTGGTGCATCTGTTTAGGTGCTGATTCCATTCGCAGCCATCAATCCCGCACTTGTGCTCATATGTCCAGCTTCTGTAGCACTTCCACCTGGCTTCAACCTATTCCTCCTAACATCCCTGGTTGCCCGGTACGGTTTTCCTATTTAGTGCCATCATCTCCCCCCCCATCACCCAGCCAGCAGTGAGACCATCTGTCACTCAGGAGGCTGCTTGCTGCTCTAATCTGTCTCCCTAGGCTCCTAAACAAGCCTCTGAAGGCTGATGGACAGGAGGTGAGCGAGAACGAGGGAACTGTCGAGCAGCGAAACAAATTCAATCTTCCCAGCAGCAACGGCTAGTGGGTAACGTCACAACACCTCACGTCAACTGAGGACCACAACTGGCTGATTCCCCCCCCCCAAACACACTCCAAGCCCCAGGGATGAGCCAGAGGGATGGTCTGTCATGCGCCTTGACACCTGTCCCTCAGTACCTCTCAGATGAGCCTCCCTCCTGATACTCAATGAAAAGACCACATTCTTCATGTAGCCACACCAACAATGGAGAAATGACCGAGCACCAACAATGGGAGAAAGGAAAGTGGGTGAAGATTAGCACCGGGAGGATAGTGACAGAGACGACTCTTGTCTGCAGTTGGTTAACACTCCTCAAGATGCCTTGCTTCCTAGACCACAAGTTGGACACATCAAGAGCTACATCCTCTTACAGCAGCCTTATACAAAAGTTCAAAACAATCACATTTTGTAAGATTATCACTGAACAGTCATCTCGACTAACAGCAAGATGACAACAATGTCCCTGTACAACAGTGACAACATACCTAAACAAACACAGAGTTAGTTTCATGTAACATCACAAGTAACAGTAAGAATGTTGGCGTGATTAAGCAATGGTACCAATAGTATTATCCTGTAAACAACATCATGAACAACTGCAAGAATGTTATCAACTTCATTGAAAAAGGTTAGCACCACACTCTAAGGATAGTAAAATTCCTGAACCTAAACAATCCTGCAACAACATACTAGTAACAACAAAAATGTTAACAACATCCTTGAACAATGTAAAAGCTTCTGAATGACAGTAACATCCTTGAAAAATAATAACAACGAAACAAAAACGATCAAAAACAGGAACAATATCCCGGATAACATTTTATAAACAGGTTCATTAATAGGACACAGGAGAACTTCGAACGCACAAACGCAAACTGAACAACCAGTCTGTTACCCTGCTGTATCAGTAGCTTTGCTAGCTGTAGGTCTGCTGGTGAGCTGTGGGCCTGTTTTAATTTATTTTACAACCAATCTTTAAGTTTCTCACACCACTTCTCTCCTTCTTCTGACGAGTCATTCAATTTCAAATTACAAGTATGAATTAATTAAAGGATGATTCTTCATTTTGAAATATGTTTCTTTAAGCCAGAAGGCTGACATTTTAATTAACATTACGGGGCTGGTCGCCTCATTTTTCTCTCGCATCAAAATTGCTGAAAATGAGCTCCCAATTTGCCATTTTATTCCAATTTTTGGCTTTGCATGACGATTGTGACAGATCATCCCTGAAGTTGGGCTGAAATCTCTGCAGCACAATCAACTGAGAACTCTCCACTGCACCGATCACCAGGCATTGTTGTTAGTGGGACACATGTTCTGGCATTCAAAGACCGAGGACCACGCCAAGCACAAATAATCACACTTATGTCCATATGTATAATTCTCCAGCCATAGAAGAATCGGTCATAAAAACACTTTCTGACAGCTGGGGCATGAGCTGGACACACACACACACACACACACACACACACACACACACACACAGACAGAGAGAGAGAGAGATAGAGAGAGATCACCTGCACCAGTTCAATAACATCGCTTTGTTGCACTAGAGAATGAATGACGGACCACTCGGTTGCATGCTGTGAGATACAGAGCCAGTAAAACACACATTATTATTTGAACAGAGATGGTTGTTGTGAAAACCTCAACATTGTGATAGCATGGGCAGGAGAGAGAGACACCCCACCCCCCCATGTAAACACATCTGGATGGGGAAGGTCAGCAACAATTAAAGAGAAAAACCTGACAGCCAACCTACTGCAAACTTCACTTGTACAGAAGTTCATAATGCAATAAAATAACTCTTTAAATGAAGCACCGACAGAACGCTTGTGGACTTCTAAGGTCAAGCTTTGGGTTATTGTTGCTAACAAGTGTTTAGGCCATATCAGAGATGACTTGCTGTGTAAAAAGGGGATGCTGTGCTGTACCAGACTATATAACAAGGGGCATGTTTTTATCAGGACTGAGGAGTGGGATTCCTTCAGGGAGGTGGCATCTGAGAGCAGCAGTAGATGGGAGCCCTAGGGAGTTGCCTGCGGCTAGAGCCTTCTACAGACATTCGCTGCCATGTTGAGCTCATGAACATTGGAACAAAGGCAAGAACAGTGGTGAGAATGGCGGCGCATACCTCCAGAAGACCTCGGCGTTCGGCAACCACCCTCTCATCCCTGTTCCCAAACAGCTTTTTGGGTGGGAACTCCAGGGAAGCCAGCTGCAGGAGGAGATGGAAAGGTGTGAGGTGAACAAAAGAAAGGTGGGAGCATTAATCATGTGTGGACACCTGGAGGAGAGCGGACAGGGTGTCAAGGCAGACAGCAGTTCTCCTCCAGGGAACGGCACTCAGTCACTCAGTCACACTCCGATACACCTCCTGACAGACTCAGAAAGGTGATGGGAGGAGGAGCAGAAGGAGCTGAGTCTTAACTCCTTCAGGGAATGCTTGGGTTCCAGCCTGACAGAAACCTTCCTGCAGATTAACAGTCACTGAAAGATGAAATGAATAAATGAAGTCCTTCATCAGCTCTGATTAGAATTTGCACATCAAGCGAGGGAGAAATCCAGGCAGAAAAACTGTACACATTATGTTAGAAAAAAGTACAAGGAGGGTACAAAGTACTTACCATGAGCTGCTCTAGTAACAGATCCAATATAAATGGAGAATATTACAAGTCACTTCTGATAAAAAAAAACATATTAGCAATCATTAATGTCATGAATGCAGGACAGATATCAAGGATGGCGCACTTTGACGCTTGAGATTCTGTTCTGGCTGAAGACCTGAGCCAGGGAGCTGAAATGTGGGAGGAAAGAGGAGTGTTTGAAATAACCTGTGGGAGAAAATGGCCTGAATAATTGGAGTAGAAGTCCCAGTGGGGGGGAACAAAAGTAAAATAAACAGAGAGAGGGAGCCCGTCGCTCCCGATTAGCAGGAAGCAAGAGCTGGGCCATCCTAACTTGAATCCGTTTCCAGTGAAATAACCAGAATGCAGTTAAAGTACAACGCTGAACACGGGCCACATCCCCTCAGGTATGCATCGCAAACTCTACTCAAAAGCCAACGCAGAGGGAGTGTGTAGAGACTTGATGAACCTTTTGCCTCCTCTACCCTTCATCTCGCTATTTTCCACTCCATACTTAGCCACACCTGGGACTGTTTGTAGGCCAACTCTCCCGCTCTACCAAAGGCAGCTGAGCAGATGTTGGTTCAGACATGTCTGGTGGGAGTGAGGATGGATTTTGGGAATATACCCTGGGAAACAGGTGAAGAATCACCTGAGCCAATAAGGGACGGTATGGAAACTTCTTAGAGGGAGTAATGAAGATTGTGAAATGCTCATTCATTAAAGTCGCTATCCCTTGATAAACACTGAGCCTTTGAGAGAAGGGATGCAGTGAATTACCAGTGCTCTGTGTGATGTATTTTTTGGCCAGTCTACAGCTTCTGCAAGACTCATCTAGGCTCCCTATGTCCCAGGTCACACCAGTGCCTGATTTGTTTCATCTGCAATGAATGAAGACTTTCATGGTAAGGATGAAGGTCAATGTCAATGCAACTCATGTACAGGTAAGTAGCAAAATATGGCCCAAACACCTCTCTCTGCTGTGACCCCAACCTACAGGCCTAAAGGGCAGAAAAAGTATGCAGTCTCCTCCATTACAGGAAGAAGCAGCAGCTTAGCGCTGAGTACATATCCTCTGACATGGGACATCTGTCATTACATTTGCTCATGACTTGATAAGAGCCCTGACATACGGGAAGAGAGGCACTCAATCTCTGTCGGTTGTGAGAACGTTGATGGAGGATAAAGTAACGTAGGCATACTCGCTTTATCAGCTGGCTTCATTTTGACACATTTTGGCAACAGCTCTCCCGCTCTGCAGACGCTAGATTTTTCAGTATCTTGGGCAATAAGGCTGATGGGCGTGCCTGTCCAGGCGGATCAGGTATATGGCATCAAGCCCATCTCCTTGCGAAGTGAGCAAAGCAAATCCCTGATACCTCTCACAAAGCTTGCTGCAAAAAAAATTGTGAAATTCGTTAATCCACAGCTCAGCCCCTCCCAGAGAACTGTTCTCCTTTTCCTCTGGTAGTTAGAAGCAGAACGTGGCCATGAACGTCAGGGTCTGCAACATGACCTTATGAACAACTGCAGAATAATGTCACCCATTCTCCCCAGTGAACATTTGGACAATGGACCTTACAGCCAAGAGGTAGCCTCCATTATCCACCAAGCCAAGTGACCAACAACCACCCAAAGCTTTGCATTTTCATCAGATTGTGAGGAACTCCATCTGCACAATTACAACCACAAACCAACTGTGAACACCCTCTGATTGATCCTTTGTCTCTCTGCCATTTGTTACTGATATAGCGGCACTGTTCATGCATGAGCTGTGAGATGGAGAAAATCCATAGCCCTGGGTGAGCCTGGAAAGATCAAGGAGTGATGGACAGAGCAGTCCACTGACCCCAAGACAAGTGTGTTGTCTGTGAAACTACTCATACACGGATCACAGATAAGAAAGCCTACAAAGGCTGTCTGAGAAACTCTGTTGCAAACTAATTATGCATTTTCCTGTGCAATTTATAAACCTACGATGCCTGCAGTGACACTTAGCTTTAGTGGTTTGATAAATGCTGTCATAGTAGAGCCACAGGCGGGTGTGGGTGGGGTGGCCGCGGGGTGACAGAGAAAACCGTCAAGAAACTTTCTTCTATGGCATCAGCATTCCAGTCGAACTCCTGAGCCCCCACTGGAAAAGTGGAATGTGGGCGTTTGGAAAACAACATTGTCTCTTGGCAGAGGAGTAAACAACTGTGACTGAGAGCCCACTGTGGTGGGCAGCAAGAGTAATGAGAACTTCTGCCCATTCTTGTCACACGATACAGGACAACAGTGCCCTCCTGCCCACACAGGAAGGTGGGAAGGGACACAACACGGGTCATCACTTTGCCTACGGACCATTTGCTAGGATTGAGTGAGTGAATGCACATCTTTGGCACTTAATAAAAGCACCCTGTAGGAAAGCAGCAGGTTGAAGAGAAACTGCCTGCGAAAACAGTTGTACACAGAGTTAGGTAAGGTAGGTGTCACTGAGTTGAATTTGCAGTGTTTATGGTAAGAGAGGGTATTGAAGTGGTTTACGCTGTCCATGCATGTCTGGTTACCCTAAAGACTATATGCCGTCATAGTGCAAAAACAGAACATCCAACAATATTTGCAAAGGAAAAACCTGAGACACTAAAGCAATCTCATCTACCTTCCTCCTTGACAACAGAACAGTCAGTATACAAAACAGTAGAAATTTTTCCAACCCACTGCAAGTCATTTTAAAAGTCAGAGACCTGTTGCCACAAGACCAGTGTCCAAGATATTCAGCTAACCACAGATCAGCCACTTTCATGGTTCCTCAGCCCTTAACCTACGCCCTCCCCTGCTCACTCCCCGATCGTCTCAACTCAGGCAGCACATGACACCCCCAAAACATCAGGGCACTTAAGTCAGAGGAGGGCTCCCTTGGAGAAGTTTGATGTGACTCAGCAATATGCTGGCAGGGAAGAACCAATGCTATTGTCTGCATGTAGCTCAGCAGCCCAAGCGAAGAGCACGCTGAAAGCTCAGACACAGAATGGAGCTCAGTTTAAATAGTACAAGCAGAATCATCTTAACAAAAGTGTTCAGCACTGGACCTGAAGATGAGCAATGTCATGAATTCCTTACAACAGCAGACATTAGGTACCAGAACTTTATTTTCTTAATTTTATATGGTCACATATCAAAGGTCAACATGTCTCACTGTGAAAAGGAAAAGTGCATAATAAGGGGCGTGAACATAAAAAAGTGTGTCACCACTATGGCTTATCCTTTCCATAGGAACACTCCAGAAGAACCTCAAACAGGACACCTCACTTTGGACAGATCTCCTTTATACATCAGGTGTCCTTCACACACAGAGGAGGAAATGGTTTCAGGCAGAACTCAATTTTTAGCCACACCTAGGAACATTTCAGCACCAAATGCAACAGTCACCCAGAGGAAAGATGAAGAAGAAAAAAAGAGCAAGACTCATTCTCTATACGCAACTCAGAGTCTTGGAAACAGGTTGACGAAAGGTCTAGTTATTGAGCTGAGAATCAAATCTGTACCCATCTGTTGAGAAGACATTGTCTTAAATCCTCTGAAACCCAGAGGACAGATGGCAAATCAATAAAAAGTGCTGTGGTCAATAACAAATACACAGAGTGACCTGACATCTGCGTCGATCCTGTTGGGATCTTGGATGTGACATTCGTCTGTCAAAATTAGGATGACCTCCAATTACATGTCCTGTCAGTACAAGTTTTTAACAGTCTTTTGTTTCAATGTTTTTAAATAATGTTCATTTTCTTTTAAATGCAATGTTTACTTACTAAATCCTTTCATCTACTTACCTTCAATTACTCACTGACTGAGGAGAAATAAGAGGAAAACAAAAGCTGCTTTAAGCCAAGACGCTCTAATTAGTGCTTGTTTTTAATAAGCAAATGGAGACGAAAATTAAATCCTGTCGTGCCTTTCATCAGCATTTCTTCTTTCGGGGGGCAGACAAAGGCGCTCACGTAACACCCACAGCACCGTGTGGCGGGCAGAAAGACTTTGCAAACGCGTTCGCGCCACTTTCAAAAGGATTAGGCAGTTTATTTGAGTTAGCGGGAGTCTTACACTGCAAGTAAATGGAAAAACAATGTGATGCTCAGCATGGAAAACTAAAATAAAATAAAAAAAAAATAAATAAAAAAAACCACTTCTGGCTTCCTGCTCTGGGCATTTTCAACCTCCACCGTACTACAACTGCTACAGTATTTTCTGGATTTTAAAAGTTTAACTTTAAATAAATCACTCAGAAACAAACACACATGCATGTTCACACACAAAGAACAGTAATCTACAAACCAGAGGATCCTTTGCTTACAGGTACAATATGTTCGACGTGAGAACCACAGCGCCTCCCCATGGCCAGTAAAAACCTACTCGTTTATCATTAGCAGAGATTAGTTCTTCATCACTCTGTCTCACCTGAAACCGATACCTCCCTCTGGACTCGGTCTGCATCTGGTTATTAGCCAGAACGACGTACCTGCGCTCGCCTCCGTCAAGAATAATCAGCCGTATTACACCTGATGTCGGACTCCACCCAATCCAGAGCTCAGCTGATGCCTGAAAGCCAACGTTCTAACCAGTTTACAGCAAAATGTTTGAATTGCCTTCACCAAGGTGAGTGAGTTCACCTTTAAAAACCATTCCGAATCACCATGAACCCAAATACTTTGCACTACGCTGAGAACTCCTGCTCAGATTATTGTGATTTAGTTTCACAGTAACATGTATGTGATGGGAGCTGAGAGGGAGGGAGATAGAACTGGGACTGAGACTGGGAGATGAGACTATAGGAACTTCCATCCTTCAGTGAAATGTTCCATGACTTGTTAACTTATTTTATAGGAAAGCAGTGGGAGTTCTGTCCTGCAAAGATATTTTCCACAATTTTACTTTGGACCCAACACTCAGACTTCACCCGTACATGGATGTGTACTTAGCACTGAGTTGATGCCTGCTGTGTTTCTCCTTCACCCTACAGGCATATAGGAGGTCTACACATGTGAATATCGATACATGAATACACAAATAACACTCACAGATAGGAACTGAAGTGGGAAAGGGCACAAGAGACATTAAGGAGGGCCATTGTGTGCATGTCTTTTGAGGTCCAGCCTGTACAGATTGGATGAGAGAACCACATGAAAGGGCTGTGCTGGCACTGGCTGGAGGCCATCAGAGGAGGCTGGGAAGTTAAAAACAAGAGCGAAACCAAGTGAAAAATACAGCGGCACACAGCTGTCCTCGCCACAAGGCACTCAGAAGACGACACACACACACACACAAGGATTACGGCACAGATTTTCACTGTTTTATTGACTAGCACGAAATTCTCTCTTCTTTTGAAAAAGATAAAGAGAATCCTGGAAAATATGCTTACTGGATTTCTGAAGCATTCACCTGCGGTGCATAAACAATGAAGAACATGCTTGGGAACACCACTCACACCTGGTTTCAGCCCCACTAGCTACATCTTTAACTCAATGTCCTGGAAACTCCAGATCCACGAACGTTCCGTGTGCTGTGGATCTCAGTACCAGTCAGATTCTCGTCACATGGGTGACAACAGCCCTGAAGTGATTTCTCTAAGCATGAGACTCTGACGGCTCATCACAACATTTAACCAAGTTGTTATTGCTCTACCGATCTCAAGCAAAGCCATAAAAACATGAATTAGTATGTATGCAATTATTATCCATTCCATCCTTTCCTTTTCATTCCATTTAAAACCCCAGTGCAACTTTTCTGTCACATAAATGCTTTTAGAAACACCTTTTAAACTGTTATATTGTAAAAAGCATTATAACTGATATTGCCCAAAGAAAGAAAAGACAGTATTTCACATCACATAAGTTTCCTAACTGATGAATGCAAGCAAGAAGCCAATTACCCAGCTACTACTTTAACAATTAAAAAGTTATTTTACCTTGTTAACTTGGCATATAAACAAGGAAAAATAAAATTAATCACAAAAAAAAACAAGACTTCCTTGTATTACAGTGATGAATCTGTATTACATTGATAGATATACTGATGTTCAATCCAAATGATAGATAAATCCGTCATATTTAAGAACCTTGAGATGAACTGAAAACTAGGACACTGCTGCTGTGTCCACTTAGTACTGGTGTATGTGTCTGTATCATTCCAACTACACAGTCATACTCTCACTCCCCCACAACTCCCTCAAAGATGTGCCTCTAACCGCATTGTGAACTTGTCATCTTATGATTTTAATAACCATCCAGAAAATAATTTGTGTGAAAAGGCGAGTGTGCCTGGTTTCCCGGCTTGAGGAGCGGGGGATGTAAGTGACATGTCTCATTCATTGTGAGATACAGGTAATGAGGCTTGGGCTTCTGTCACAGCCAGCTTCTCCTTCTCGGCACATCACTCAGAGGCTGTCTCTCACACTGTCTCCCACCCTTGAGTTCATCAACCACGTCTGCTGCGTCCAAACCTCTCTCAGAACCAGTATGTTGTCTCCAGACCCATTTCAGAACCAGTCTTGTTGCCTCCAAACCTGCCTCAAAACCACTCTTTAGACCCATCTCAGAGTGTGGTGTCTCCAAACCTATCTCAAAATAAATCTGCAGCCTAAAGATATATTTCAGAACCAGTCTGCTGTCTCCAACCAGTGTCAGAACCTGCCTGCAGACACATGACAAGACCTTGACCTGTCAAAAAACCAGTATGATTTCTTAAAACCCAAGAGGGTCATTCTGCAGTCTTCAAGCTCATCTCCATTTCTTATCTCATCTTTGAACCAGAGTGCCTTCTTGGCACTTGTCTCCAAACCTTTCTGTCGTCTCACGACCAGCCTCCAAGACCATGTCCCATCTTTGAACCAATTTTCAATCTTGAAAACCACTTCCTGTCGCTGTGTTTCATCTGTAATCCTGATCTAGAAGTCAACACAGAGTATGAACTTGAAACATATCTACTTTATTTCAAATAAAACTGATATGCACAAAAAGGCAGAGAGACAATAAGGAAGCAGACCCTCTCCAATCCACAGCGATGAAGACGCTCTTGTTGCAGAACTATCTGGCATAAAGCCCAAAGCTTAGCTGAGAAGAACTGAGAGAAGCAGCAAGGAGGAGAGAAAAGATGAGCTTCAACAAATGCTTTGTCTTCAAGAAAAACTGTGCCATTAATCAGCTTCATTGATCCAACACAATATCGAGCATGGCATGGTGCAGACACTGAAGTGCACAATGATCCTGCAGTACAGTAAGTGCTTATTAATGTTGCAGACGGTCGCACTACAAACACAGGGTAACGATTAGTGGACAGTTCCATTATGTTCCAAAATACACAAGCATAGCAATGAAGAGCAATGGGAAGACAGACACACAGGACTAACACCCAACATGTAAAAATTTTCCTTTTTAAGTCATATCTGCTCTGTCCTGAGGGTTCTGGTGAAAGGCAGCAAAATAGAGAAGGCTGCAGTTCCAAGAAGATATCACGCAATTTTGATCCGCCCTGAGATGACTCCAGCACTCTGAATATCCAGTTACTCTTTGACCTAGATCAACTATGTTGTCCAGCCTAGTTTGCATAAACAGAATAAAATGACATCAATTTAAACTAATTCCAATTCATTGCTATATAGCATTTCTCTCAACAATACGATGCATATCGCTGAAGAACAGAAGGCACAGAGTAACATCGTGATAAAAGAAAGCATAAATGACTAAGATAGACAGCAGTTAGCTACTGTACTGGCTGGAAGTCATGTAGCATCTAAGGAGAGGAAAACAGAAAGCATCCAGGTCAAGGAATGGGATGAAAAATAAACCTCTGCAGGTTTGAGTACCACTCGCTGCCACCCTTCCTAGGATGAACAGCTACCTGCATTAGGTACAGTTTACTGTCAGTAAATGTATGTCCAGTCGAGGGTCACTGAATTCTGTTCTTAAAGATTGGAGGACCATAACCCTGGAAATCGGAATCCATTTCAACAAATGCAGATATGCCAACTAGAAACATTCAAGTGGGGAAAGGTCAAATTGTGAACAGCAAAAAGGAACAAACAACAAAGTGTGTGAGAAGCCAGGGAGATGCATCAGAAAATTAACAGTGGGGTGACATGAATAAGGGCGGTAATAGCTGATTATGATGCAATGTCTTACCTCTGGATATTTCAGCCTGAGGGTGCGGTGCATTTCCCGAAAGCGACTGTATCTCCGGAACACAGCCCATGTCTCATCTAGGACTGTGATCTGTTGGGGAGAGGAAACGGGAGCTGGCTGTGAGCAGGGCCTCAGCAAATTGCCCCCGTGCAATGCATGAGAGACCTGGTCTCAGACACTCGGGCTTTGCAAATTGTTACCTTTAAGACCATCCAAAATAGGAGGCGTGAAAACAAACAGAAAGGCATGGAGGTTATTTGTACGGTGCCCAAGTTATCAGTTCCTGCTGTGAACGAGGCGACGAGATCTCATGCATGCGAATCAGTCAATTATATAACAAAAACAGGGCCGGAATAATAGGCTTCCACAGAAATGTATTCACACAGAAAGATGAACAATTCTGATTGTATATGAAAGGGCAAATATACAAGTGCAGGAGATGCATAAATGCACCTCAGGGTTAATAAATGAATATTTGCAAATTGTTCCCCGGCAGAAATGTAAACATCCGACATAACTTCTGGGTGTGTCCTTGGCACAAGTTTCCTGCACGTGATCGAAGTCAGATCACAACTGCAGAGGAAAAGATACTGACAGAAAGCTCAGTGCATTGTATTAATGGAGCTGAAGGTGTAGTGGTTAAAGTAATTGCCTTTCCCTCCAAGGTCCCAGGCTCAAATCCCTTTTTTTGCTGCAGTACCCTTGATCACAATACTTAGCCTTAATACAGAAAAAATTTCTCCACTGCATAAATGGCTAAATCATTTTACATAGCTTAATGTACAAATGTATCTAAGTCACCCTGAACAAAAGCATCAGACACTGCAAATAAGTAAATAAATTTAAATTATTTTCATAATTACTCCCAGATGACAGGAATGGGGGGGTGACGAAACCAAACCAAGGTAAAGTTTTCCACTATAAATAAAAGCTTTCTAGCCAGACTATGGTTTCACTTTGAACTGTTAATGGGCCAGAAAGTTTAAAATATGACTTAAAAAGGGGGAAAAACAATAGTGCTGAAGTCTGATTTAACAATGGAAGCAAGATGAATGTTTCTTGCGATCAGAGATCTCAGCACTCGGTAATAAAGGCCAGCACAGACCTGCCATAAAGCCCAAGAGACGGGGCCCTGTATTTTACAAGTCCTGATAAATCAGGATCATGTGTTTTTAATTACGGCCTCTTTTACAGCCTTATCAGCCGAGACGGGGAGTTTCGTGTCTCTTTCTTCATCTCTGAATTAAGCACCGTTAAATAACCTGTGGAAATATTTGCACTATATTAGCCACGATATTATTTCTGAATTCAGGAAGGGAGCTGACAGAAAATGAAAACATAAATCCAGTCTTTCCATATACATTCATGTATCTCCGCTCTTTTGAAAATGATGGCATTAAATTATGATTTCTCATCCTTTTTTTTTTTTTTTTGTTATTCAATGGTTGGAGATGACAAGATTCCCAGCCAGTGACACAAACGCTAATTAAATGTCTTCAAGCTAGAGAAGTATATTTGGAAGAAAAGAAGCGCTTTTCACAGCCGGAGCTAAAATAATTTGATTTCTCAAAAGGTACCACTCCCACACTGACAGGCTCTGGTGCTGAAGAGGGGACTGATTGCACAGTATTGAACCTGTAATTCTGGGCCATGGACAGTGCTGCTCATCGAGGATGAACCTAGAGCACTCCTTTCCACTCTGAGCTTCCTGAAAGCACATTATTGCACCCCCTGTTGTCTGGGCAGCTCACCTTGACTTCAAATTCGTAGTGCTCATCTTTTCCCTGGCCACGCAGGACGTAACGCGGAATGCTGATCTTAACCGCATCTTTGATGCTGTCTGAAGTGGCTTCCAGAGGCCGTGACATTAGGCGCTACGAAGGGGGAAAACAGAGGGGATGGGAGATAAACAATGTGTTACTGAATAAGCCAACACACACCGATCAAACACATAAGTGCAAACACGACATTCTCCAACAGAGGCACACAGTGATAAAACTTATCACTCTACACAAAGGGAGATGGAGGGTAAACCAATCTTTGTGCTATCCAACCCAGGAGGTGCTCGGTGCACAAAGGCTTGTGGGAGCCTCGCTGCGCAAACACGTCACAGCTATGCATCACATAAAACCCAAACTTGCTCAGCTGCAACATGATCATGCTGCAGAATGCTGGAGAAAAGGCCTTGACTGCTGTTTGACGTGAGGATCATGTTAAGGAATGCCCCGGTGTAAAATCAGAACATGTCTGCATCCAGTAGAACTCACAGCCCTTTAATCACACATATGGGGGTAGACTGGAAACAGTTACAGAAGGGAAGGTGACTCTGGAAGTCACAGATTTATTGAAAGATGCTGAGATGCACACTCCAACATATGTGGAGAATAGGGATGCGGTGGGTTCTCATCCCATCCAGCATAGCATAAACACCCATCAGTCACACTCTGGGATCATAAGGGTTATATGGTAGCTTATGAAAATGATCGCACAGTTTTAATCCACTTTTCTGTGTTACCCTGCTGTGCGAACAAGCATCTTTCTCATATATGGTGATCTGCATTTAAACTCTCACTGAACCTTCAGGACTACATTATTGTACTTCACAATGACAGTGAAACCATAGAAAGAGAAAGATCAACAAGAGGTCGAGCTCTTCTTTTAAACATAATGACTGACATGAACACTAATCATTTGTGATTATTACAATATTACAGCAACCATATGAGGGCCTTATTTTAACAGCTTATTATAAGCTACAAAACCAAAGAACCATTTTGTGGGTGGGACCTTAATTTGGAAATCAGGGAGTAACCAGACGATGTCTGTGCTACATGTGGGAAAACACAAATCAAACATAGCGGTGGGCAAAAAACATTAATTGAGACAAAATTTTACCTCACATTGAGATAAATATAATTTTATATGGATGTGCAGTCTTTGCACACACGCACTGCACAGCAGGTGTTACAGCTGTAGATGGACCAGAAAATCTGGAGTCAGCAACCTACGATGTTAAATGTAACCCACGAAAATAAGAACATCTCACTTATTAATACAGAAGCTCATTTGCTGTAGTACAACACGCTGCCATTTCGATCAAGGCAATCGCCCACGTCTATTTCAGCAACGATAGAGCAATTCTAATTTGATTTTAAAAAAATGGCACTTGGTCATTTTGCTCAATGCTTCATTTCTTCAGTTGCACAAGATTGCAAAGGCAAAAAGCCCCTGAATCCACAAATGAACAGCGGCAGCAAGGCCACGAGAAAATGACATTTTCTCCACTAACGCTGCCGACTGACTGCGAAAATATTCGAGGGGAAGAAAAACTTAATAGCATTAGGAGACTCTCAAAATTTCAACCAACTTAGGAAGATTGGAAAATACATAAACAAATGCAAAATGATTTTGCTATACATTTATTAAAAATTACATTTGTTTAACTTTATTTCAACAAATCTGTTGTTTGGTAATTATAAAGTGTTTATCTCTTAGTTTAATCTCAACCTCTTATTTTTTGGGCATGGCTGTTAATTATTATCTGCTGAGTCCTCGATCAGACGTTTGACAAGTTATTAATCAGGAAGGCGGTCTCAGTGGTGGAGCCGAAAGTTAATTTCCACACTTCAGAGCGGGAGGATAAATTACACCCTGGTTGAGCTGGGACCGTTGCCACGGCAAACTCAGGGCGACTCGGGGTGAAGACGATCTCCAACGTAGCTGTGGTGGCACCGCTGTCTGCTAGTATGCAGCGGATGTCCACACGCCGCCGTAGCATCATGGCCTGGAAGTGGGCTCGCCGAGGCACCAAGGTGATGTGGCGTGTGACGGGATGGAACAAAGCGTCTTCCTCCACCAGGCCCACGTGACTGTCTGTGAGGAAGAACTGGTAGAGCGGGTGTGGCTGTGAACTGGGGGACACCACTGCCTTCACAGTGGTATAGAGTAGCAGTCGGACATCAGCCATAGGGGACTGCTCCTTGCCCATGTTGCAATAAACAAAATAGATAAGGTCAGCTAAGATCTTCTTGAAGTGGCAGCTGAGGCGACACTCGTTGTCCAGAAGAAGGTCTGTGCTTTTGGCCTGCCAATCCAGTGAAAGCTGCTGGAGGTCTCCACAGAGAAGAGGGTGGTCCAGGTGTCCGGAATCTCCAGCATCTGGGGACAGCGCTTGCACAAGAGCTCGGCATAGAGCCTGGCTTAGATATTTACTATGGGTGTAGACAGCCAAGATGGAGCCCTCTGTGGAGCCCAGGAGGCGGACGCTCTGTCCAGCAAAACCCATGTCAATCTCCTTCAGCTGTTGCAAGGGAAGCTCGTGGAGAACAATCAGCGTGAACTGCTCACTGCTGACCTCCATGGTGCAAGTCAGCGCATACAAAACAGACTCAAACAAAATGAGTAGGGCAGGTTGGGGAGCTGGCTGTGAGCATTTGGCCACCCTCAGCCAGAAAGCAGCAAGAAGCAGCTCTGTAGTGAACACATGCTGTGGCACCACCGAATGTAGGCATGCACGGAACCTCTGCAAAGACAGTGACTGCAGCTTCTGAAGGCCTGGAGTGAATTCCACCAGTTGCTGGCAGAACACCTCAACCCCGTCCCCTTGGTATGCGACCACAGAGCTCTCTGGTGACCCAAACTTCCCTACAAACTTGTCTGCAAGGGGGTGCACAACAGAAGGCATTTCTGAGAAGTGGTTAACTGTCTGACTGATATCTGGTTTGTAGGACATTTCCAGCTGAATGTGTGGCGTGAACGGCAGCTCCTTGATGGCGGTACAGATTTGGTTATACCAACCTCTTGCTGGCTGTATTTCTCTGTCTCTGACCTGTTGGATAACCTGGTAAGCGTCTCTATACATCCACGACAGTCTGCTTACTAAGGACCTCAGGCCAAAGTAGCCCCCTTCTAGATCCTGTGACACCAACTCCACTTCAGAAACGGTTCTCTGACCTGCGCATCTCTCGAGGGATACCTTCGAGATGACAGTGGGACCAAACTGGCTGTGTGTAGAGACCACGCCCACTTCCAAGTTCCTGGAGGGATCACAGGATGAGCAACATTTCTTGGTCTTCAGGTGCTCTTCACTGCCTGTGGTTTTGTCCTCGACCAAAGGACGGGTGAGCTGGAGGCGGGGTTCGGTGGGTAACAAGGTCCCTGCGGGTGCGCTGTCGTTTGCAGTGACGCCTTTGCTCTCGTTAGCCAGAGCCCACGGGGCACTGAGATCCTTACACTCAGATCCATCAGCACCACAGACTTGGGCCGTGGGACTGTCCTGGCCCCTGCGTGGGCTCTCTTGGCACACCTCTACCATTGCCCCACACTCGCTTGATTTATGAGGTGAGAGATCGGCACCCTCCTTGCAAGCTTCGGTCCCCTTCTGAGATCCTGGCTGGCCGCCACGGTGTCCGGCCCCCCACCGGCGGGGCTCATTAAGGCACCGCGGGCTCTCCTGCTGTCGAGTGCTGTGCCCTGCACCAGCACCTGGGGCCACGGCACTCTCCACTCCAGGGGCAAACAGGAAGCTAGGCTGCAGCACAGACTCATCTTTTCGCTGTATAGAAAGAAATTGGAGGTGCTTTGACTTAAGATGGCTGATACCTGCCAATATTATAATTACTTAGTCTACTTTTGATCATTAAACTTGAGATGCATTTCTATTTCACCATCCACCAGGGTTATGAAAATTAAGCCATAATTGGAGAAAAAAATTAAAGCGATGTGAATTGAGACAGCAATTAAAAGTAATTTTCATGAGGAGTATAATTGCTTGACAGAAAAAAGAAAACAGTTTGCTTTTTAATGCCTTCCTTTTTTGAAGCTTTGAGAAACAAAGCTCTTTAAGATCACCTCAGCTTCATGCTGAGAAGAAAGAACACCCAAAAGATGTCTGTTTGGATGCAAGAGGCATTTATTAACTAAGCGTGAACACAAAGCATAACTGCATCCTCATGAGCGCAGCCACCAAATGGAACTCGCTCGATGTTTGGCGGACTTTAGACAGGATTACTGCGTTTTCATCGGCAGGCTGCGTGTCGCTTCAAAGCTCTCTGAGCACGAAAAGGCTGACGCATAGGCGCTAGCTTCCTGCGGAAAGTTTGGAAAATGGCAAGAACGTCAACATGGGGGATAATTTCAGAACCCCCCCCCTTTGAGAGGGTTTACCCCAGCGGACAACAGTTGACACCGTGCCCTTCGTCGCAGGGTGAAAAAGCAAAGAACAACTTCTGGATAAATAATTCATTCAGAAGAAAAATTAAATGTAACCGCTTTAAATGCCGACGAGCCTTATAATTTACACTTTCAACAAAACTTATTTGTTCTGACAGTTTTTACTGCCACCTATCTAGAATTCTGCCACGTTTGCCAACAACAGCTCTATTAAACTAAATTAGTACTTCACGGAGAAAAAAGCAATGTATTTAGGAGACCATTTCTGGAAGTGAATCTTGTTGTTTTTCTAAAAATGAAACCGTCATAAATATCTGATGGTAAAAAGTAACAGCGATTTAATCAACGTACTTGTTTATTTGCTGTCACTCAGCATGCTGAAAATTCATTAAATGGAACCACTGTAAAAGTACATTTTTATTAGTCATACATTCTATTACTTCCTACAGGGCAATTAATTTTGTGGATGTAGAACAAAATAGGAATGTGAAGCAATTAAATGAGTCTAAAAACATATTTGTTTCTGCATGTATGGTGATTTGCTCACTAAAATAAACATTTCCTGAGCAAACAGGCCTGCAGTGCCACCCCTGACTGGCACTTACAATTTGCACTATCATGTTCTTATAGCAGTGAAACCATGGTTGTGTTTAGGACAGAGCGTGACTGTCTTGGTGTGGACAAATTATGTGAAATCTGTGTTGAACCACCAACTAACACGTTCACAAGGCAAAGAAGCAATGAAAATTAGGCTGCCTAAATTTTTCAATTGGGAAAAGATGTCCAGTTACAACAGTTTGCTGTGTTCAGAATTTTTTTGCAAAAAAAAAAAAAAAACCCTCAAAACTCTTGAGGTCGCAAAAGCACTGTAAACATTTATAACTGGCATTTCCATCTTAACATCCTAAAAACAGTGACAGGTACGTGTACTCCTATGCAAAATGAAAAGCTTACCGAAATTTGCCATACAAAGTATACCTATTCTCCAATACATGTCCTTCTTATTTATATTTTCTGGACAGAACTTGATTTTTTTAAACCAAAAATTTGCTTTAAGTTCAGAGCTTATGTAAAGTTTTTTAGCCTAACCATGTACCAGCTTCATCTTGAAATACAAGTTTTTATGCAAAGGCAGCTAAAAGTATAATTTAGGAGAAAATGATTTATGTTTTCCAGCTGAACTGTGTATAAAAACTCCACATGTGTAACATATTGTTATGTTGAAACACAATATGTACGTTGCTTGTATTGTCCCTACGGTGTAACTGTAGCATCTGGTCTGCAATAATGTCTAATTGCACCTGTGCTCATACCGGGTAACATACTACACCTTCTACTGAAAACCCATCATAATGTCCAAACAGCGAGTGAAGAAATGTTGACTCGCCTACTGAATGTGAGTGAGGGGGATCTGCTGTGTTGTGTCCAAATGTCACTGCTAAATATCTGCTGCCGTACAAGGAGAAGAGAGAGTGAGAATGTTGATAGTTTGTTAATTATGAAGGAGTTTCACATCACTTTAGTGATATTTAGGGAAATTGGTCGGTGTTTTCTTGGGGGGTGAAATGGATTATAATTTTTTGCATTTAAAATAATGGGAAATAGGTTCACTCTTTAGACATTTTCCCATTTTAAGTCCAGTTTACAGGAAAGGATTAGAAAGGTAAACCAGCAGACATGTAGGTGTGCTTCTAACATTTGGTGTGATGCAGCTCTGTGAGTCAGCACTTTGATCATTTAAGTAGAATTCTGAACTGTGCGGTGAGCCAAGATGTAAATTAAGGTCAGTCACTCTGTCATATTTTTATTTGTTGTTCAGGCAGAAAACTTACTATGTTTTGGATATTCTGGAATTTTGAAGGTGTGATTTTTTTGGCGGGGAATTTCATGCTTCATTCTCAATACCAGCGGCTTAATTGAAAATCTGGTTGCTCAGTCTATAGAGATGGTGTAAAGCTCATTTTTTCCCCATTAAGCATCAGGGTGTTTATGATATTCCCCAGCCCATCCATGTCCTGTTTGATTTCAGCATGCAGCACCCCACTCACCCAGGGAATCACCAGGTTTCAACCCAGATCCAATTTGCATGTCTGTGTTAATATTCATCAGAAGTGATCGGCCATGATGCACCAGAGACTGTTCTCTTTATAATCTCTCCCAGCAGGACTCCACTTTGAGGACCCCTGGGTATGGACAAACTCGCATTCTCACCTCGTACTTCATCTTCCGTGCATCGACGGTGCTGGACAGATTCTCCTCTTGCTCTGTCTGTGAAGAGAAAGCAGTCCACTTAGTCTGAGAACCACAAGCGTTCACTAATATTCATACAGATTCATATACGGGCATATGTAGCAACATGTGTTCCAGCACTCCATGCAAAATCAGCAGACCAAAATGACAGCAAGGAGTCATTAGGAATTGATACATTTGCTGGAATTAAAGGTGTGCAGTTAGCTTGCACTTGTCCCCTACTCAAAACATGTGTTACAGTTGAACAGGTGACTTCAATTGCTCTTTTTGTGTGTGTGTGTGTGTGTGTGTGTGTGTGTGTGTGTGTGTGTGTGTGTTACATTGCTCTGCTGTACAGACAAGTTAAAATGTAGAAAGGTAGTGCAATGTATAAAACATTGTAAGTCACCTTGAATAAAGGTGTCAGCTATAGGTTTCCTCCTACTTACGAACATAATGCATTCCTGGAAATTGGCTCATAATGTGAAATCTTATAAGTTGGAAATATAATTACCATTATGGTGTGAACATCTCCTTGTTACTTGTAAACAGGTTAAAATCAGACTCAATTGGTCAAACTTGGTAAAAGGTATTAAATAATTTTACCTGTATGTGCAAAAACTTCTAAGTTAAAGACTTGTATCTAGTGGGACACCTGTACAAGTTAATCCTTTCATACCACTTTGGAGAAAAGCATCTGCTAAATGAATAAATCTGAATGTAAATGTAAACAAAAAGCAGCACTAGTTTGACAAAATTGTGTGTCCAATTGGAGGGCATGCAGAAAAGTTGATGCTGTATTCCAGCTGTATTTTGCTTTATGTCTTTATCATGCAACTAGAGCCCTGCATCTTGTGTGCCAGTGTAAAGAAGCTACAGTCCCTCCTGGGGGTCTTCTTCACTCAGCACAAGGATCCTGTTTTACATGTGGACCTATTTTCTGAATGTAAAGACTAATGCCAGTGAAATCATAGGCACACACGGTGGTGGGGGTGTCATTGTTAAACGTATTCTATTCCTACAATTAAGCACCATCCTTGTGTAGAAACACACTTCCAGTAAGTAGAATGCAAGGGTTTCTGCAAGTATTTATCTGTACGCGGTCTTGATTTGCCTGTGAGATTATTCTCTGTGGTGCAACAAAAGGGTGTGACGCATCCTGCAGGAGAGTCTCATACTGCTTCACATTTTAACTGTCACTTTAATTTCTGGGTCCCAAGAACACAATGTTCTGCATGATCAGCTCAAAGAAATGAATTATACTGTGTGTGATAAGAGTACGAGATACTCGGTTCCACGCTGTGGGCTGGATGTTTATCTCCAATGTGAGCTGCTCAATGTTCTGATATCTCCACTCTTTTATACACGACTCACACCCTAAAGATTGTTCCCGTTCTCAGCTTGAGAAGGTGGCCTCACAAATAGTTTCACAGGGGTGACTGCTGGGACATGCAAACCTTTGTTGTGTCCGAGGAGAGCGACACCTCATCACTGTGGTCCCCATTGGGAAGATTCAGCTTGTGAAGTCTCCTTTGTACTTCTTCTTCAATGTAAGCGTTGATCCTGTTCCAGAAAGATGACAAAGGCTAAAGACTGCACACATTTGTAATTCTGTTACAGTCAAAGAAAAAGAAAAAACACATTTCTTAATGATATTTACATGGGGTGCAAAGCAGAGCAAAGCAATTAGGTTTATATTCAAACACACACTGCCGGGCTCTTTAATTTGAAAGGCAGTTTTAATTATTTGGCACGGATTGACACTAGAGACTTCAAACTGTTTGCAGGCAGACTCAGCTGCTAAACGCCTTTCTTCCCAAAATCGTCTATTAGACTTGAATAGGAAAGAGTGCCAATATCTGGGCAAGATGACAGCCTCTCAGACGGCTGGGAAATTAAATGGAAAGCGCGCAGGTGGACCTGTGGATGTCTGAATAGGAGAAGGCTGGATTAGAGCTTTGCGAGAGCCTCAAACACACCTGTCATCTGTGATGGGGAGCATGCCGGGCAGGCCATGGCTAGGGCTCACTGGGGAGCTGCCAAGGACAGACTTCTCGTCTCCGCTGGAGTGCCGGCTCCTGTGGCCACCCTCGCTCTCTCGGATCCTCTGCTTGAGCTGCTGGATCTCCTGCTCCAGCCTGGAGACCCGAAGGGAAGCAAGGTATGAACGCAAAAGAGAGGGAGAAATAACAGCTGAGATAGTGAGCGGAGGGCTAGGAGCTGCAGGAAGCCGTGTGTGAAATTAACGAGGGAGGGGTCGATACTTCCAAGATACCTCCTCTACGGGCCCACAAGACAACCACCACCATGCAATCCCTTTATAGCCATTAAATTCTGAGCGCTTGATCTACCCCAATGCCTAACATTGGAGTAGAGTTTGTGTCGAAACATTTCAAACAATCAATTAGAGGAAATTTGCCACAAAGAGTGTGCTCGCTGCCATGCGACCTGCAACGCTGTACTCTCTCCACATGTACACAGTCGCTTCCACTGTTTGCCCAGGTAATAAAGGATGAAAGATTAGTAGGAGACAAGCTACAGGGAGCGCAATTTAAACTGTATTCCAATTAGAATCTGACACTGGTAATTAGACTAGAGCCCAGACTGCTGCATTTCCATACTTGTGCTTTCACTTGAACAGGAAACTATTTCTCTCTGCTGATTTACCCCATTCACACAGTGTTAAATTTTGGATTACCTTTGGAAAGTCGATAAGCCTAATTTTAATTAACCTTTTCTCAGAGAAGGCATTTTTTTCCAGGCATTTTAGTCAAACTGTTTTTAACTCTAGCACTGGCCTATAAGGGTCAATACTAAAAAAAAAAAAAAATTTTTAAAAAAATTAACAATTCATTATTTCACTGTAAGAGGCAATAAATTCAAGGTCAAAGGTCAAGATGGACCTTAGCTGCCTTTACCATGACCGTTACCCGGCAGTGCTCCAGCCATTTAGATGTTCACAACCCTTAAGGACCATAAACTGTACTGTAATCCTCTTTCTTCTTGACTTGATGGCTGAAATTACTGGGGGCTGCATCATTCATGAGTAATAAGTTTTCATATATGGCTTTGGGGATAATAGTCACTGTTGCTACCAATGTTATCTATAAGCTAAGATGGTAAGCAAATAAACTAAATTAATACAGCTAACATTTTTAGTGCTTTCAGAGGCAGAGATATGCAGTTTGCATAAACGTAATATTTTTTTTTTTTATTTGGTGCTGCAACAATTTATTCTTTTCACGTTTCAGAAATGTGCAATTTTATTTGCACAAAAGCACTTGCACAGACTAATATCTTAATCACAAAGGTATTACTAAATACTATTTTTCTACCAAAAACTAACTCTAAATGAAAGCGTTCTGCTAAACAAAGATTAAAATTTGGGATTTATTCATAAAACAGTTAACCTACTTAATAGCCCATACACATAAAATAATACAAGTACTAAATTTAATCTATTGAATGATATGGAGAGTTAATCTCACACAGACTTGTAGCTGTAGACAAGTCAAAATGCAGCTAGAAAGCGGTACTGGAGTTGTCCACTACTGATGAACAAGCCCTGGAGGTTAACCTTACAACTGAAGCATAATTACCCTTTAAAATAACAGGGATTAAAAAAACCCTTTATTTACATGTCAGTGTTTCACTCCAAACCTCCAGTTGTGACAACAGGTGATGCCAAAGAAAAAAAAAAGCTTAAAGCAAATTCCTTTTCTAGAATGTAACTCACATACCCAAAAAGGCTGCAGAATCCTGACCTGAACCATATGGATTGCTAGAGCTTGCATCTGTCAGCGAAGAAAGCAGAAAGTAACACTAACAGCACTTCTGTGTGTGCTTTCATATCCAAATGTGAGATATCACCTGTTCTTTAAAAACAAAACACCAGGTGTGCATTCCAACAACTGAAAATACAGTCACAGTTTGAGCACTTGCATGTAAACAAAATTTTTACATTTTCACGTGTGAGAAGATTACTACATTAAGAAAAAAATGATCAAATTTACTGGACCTTTTCTTTAAAAAAAAAAAATAATAATAATAATAATAAAAAAAACGGAAAAAACATAGAAAAAATACGTTCCGGAAAAATAATCTATCCTTATGAACAAAACAAGCATGACAAATTTTGGGTTTGTGAGGGGTGAGTATGTGACATTGTGATACTAGCAAATAACATTGTGGCTAGCACAGGGGCTAACAGGAGCCCACCTTTCTCGGTCCTGCTCCAGCACACGGTGCTCAGCTTCTAGGGTTGACTGTGAGGGCCCCAGGCCAGACAGCTTGCGTCTCTGTTCCTCGATCTCCAGTTCCAGGGCAGAACTGCGGCGAAGGGCTGAATGCCGCCGTTCAAGCCTTGCCACCGCCTCCTCCAGTGCCTCACGCTGCTGCTTCTCCCGTGACTCCAAGATCTCCTTCTCCTTGCGGCGCACCTTTTCCTCTTGGCGGGCCACGTTAGCCGTGAACTCGTAGGTGTCCCGCAGCTGTTGAAGCTGGTCGGCACTGGCACAGTACACCGAGAGTTGTTCTTCCTTCTCCTCAATCTCCTTCTCCACCTGGTACAGGGCATTATCCAGGCCTGGTGGCCCACGGTCTAGGAGCTCGGCCACACGTTGGTGCTCCTCAGCCACTGCAGGAAGCCGGGTCTGTGTCAGGCGCTCCAGCTGTCGCTCCTTGTACCGAAGCCACTGCTCTGCCTGCCAGATACGCTCCTTCTCCTGAGCAAGCTGGGTTGCGTCCGGTGACCCTGGCTCAGGTGGCTCCCTCAGCTGCCTCTGGTGATCCTCATGGGCATGGAGGAGGACACTCAGGGCCTTGCGCTCACTGAGGACTTCTGATTCCAGTCGCTCCTTCTGCCGCAGCAGCCCAGCATGCAGGCCGCTCAGCTGCTCCAGCTGAGCCACCTTGAAGTCCACGTAGCAGGCCTTGGCACTGCGCACCTCAGCATGCTCCTCATCACCGTCAGGCCGTGCCTCCTTGGCCTTGAGTAATGCCATGCGGATTCCCTGTAGCACGGCCCGATCCTGTTCTGCACGCTGCACGTCATCTGTTCGTAGCAGGCCCATGCTCTCCTGCTTCTCACGCAGTTGCTCCTCCAGGCGTCCCACCAAGTTGCGCTGCTCGCGCTCCTGCTCCTCAAGTCGCCGTTTTTCCAATTCCATGCGCACAGCCTGCTCGTCTCGCTCCCGGCGCAGCTTCTCCAACTCACGGAAGATCTCCATTTTCTCTGCGCGCTCTTTGAGATGGGCCTCACGCAGGCGCTCCTGCTCCTCCTGGGTAGAGCTGAGCCGCTCCTCCTCGCGTCTCCGGCTGCGCAGCTCCAGCTCCTGCTGCTCACGTAGGCGCTCCTCCTCAAAACGTTCCTTCTCGGCCAGCAGGTCACGCAGCCGGCTCTCAATGTCCTGGCTGCGACGCTTCAGGCTTTCTTCCTGCCTACGGATGCGCAACTGCACCTGCTCTGACTCCTTGCGCTGTGACTCCACCTCTTGCTGAATGCGCTCCAACTCAGCCTTCTCGTACCTCTGCTTCTCCTCCATCTCCTTGATCAGGCGCCTAAATGTCAGAGAGAAGACGGGCCATCTGCGGTTTGAGGCCTAAATTCAACACTTCAATACAAGCACATGGAAATGTGACAAAGTGTCACATGAACACTGCGGTATGTTTCAGCTACAGGAGCAGTGTACCCCTGCCCTTTGGGATTTTATACCTTTTATTTTCCAACTTTTCAAGCTCCTCCCGCTGCTGTCTTTCAAACTCCAACCTGGCAAAAGGATACAGAAACTTCTGTCAAATATCAGAAATGAGAGGTTATGCAAGCAAGTGGAAGGTGGGAGAAACATGCAGACAGCAATGGCCAAAGCCAGCAAATGGAATGACGGGTTCTATGCGACACTTGTGAAACTGCTTACAAAGCCTGCCTGTAAGAAAGGGTCATGTGAACTCTTTTCAGAAAGTGATGGTTGCTGTAATGGTGGGGGTTAAGATTAAGAAGAAGAATGACAAAACCAACATGATGAGGTGTTGCAGAACGCGTGGGTGGAGATCCAGAGCCCTCTGGAGAGGAGTTAGCATGCAGCGAATACATAGCAGTCACCTCAGAGATGTGGTGGTTCCTGTACCTGAGACATATTGGCCCCTTTAAAGTGAAGAAACTGTGGCGAGTGGTCCGGAGAGAGCAGAGACACACAGCCGTTAAGATGGGTCAGGGGCCAGGCTTCCACACCTGCTCTTTAGACCCTTCTAGAAGGAACAGAAGCCTCATCTGCGTGACATTAAACTGACCCAGAAGAGCCTTCATTAACAATGCCTGCTCATTTGGCAGATTCTCTTATGCGAAGGACTCGTAGAGCCCAGAATGCATAGGTGGTAAAATTATTGCATATTAAGATCCCGAGGCTTGTTTAATTTAGCTGTAAGGCTAACAAAATATACCCACAGACACAAGGGAAGTGCTAATATGAAAATCATGACACATCTTTGCTCAAACCAATTTGGCAAAGGAGCTAATGAACACAGTAAAAACTGCCTATTTATCTGTCCTACAAATAAAAACTAGTGAGCAAGACCATCACATTTATATGGTAAAGACCAAGACATGTTACAAAATAAGCATTAATCTGTGAATGTCAGAGTACACAGAAAAGACAAACAAACAATTACAACATAAGGTATGTTAAAGTCCCTGTGGTTATGTAGAAAAGAAAAAAAAAAAAAAAAAAAAAAAAAATCCTGCATCTACAGGCCCAAATACATTGTGGCCAAAAACTCAACATACAGCTGCTGGTAGACCACACAAACCATCAGCATGCAATTCCAAAAAAAAAAAAAAAAAAACTGAAAGAAAGGCTCTCTTTAATAACCAGCTGAGGTCCCCACCGCTAATCTCCTGGCAATAAGGGCTGAGCAGCGTGTTATCTCCCCCTCCACCAAAGATGTATCATGCTCTCTCTCAGCTATCTGGCTCCGTATCACCGTCATCCCCGAGGGACATTAATTCTGTATGACTCCCCATATATTTGTTTCTGCTGTTCTCCATTTCCAGGAATGGGATGGGACTACAGAGGCCCTCTTTTATCCAAAGAAATTGCATTTCAGTCTGAGACCAGCGCCTGCTGGAAAAGAAGTTAAAACGATAACCAGTCCTATGGAACTGGGCTTTGGAGTTGACCATATGCTGATCTTGAGGATATGGAGACTTTGACGGCCAGTCAAGTCTTTAGTTAACCAACAAGACCACCTGATACATACTTGATTTTTTTCTTTCCTCCTCAAGTATTGCATGATATGTCAAACCCCTGAAGTCAAAACTCTACTTTAATGGAATTGTCATTATTTAATTATACTTAAAGATATCTACAAGTAGAAAAAAAAATATTATTTTATGCAAAAGAACTCATGCCCATGCAACCAGACATGGAAAAACAGACTGTCTGTTAGCTGCATAAGCTTCATAGTTCAGTTTGAGGGTAAAATTAACATGGATATTAAAAGGAAAAAGGTGAACTCTTTTGCAGATCAAGTGAACAAAAAAAGCTGCTGAAAATGTAAATACTGTTTCTGGCCTGAGGAGAAGGAAATGTAAAAACTGTTGTTGCCCCTGACATGTGTTGTACCTTTCTCATGTAAGTTTCATGAACTGAAATCCTTCAGACCTTCCCCCCAACCAACAGGGTTAACCCCCTGTATAAGCGTGCAATCCAAAACCTTCCTCCACCCAGACACTGTTGAAGATTACTGTTACCAAAAAACTTGCTCCTACACTACTGGATAGTCACTCAAAAACATTTCTCCAACTCCCACCCAACTAAACTAACATTTTAAACCTTTCTTCCACTGAAGAGGATCACAACTTTAAACCTTGATCCCACTCAGCTGGATCTCCTCTCTAAACCTTTCTGCTCCTAAATAAGATCACCACCATATTTCTTTATACTACAATCTGGGGAGAAAAAAAAAAAGTCAGCCAAAAAAGCCCAGTTCCTCAGGGACATCCTACATCAAATCCCACGGACACTAGAAAAGAAATAATTACTGTATTAGTGGGCCAGCTGAGGACACTTAGAGCCCTGATGTGCCAATGATAGAGGGCAAAGACATGGCATCAACACTCTGTTTGAGGTATACATTGTTGTCTCTGTGCCATGTTCATTTTGACCCAGGAGACGACGTATAGCAGGAAACAAATTAATGATAAATAATAACCAATTAAAATGTCCAGTTGGACCTGTGAACCTGTGCTAATGTGCATGGTATGTTGCTTGGTAGAAACAGTGAGAGTTTTACAGCCTTTCCAGCACACATACAAACGTTCAAATGCTGCAGGACATCAGTTCTAAACCAGCACTGTTTACAAACTTGCTGAGTACAGCCAGAAATTTGTGTTCTGCTTTCCCCATTCATTACTTTCCAGACTTGAAATTAAACTTCTAGGAGAACATGCTGTTTTACAGGGAAAAAAAAGCCCAAAGCAATGCTGGCCTAATTTAATAATTATCATTATTTTTTATCCTTCCAAATCCATTACTTCCACACCTCCTGCAACCTAAGCTAAAAGTTTTAAGATACTATGGAAGTCCTAAACAGAATACAAAAATCTGCCAGTTGAGTCACCCATCTGTCAATAATATGTCATGAAACCACAACTGTATCAATCATAGATCAGGTTAAAATCCAAATTGGTCTGCACAGTAAAAGCAGAGTAAACAAAATATTTTGTAAGCATAATCAGTCTGACAAAATGACAATAATAACTTGGGACACTAGTATTATGTATAATGTAAATTCTCAAGGCTGCAGTACATCTATCCATGTGCCGAACTTCGACTGCCTGACTAAAACCCCTCCCAGCACCCAGAATCTAAACATGACTTCAAATATGTCCTAAATTTGTCTCACAAGAGGAACACATCAGGAAGAGGGGGAACAAACCCCAAACCCCCTGCAATGTGCCTGCCACCCCTAGCCGCAAGCTGCGCTCAAGGTTACCCAGCCACTGCAGCCCTAAATCAGGCCTGTCGCACGGCAGGAGGGTTTGGCAGAGAGGTCATTCCATCAGACACCCGCAAGCGGTTTCAATTAAGACTTCCAATCTATTACTCCTTCTGTATGTGGAGGGTTTCTGCTCAGAAAGTGGTAGGAATAAGAATTAGCCAAAGCACACAGAATGAGCCTCAATAAACTCAATGTGACATCATCACGATGCCTCGCTTTACTCTCTCACAGACACAGAAAAAACAAAATGCAGACATAGGAGAAGACACACGCGCGTGCGCGCGCGCACACACACCTACAAACAAATCCTTAGGGCCACGAAAAACAGTACTATTGAAAAACACTACAGAACCATAAACATCTTTGTTCCTTGCACATACTGCTCATTTTCTCACTCTTCACGCAGATTTGTATACATAATTGATTGCTAATCTTTGCAGTTCACAATTTAAATGGGACAGAGCTTTAATAAAGTAAGAATTCCTCACACTTGGAAATATATGGGATTTGTGAGGAGATGAGGACTTGAAAGGAGTTCTGAACTCTCACTAAAACTGACATGGAAAAGTAAGGTGTGAAGAGAGGGAGACGGGGGTGGGGTAGGGTGGGGCAGGGCGGAGCAGGGCCGGCCCAAAGGTTGAGCACGCAGGGAGCTTCAGCGTATTGTTGCGTTCATGCTGGGTCTCATAGGCTGTACTCACCCTGGGTTATACAGCATGACTGCTGACAGGTTCTCGCAAGACTTAGACAGGTCTGTCATGGACAGGCTGAGGGAGGACAGTAGCCCACTCTGGAAAAGTGTTAAAACAGTTTAAAAAAAAAAAAAAAAAAAAAAAAAAAAATCACAGAGAGATCTGCAGGAGTGAAACATACATCAACACATCAGGAAAGTGGACAACAAATGGGGCAAACTTCTCCGAGTTGTCTGAGTTCTCTGAATGTATGAGTTACTCCTGCAGGACAGACAAGGTCTCCTGCCAAAATCTATGTATGTACAATTGAATTCCCCCCTCCAGACAACAGAAGGCCAAATCTTTCAAGAGGAGCAGCAAATTCCGTTCTTTGCGAGCAGTTTTGGCTGATACAAACAACAATAATATACAGCTGACCTTTCAACTGACAGCCAGGATTGAAATAAGGCATCAGTCTGAAATGGAGTTCAGTGATGTGTAGAGAAAATGAAGAGAAACCATCATGGCCTTCTCCTTGTGCACTTAAAAGTGCAGGTGAACATATTTCTTTCAGGTGAAATGTAATCATACCCATGTGTATGGGACAGGGAGAAAAGACGCCATTATAGCTGTGACAAATAAATTCTGCCAATGCAAGTAAGTACAATCAGTGCAGGCATAGACTCAGGGCTAGCTATCAATTACAGAATCAGCCTATGAATTTCCTTCTGGTACTCTATGGTACTCTGAGACACAAGCTGCACAAATTATACAGATATTGTAACTACATGCAGCACTGACATATGAACTCAACTGGGACCAGAAACTTCTTTTCTGTTCATCAGTATTTTTCTCTGGTCAGTTTCTGTAAAAATGTCAAACATACTGTACACATAAGTGAAAACACTTTGCAAAACTTCTTATATGAATAGTTACAAATTTGAGTTCCACTGAAATTAAAACTACTGACTGAAAATATAAACAACATGTCTACAAAGTACACTTCAAAGATGATTGTTGATCAATTCATCCCATAAACAAGTACATTATTTTACATCTTTTTACTAATTAGTGACAATCAGGAACACAATACAATTGAATTTTTGTGGTCTCACTTCTATTCAGAGTAGATGGCAGTAAAGAGTGTCTATCAGCTGGCTATGTAAATACAGGCGAGTATCAGTCCTAAACAAATGTTATTAATAAATAAGTGTTAAGTTATTCAAATAACTAAATACAATGAAATGCTTGTTTATTTAAACATTTGTAATTGGAAGGGCCAATATGGATAAACATATATGTGTAATCAAGCCCAAGCTTATTAACCATTTGACAAAGAATACTAAATATATATTTAGTTTTTCCACTCTAACATTCACATGACACTCTTGTCATTCCGTTTTTATATGGCAGCAGCTATTGTATGTATTCTCTTAATAAAACTTGTAATCTCTCCCAGGTCACAACCCTGATTCCCATAGGAATGATCCACTGACCATACTAATGAATTAATTTCACTTCATGTCAATGATAAAACCAAGAAGCTGAGATGCCCAGGCTGGGTGAGAGTCCAACAGGGAGGTGAGATGAAAGCTGCAGCACTGAGACTTTCTCCTCCCTAATACACAAGCTGGGCCTCAACCACCTGCTGACACACAATTACCTGCAAAACCAACAGCATCTGGACACCAGGTCATAAAACAATGTTCTGAACCATGACAGTTATTCAGGCCTTTATGAGGAAAAATGCTCTTTACTGCATATCATTTAAGCCATTCCAAAACAAATAAATAAGAAAACAAATAAAAAAAAACAGACACAGACAAATCAATCTCAATGAATGCTCTTTTCCAAGAGAATTTGCACAGAAGGGCAGCTAGCATCTCTCTTGCACTCTGCTACAGGTGACCAGTGGCCTCTTAGGGGGAAGTCTCACCTTTCTTTTCTCCCTGAGCTTGGCAGCTTCTGATGGATGGTTGAACCGGAACATGTTGGTCCTTCCCAACAAGATGACGGCACCTGGGCAGACCAAGAAGAGTGACAGTTGCACATTTAACAGAACACCCAAAATACACACCTGGCCAGGCAGAGAAGCCAAGCAGTTAAAGTCACCTTGAACCAAAAACATCAAAAAACACCTGGTTGGACTGAGAAGCTCATTAGCTAGAGGCACTTCTGGTGACACACCTGGAATGTGAGTCAGTTCAAAAAGAGCCAGGTTCAGTGAAAACCAATATCTGCCAGTGAAGCTCATTCAGTACTCACCATGTCAATTCTGCATTAACTGTGCCCTGGACTAACTGCTCAGTGGTTTTATTTTGGTTATAAAACAGCACTCGAGATGCACTGGAGTGCAACAAAGCACAGGGATGCTGAATGGGTCTAGATGGTGCAGGAGCTCAGCATCTTTACTGTGTGCCTCTCTTTTCTCGCTTTGAGCAGCACATATTAATCCAATCCTGCCGCTATTAATGACTTCTGAAGAGTGACAAAGCACCCAAAAGGACGAAATCTGACGGATTTCTGCCGCTGCAGAGAAAAATTGCCCTGGATGTAGCCGTTTCTAAGGGGGATATTGGCTAAATTGAAAGTGTTATAAAAGGACCTGGCATGACTTGCCTCTGTGATACGTTTCCCAGCCCTTCCCTTTTTATCTCACAGGCCTGGTGAGAATAGATTACGCGGGTGGCAGACACGACGCCATTCTCTTGGGGCAGCCAAAGTCTGAGCGCCTCTCTCCTTAGGAAAGGTTAATCCTCCTCCCTCTTGGGCCCTGCGGCGCTATCAGCTACATCGGACAATTAACCACCAGCCAGGACTTTCATAACCGATGACTAACAAGACCACACTGAAGACACACTGAGCCCATCCAGTCCCTCTGGCACATATAAGGGGCTTCCCATGGTACCATGGTTGTTTGCCTACACACTATGCCTACACACTATGCAGTCTTTTAGGAGGAGCTTCTATCCACAGGCCATAAGGCTCTTGAACCTACCACTATCCTCAAAACCACGCACAGTGTCCTGTCGATTCAGTTTGCATTTCACTGTATGGCATACCTGGTTACCATGTATGTGACAAATAAATCTCTTTGACTCTTTGACTACAACAAGGCGACACTCCAAGAAACATCACTTATAAAAATATATTGCAGAAGCAGCAGACCTCAAAGGGTCCATGGAATCCAAGACACAGTAAGTGCAGTCATCACCTTGATTGAGCTGGCAGGGTGCTACCGCTTGAATGCCGTTAACTGAGCACTGGGCACCGTTGAGTGGAATTAGGGTCACTTTCCCATTGAGGTTCTCAAACACGCAGTGCTCGCTTTCCAGATCCAACCCATGGAGAACTGACACAGGAAGAAATTTGGATTCAACACTCAAAAAGAACAAAAAGTAGGTGACTCAGAAAGAACAGATGGAAATTGAGTCGTTCCACATCACAATTTTCCAAAAAAGGTCTATATGAGTCTCACTTACCAATGTCCTGCTCCGTGGTGGAGTCATCTCGGCCAACGTAGGTCCTTCCTTCCTAAAAAGAGACAAAGCACACAGCCAGCTATTAAACTAATCCAACACGAGTACGCACGGACGAGTCATACCCACACATCACTGTCTGACACACGCCTTTCCAAGCTGAGGCAAGCTGCAGCGTTTCCTTCACTTGTGCTCATTTTTATAAAACCATCCTTACCTTTAAATGATATAGGATAATTCCTGTGCTAAGAAGATCATCATCAATTCCAATTAAATGGGGCAACTCAGAGTCCAGAACAACTCCTATCCCTTCCTTTCTCAAAGCAAGGGTTTCTTCCTGTAGAAAGAGAAAGACAAGATGAAAACTCCACGAGACCTGTGACACACAACAGTTTCTTAGAACAATTGCCAGTTATCTTGCTCTAAAAGGATTTTTTTTTCTGAATTCAAGGAACTGCAGAGAAGTTCATTTTTTTTTAAATAACCTTGAAGATTCCTTTACAGCTTGCATATTTATTTGCTGTCGTCATTAACAAGAACAAGGGTCGCAAAGAACGAATATGCTGAAAGTAGGAGTGAAAAATTGAGGAAAAATGATGAGCACTACAAAGCAGCACAATGCTCCCTTAGACAGTGAAAGAGTTTTCCTTGCATAACAGTCTATTCCAGTAGGTATCACCGCACTGGCGGGCACAGAAACGCTTTACCTGTGGGCCACTTCCATGCTTTGATGTTTTGTTCACACTAGTTACAAACTTTTATTTGAAGAAAAGGAGGCCCACACTGGATTTTGGTCTATTCTGTGATGTAGAGGAGCGCACAAAGAAAATTTACCACACAATGACCAACCAAAGAGTGAAAGTCGGGCGTTTTGTGTCCTTTGGTGGGCGACTCGTGGTCTGACCCAAGGTGTGTCGAGACCATCAGCAGACTTCTGAGTGAGCAGACAATGAGCAGTAAATGGATACTTTGCATACAAGTTCACATCAACCACTCGTAAAACTCTGCCTCAGCTAGCAAGTCTTCCGTTTTGAACAAATGTGACATACTGTGGAGGAGAAAACGCGAGTGGAGCTGACCCCACACTGCAGCGACAGAGGCCTGACAGCACAGGCACTGCTCTCAAACACATAGCATGAACACGACCTCATTCCATCTTATTCGTTATAGTTTTTTTTATATCCTGCTCAGTGACAACAGACTCATCCCTAGGTAGAGTCCTTGTCGAAAATCAACAGCCGGGAGACGTGGCACACTTTACTTTCCGTTACGCGTCTTGCTAAGTGCCACGCTCAGAGGTCCTGTTCAGCAGGTCTGCACTGATCCAAATGTGCCACGGAAGACAGTGCTTGAACACAAGGAAGGAATAATGAGCTGCAACGCAGGGAGAGAAACGATCATTGACACTGAAGGAGGACCAGCAGAACCATCCGTGAGAAAAGCAGGACAAACATGCAGCAATTTCAGTTCACAGTCCCTCAGAATGCTCCTCCTGTACTCTTTAACTGTCTCCATGGCACATCAAGCTCTAGATGTCTCCTCAAACATTAAATAGAGGTGGCGTTCACTTCCTAACCGATTCCCAAATTCTGTGTTGGGCAGCAGGTGACATGGCGGCTATAGCCAGTATGACCGTATCTGGTTTTGAATCCCACCTCCTGCTGTAGTATCCCTGACCAAGGTACAAATGCTGAATTGATGTGGTAAAAGTTATCCTGCTATATAAATGTGGAAATCACTGAAGGTTTATAATCTAACACTGTAAGTTCCTTTGACTAAAACGGTCAGATATTTAAAGGTTAACAGTGTATCACATACACGCTAATCATGCAGAAATGGAACACGGATGTCAGACTCCGACAAGGAAGTACATGAACAAGAGCAGAACAGCAGCAAAATTGTAGATACTCTGCAAGAAAAGTTCAAGAAATTTTAAAACTCTTAGAGACAGGGAGGTTTGAGGGAGCAGTTCTCAACAGAACAATGGACCAAAAGGGACAGCAACTTGTTCGTTGTTCACATAAGTGTTCAGACAGCGCACAAGTGTCATTCTGGGTTTAAAACAACAAGAACAAAATACAAAAGGGGCTGAAAAACTGCTCTATGTGATGACTGTTACTCATTCTGTTTGTCTTTCATATCTGAACCATAATAAAGTAAAGGAACAATTGAAAACTCATTTATCCATAGTCCCATGGCAGGGAGCAGACAGCCCTCTACTGAGAGACAACACTCTCACCGTGTTCCCCCATTTATTTGCCTGCCAACAAGTAACCTGCACTGTACAAATGAACAAGTGTGTTACAATGAACACAACAGCATGGCTGAATTGTGTTTCCATCACACAATCAGCATCTGAGCAAACCAATGGAAAATGTGAAAAATGTCATGTTTCTCCAGAAGCCACTGATTCCACATTTTCTGCCTTTCCTTAACACCAGGTCCTTCCATCATTAAGAACCACTTGTCCAAGTAGGGGAGGGGGGGCATGGTGTTCCAGAATCACAGAAACATGGGGTGCGAGACAGGGTTCACCATAGTGCAATCTCACACACATACACAGACACACCAGTAAAACACTTGGACTGTGGGAGAAAACTGAAGCAATTGGAGGAAACATAAAAGGTAGAACATACAATTTTCACATAGAATGAGTGGGACTCAAACTCACGTCCAAACTAACTGCCCAGGTATTGTAAGGCACCAGCACTACCCATTACACTACCACACTGCTCTCCATCGCTAAAATGTGGGACACATTTTTTATCGTGTTTTTTTAAAAATGTTATTCTTAACTACAGTTTTGTACAACATTCGGTCAGGGTATTATTGAAAATGAGAATTTGTTCTCAATTAACTCGTCAAATAAAGGATATTTTTTTGCCCTTATCTGGGACACGGCTCACTCAAATAATTCCGGAATTCATATTCATGTAATCACAACACAATTTCTGAACTTGTAACAAAAATAATCTCTTAGCAGAAAATATGAACAGAGCTATGTAGTGAACACTGACTCCAAATCCCAAGATGGGATGGGGGGGGGGGGGGGAGAATAAACGTGTTCCAAAATCCACTTTGGACGTGGTGCAGCCACTGAGCCGTCTCACTGAAAAAGAAAATTAATCAAGGCTAAAAGGGGAGATGGGAAGCGGCGGTGCAATGTGGAGAGGGAGAACGCGCCTAGCGCCACATCTCGCCGCTCCAATTAAATCACCTGAGGAGCGCATGGCCGTCCTGTCAGGGACATTCCTCTGCATTAAGCCACAGGACACTAGCGTTACATTTCTATGGATTATTATAAGCACTTCCCGAGGAGCCGGCAAGGCAAAGGGAAAATATATCATGGAGAGAAGTCAATACAGTGGATAAATGAGGCTCTCGCTCCCTCTTTCTGGTTGGAACCAGACTCTGTGACTCGCTGTGAAAGATGCCTCCGCTCCCACCCCATTGACAGTTGAGAGCTGAACGGATCCTTTATTTCTCTGCAATGAAGGCCGAGGGACTCCAGTTGCGATGCTGCAGCTAATTAAAGGAATTCTTCAAAGGCTTCATTAGCGGGAGATGTGGTCTCCCACATTAATGCAGCACATGGCTTTTGTGAAACATCAAGTGGAAGAGAGAATTCCACATGCCAAGAGTACACAGGCAGAACAAACACCCTCTGAGACCCAAACACACACTTGGACATGTATGTCCACACTGAAAGGCAAACGCAGCCCCAAAGACTTAAAGAACACAGACGTGTATGAATTCTTGAAACATCAGCCCTTCATGACATTCTGAAGTAGGAAGGTACAGTGATCTTTGCCCTCAGGCACCATTTCGATCCCCATTAAAGGCATCATCGGCAGCCATATTTACATTTTCACATCAGGGTTAATGTGCCACCAGCTCTGGCTGCATCCATTAAACCAGCGCTCAACTGCTAATTGTTTGTGTGAAACCTGACAGAATTACTGTAAAATTCACAGCTGTTAAGGGCACACAACTTCATCAGCCAGCTTTGAAAAAGGGGGCTGTCAGGGAGAGGTGCCAAAATGTCCCACATACTGCAGCAGTCGCATTATTTACACATTAAAATTACAAATCGCACCAGAGCACTACCGCACTGCTGATGTCCAACACTTGCACAGGGAACAGAAAGAGCATCAAATATGATACAAAGCCCAAAACAGAGTTTTAAAAAACAGCACATTCTGAACAAGATGATATTAAAAAAGTGACCACATCATCAAAGTGCAAAGGGTAGGAAGAGCCAATCCTGTGTACCTCACACATGGAGTGATGAGAAATCTTCATCGCCAAGAAATTTGATCAAACAGACCACCGTCTGAGCAAAGCTTGTGAAAGTTCTACAGTTGTCCACAGGAGCAACACCACCTCTTCTTTTGTCAATGTGAAGTATTCCTGCAGGGTGGAATCCTACAGAGTCACACGTTGGAAACACAGGTTTGGAGCCCTTTATCACAGATGGATTTACACCTTTCTGCTGGAAAATAAGCCATCATCTGAAAGCTGCATGACCACCCTTGTCACAGCACACATTCAGGATCCATGGCCAGAGAGCACATCTCAAGTGAGGACCAAAGCAGCAATTTATCAAGCCTTAAGGCAACTCATCTCTACTTCTCCTGGACAGAGACACCTCTCCGAAGTCACAGAAGGAGTGCATAACAAACATTTGCCTAGGGTGCTGAAGGAACCTGGATGGCAAGAAATATGACAGAGTTATAATATATATTAAGATTATATTAAGATTTTTCTTAAATTTAGTAGCGCTATCCATCAAAAACAGTAACATTCCACTTGAAGGGCAAAGACAAACTCATGGAAAAAAAAAAATACAAATTTCAAATGGACATATGTCATACATACACAAAGGTTAGAATACTGCACACCCTTTTTTTCTTTTTTTTTTGAGGTTTTCCTACAAGTACAGTCATAGCCCCATGTATGAGTGGCTCTCTATCATGGGTGCGAAGTGTAATTGATCAAAACACAAATAAATTAAACCTTCTGAGTGTGAACCTTGGAATTTCAAACCTTGTATCTGAATGCGTAACTAAGTATTCACCACACTGCAACAGTTAGATCCGTTGTGAGATGTCCAAAAACAACACACTAAACAAACACAAACAAAACCTTCTGGGGCAAGAAGCAGTGCTTAGAGCAATTGATTGCCTTGGAATCAAAAGATGAGGGTCTGACTCCTTCTCTTGATGTAGAACAAGTTGCTCAAGGTACTTTCCCTTGAACTGATACAGTAAAAATTACTCAGCTTTTAAATGAGTAAATCAGTGTAAACAGCTCAGTTTACAAACCTCACGGTGCAAGACACTCTGGAGGAACGCACCACATAAATGAATAAACAGCAGTAACAGCAGCGAAGCAAATCTTTAAACTGAACCAAAACATACACACGCGCACACCACAACGCTCAGAAAATTCACCTGTTGAGCTAACTGCACGGTATAACGGCACATTTGCATTTTGAACCATTGTTGACTTTTCATGTGACAGGGTACAGCTATTAAAACTGCCCGTGCAAACTGGGTAATCGGACAGAAATGTCAAGGACATGGTTTAGGAAAAGAGGCGGCTCTACAGAGCTACACTACGCCGTGACACAGAGCCGTCATTAGTCAGCGGTGTACGTCGCCATGACAGGAGGTCAACAGCATGCAGGGGGCGCACAGGGGACCCCGGTCACGCTATATATAACCTGACAACTGCACATCGGGGACCCTGCCGGACAAAATGGAGACACGGTAATTAAAAGCAGTGGGGGCCCCGGGCCCCGTCGACGACCAGAGCGCAGTAATTAACGCCAAATTGCAGACACAGCCGAGCGGTGAAGATCGCCTCAAGACACCGGAGTTATGCTGAGGAGTTGTTGGCGATTAAACAGTAGGCTCAAAGGAAAGGTCGTGGACACCCCAACAGTGTCCTTCAGAAACTTGTGGTGTGGCTCCACGTGATGCAACTCCTGCTCTCACACAACATCGCCATAAACTACACCATTGTGAACTATGAGGGGAAACCCTGAGCAAAACCGGAGCATGAGAAATCATAATCATCTTTACCTGATGTGCTAAAACACAGAATCATTAAGTAAATTTTACATTGAAATGGTAATTCAGCTACAGTGGATAAAAACAGACTTACGTTGCCATCATTAAACGTTACTTTTCTGACACTTTTCCGCAAAGTGGCTCACTGGTTTAGCCATTTACATGGTGGGTAACAACAAAAGTACTACAGCAGAGGAAGCATTTTGATCACAGCTACTGTAGCAGGAATGGGGACTCTAACCCATGTCTTTTGAATGCAAGATGAAGTCTGTAACCGCTACACCACCTGCCGAGCTGCTGGAAAAAAGCGGCATTTCATTTTGGACACAGAGGGAAACAATATTTCACTTTACAATTATATTTCATAGTAGGTTTCCCATGTACATCTTAACTGGTCAACACCACAGAGAGACCAGTGTCTCAGAAAGCTTGCCCAGTATTATCACAAACAGACTAGTCCCCCCACCTCCTCTCACCCTCTGAGCACAACATATGGAAGAAAAAACACCTAGTTTGCAAAACAAAAGTTGAAATCTGAAGGAGAGAGGTGGGGTGTTGCTGTCATCATTATTTTTTAAACCTCTTGAAAATATATCTAGCTTATTTACAGCTTGTGTGTATATGTGCCACACAGTGTAGGCGGAGACAGGAAGGAGCCCTGGGGCCAGAATCCCCAACAGGAAGTGCTAACACCACATTAACACCTCCACAGTGACACCTCCTCCTGGTCCTCTGCCAGCCTGCTCCAGCTCCCCTTCCCCCGCAGTCACCAGGGTCCCAAGCTGAGATGCAGATGGCAGACCTCCCAAGTTGGGTCCAGATCTGCTGCAGACCTGCACGTCTTCCACACAAACTTGCAGTGGCATCCTGTGGACCTGAGTTCAGCATCACATTTTTGCACCAATGGAGGAGAAAAAAAAAAAAAAAAAAAGTCCTGCGGTGGTGTGGATGTTCAAGCCACCATACAGACTGAACACCTGCCAAGCAGCCAGAACAAGTCTGTTTTTTTTTACTATCAAGGTACTACTGTCCTTATAAGAGGAGTGCTGTTGGCATAAGATATGAGTATATTTCCCTTGACAGCTGAATCAAAAAAAAAAAAAAAAAAAAAAAAAAAAAAAAAAAAAACAATGTTCTGTTTTTTAATAGAAACAGGCTTGGTTTAATTTGAATAAACCTAGAAATAAGCACCCTCTACCAAGCCCCAAGGCAGGTACACAGCATACACCTGCAAAACTGGCTTGTGAACTTATAAACACAACTGACACTGGAAGCCTGTTTACGATTCACTTTGTTTGTAGCTGGAAAGTCACTTTTACTCCCAAGTCCCAATTAGTAAAATCTTAACACAGATGCTGTGCCCTTTATTTACTGGTTAAGAAACCTGATATAGTTAAATATTGCTTTTTAACTGATTATTCTGTAACTTCTAACTACATTCAAGTTAAAACTAATTAAAATCTGCTGAAAATAACAATGCATGAGCTCAAAAACTTCTCTTTAATTCTATTGGTCAACTGCCTCATCCTATAAATGCAGCAGTTAACTTCTTGCTACTTTCAACATATTTTAACTACATGACAAAAGTATGTACACTTCTTTGTATTCACACTATTATAATCACCACCAGACTTCCAATCAGTAGGCAAATACTATAAACACTGTGGTGGCAAGTTGAATTAAGGCAGTCCCACATTATTTGTGTTCTCTTGACTGTCAAATATATATAAGCTAAATGCAGGTCATATTCACCCACAGACTGAAATTAGAGAAAATAAAGTGAAGATGCCATCAACAAATTTATATAAATAAACTGAAAAAAGTTTGCATCTTCAAAAATCTATCTCAACTAATGATAACATGAGGAGCCAGTGAAGTTTAAAATAATAAAAGGGTCACTGTGGAGACCAAGCATCTACAGACAGCAGTAAACTGAACATAGTGCCTGCAAGACCAAACAGCTACATTTGATGCGGTGCTACAGACTCCAGCACATCCACACTAGCAATGGTGCACAGAGGCACCAGTGAAAGTAGCTCTGAATCCACAAAACAGAGACAGGAAAATAATTTGCTTTTGCACCATCTCACCTTCTGTGTCATTGTGGACTTTAGTGTGTCAGATAGGGATATTTGATGTCAACCTTGTACATGCCATTCTTCTGTCTTCTAAGCCAAAAAAACAGACAAAGCCCCGAACGTCCAGATATCACCAAGTCACCATGTGAAGTGTTCAACACAAATAACAAAGACAATGACACTGGCCCTTTAGTGGTCCCACAGCCATATCTACACTATGTTCTTATTCAATGATTTCCCCTGACCATGCCTGTGTACTGTGACTTCCCTGACCTTTGTTTTGTATCTAAATCCTGCTGGTCACCTTCTTCAATCCTTGCCTTCAGCTCTAGATATTAACATCTCTTAAGGCAACAACATATTGTGAGAACGAGATGCCAGCCAAATCCCAGTAATGAGCACAACCTTCCCAGTGACAGATTCCACAGGAAACATGTGTTACTGCGGGCCTCTCGCTAGCTTGCAAATATGCCATGCAAACAGTGGGAAGATTTCCTGAGCTCCTGCCAAGCACAACAGCCGATAGTGCCAAGTGAAGACTTCTCTGAGACCACGGGCTTGCGATGCTAACCTGAATAGGCTGAGGAGCAGCAGTTAGCTTCAGCAAAGCCCTTCTTTCACAATGTCATCTATACAAAAATCTGTCATGTTGTGAAACTCCATTGTGTTTTTATAAGGGGTAAACCTTACTATGTTTATATAGTACCTACGCTTCTAAAGGGAGGGGCATAACTTCCGGAAGTTGTTACCCCAACCACACAGCAGAAAACATAAAATAGGTAATGTGAGAAATCACTCATCTATCAGGGAAAAAATGAATGAGTCGGTTTCCTCCAGCTTTGGCATTTAACTCTGACACTAAGGAAACTACAGTGGGTGCGGCACATACAAACCTAATTGGGGGTGAGAGTTGGTCCATTACTCCCAAAGTTGGTAAATCAAATAAAACACTGTGGGGGTCAGGGGCTTGTCATCAATTCTATTTTCTGCTAGTCATGTAATCTGCACTGTACACAGGCAAAAATAGTTAAGAACATGACAACTGCACAGGGTGGGAGGCAACAGTAGGGTTTTTGAGGAACAGAGCAGTACTGATGAGCTGGGACATCTCATGCACATGCCAACAACTATGTCCCCTGGCCATGATTTTAAAAAAGCAAAATAAAGAACCCTGGCCACCACTAGAGAGGGTATTAAATAGCTTAAGGCAGCACTAACTAATTCACATTTGCTACCTGTTGAAGCTTGCCAAATGATTTGTAACAGCATGCTAGCTCTTTATGTAAAAAGTACTAAATGCTTGTCAAAGAAGTTCTCAATGGTGAAAAGTTTGTTCATAAGTTGGGGGCTGAATGGAGTACATTTACATTTTTAAAAGCACATTTTAGCTCAATGATGTACAATGGGCAACAATTCCATAGGAAAACTGGAACTGGTTTGATTACGGTCACCTTTAGGTACAAATCCCACCAGTTCCCTGAAAATGTCCCACATCTTGTCACTATCTGGCACCTTATCCATCCTGACTGGTTACCCAGAAAGTGTCAGGAGGACAAAGAGAAGCCATATCCATATCAGTCCTCCTGCTTCCCTACCCCATGTCACATTCCCCACCTGGAGGAGTCACTCTGCTCTTAAGGGCCCCAGAAGCATGATGGGAACCCAGCTACACGTTTTCCTCCTGGAAGACAAACAGCTCCTCTTAGAGGGACTCGTCGGCCATCAATCGTCACTGGCCCAGGGTAGGCACCACTTTAAAACGAACAAACACCGCAAAACGAATAAAGACGATGCCTCCTCCTCTTTTACGGGCTCTCTGGGGACCAGCTGCAGGCCTCGGAGAATGCGTCTCATGCAGGAAACTCTGTCGGTAGAGAGCCAGTTCCACAAAGCGGTCGCTCTCGAACCCAATTCGTATTAATCACGCCGAGGTTCTCAACGGCTGGTAACCGATTTCAAGAAACATAGCTGCATAACTTTGCATTTAATTTTTCTGCCTTGAATGCCAAATTAAAATTCTGTTTACACTCCTCTGAAGAACTGCCACTCCTTAACAGGAGCTGCAATTTGCGCTGGCCTGCGGCAAGCAGGGCTCATTGTTGGGAGTTAAATCTGCCCATGCTCATTTTCATGTGGGCCTACAAGGGACATGAAATCACGTGCCACCCTGCCCCGCTGCACCTGCCTCAAAGGCCCATAGTGGCTTTAACCAAGGCTCAAAGGAGCATCTTTTACTGGGGGCACAAGTCACCGAGGTGCATCTGCTTTTCCCAGCCGTACTCCATGAGGCCCACCAGGAGAGGAAAGCTGCAATGCCAACATCACTGCCTAGGGACAAGTGACACATTACTATTCTTTTATTTAGCTCCTGCCTTTGATGATTTACAATGTTAGGCTTGTGAGGTAGGATAGTTACAGTGATTTACCTGTTTATACAGCTATGCAACTTTACTGTATGAATTCAAGTTAAGAACCTTGGTCAATGGTACTAGAGCAGGAGCATGGATTTGAATCCAGGACCTTTACAATGTAAATCATACTACCAACTACCCCTAAATCAAGTATCTATATTCTAAATCAAGTCACCAAACAATTTGTGTGCGTCTATCCAAGAAGGAAACAAAACAACCAAGTCAAAAAGCAGCACAAATATGTGCTGACAAATATGTACTCTTAGTATGAGTGGAAAGGATGTACTGACATCGAATTCCATTAAGTGCACATATGTAAGCGCTCCCAGGGCTCAGCTCATCTTTTTAAGCCAGTGCTAAACGCCAGAAAAATGAGTCAACAAAAATGAAGCCAAGAAGCAGACCACAGCAACCCGTCCCCCTTTTTCAGCATCTCCCCGTCTCTCTGTGCTCAGACTTAATAAGCTCGGTGGCGCTTTTGGACTGCAGAGCACAGCAGACTGCAGCCTCCACAACACATCGGAGTCACTGGCCTTTATTTCTCAAATGATCCCAAATTATCTCCTGCAGTGGGGAAAATAGCTTTGCAGATAAGGCTACACGAAATGAATACAAAATCCATATCCACGGGCTTCGAGCCGACACAGATACAGTGGCTCAGGGTGTGGACCCTCGGAGGAACAATCTCCCTGCCCAATAGGGACGTCTGTGTTCCAAAAGGGGTCACGGAGGGAGAAACTGAGACTCGTTCATCGCTTTCAATAGCGCAGACAGGAGGTCGCATCTGAAATCAATGGGGCTTCCCAGCATGCTGAGACTAAGGTTGTGGCATCAGCGATGCAGACAGGCAGTCAGAAGAGAGACTTGCTGACCAAATGACAGGGCCGAGGCACTGTTCTCCCAGGATTCCCGGCTCACTAAGCAAGCGATGCCAGGGTTCAAATTTGCGTGGGGTTTCTGCACTTCAACGTGGCCCATCCTCCATGACTGCGCCTTGACATAATGGCAGACAACATAGTGGTTAGAGCTGTTGTCTTGCTACTGATGGACCTGGGTTTGAATCCCAACCACTGCTGTAGTGCCCTTAATCAAGGCATTTACCTTGAACTAATGCAGTAAAATGAATGTGCTATATAAGTATAAGGAGCATTGTGTACAAATCAAACAATAAAAGTCATCCTGAAGAGTCAGATAAATAATAGGATAATCTTATTTTATCTTTCTTCATTTTCTATATTTCATTTTGATTGTATATAACTATGCCACACTCTTTATATACGACTTACTATGCCAATATTAGCTGCTTTTACCATCTTGAAATTTTGTGCATATTCTGCTGTATTTTTGCTTTGCCTCAGTTCATGTTTCTGCAAAATGCTCCAGAAACTGGAAGGTCTTGAGGCCAAATTCCTGAAGGCAGACTGCAGGGTGTGAAAAGGGGGATGTGGGATGTGTGTTTAGAGTAGCGAGCTTTAAAAGGGTATAAAAGACTGGTGTGACTCGGGGACTTGGGACTTGTGTGAACAGAGAAGAAGAACATCTGGAAACATGAACAAACACTGTAAAACCAAGTCTTGACGTCTCATCGTGGTGTCTACAAAGAACTGGGTCTCAAGCATTAAGTTAAATCATTAAATAACAATCACATGTAATCGAATCTGACAATAATTAGTCCTGAACTGTGAGTGTGACTTTGGACTAGGGCCCAGTTCCTCTGCCATCCCCAGCTGTTAAACCTGCTTTGTTCCCTGTTCAAATCACACCGGAGATAAGGTTTCTCCACAGACAGACCTATCTGAACATGTCCCTTCCATGCCTGCTGTGGTACTCCTCCCTTTACTCAGAGCACTCACGCTAAAAGCTCTGTGCAGCAATGAAAAACCAGGCACAGCAGCCATGACCGCCAAAAGCTTTGAGCAGAACAGAAGCGGGCTGCTGGCTGCCTTGCCTCACCCGAATTACACAGTTAAATACAACAGTCGTAAAAACACAAGCTGCTCCTCTCCTTTACTGCTAAGTTGCTCATTTATCTAATACAAGCAATAATACAATCCGCGGACATTTTAACCAATCAGAATAAGTGACGCCCTTCCTGAGACTGCAGAGAGCTCCAGTTATGTCACATGACAAGCACGCAGCCACAGCGCCACCCGGAGGACCCTTTCACATGTGGTCAGGCTGCTAATGACCGAAGGAAACGGCAAACTGTGAGGCACCATGTGGAGAGAGGGCCACTCGACCCTCTGATCCAATTCCAGGCCTCTCATTCTGTGTGCACTGTCAGATGTGGACTTCAGCACCATTAAACTGGCTTAATGGTTGTTGGTTGCCATTCTGCTCGGAATAACTGAAAAATTCAACAGAAACCCCGAGCGGACTTTCCTTCTGCTGTTCTGTGGACGTCCGTCCGTGCCCCTGCAGGCAAACCAAGAGCTGCAGTGGTGTCACAGCGACACCTTGTGACTGCATGGAGGAGCTGCAAGAAGAGCGAGACAGGCGATGGAAACCTGCAAAACTGCCGACGGACGGCAATGGTGCTGACTCTGCCCTGCTTGGGGCACATTTTTTGCTCTTAATAAGCAATAAGGAAAAGTGTTTTAATGGGCCTGTTAAAAAGAAAAAAGTCTAAGTATTTCTTGTGACTGCTTTTCCATTTGTTGCCTTTTGCTCCCGAGTGTCTGAGCGCCATTCTGATGTTCCCACTGATTCAGGTGAAGCTCCTTGGATTCACATTACCTAAAATGTCACATTAACATGTCATGTATTCATTTTTTACTGTTATGTAGCTCAATGTTCCAAATGAAGGCAGAGTTATCCCAAGTGATTGAAATACTACACTTTGATCTTAGCCAAAAAGCAATTCCCAAGTGGTTAAAAGAGAGGAAAAAAGACATTTCTCTAGGGAGCTACACAGTGGGCCCCTTGTGCTGAAGTCACTCCTTACAGTTCATTTTTCACTGTGTCATGAATGGCTATCATTATCAAAAAATAGAAACTGAACATGCAGGTTAACAGAGAACAAATCTAAGACATTCTAAAAGGGTCTTAATTGAAGCAATAATCCTCTCTGAAACTTCAGCTGATATTAAGATGCTCGATTTAAATGCACCAGACAGCTCAGTGCAACTGGCGGGGCTCTGGGAAATACAAGGCCAGCTACAAATTGGTCCCTAGATGTTTGAGAACTTGCTCATACAAAATAAGGAACCTTGGACAATGTATGAGCTGCCAGGGAAGTGATAAAAAATAAAACAGCAGCAGCATGTGGGGCCTTTGCTCCAGCAGATCGGATGCCGCTCTGCCTGCATTTGTGAGGCCATCTGTCGGCTCTGTCTGGTCTCGGCGCGAGCGAACCGGGAGGGCACGAATCATCTGCAGCTCTGCTGGAGGTCCCCGCGGGCAAATCCACAATGCAGAAGGCCCTGGTGCAGAGAGCATGCTAATGAGCCACACCCTCCGCAGCAGCTGTGCTCACTGGAGCCCACCATCATACCAGTCTCCATCAGCTCTCCCTGCACTGGCACATCCTGCTTCCTGTCAGGACCCCCCATAGCTCTGCCCACTGTCGTAACTGCCTTGCCAGTTCCACTTACCCAGCTTAACTACTGCCTTCTGACCTGTCCCAACCCCCTTCTGCTTGTTTTATGTGCAGTACAGGAACACACACACCCACACGGACAAAACAATTCTACTCTCTCCCCACTTCATGGCTTCACATAATTTGTTTAGGATAATAAAAGCGGCTACAAGGTGTGCAGACAAAGGGAATGTGTGAATTATAACTCTAACTCTGGATCTCACAGTTACTTGTATGCTCTGCAGTGTTAACCAGGCGAGACAGCTGTGCCATCTAGTCCAGTCAGCGATGTTCACTAGGTCTTGGCATCTAATTTGCAGTGGTGACACAAGTGAGAGTGTAACCGGTTGCTTAGCTACCTCTAATGCAACGTTTTCAAATACTGCGGTGTGTAAACAGCTCAGGAAAACAAATTACTTTTTAATTGCCTGGGAAACAGAGGCATTCGATTGTGTAATTCTTTCCACTGCCTGTAAGATCAAAGGTCACATGGCATCTAACTACCAGACTCCTAATGGCAGCTGACCCTGGTCACCAACTCTCTGGACGCCAATATCCGCTGTGCTGCCGTGTCAGCGTGCTCACTGGACTAGAATGACTAGGTGGACAATAGTGCTCTAACAGACCACTAATGGTTTGTAGGTTCAGACTCTTGTTGTAGCAAGAAGGCAAGCGGCTGCCCTGCACTCTCCCTGAATTTTGGAGGGCCCTCGGCTAAGTAGGGGGAGAAGAGGAAAAAAGGAGAAAAAAAAAACTCTGAAATGAGGAACCCATCTGCATCCCTCCAGTAAAACAGTTGTGTCAAGTGGCGATGGTCACAAAGAAGTGACACATCTCCAGAACCTGGTAGCCCAAAGTGAAACAGCACATACCTGATGTCAATATTGTGTCAGAGAAGCTGACAAGCTACAGAGAAACTGCAGGAGATGTGCCCCTTTACCTTGAGGATGTTCTGTGTTTCGTTCCACTTGTTGGTCCATTCCTTGGTCAGCTCTATGACCTGGAGGACAGGAAACCAGAGGTGAGAGAGAGAGAAGACTGCTGGAGCAAATTACAGTGACACAGATGAAGACAATGCGTGGGCAGATTACAAAGGCTGCCAGTAGGGAGTCACACAGTCAGAGATGGGAGATAAAAGAGTGTGAACTTACTCTGGCCTCATTCTGGTGCAGCTTCTCCTCCATGCTGAGTGCTGTGGGGGAGTCCAAAAGTGCAATCTGGGAGGACAGGACAGTAGGTCAGCAACACGATGAGTTAATGGACGTCTCGCACAGACACGGTTGTGCATCTCAAATCGTCGCACAATGCCCACACCTGGTTGCCTTGGGCTAGCAGGGCTTTCAGCCGGGCAATCTCAGCACGCAGCTCACGGATGAGCTTCACGTTGCCGTCCTCATTGATCGTTGGTTTGTTGATGATATTCTTGGCCCTGTTGGCGTAGCGCAACGTGCTCAGGGTCTCGCCATAGTTGACATCTGCAGGAGAAATGGCTGCAACAAACCAAGAGAAAGAACAATAATCAATTTGACAAATGGATGGAAGATTGAAATGCATCAGTGTTTACATGAAACAAATTTATCACCAAATTTATCCTCAATTTTATTTGCATGTAGAAAAAAGAATATATAGCAATAAAATTACAAGGAGTTTATGTCCTGGGTATGTCAAAAACCATCAGACTTATCATAGGACCTCCCCATTATCCACAACAAATTGAAATAAATAAATAGAATATGTTAAACTGAGCAATCCTTAAAACTAAACAGAAAAGTAAACAAGACTGTATGGCAAATATAAATACATACTAATAAATAATAAATATCAGAATATGATTAACATAGTATTTAACATGCTTCACTTAATATGTTGCTCCTTCAGATACATTTCTCAAAAAACTACATGAAGAAATAACACATAAAGATGAGTTCAGATAAACGAGTAGTCTGATGTATAAGAACTGTGGAATTAAAAGAAAACTGGCTTTGCAAAGTTCTGAAGTAGGGAATTTACTCTGTACAGACTTTCTAGATATCCGACTCATAAGGCATTATTAGTCCAATCGTCACTTCACAATTCCTTGTGTTATAGTCACATACAAATGTTCAACAATAAAAATAAACAGGAAAAATGTTTTTAAATGGATTTTCTTTCCTTAAGTACTTTCAACATTTGTAGTAGAGTGAATAGAACCTATATCTACCTGCCAAGCCGAAAGTGCGCAGTAAAGAGCACTGAAATAAAATTGGAATGTGGTACTACCCTAATTCAACTCAGTTCTACAGTGTCTACAGCCTGCTATAAACTGCTGTTCCTGGATGTTGGTGACCAATAACAAGATGTGGAACATTGCACATGTTGATGGCATGAATTGATCAGCAGTTCATTATTCAAAATAGAAATTGAGTTTATGGTGACAACAGATTTTTATTTATGATTCATGTTAAACTAGTTTTAATTTTGATGCAACTTGAAGTTAACAGATGTTAAAATACTTATCAGGTATTTACTTACTAGACATACTAGGTATTTTTACAGAACCTAACTAGTGGTTAAATCAAGGGATCTCCATTTTATTAATAGTGATTTAATGATTAATGTGACTTCATTTATAAACAAACAGACGTCTGATTCCAACTGTGTTCCCTGGCTAGAAGCGAGACTACACAGGTCTGACTGTATTTTGGATGCAGGAATTCAGACCCGACATAAAATCCAGGTCCTCTGTTTAAATTAACAGGAGGTTATTGATGCTCAAATGGAAGACGTACTTGCAATCATGATGGTCTTAGAGTTCCCACCCAGGCTGTCCTTCAACAGCCATGTGAGCACAGAGTCTCTGTAAGGCACAAAAACCTGTTTCTTCTTGACCTGTAATCCGCCCCCATCCTGTGAGAGATCCGCTAAGAAGGAGTGGAAGAGGAGTGTGATCACCAGACAGAAGGCATGCTGGAAAATAAACCACTTCTTTCTCAACTGAAAAGACCTTCTACAAATTGCAAAAAGTTCTCTAAATGTTTTCTGTTTTTCACAAGGATACTTCATCCATGTCTAACTGATAATGGTTTTGCTTTTAAACAATTATTTTGTCAACAAAAAAACCTGCTAAAAGAAATGACATTTTGCAAGGATATGTGATAAACACCTCCTCACAACTTAAATGGGCTGAGTAACATGTAGCAATGAAGGTGCACTGTAACTCTGCCCTTGATCACACTAGACCATAGGACAGAATACCATGCTCTGCAATCTCACCCAGCGCAGAGATGACGTTGCCCAGCGTCACCAAGGACTTGTTGATGTTGCCTCCCTCCTTGAGGCGGACACCAGTGGCTCCTGTGGAGTCTGCCCTCTCGCTGCCGGCAAGATCTACCAGGTGGATCTTACTGACTGTCTCACAGGGCATCTCCGCATCAAATTTAGCCTGCAAGCAACACGTACATGCGCACACGCACGCACGCACGCACAGTTGACAATCAGAGGGCAAGGCCTACATAGCTTACAGAAATAAAAACTTTTCACCTTATACCCTTATGAATTAACAACATATACATGGCAACAGATATTAATATTTACTAACTTCTGAGTTATTCAAAAAAGCTTCATGTTTTAATATTCAAACTGTTACAGAAACTAGAAAGGGAAACTAAAGACCCCACAAAGGAAAACTGAACCCACAAAATTATGGGATGGGAATGAATGGGAACATGCCGTGGCACAATGGTACCAGCATTACAGAGTCAAACCAATCAAAAAAGCTGGACGTCTACAGTGCAAGAAACCAATACAACTGCAGCTGTGGCCAAAGGAAACACATAGCCTGAGGTAGGAGAGATGCTTGCCTGTGTGAAATTGATAGTGAAGATAGCATGGGACCGACTGCTGACGTCATTCATTCCTGTGCTGGCAGTGGTGCGGTTCAGGTTTCCAGCTTCCATTAGATCCTCCACATCACTGTAGTTCTGCACAAGGTGTTTAGACAGGTCTGTGCCACAGGGGGAGGGGTCATTACTGGTCAGAAATAATTACGAAAGTACTGAAACCTTAGAATTAACACTGCCAGCCCACCGGGTTCCAGCTTACCCTCGACATAGGGTCCATCCTTGGGGTGCTCCCTGACGCGCAGGTTGAATGTCTTGTTGGACTTCCTCCTGAGAAGGTCCCGCACACGCTCATTGTAGATCTCCAGGTAGCTGAGAGCACAGAAAAAAGAACAAGGAGGAACATTTTCAATCGCTGTGGCCATCTCTAAACCATCCTGCTAAGGTTGAAGGGTAAAGAGCCTTGAAAGAGTTCTGGCACCAATCACTCAGGCCTGAGCTGAGGGCCTCCTCCAGTCGGTACTTTCACTGAGAAAACTGTAAACTTCTTGAAGCCTCAGGTAAAAAGCAAAATGAAACTAAGTTAAGAAGCTGCATTAAAGGCAGCCGATGAGCCTTGAAGCAAACACGGACTCAAAAAGACATGAAAAGGCACACTTCCCTCAACACATCTGCATATCAATGGACACAAAAAAAACAACCTTTCACAAATGCATTGTTTCACAGCAAAATTTCAATTTAGCAGCTGTCAGAGACCAAATATTGCCATGAATGTAACACTGAATAATTACACTCAAGCGTTTGGAAAAGCCACATCAAGGACCTGCATTATTCAATACTTACACGAGTTCCATATTCACATAGTGTTACCTGTGTGTCTGACACGCACAGCAGCCTCTATTTCTGGCATGTGTTTTGTGCCCAGCAGCTATGTTTATTATCTGTCTGTGTGGTGGAACGAAAACAGAAAAAGGAGACCCACATGGGGCAGAAGCATCAAAACACGGAAACTGCTGTCAGAAGTCCAACTAAGTGGCAGATCTTCCTAAGGGACGTCGTGTCACATGATGAGTCATATTAAACATCCAATGAAATAGGCCCTATTCAATAAATGCATGACTGTCTGCTTTGCACGGAGCTATGAATACGTCTTCTGTGAACCCCTCCCCTGCCTCCATCCTCCATCATCACAGGACCCACCCACCGCTGCCCTGGTCCAGCTCCAGATTCCGCTCGGTTGGGCTGCTGAGCGCCAGGTGCGGTGCTGACCTTTCAGATCATTTTCAGCTTGTTAGATTCCTTTTAAATGAACCTGGCATGCGAGGTGACAGCCTTTTCCCACCTGACAAGCATAATAATTAACAAGCGAGGCAGGCTGTCGGGGCACTGCTATGAGACTGGGATTGTGGAGCTCCATCTAACAGAAGAACGCCATCACAACCCAGTGCGCAACGTGCGCTCTTTGTTGTATGGCGTGTATGAAAAAAAACGTGATGTCTAGCACAGGCTCTCAAGCCCCCCTAACATTAGCCTCAGAAGTTAACTGGCTAAGCCTCCAGCTCTGTTAATGATTTGTCAGGCTTTAATGGAAAGTGGGGGTAAGAAATCGATGCTTGATGTTGTGAACTCTAAACAGCGCTTCTGTCTTCATGGACTAACTTTGCTGTGGATATACAACAAACTGATACAGCTTAGAAAAGTATATTCCTCGTACAAAGAAATTACAGTAGTAATTCCCCATTTAGTCTGACAGTCCTCCTCTTCGTACTGTTCCTAGCAGGGTCGTGCCACTATTCAGTGAGATCCACTTCTCCAATCAATTTCAAAGGTATCCCTAGTAATCCCATACCACTTCCAACCCTGCCCCCATCCCCAGACACTCACCTGACCTCGGTGCGGAAGGAGGCCTCGTCGCACCGGCTCATGTCTGAGATTTGGCTGAACAGACCCTCACAGATGCGGGGAATGAGGCCAGCGTCACCCTGGGAGGCCCCGGGAGGGAGAGACATCATCAGCTCAGAGTCATACCTTAACAGTCAGCTGTGCAGTGGTCAGGACTTTAATTTCTGTTCTCTTTCAGAAGCATGTAGTCAGAAACAGAGAATGCCTTCAGCTGAAACAAACAAGGAGTAGACATCGACACTACTATAAATATGGTACTGACTGCCTGTTACCCATCACAAGGATGGACATCTCAACAGCACCGAAAAGCTCTAGTGAACATGTCCATAAAGCAGAAAATGAAATAAAATCATGGACTTGTTATCCTGTAAAAAGTGGCAGTCTGGGAAATAGCTCTGTTTTGCAGGGTGTGAGTACAGCTTCACTGATCGTGAAAGAGCAGCTTTAAATCATATGCTGTGGCCTTAGCTGTACACACCGAGGTGGCCGTCTTGGGGGAGATGGAGGCAAATTATGAGGCATCCACGTAACTGGCTGCTAGACTCACACACGGCAGGAAATGAACGTTTGTTCTGACTGGATATGACTGGATACGCAGTGACTACACACATATCTGGATCGCTCTGGTGCACAAAAGGGGCCACAGACCTTTGGAATTACCGGCCCTCTGAGTTTTTTCTTCGTGACTTGCGAATGTTTTTATTTTAATTACCCTGGAGCAGACTATGAATATTAAAGAGGCTGATATGATTATCGAGCACGCTGACAAGGTTTCCGGAGACGACCCTACGTGAGTCACTGCACAGGGAGACAGGAAATCTAATTAACAACAGCTTGAGCTTCCTGTGTGAGCTCTCATAGGTGAGCAGGGGGTGGGAAAAACTGACCTTGTAACGGTTCAAGATTAGAAGAAATCTGTTTAATATTAGTGTTTCTTCCCCTGCCGCCAAACACTGAGAATAAAACCTAACCAGAGTCCCCGGAGACCTACACAAAGTTGAGTTCTGGCACAGGTCTGCTTCCCTCGCCCCCAGCAATACAGCAGGACTACACCGCATTCAGAGTCCTGTGCTCACAGGCAACTGGGAGCCTCAGTTTGTTGTTCTTTATGCAGCTTTGATGGGTAAACCTCTTTGTAGGTTCAGAAACGGGAAGGTTGACATGTACGATTCCCCTTCATGTTCCATGTTTCCACAACCACTTTTACACACAAAGCTGGTCCACTATTAAATCTAAATGATTCACTGATACACAGAGGAGGACCAATACAAACTGTTCCTTGTGACATCATGAAGGTGATGTGACTGAAAACTCAGCATCTTACTGGGTTTCCCATCATGGTGTAGGACTTCCCAGAGCCAGTCTGGCCATAGGCAAAAATGCAGGCATTGTAACCTTCAAAGGCAGCCTTGAGGACGTCTGAGCCCAAGTCTTTGAAGACCTGCGGGGATAGAAGAGTCAACCACTGGTGTTAAAGGAGCAAAGGCTGAACCTTAGTGATGGTACAGAGAACTCCACTGTCCCCACTTCTGCAACACCCAGCAACTCCACAGGCATGCAGGAGGTCACCACATGACAGACAGAAATGGAATGGTCAAACACTAGACCCTATTGATGAATTCAGAGCACAGAGACAGAAGACTGTCTGTTCTTATCAGCAACCTGCAGCACTACATCCCACCCACCCCATTAACTATGAATATTACTGCAGTGAGGTCAGAATATCAAAAAACCCCTCCCACTCTGTAAGGACTGACCATGAGTGGAGTTTAGGGAATCACGCAAAGGATTATTCTCATCTGCCTTTATGACACTGTGCAAGTGAACATGAAATCCACAAACTGAAGAATGCAGCATCTGTACAACAGTGAAGCACTCAAAATTTAAAGTACAAGCAATAATTGTAATTCTACTGTCTACTATAAATTACATATTATGCATGGGACCCTCTACCAAGGGCATCCTGGTGAAGGTTCAGCCTTCATTACAACCAAAAAAACAGTGGAAAAAACTACACCTATCTTCTCAGGTGTTCCTAAAATAAAAATCTTAGTTTCTGTTTACTAATCTCCATACATTAATCTAATGTGTAATGTAATGTCTGTGTGAAGGACAGATCTTAATGAATGCTCACAAAGGATGACAATACAAATCGTTTTAATCAGCACTTTTTTTAAAAAAAAAAAGAGCAAAAAAGCATGCAATTCGTTTTACATCAATGTTATCTTACAACACCCTCCAAAATATTTGAAAAATTGCATGCACGTTAAACTATAATCTGAATTTCATGATATATTTACGACAAAATAGAATCAAAATTTAATCCTAAAAAAGTCTGATACTAATGCCAGAGACGTGCTGCGTTTCTAATTAACACATTAAAGTGTGTCCTTTAATCAGCCAGTGGGCGAGCTGGTGAACTGAGATTAACACCTATTCACATCTGTTTGCACAGTTTCATAAAATCTGTATTATAGCTGTGGCTGTTCTTCAGTGAAACAGATACAAGTTAACCATCCATCCATCATTCAACAGGTAGCTGTCCAATGCAGGGGGGTGGTGAGGTAGGCTCTAAGGCAAGGTACACCTTGGATGTGACATCAATCCATTACAAGGCAATCACACACACTAAGGGCAATTTAGAATCACCAGTACACCTGAAACACTTGTCTTTGGACCGTGGAAGTAAACCCACATGAACCCAAGGAGAATATATACACAGAACTCAGCACAAACTTGAATCCATCCTGAAACCAACAGCTCTTTATAAGGAACTGTATGAAGAGAATATCAAAAGCATGAAACCCAAGGTACAGGTACTATGGTCTACATCATCGCAACCTCAACAAAAAGTAATATCACTTTTAATAAACCGAGAACAACTGCTGAGACAGAAAGTGAGACAATCCTAACCCTAGTGAAAATATTTACAAAGAGACAGTGGAGTGATACCGTGGAGATGCATGTCGCTCTTTTTCTTACATGCACGCATGCACGCACACATATATACAAAGTTCAACCCTAAAAGATTTAAACCGAGGACAATTTTAACTGCTTTGCATTTTCCTTATTATGTTATACAAGGATATAAAAAGAAAATAAGCAACAAAAGGGCAGTCGGTCCCACTTGTGCTTATAGGATATTTAACTGATCTTTCACCCGCACTGAAAAAACAAACCCGAAACACTAAAGAACTTCCGCGCATTATAATAAACAGCAGTGATTTAACAATAAGATAACACACAGCAACCCATTCAAGTGATCAAATTCCAGATACCACAAAATGAAATCCAGTAGGAGTTGATATGAACAACCCTCTAGAAAGTTCTACACATAAAAATGCACAGAACGCAACTGTGACCTTATCCCTCACTTTGGATTGCGAAACCAATATGCTAGCTTTAGCCTGGCAGTAAAACATGATTATTAGGTCTAATCTTGCTGTTGTGAAAGCAGCGTCTAGGTGCAACTGATACTTTCTCACGATTTTCAATATTATTACTGTCAATTCACTCCTTGCAAAAACCCATTTTCATTATGCAAAACTTTGTGATTTTTTTTGCATGGTCAGATGAGGATTCAACTTGGACCCCCTTATCTCTAAAGGTTGCCTAGAAATATTTTCTCAGTACAATTACACTGTAACCACACAAGAATAAACTTACTACTGCTTGCATGTTAACACATGCATTACAATTAACGTACTACACCAAATTACAGTCCAAAATCCTAAATTATAACTTGACAAGTGTTAGAAGATAAACATAAAACTATATAGTGCATCATTAATGCTTAGCAAGAGTAATGACATTGATGCCTCTGTGGGGTTACTGAAGACACCACCCATGCTCAAGTACACTGTTGGTGTCTCTAATCCATAGTGTCATTATTGCCAAAAAGTTGCTGTTATAGAGGGAGACAAAATTTAGAGCATGCCAAAGTAACAGTAGAAAGAAAAATCTGTGTGAGGGCATAGCATTCTGTTCAGGATATCCCTTCCCAGCCTGACTCTCAATGGTTCTGAAATAGGTTCCACACTGCCTGATCAGGTCAAGCAGTTGAGTCAGTGAGCAACATGAACAATCTGTATGCGTCCTTCCATTACTGGCCAGTAGGTGGTGCTTAATAAACAAACGAAAATGCCTTCAACTAATATTCGTGATACTTTTAAAAGAGATTACAACAAATACAAACAGATGGAGATTAATTCTGGAAAGAACAAGTAAAACCTTTTGTGTGACCACTGCATGTGCCAATTTTATGAACAAGGTTGAAGCTTAGGGACATAATCTGATTCCAGAAAACACAAATACGTTGGCAATCTCTGAACTCAAGATGTAAGGTGAACCACAAAACAATGTGTACCATAAAGCCGGGAGCCAAAACAGGTCAATCCTCAGAGTGGGTGGGTATGCTAATTATTTTATCTCACATAAAAGTAAACCCTGTTGGCTCTTCAGATACCCCATGACAGGTACAACAGGGGCGTTACACTTACTATAATGCATAGCCTTCTTCTGCCAAAAAGGGGTGAAAATACCTGAGAGTATTAAAGAAGTCAAGAGCAGGAACAAAAGTACAAATGACCAGCGGATTTCTAAGACAAGGGCTGGCTATATGAGAAAAGCTGTACTGATACAAATATCTTAGCTCCCAACAACCCAAAATTTTGGGAAAATTGACCATAAGCTTCACTACCTTTTCCTGAGATGTAAAGATGGAGCTTTTGCTGTCACTGGAATCATAGGAGAAGTCATAGGTAAAGGTTTTGATCCGCTCCCTCGATGAGTCTCCTGAGAGGCCTTCAGGAATCTGCCAGACAAGACAGCATGTCAGCATTAAATATCACTCAGGATGTTGGTTTGTGGAACAACCCTAAAATAGTGACAGACTAATGCTAATAATTGCCACTGACACCCACCTTTAAGTTGGTTATAGATGTCTTATTCCCTTCCATATGAATGATGACTTTGGCACATAATTCCTTTTCTCTATGAAATAAAAAAACAATTAATTATTAAAAATGGATGTGAAAATTAAAGGAAGCCCTGTCCATGGCCTGAGAATCATGGCATAAGATACAGACTGAGCAGCAGGAGAAACAATTTAACAAATGAATGCATAACTTTCAAAGTTCAAAGGGGATCCCCAGAATTCAATAAGGGTCTGAAACGCATTTCTTTCAGAGCCATGTGTCTCCTGACAGCTACATAAATGAGTCCAAAACCATCTGCCATAGTTATTTATGTATTTCAGGGATGTGAATCAGCAATATGGTGGCATCAGACACCAGACATCAGTTTATGTACTTTTGTTCACTCTGAGCTGAACAATGCTTTGAAGAAATGCTTCTGTTAACACACTATGTAATTTAAACCAAACAAAAAAAACAGGAACCAAAAACAATGACAGAACTTTGCTATTGACATAATATTATGGGATGTTATTCAACACATATGCTGGGTTGGCGGATATAAAACTGTTCAAAGCTACTTTTAATGAACAAACCAGAGTATCTTCTCCCTCAGGAGGTCATTAGCACCTACAGTTGTTATATTCTTCTCTGGCTACTTTCGCCCAGGTGGCTGTGAGGTATGGTCAGGTAATGCTGCCTGGGAACCGAAGAAAATCCAAATAAAATGTTTACACAAAACAGTATTAAGACACTTTTTCTACCAGCAAAGACTTTCTGTAAGCAGAAAAAGGCAAGGGTTGAAGTCAAAGATCACAAATTACTTTTTATCCCTTGTGACGTGTAATTATTAACTCGAGTGGCTAATTCTCTCCACAAATGCATGAACATGCATAAATATTTATAATCAGCAAAGATGCTGAGTCATGAAATGTTAGTTTCAAATTAAAATGTTAACTCCTAAAAAACTATGTAAATAAGAATGCATAAGGATGCTTTCGATTTGCATTAAATAGACCACAGTATCCTTTCTTGTAATATAGGTAAAAAGCCAATACACCCTTGCTCTGAGATCTGAACCTAAAATGTTCCTGAAAAATGTTGGTGCTTCACAGCTCATAGGTTGTGGGTTCAGATATGGGTTCCAATGCAGTCTGCATGTTTGGTGCACTCCGGTTTCCATCCACACACCAAAAATATGTACATATTTTAGGTGACTTGGTCACTCTAGTGTGTAAAGTTGTGTGAAAGCCCTGCAATCTACCCAATCCCACACATCAATATTCCAGGGATAAGCTCCAGACAACCATGACCCTATATTTGACAAATGGATGATGAAAATTGAGAAAACATAAAGGTTCTTCTTTTTCTTCTTTCGGCTGCTCCTGTTAGGAGTCGCCACAGCGGATCAATTGCTTCCACTTCTTGCTGTCCTCTGCATCTTTCTCCGTCACACCCACCACTTGCATGTCCTCCTTCACCACATCCATAAATCTCCTCTTAGGCCTCCCCCTCTTCCCCTTGCCTGGCAGCCCCTTCTCCCGATATATCCAGAATCTCTCCTCTGCACATGTCCAGTCCAAACCAACGCAATCTCGCCTCTCTGACTTTGTCTCCAAAGCGTCTAACCTGGGCTGACCCTCTAATATACTCATTCCTAATCCTGTCCATCCTCGTCACACCCAATGCAAATCTTAACATCTTTAATTCTGCCACCTCTAACTCTGCCTCCTGTCTTTTGGTTAGTGCCACCATCTCCAACCCATAAAGCATAGCCGGTCTCACTACCATAGAAAACATAAAGGTTCTCATTATCAAATAAGTTGTCTGTTATGAAGCCTCATAAAGTGTGGCATCTTACGGATATTCTGACAGCAGACAATTTTCACTGTTACACTGAAACAGTAGTATAAGATCTCTTTAAAGTGGAAAAAGGAAAACTGAAAGTGGACAACAGCTATTCAGTAATAATGAAAAGTGCAACTACAGTTACTGGAAAGTAGTTTCTGTTCACAAGACCTTTGCTTGTCCATTAAGCAGGAAAAGAACTACCATATCTTCCAGAGATGTAGGACATTTTTGGGTTGCTTTGCTTTCACCTTTTTGTTTAGTTCTTCCTATACAGGTATTCCCTAGCCGTAACCAAACTTTTGACTGACAGTGTGTCAAAGATCAGCGAGAGCAGTCCAGCAACTTTCTCTCACTACATTCAACATTGCTGGAAAAAGGATGTGAGCATGAAGACACAATGCAGTATTTAACATGAACCGAAATGGCGTTTGTTCCCAACATTGTCAGTCTGTACACACAGCTGTTTGCATGCTCAGCTGCTGGGCAAGTCATTCATCTGATCAGGTGACTGACAGGGTTTGCTTGGTCATAGACATTTCAGCCTGAATCTGATGTAGTTACTGACTGAAAAGTCCAGATACACCCAGACTAAATCCTTATACTGGGATAGGACCTGAATAATTGAACACCTGCAGAAGTGTGTTTATAGCAGGTTATTAGGAGCACAAATAGTTGTGTGTAACTTGATATCCAGGAAGTCAAACTTGCATTTTGTCTGTAGCTGACTGCTCCCTTATGATTGAATCACCTTTTCAAAGCAATGCTGTTCTATATTCAGTGGAGTTCCTCAAAATAAAAGCTAGTCTGTCTGTCTGTAAACAGCTATACTGTACAAAAGTTAGCCAGCATATTATAGTCTAGTTAGCCTGTACTTACAATGCATTAGAATAACATTCCAGTACAAGAAGTCTTATTTCACCCAAACATGAACACATAATAAAGTGTGGGTAACAGCTGCTGTTCCTGGACTTTACATCACCCAGGAGCAGCCAATGCAAACATGATTCTACACCAGTATTTTCCAATAAGGCAGAAACTGAGAATTTAAACACATGACAAGCAGACTAACATCAAATGGCTTAAAATTTCTGACATTTAAATAAGTTTTCAAACAATCATCACCTGATTTCCTAGATCAAACACCCAATAACAGTGGCTACCATCTGCACAGAAGTTGCATGGCAGCCTTGGTAAAAACCCTGGAATACACCCATGTTTGTCTTGCCAACCACTCTTTGTTCTGCGATTCGTTGGTTTTTGTTTGCTGCCACCTTACCACATCTATCTGTTGTTTGCACCTTTTCGTTTTGTCAGCTTTGTGTATGCTCCATCAGACCCTGTTTAATCTGTGACCCTTTCATTCTCACGACCACCTCCTTGTTTGGTCCCGGCCCTACCTGTTCTGACCGTACCCCTTAATTTTGCCACCTGTTTTGTTTCTGCCTCTCCCTGTTTGTTTTATCAGCTTTTAGCTTCCATCCCCATCTGTCTGTTTTGTTAGTACATTTACTTTGTTTCTGTTTATTTCATCAGCAGTTTGTTTGCACCCTTGCCCATTTCTTTCTGCTGTCCTGTTTGTTTTTCCAGCCCACACTGAATTTACTACCCACATTTGTAACTAGTGTGTTTCAAACTGTCCATTGTGGTCAACTTTCTTTTTGTCACTGACCATTTGTTTTGAGACCCATCACATCCACTGCACTCGTATTTTTATTAACTTTTTTGTTTTCGTCACCAACTGTTTCCATCCTCCCATGTGTTTTGTCAGTGCCAGTTGGTTTGTCTGCTTGTATTTCTCAGCACCTAGTTTTTCTTTTTGTCACCTGTCTGCTGCTTCCATGTACCTGTCTGTTCTGCTACCTGTTTGCTGTGCCAGTTATTTGTTCCCACCATGCTTGTTTTGACACCGTTTGCTATGGTACTTACGTTAACTGTCAGCAGCTAAAGCTACCCAGACAAGGACAAACGGTAAGAGACACCTTTTAAAAGGTGTTCATCTGAAACTTTACTACAGTGACAAGGTGACTGACCTGTCGTTTAAATCAGACAGCCAAGCAGAATTCGACCCAAAGGTACCGCATGCAAACATGGACATCATATTGAGGAAGCTGCATTCTCGACTAGTTTGACGAGTTCTACCTCAGAAAATTACATTTTTTATGATATGGTGTCACTTCACGGCTATTTAAGTCTACTTCAAAACTGTCCGGGTTGTTTCTTTTCTTTCTTTCTTTTTTTTTTTTTTTTTTGTACAGACTCGCAGGTACCGAGCCTAGCGGTCATCTCACCGCCTGTTGATGGGCCGGACCCGCACCGCCACCCGCACCGACGCCATAGCTCATCCCTTTCGCCGCTTCACGAGCCGGTACCGGACCGCCAGCGGAAAACACCTGCTGACACCGAGACTCGTTCCGTGTTCGAGGTCCAAAAGCTGCAGTGCGGGCGCCTGCAGCCCTTTATCCCACTTATTCACTGTTTTCGCAGTGAAGTCGGGCTCCTCTATGCGCGGCCGCTTCTCACACCTCTTGCACCCCCCCACCCCTCCCACTTGGTTCCTCCCTCCCCCGGCGGAGCACGCGACCGAAGCGCCTGTACGGAGGGACAAACAGGACGGAGCCACAGCGCGTTATGAAAAAGCTGCCCGGAGTGCAATTTCTACACAGGGCAGCTGAGGTAAAATATACAGTAACTGACGGTTAGTTGTAATGAACTCATAGTAAAAATCTGAGGACGCTAAGGTGTGCCACCATAAACTATACAAAATATGGAATTCAATTTGGATCTTAAAACAACAAGGTGTCACTGTAATAAGGGGTCGTTTAATCCAGAACTGATTGTCCCAGCTGATGTTGGCCCGAAAACCGATTTAGTTGTTGCACACCGGAAGTTTACGTTCAAACTTCCTGCTGGTTCTTGGGTTACGCGGTGCGTGAGTTTCTTTCTTGGTTTAAATGCGCGTGTAGTTTCAAATATGTTTTTTTTACGTTTAATTTTCATACGGACATGTTTGTGGTGTTGTTAAATCAATAGTAACGTTGCCTTTTATTTTTGTTACCTCAGCCTATTTTAATGCATTAATGTGGTCATTGAATCAGGCAAGAGACCCTGGATGTTAATTAAGTTTAGCTTTTTGTAGAGTTATTTTTTTTTTTTTCTGTTACTACTTATATTTTTTATCATATGAGCAAGCTCAATTTTTGTGTTTTTGTTAAGTAAATTTTGGCGGGATAGTTGCAGTTTGCTCCCTTTCTTTTATGAAAAGGCATTTTTTAGAATTTGTTTCGTGTTGTAATCGCAATCTAATGCTTTTACATTTCTATTTTTGCAGACAAAAATCTCCAGCCTCGCGCCATGGATATACGCCCGAACCACACTATCTACATAAACAATGTGAACGATAAAATTAAAAAAGAAGGTATGCTTAAAAACTCAAATGTCAAGTCTTTGGTTTTAAGTTTGTCCTCATGTGCCCCCCAAATATTACATTAATTATTAATACAATCATTGTACATTGTTGTGAAGACAAATATCTGATTTTCTAAATGGATTAATGTGAAATGTGATACTGGCTCATTCAGTGTTGGTCACACATATTACAAATATTTTATTTATGAATTGTCATCTTCCCTCAGAGCTGAAAAGATCACTCTACGCGCTCTTCTCCCAGTTTGGTCAGATCCTTGACATTGTAGCTTTAAAAACCATGAAGATGAGAGGCCAGGCCTTTGTGGTTTTCAAGGAGCTTAGCTCAGCCACAAATGCCCTGCGACAACTCCAAGGCTTTCCTTTCTACAACAAGCCTATGGTATGTATATGTGTTTGCAGTGGGGAATCCATCAAACACACTGAGCATCACTTGAGCATATTCTAACGGTTCTTTGTATTTTCTTTACACAGCGTATTCAGTACGCAAAGACAGACTCTGAAATTATTTCAAAAATGCGTGGCACATTTGGTGACAAAGACAAGAAAAAGGACAAGAAGAAAAAAGCACAAGAGCCACTACAGAATGCTGCCAAGAAGCCAGGCTTGGTAAATAACCCTGTTGTTGAGTGTTTATCATGAAAGAATGTGCAAAATATGGCAAAGGCTTGAGATTTGCCTCGGATTAGTGAGCAAGCGTCCTGGCATTTTTTATGTAGCGTTTTACTTCACATGCCATACAGTTCTTCAAGGAGTAAATTTTATTGTATACTAATTTAGTTTTTTGCCACAGGGGTCTGCTAGCTTGCAGTCAAGTGCACCTCCACCACCACAGGTTTGTATCTGTAGCCAAATTTATCTGGCACTGTATTTCTGGTCATCGTGTGACCTTTTGTCTTACAGAAAATAATATTTTATTGATTGTTTCATGTAGATGTCTTTGAGATGTAAGCATGGCATCTGTACACAGATTGAAGAAAATGCACACTTAATGATATTCTTTAAAAATCTGTTTTACATGTGTTGGTGTACGTTTCATGAGCTTGTTTAAACATCTCTTCCTCATCCCAGGTTCCTGACAATCCACCTAACTACATTCTGTTCCTCAACAATCTGCCGGAAGAGACAAATGAAATGATGCTGTCGATGCTGTTCAATCAGTGAGTACATTTGTTGTCTTATGGGTGTTTTCTGAGAGCAACATTGCCAGTAACCTTAAATAAGAAAGCTGTTCTCTTTATTTTCAGTGAAAAGAAAAGGTTACAATGGGATGTACACTGGCTCTTTTTCTATTATGAAGGCAGCCGGGACACAATGTTTGTTAATTTATTACCCTAAATATACTTTTGCTACTAAGTTAAAATTCATAAAATTTTAATAATAAAGACCTCAGTCAGTTTAGTTGCTGGTTAGATTCTGTGAAGTTCTTAGGTACAGCATATAGTTCACTGCTAATTGTTGACTGACTGATCCTATGATGTTGTGCACCATTCCTCAACTTGTGTATAGTCACCAACACTCAACACCACCAGACATAAGCTGTGAACTCTGAGGAATTGAACTGAATTGGAACAATTTACACTATTAGTCTTTTAGGGTTCTCTATACTGTCATTTCTTGGACTGTAAGGTAAACCCAGGTTGGATTCTCTGTAGTATAAATTGTGGAAAACAAATACAGATATTTCCATATTTACAAGGACAAGGTATTCCTGAATATCAGCCTATACAGTGAAATCTTGTAAGCTGGAGTTGGCTCAAACAACTCATTACTTATATACTTGAGCACATTTCACTACATGATATACTCAGTAACCATGTACGTGACAAATAAACTCTTTTGACTTTTTTATAAATGCGAAGCCTCGTATTTGGTCCTAACTCAAAGGGTATTAAATGATTTTACTTTTATACATGAAAACTGGTCAAGTCAAAGATATATTGTGAGTGATACCTATGCTCGAAAAAAACAGTTTAATTTTTTTTTTTTTTAAATTTGTACAGTAAAACCGAGAAATAACGTGTTATAGGTTCCAGAACATTACATCATATAAACTGTAAGGTTGCCATATTGTAATGTTAATGGAAAAATAACCTTGGAAATGGAAATATTTTTCAGTCAGTTTTCCAGCCACTGTGTGAAAAGAAATGGGAAATTTTGATTTATTTCTTTTCATTTATTAGACTTGTTGGGAAGCAGGCCAGTTATTACAAACAAAACATGCATGTGACTAATAGATACTAATAATACAAGTACAGTAGATTAATCCAAAAATGTTTGTGCATCGGTTTATCTGTGGTTGTATACTGTATTAACATTAAAAAATATTTTCTGTCACAAAGTACAGAATACAGAGAAACTGATAGCAATTTGTGCACAACTGGCTGTAGACTAAACTGAGAAAATCTGAAATAAGTCACTTTCTTACCCCTTTCCCTCCTACAACAGGAAGACAGGGGCTAAAAATATACTAGGGGGGAAAAAATTTAAAAATCAAAAATGAAGAAAAAATCCCATTTTCATCAGGATAAAAGTGGAAATATTAATGTTTTAAAATTAATGAAGTATATGTTTTTGGAGAAAAGCTGTATTTTATAGTATAGCTCTATATAGCACTTTAGGAAAAAAATATACTTCTGTAAATTTTATGTCCCCCCCCCCCCCCCCCCAGTATTGGCGGAAGTGCAGTATCAAGGATGGACTGTAATGTTACCATGGGAGCTTGAGTGTTAAAATGTCCTGCAGTCTGACTGTAGACCAACTGTGATAAATTGACGCCATGTTTGGTTCCAGGTTCCCAGGCTTCAAGGAAGTGCGCTTGGTACCAGGCAGACACGACATAGCCTTTGTGGAGTTTGAGAACGAGGCCCAGGCAGGCACAGCTCGAGATGCCCTGCAGGGCTTCCGTATCACCGCTACCTGTGCCATGAAGATCACCTATGCCAAAAAATAACCCCAACGGTTCACAGAGGGTGGCTGAGGAATTGACAGAAGAGAAGCTTTGGACTCTGCTTCATATGGTGTTTCTCTATGTAAATGATTTTATGTCATCCATTGCAACATCAGAAGGAGGAGTAGCTGGGAGAATTTCAGTTTTTACTTTTTTTGTGATTTGAAAGAGGCGTATAGTTTTAATTCTGACTTGATGTTTAAAATCAAATAAAATGTTTTTTGTATACATTGACTGAAGGTCTTCCTGTCTAAAATGCACTGGCTTACAAAGCTTTCAGTGTTCACTGCTGCTCTCCTGGTGTTGTTCCTCCTGGACATGCAGCCTCTTGGCAGGAAGTGCTAGTTTTATTATTTTTTTTATTTTTTAAAAACCACACCTGTGTGTGTATGTGTGTGAGAGAGAGAAATTCCTCTGCATTTGTTTTGCCCAGAATAAACCATTTGACACCCTATGCCTCTGGATAGGCTCCACAACATGGTGACTGCACAGGATAAGCACTTGCTGGTTATGATGTGTTTCCAGCCATAAGAGTTGTTGACAGACTGCTAGAAAATTTTATTAACACACTTTTTTGACAAGTCAAACATAACTGAAAAAAGCATTAAAGCTACAATGTCCAAAAATGTCTTAATTTTCTTTTGATGCATATACAATAAAATAAAGAACAGATTTGTACAATATGGAGAGTTTTACAGTGGAGGAGGTTAGTGCCAAGGGGTGGTTTTTGTTTGTCTTGGGTTTTCAGGGAGGGTGTGTGTTTGGAGAGGATGCATGGGGTGTGTTTGTTGCTGAGGGGCAGCTAGGTTTGTGGGAGCTGCTTGGTATGTTGAGAGGTGTGTCCTCTGCGATTGGCCCCAAGGACCTCAGTCTTTCGCAGTCAGAGGGGAGTCAGCAGGAGATCCACAGCCACCGAGATGTCCCGAACATCCCACCTCTCAGTCCTTCTTCTCACACTCTGCTCCACGTACTGGACGCCCAGCTCTGCATTTCCTATGGAGAAGCTGGCTGATGCCAAACTCTGCGCTGATAAGGAATGCATACGTAAGTAGGCAGGTGAGCTGTGGGGGAGCTTCCTACAGCACAATCTTCATGAATAACAATCGTGTGTGTTCTTATTTTGAGATGTACACCTTCAATGCTGTGCTGTTTCTTTTTTGTGGGTCAAACCCAACTGCTAGATGTCATATCCATGGCTCGTGCCAATGATGACTTCACAGCTCCTGACTGCAGGTTCATTAATGTTAAGAAGGACCAGTTGATCTACATCTACTCCAAACTGCTGCCAAGAGAGGGCGCTGGTGTCTTCTGGTCTGGGAGCGTAAGTCGCCACTTTGTTTACGCAGTTGAATCATTTTCACTCTTCCAACCAGATACTGCACGGGAAAATATTGATTTATTTGTGATTTTTGAACAGTGGAAGCATTGCATGACTTAAGCTTAAAAACTGAAAGAGATATTAAGAGATCAAAGCTGTGCCTGATCTTCTGTTGGTGTTGTGTAGGATCTGGAAATTTACTGGTGAGGAGTTAGAGATGCAGCCAACACCACAGGCTCGCTTAGCGGTTTTGTAAAACATTCTTGGACTGACTTACTTGTCAGCTCAGTAGAAAAACAATTGTGGCGCAGCTCCTCCTGTCATGTCCAGACACTCTCCTAAGCCCAGCAAGAATAGACATGAGCATGTTCATGCGTGCAGTTTAATCTGGTGTAGCTATGCGGTGCCTCTCTGGTCCATTTGGCCTCAGGCCTGTGATATCACCTCTGGTGCAGCAAGGATTGTAGATCCAGATATTTTAGAACTCTGACACAGGATCTGCTCAGGTCCTCGTAGCTGTGCAGCTCTGAACCCCCACCCTGTGACAGGTTTACAGTGACCGCTACATAGACCAGATGGGACTCATCGGCTACTTCCCCCGCAGTCTGGTGACTGAGATATACGTGTACAACGAGGACCCCATCAAGGTCCCTACCACGGTATGTGGCTTTTGGCAATGCTCGTGCATTCCAGATCCAGGTGCAGAAGTTTCCAGAACAAGAGATGGTGGGCAGTGAGGAATGGCAGAAGCAGAAGTAAAGGCTATTATAAAATGTGAATTATAGGCTTGAACTCGAGTCTCATTGTCCCTTTGCTTGTGTTCTGGCCTTCATGGCTTCTGGTTAATGTCTCTTCCCACACAGGATGTGGACTTTCACTGCATCTGAACATCGGAGGAGGACCAAATAACCAGATGTTTCAGTGCCATATGGGGAGAAAAGTTTAAGCAGTCTATTTGTTCTTCTGTTTTCTGTGGAAAAAGTAAAGAAGGGAGATGTACAACAAAATGGAAGAAAAATTAAGATGTCTTTTCCACAAGAAGCCTATTTTTAATCATTTATACAAGTATATCTGAATCTGTACTTTTAATAAAACATATTGCTAACTTGCATATTTGGGTTTTTTGTCAACTTTGACTTCAAAAGATTTTTTGGCTCAGACCACAATATTTTGGAATAATGAAGGACCTATGGTGCCAAGGAAACATACAGTTTTCATACTGTGTGCAAGTAAATACCATAGGTGTATTGCAAGTCATTAATAGTTTTGGTTTACAGTATTTTAAGAAACTTTGCAGCAGCACAAATCTCAGTATTGGCTGGACTTTCTCAAAAAATGCAGCACACCACTGACTTGAAGGAAGAATATTGGTCTCTGTAATAAAGCTTCTTGTTTCTTTTAACATAAATCTTTTCAATGCATTATATAAAATACAACTGTCAGCAGTTCTGATATTTTTTATGACCTTTTCTGCGTGAGCTGTTGCTGTGTCAGCCAAAAATAAGGATTTCTATGGCTGATTTGCAGAAATGCACAGACGGTCACTGCTGTTTGCTTTTTTGGAGATATGTTGCTCATTATTTGTGACAAGTTTTTACATATAAATAAATATGTCCCTAGACCCATAAAAGATGATTTAACTTAAAATCAAAAGTTAAAAAGTGTGCTTTTAATGCTTTTTTTGAAAATTGTTTCCAGCATAAAGAAATGCTGCATACAAGCAAGCAGACTTCTTATTCCCACCCATTAAATGAGAGAGCACTTCCTTAAAGGGACAGAACACCCTCACTTTCTGTTAACCACTTGTTCAAGTCAGGGTGATGGCAGTCCAGATCCTATCCCAGACATGGCAGATACAAAGCTTGAAACCCCAGAGGGCACCAATCCACTAATCCACTGCAAGATAAAAACACACTTTCACATGCTGAATACAATTTGGAGACACCAGTGAAACACACATCTTTGAACTGGGGGAAGTAACCCACACAAACGTGGCCGGATTTGAACCTTCAAGCAAATATTCCAAGCACTGTGAGGCAGCAGTGTTACTGTGAAAGGCTTCAACCTGCACTGTGCACCTGCACAGAGGATCAGCTCTTATTGCCCACTAGCATCCCAAAGTGTTGATTTATTCTGGAGAACCAGATCTCCATATTTCATCTCCTTATTCATGCCAAGTACTTTTTAAAAGCTAAGCAAACAGAATGCAAAGTTCATGCAGCAGAAAGATGAAAGGCTGAATAAATCCACATGCTTTTCAATGTTTAACCGTCCTTTAACACTCATCTAAAATTCACATATTCAGCCCAGCTGTGGGACCATCTGTATGGGAAGTAGTTGTCCTGTAGGCGGCAATAGAGCACCAAGTGTGGCCTGGGCCTGCCTTTGGCATAGTTGGAGCATGCAGTGTGGCTTGAGTGCTCGAATTTAACTGTAACTGGAGATATAAATTAAAGACATCATACAGGTGTCATTGAGATCCATTTTTGCCTGATTAATAGGCAGAAACCATCCACATGTCAAATTTCAATCTTTGACCAAATCAATGCTTGTCGCTGCAACACCGCAAGGTGCTGATGATTTTATTTCTTCCTTGCGCGCATTCATGCTGGTACGATCACCTCAGCCAAGTCGCTGAGCCTTCGGTGAAACAATGATAGCGGTAATAGCAGTAGCAATGAAGATGTGAGACAACAACGCATTTTTAAAGGTCATATAATGCCTGTTTCCAAGGAAGATGATGGCTGGATGTATTTCAGATCATTTTCTAAGGATGTGATGAGATATTTTTGAAGGCCCCACTCCCTGTGTTGTCTGTCACCCCCCCCCCACCCCCTTCTTGGGGAAGCTGAGCAGTTGCTATGGAGTCACTCCTGTTCTCGTCTGAGTGGTACATGGTGGATTCTCCAATAGGGAGGGGTGGGGGAAGGGGGCCGTTGAGGGAGACCTTTCTTTCTTGCATCAGGAGCACAGCAATGCGTGGATTATATAAACAAAGATCACTATGTCATTGAGAACTGCTGGAGTGCATTACCTGCCCGCCTCCCAACCCCCAGCTTGCACTCACTTATCGCCCAGATACATCATCTCTTTAAGATCCACAAGGCTTGGAAGTCTGGCTCCTGTCCAAAAAGGACTTCTGTGAGCGATTTGGACTGTTCCACCTCAGTGCTTGCTGGCCTGTCTCTTCCACTGCTGTTCACTTCCATCACTGGTGTTACTATGTTTTGCTGAGTCAGTTGCATGGGTGGATAGGACAATCTGTTTATATGCATAACTCTACCTGGGTTCACCTTCATTGACTTTTTGCAAGTGTTATGGACAGTCAAGGAATTTATACCCTTATTACCCTACAGGCCCTGGTTACTGCTCTGCTCTTGCACCTTTGGCTTGGCAGTCCCACTCACAAGGGATCCACCACTGACAGACCATCACTTCTTGTTTTACACTCTACTCTAGTGGAATGAGGCCCCTCTGTCCCTCGGAGCTGCTGAATCCCTCTCAACATTTAAGAAGGGTTTCAAACTCATTTCTTTCAGATCAATTTCTCCCCAGGGATGTGAACCAGCAATGTGGTGGTATCAGACAAACAAGCTATGCTTTGATTGTCTTGTGTGTGTTTCTAAAGCTCTGTTGTCGATTCACTTTTGTTTACTCTGTTGAAATTGTGTGCATCACCTTGGAAAAGAAAGAGACTGATGAATGAATAAATGTGAATGTAGCTGCTCTGAAAGCGTGAGGTCACCTAGTGAACGGGTAACCTGGCCATTCCACTTCAGCTCTGCCTGGCTGTCGCTCACGATGTGTTCATATCGCTCTTTCAAATTAATCCTTTTGAATAAAACCACAGAGCCGGAGTTGAACCTGGAGTCTTTCCAAAATGTCACCGAAAATGGTGTGTGGCGTGAGCCTGGTGACACAGCTTCCCATGCATGTTTGGAGAGTACGCAGCTCAGTTGCTTTGTTACGATGCTGATTAATTTCTGGTTGGGCTGCGGCTGGCACACGGGTGCGAGATGGATGGGGGCCGCCGTTGCCCCCAGGAGGTTATTACCTGGATGTTGGTTTCGGCTGCACCGCTCTCAACCGCTGGTATGGAATTTGGCCCTGAAATGGAAACGGAATGTTTATGCCTCGCTGTTAAATCGCCAAGAACCCAGCGTATATTTAGCATTGCGGATAATGAAGGGCAGCTGTCAAGAACACTTAAGGAAATCGAGGTGGCAGGCAGAGGGGAAACATGCAAGATATTGCGCCGTGTTAGCTGCACATCCACTTCCTCTGGGAAAATTCTCTTGGCAGGCTGTTAGGAGACAGCGGAGACAGTGTGGTGGTACCTGAAGACAGGGCTAAGGGGCGCCACTAGCTCACGGAAAGGCAGAGAGAGATTCCCCCTGGGGAGGCCAGATGCAAGAGGAAACAACCCCTGCTGGCCTTCTTCTCTAAGATCATGAAGACAAGGATTGCTAATGTTCTACAAGTGGGGGATTTGAATGCTGGTAGCAACGCCAACCACTGTGCTACCCCCGTAACTCAGGGACGTTGTCAAAATCAGTTAAGGCCCCCCCGGTCACAATAGTTGAAATTACATCAGTGGACTCCCGTGTTTTATTGTCACAACATATTGTGCTTTTTTCACTATAAAGGACCGATCGTATGGATTTGAACTCGCCTTATCTTTATCATGGTAACGCATGCATTTGCAATTTCACTGTTGGTAATATTTTGATGAAGTACTTGAGAAACCTCCTCACCTTTGTGGAGATGAGGAAGCGTGCAGGCCATCGAGCCCCTGTCACATTTCCTGCTCCTGGACAGGTTATTGATCCAGGTGGCACTTCAATATAAAAGCCATAATAAAAATCGGGTCTCATGTTTCCCTCCCCCGAATAATGGAAATCTCATTCTCCAGTGTGACTCCGGAAAACAATCCCACTTTTATTAAAGCTCTGGAGTGCAGAAGGCAGCCTGGCTGGGTATCAGCTGGAGATCAGGAACGTGGAGACGCATGTGGGAGCGCTAATATGTGGCTCCATTACGGCGTTAGCTGCACAGCCGAGTGAGTCACCGACTTTGGCTCCCGCAGACATGCATCTGCATACATTGAGGCCGAGTCTCATTAAGTCGCAGCGTGATGCTTCCGCTCGCGCCTGAGTCGGGCCCTGCAGGGGGCGGGTTGGGTCCACCGCTTCGTGCTGGCCTGCCGGTGAAGTTGGTTATCCATCTTCCTCGTGTTTGGCTGAACGCGTCACCAGAGCCGCAGGCTCATGCCTTCGTCGACGACAAATCAAGCCAACAAGATTCATCTTTTGTCATTTCAGGAGAAACCCCGCCAGTGACTGACGGAGTGTATTTGCTTTTCCCTCTTTATTTACTCTCATTTTTATCCAACTATGTACCTTTTTATTAACTTATCCCTTTATGTACGTTTCATTGCGGTGTTCCCGCCTAATAGCTTTCCTGCAGGGACTAGACTTTCTACACAAACTGTAATGATGCTGAAAGCATGGATGACAGTGTGTACCTGGGTCAAACAATTAAAATAAACACAGTTGTTCCCTGATTTAGAAACTTTTGAGTGATGAACTTCTCCATTACAAATTATCTGAGAATATCTTCCGTCTATTAACCTTAACCACTCTATCCTGGTCAGGGCTGGAATGGTCCAGACCCTATCCTGGAATTGTTTGGCAGTATAGGCTGTGAAAATGCACCCTGAATAGGAGACCATTGCAATGTGTGTGGGTTGGGGGGGCACAAACACTAAAAGCAGTTAACAGTGACCGGTTAACCTAAAACATAGACCAATGGACAATGAGAAGAAACCAGAGCACGCAAAGGAAACCTACACAGACACAAGGAGAACACGCTAACTTCACACAGACCGAGCTGGATTTGAAGCCATGCCTAGACAGCCAGGTAGATATGACACCCTCCTCTAGCACTGACCAGGGTTCTTTGTTGTGTTTTCTTATTTGCCACTGCCAGGGCACTCAGAACATACAGGCACGCGCATGAGTCATGCTGGCTAACTAGAAAGAGCAGCTCTCTGAGTCAGGTCTCTGCTATTGCCTCCCACCCATGAAGCTGTCAGGCTGCTGGCCATTTTTCCTGGCATGCTTTCTGGCTATAATGTTAAACGGGTGAAGGGACTGTCATCCATTGAATTGCACTTAGGGCTACAGCCAGCGAGCAAACTTTTCAAGTTCTAGAAATGTCAGTACACAGCATCTACAGTATGTAGCCAGCAACTTCCCACAAGTAGGGATATGAGAATAAAAGGCCTGCGGTGGCTTTCATTTTAAGAACAAATTAATAAGAAACTAGTTTCAGGGTGTACTGAAAGAGATGAACAAGTCAGTCTCTCTTTTTCTCCCTTTCTCTCTCTCTCTCTCGCTCTCTCTCACACACGCATGCACACACAAACACACACACACACACACACAGGAAGTATTCTATGCTGCTGCTGAGGAGAAGAAACACCTGGAGAAATAAAATCTATTAAAGTGTTACTGTATCTCATCCATAAGAATCTAAAAAACAAGAACTGCCAGAAGAAGATTCATCTTTTGTCTGCTGTCGTGCATGTGTTTCCATATTTGACAGCCAACATGGGACAGTCTTCTCAACTCTCATGTCTGTAGACTCTACCTTCTGGAGGTCGGTTTTCTTTCCAAGTTGACAGGGAGCAGAGTGCTGGTACACCCGTGCCTGTCTGTGAATTCTGGACTCAGGCCATGACTGGCAGATGGGCGCACGGTTGGGGGCAAGGGGGCAGTGAGCCTGAGGTCACAGGCCATCTGGCCGCATCCCTGGGGGACTCTGTCAGGGCTGCAGAACACAAATGATAACCTTTCCTCAGTGTGCTGGACACATGTGACATTAAGGATGTCCTCTTGGGACAAAAGGAGCAGGGCGTTTCTCTGACAGCACCTTGAGCAAGGTACTCAGCCTTAAATTCTTCTAGTAAAAAAAATGATCCAACTTTATACCTGGGGAAATGATAGCAAATGGCATAACGCTGTGTGTTCTCCAGTAGAGAAGAGACAGGTAAATAATAAATGTGATAATAAATGTGAATCAACCAGCCTTTTAAATTCTTTAAATGTGCATATTTGTGTGTCATGTCCAGGTTGTTCCCTGCTTTGTGTTAGCTCTGGGCCACTACAGCCCAGCACACAGGAGGTTATTGATAAACAAATGAATGAACCCTGTAAACACCCTTAAAAGCAAAAAAAAAAAAAAAAATGTGACTGCAGAAATATGTGATATTGACCAAACATTTGTGATCAAAGTCCTTATAAGTCTAAATATAACAACAGCAGAATCCCATTTACGTGTTTTGTTTTTAAAGGTAAGTCTTTCAGACAGGTGGATCCTAAAGCCCCACTGTGGACAAAACTGACCACTGGAGGGCGCTCATAGCCAGACAGGAGACGGGTTATTCAGCTCAGAACTGGAGCACTTTGTTCTGAGCAAACGGCCCTCCCAGGAGCAATATTACAGCCAATTACCTCAAAATGTGCTGTTGGTGTCAAAAATTACACAAAGATAATGCTGACTTTGGCCTTTTTAGCGGGAAACGCAGACAGCCGATTCTCACACTTGGGAAGGAAATGATGATGGTTTTATTAAATTTACATGGATGATGGCTGGAGAGAAGCAGGGCTGGCTGGATCTTCAGACCCTCGGCTGTGTTCCGCGGCATTTAGGGGACCCGCGGGGACGTCGACGTCTTGCCCAAGGACAGCGCCAGGAGACGGCTGTGACACAAGGAGATTCTGCAACAGCTGCTCCTGCGCCAGGTGCTGAACGCTTTGCAGAAGCGCACGGGAATGTGCTAATGAGCTCCTGCAGGAGGCGAGGGGATGCGACAGAACACGGCGCACAGAAAAAGAGCCTTAAAATGCTTGTGTGGGTTTGAATTCCAGAGATCTCTGTGCTCTGTATCGAAGAGCACAAGGTGATCTTTAATCTCCATTTTGAAAACTCACTCTTTGTTCCGTACACGATGCTAATGTCCAAAGAGGCAGTTTACGGTTGTTAGCTGCGGATTCGGGCATAGCGTTTGTTACCATGGTATGTGGGCAGGTTCGAACGTTACGCTTCACACGTGTCTGCGTCTCTCCACCGGTGCGTCCATCATACGCTCCTCCGCACGCCCAGGGCCGGCCTGAGCTCAGCCTCCGCGAGGCACCAATGAGATGGCAATCGGTGCTGTTGCGGTTTCCATGGATACCAACAGGGCTGACTGACAGCGACTGATGAGCAGATGTCTGTAGGGAGCAGCTGGGAGATAAGGCAGGGGGTGGGGGCGCAGCTCACTGATTCAAGTCAGACACGGTGTCTACAGGACATCTTCCAGTCACAAGTGGTTCCACACTGGTTTCACTAAATTAAAATGTGTTTCTGCTGCTCTGGGGCAAACATTGAATACAATTCTTATATTTTCATTTGTGAAGTAATCTGTTGTCTGACAGGCAACTCTTAATTATATTTAACTCAGAGCATCAATGTCAGCCCAGAACAGGGGTTTTTGGAGGCATTAACTCTAGTAGCCAGGGGAGTGTAAGGAGGAGCACAGCAGCAGTGTTCCTAAAGGGCAGCAGGTGGCACGGTGGTTGCAGTTTGCACTTTCTGAAAAAAAAAAAAAAAACACGTTTTAAATCCACCTCTTGCTGTAATGCCCTTGAGCAAAAGAACTTAGCCTGGATGGATGCAGTAAAATTTACCCCGCTGTTAATGGGTAAATTATTCTAAGTAGCTTTAAGTTGTAAGTCACTTTCATAAAAGTGTCCAATAAATGAATTAAAGACTATTTAAATAATTCTAGCTCATTTTTGGTAACCCTTAACTAAATAACGCTAAAGCTAATATTAACCACACTGCTACCGCAAGTGCCAGGCAGCTGCCAGGTACAAAGGGGCTCGGTGGAGTGTTTGTTTTTCACAGACAGTTCATCTCGGTTTCTGGGCAAATGGGGCGGCATTTTGTTTTGTCAGGAGGGATATTTACTCAGGGTTGGAGAATGTAGAGAGCACTTCAGACGCAGTTGACAGGGCCCAGAAGACGGAGCGTCGCACTTCACCTCAACTACTTCTGCAAACGTCCGGCTGCCTCGGTGGGCTAAAGTATTCGTTTATTGTATTTGCTCTGCTATATTTTAAAATAGTTATCTGAATGTTGTTCTTGGCCTTTGTTTTTTTAATTTTTTTTTGTTTTTTCAACTTGATGTTGCAAAGTCCCATCTCTTACTGTAGTGCCCTTGAGCAAAGTATTTACCCTGAACTGATAACCCGGAAATATAAATGGGAAAACTATTGTAAGAAGCTTAACATTTTAAGTTGCTTTGAAGAAAGTATACATAAAATGATATAGATAAATAAAGATATAGAAATAAAAAATGTAATAAGAAATGCATAATAAATATCCTAGTGGTATAGCAATGAAGTTCCAACCAGGATCTTATAATGGAATCTTAAACATGCAGATGATTCTTTAAAGGTCACAGTCGGCAGTAGTTTGGTCCTCCACAGGTTAACCTGTCTGTGTCCTTGACCACAGCCGCAGCTGTGACCCCAACCACAGTCGGCGCTGGCAGGTTTCCTCACAAAACACTGCTGCCTCCTGCAGGAGTAGATCGATGAGGCTCTAAATCAGGCCTGGTGGAAAATAGAAGATGGCCAATATGTGAAGAGACTCTCCAGCCATGGCTCTGAGTTAAACCTGGGCTGACATTGATTTCCTTGCTTTACCGGTGAGTAAAGAGGCTTCATGAGACCCCGTGGCATGCTGGGAAAAGAAACAGCTTGAGTGCACCTGTTGCCTAGCGGCTGCCGTGGCACAACCCACTTCTGCTTTACCATTTCTCAGTATTCTAATGTAATGGGCTTGGTTTCTCACACACACACACACACACACACACACACACACACACACCAATAGCAACAAGCAGGCTGGTGTGATTAATGAGTAGTGTGAGGAAAGACAATGATATATTAACATAATATAAATTATATTATATAGTAAACATTATATAAGTAATTATAATTCATTTTATGCCTCCATTGATTTATATGAACATTTATGCATGTTAATTTATATGAATGAATGAATGAAAAATCTTGATCCTGAAGGAGATTCTAAAAGAAATTTGGATTTACATAGAACAGTATACACACAACAAAAAATTACAGTAACATAGTCAGAAACTGGTCAATCCTTGGGTAAATAAAAAATTATTATATTTAGAAGAAAAGTAAGAAAAAATCTAAAATATTATAAAATATACCATGAAATAAAATTATATGTTACTATATTATATAATAGTATATTAAAATATGTAATATACAGTATAATATCTTTTATTATACAATGAATCTCCACTTTACTGCTTGACTGTTTATAGTAATTCCTCTCCAATATAGCAATTATATATTCAATATTGCAGTATATATTTTAAGTTTTCATGCATTTATTCATTCATTCACATGACCATCGATATACCGTATTTTCATTCATCAGCGATTGACTGCTGTGTCTTCTGGTAGTTTCCTGGTTTGTTGCCCAGTACCTGTGGGACAAACTCTGGACCACCGTGTCCCTGTTTAGGGTTAGCTGCAAAGGCTGTCTGGATGGATGGATGGATGGATGGATGGATGGATGTTTACTGATGTGATGGACTGAATGAATGAACAAAAAGCTGATCTGGAAGGAAACTGCATTAGGCAACTTACTGTTCAATAGAAAAAGGGAAAAAAAAGATGGAAAAACAACAGCAAAGTGACAGAACCTGGAAAAACTGCAGAGGCTGTACTTACACCTGTGGTAAATATGCAAATAAATACATTTAGAATAAAAGGGGGATGGATGTAGTACTTAAAGAATTATAATATACACTATATATTACCATGGTCTTTATTAACATTTATTCTCAAATATATAGTGTATTATATACAGTATAATAATATGATTCTATACATACATTTTATCATTCTCCAAAAAGACAGGTGTCTGTATTTTTACTTTTAACTTTGAAAAAATTATTCATTTCAGACACATGCAATAAATATGAGATTAAGTCAGTATGAGCTGTGCTTGCTTGTCCTGTTCAACCCAAACATCTGCAAATGAGTAAAAAAAGGGCCATGATATCTTAAACGTGTTTTCCAGGACTGATGTTCACATTCCCAGTGTCTGTTTTTTTTTTTTTTTACATCTTTGCTGTATCTTATAAATTGTTTGCTTTTGTTCGAGCTGAGTCACCGTGCGGCGCTGCTTGCCGACTGAGCAACAGGGGACCCCGGCACGGCGTCGGCACAATGGGCCGTCGGAGGCCTCGTTCGCGCCGCTGCTCCCACCTTTCCCCAGCGCCTCGCTGTCCCCAGATGGGGGTGCCGCACCTGAATAAACTCCTCCAATCTGTTTCTCACTGTTGCTTACACTGCCATGGTTACCATGGTAGGGGCTGGGAACTGGGAGACAGGGGTAATCAGGGTGGGATCCAGGGAGGAAATTCGAATGCTGCAGGCAGGGCGATGTCTCTTTCCAGCTCATGTACAGTTCAGCACGAACGTTAAGGATCCAACAGCTTTCTCAAGTCTTAAATAGGGGCAGCATGGGGCTTAGTGGTCAGAGAAGGCGCTTCCATTCACAGGACCCAGGGTCAAATCCCTCTCCTTCTCAAGTACCTTGATTTACAACTTAACCTTTACCGATAGAGTAAAAATTACCTTGCTGTTTCAATAAGTAAAGCAGTGTACGGTAAGTAGCTCAACACTGTAATTCACTTTGGTGAAAAGTATCAGATAAGTAAGTTAATCATAAATAAATGCAGTCTGGACAAATAGACCAATGAGAACTCCCATCATCCCTCGCTGCCTAGTGTATTATTTTACAGGAAACGGTTTGAATGTTTCAGGATAACGTTTGTCCTCTAAATGATCGTGTCATGGCCGGCAGTCGCCAGAGAGGATGCCTTGTTTTGCTGTGGGTGTTTCTGCACAAACAGTGAATGAACCAGACCACTCCTCCACCCTCAGGGATTGGTGTGTGGTGCTGCAGGGCCAGTAGGGCTGCTGTGCTCCTTCTGAAAAGGCCTCGATTTTAAAAGCAGCTATGATGTGGTAGTGGGAAATGTGCAGCCCCCCCTGCTGACTCAGGACCACCTGCAGTTCTCAGTCTGGATCTTGCACCATCATCAGGGATTGTGTGCAGTTGAGGGGGCTACAGGCTGGTGTCTCAAACACCATGTCGTTCCTTTTCCAGCTGCGTGTGCATAATGAATCGCTGACATTTTTTACCACATTTTACTCAGTTTGTTAAAATATTCCTGTGAAGCAACTGCATGCATTTACAGTTAAACTCCAGAGTGACTGGCACTGATTTTCCCACTTATACAGGTGGGAAGTTTGTCAAGAGTATTACTACTAGGAGGGGGGGGGTTTCAAACCCAGGGCCTTTGATTTTAAGATGACAGCACAAACCGTTACACCACCTGCTGCCCAGGGCCAGTCAATGTTCTAAAAAGGATGTTGATAAGATCAGGCCCTCTGTGCAGAATAAGGTTGCCACACACAGGGCAGGAGGATGTGGAGCTGCTCTGGTTGTGTCCCTGGAAAATAATGAACAATAAACTTATTGGAGTTGCAGGAAAATGTATTTATGGCTGAAAAGAATTTACGATCTGCTCTGATGTGACTATGAGTGAAGGATGAATTCTATCCAAAGCGATCAGGGGCAACCGCAGAATGCTCGCAGAAGATAAATAACCTCATCACGCTCAGGATGCTGGAATAATTTAACTGATTCCCAGATACTGTTTCTCTCCAAAACAGAAAGTCCATCACAGTGGTGTAATGTTGATGTTTGGAAGAGCAGCACTGAGGCTGGAGGCCAGAGCTCAAGATTAATGCTGGATAAGACAGCGGAATAAATAACGGGTGCGGATGGACATATCAAATTATCAAAGTGTCTGTTAAGGAGCACTCACTCACACACACACACACACACACACACACACACACACACACACACACACAGAGTACCTAGTGGTAGCTGGACATTTACTGGTGCAGTCTTTTTGGTGCAGCATCCTTTTCAGTGACTATTGCCATTATTATTAATCATTTATTTATTTATCTAACACTTTTCTCCAAAATGAGTCTCTTACGTGATCAGGAGTACAAGTACAACTGCAGGCCTACAACCAACAACCTTGAGTCTAACCCCACTTTTACTCTTCCTTGTCTGGCCTCCCTGTCCTCTGGAGATGGCACCATACTTTTGTTAAGATCTTCCATTTTTAATTAACTGGACTTGGATGTCTGCTTAAATGAGATGTTTGTCCCTTTGCCTCCAAGAGAAAGACATTAATCAGGGTGTCGATCACTATCTACAAGCTAGGAGCCACTAGCTGTGTTCCATTACAGGCGCCGGAGATCTTCTCAGCTTTCGTAATGGCTGTTAAAATACAGGACTTAATGCGTCAAAGCACAGTCGTTTGGAACAGAGATGGATAGAGGAGGTGAGATGAGGTCAGTTTGAGCCCCAGGTTCTCATGATGGCTGGGGGTCATTTGAATACACAACACTAGGGGGATAGCGTGTATTCAGGAGCTTCTACCCCAACAGGCCTCAGTGTCTAACAATATTTTAATTATTCTCTTTTTAACAGTTAATACAGCAGTGGATTACATAAACATTGCCCAGGAGTCAGGAATGTAGACATTTATTTGTTTGTAAATATTTGTTTTTCAGTGGTATACAAATAAGAATAAACAAAGGTGTGTCAACAACAGAGGAAGAGTTTCACACGCAGACACAGGATGACCAGAGCACAGCTTGTGTGAATGATGCCACCACTATGTTGCTGGTTCACACTCCTCAGGTATGTGCCTAGAAGAGTGAAATTCAAACAGAAAATTCATAGATAATCATACGAGATGGGGTCGGGCTCTTTTATGTAGCTGTCAGGAGTAAGGAGAGAAGTGGCTCTGAGAGAGATGGGTCTGAATGCTAGGAGGGATTCAGCAGCTCTGAGGGACAGAAGAAGCTGATATTAGAATCGAGAGCCTAGAGACTTTTGATTTTGGACCCCAGAAAGTGATGTAGCGGAATAGTAAATAAAATAAGTAATCATCTTTTATCTTCTTCAACCTGTGCCATGAAACCTCTCCTCCAGATGTGATGAACAGTACGATGGCACAAGTGACACCCATTAGTCACGGCTGCAATGGACCCTCTGGAACCCATTTCACAGCATGTTTTCCAGTGCTGGTGAGTGTCGAAGCGAACTGACAGTGGCTGCTTGCTGTGCCGTGTGTTCCTGTAGAGCGGGTCGCAGCTCGCCATCCCGTCCCCAAGTGGCGTCTCAGGTGTATTGTTCCACCGGCTACGGTGACACCGTGTCTTTCAGACTTGTTACGGCAGCACGCTGTGTTCGTCATGACAACCAAATTACCCATTGCACAAGGAACAAGGCTGCGGTAATTTAACCACAAGCTACTCTGCGTGCGGATGTGCGCACTGGTGATGCTCCATTTGCTCTCCTAGCCAAACAGCGGCTTAAACAGCAAACCGTTTAATAGCAGCTGCTGCTGTCGAGAGGGACGTTAACTTAATAAGCGCTTCTTAAGCTTGCCTTACATAATCAACGCTTGGAAAAAGCGAACACTTCAAAGATTAATTTTTACAAGATTCAGATAGTTGACATTTTGTCAGTTTTTGGCCCATAGCCTTTGGATGATAAAATATGCTATTTGCATACTTGGCTGATGCTTTTCTGCAAAGTGGCAGAAGACCCTTACAGTGATTTACCCTTTTATCAGGGCAAATACCTTGGTCAAGAGTGCAGCAGGAGGTGGGATTTGAACCTGTCGGTTCAGAATACGGTATTAATTCAGGACACTGCATCGCTTCAGGGTACTGAACGGGGGCTCCTGCTTTTGTTGCTCCTGTAATAATGCCGTTCTGCACGGCTGGTCCGAAGATGGTGGAAAAGACCTGTGAAATATGTCTGGGCTGTTTACGCTCCTCGGTGTTGATTTTGTTACTTGGGTACGAGGAACATCAACACTGCTGCAAAAGGCATTACCTGACTGCGTGGGATTCAAGGAACGTCTCTGAGCTCAGCGTAGTTCCGGTGTTAACTTCACGCTGGGTTCGATGATGGTGATTATCTTTAATGGTGGGTTTCCAGCCTAAACAGCTGTTCCTAATAGTTCAAGTGGAAATAATTCTCCTCTCAAGCTGTAACTGTAAAGACTCTCCAGTCCCACCTGCACCAGCATGTTGTAAAGTGATACCCAGCGCCTCTGTGTGGACGGGCCCATTATTCCGAGAGGTCACGTGACCCTGCTTTACACCTGGCCGTGACTGAGCTGTCAGTGTCGCCACCGTGACCGTCCACACCTCTCACACAAAGAGCTGCGTGTAGCTCTGGTTTTCACACATCCCACCGTGGTAAATTGGCGAAAGCCATTAATCCCCGATGCTGGGTAACGGACAAATACGGGCTGCCGGCACCGCCAGACCTTTAAAGCTTGTTAATTTTTTCCGTACCTTCGAAAAGACCATTGTGAGGGGCCTCGGGGCCAGGTGCTGGAAGGACGGACGCCGAAAAGTAGCGCCGCGGATTAACCAGACAAACATTTGCTTCCCGTAAACAAAGAGGGGCCAATTAGAGCCGCTGTGTTCACGTCCAACTTGGCAACCGGGCTGTTTGTAAAGAAAGGAAGGTTTCAGCCCTAATGCGCTCTGATTTAGACTCCACACTATTTCTGCGTGACAGCTGCTCACGCGAGTTAGATTTTTACACCCCAGTATATGGATACTCTGAGGACTAACAAACCCACTAACCAAGTGAATATGCATCCGTTCTTCTTTAAATGACCTTCGGTTGTAAGGTCACAGTCATGGCAGCAGGAAGTGTAGTGTCTGCAACCTGAAGATCATGGGTTTAAACCCCACTCCTGCCACAGCGCCTTTCATCGACATGCTTAAGAATAAGATAGCATTAATGAATGAGTACACTTACAAATACACAAGGAATTTGACATGAGAAACTGATAAATAACACATAATCACAGAAAAATGCGTGTGTGTGTTGAATTGAAGCAATAAAAATTACCCAACTGTTTAAATGGTTAAGTTACTGCAAGCAGTTTAAGTCGCTAGAGCGTCTGCTGAATATGTAACTATCCAGAGGATCCGAATATTAAGGCCAAAAGCTATGACAAAATACTGTCTGTGTGAATCGTATAACGGTTAATCTTCCAAGTAAAGTAAGTTGCTTTGGTAAAAAGATAAATAATAATTCATTTGTATTTAATAAATACAAATGAATGGGTTTATTTCCATTCGATTCTGCCAGGATACCAGTGGTATCCTAATGTCCATTCAAATGTGAATGTAGCTTTTAATGTGTGCATCATACAATAATCAGGGTCACTACTTGTAGGAAAACCATTTTAAATTTTTGTAATTTTATATAAATACTATTAAGCAGCCTGCTGTGTAAAAAGTAAATGGCTCATCTAATCCTGTGAAGTCACCTGTCCAAAGGAGTGTCAGTGAGCATCCTTGTCCTTTCAGATTCAGCTGCTGGGTGACACCGCTGTTGCTGATGATGGCCCCTATTGTTACTGCTCCTGTAAAGGAGCACCCCCTCCCATGTTTCATTTTCACCTCATTTCACCGAGCAGTACTGCAGTACTGAACTTTTTCAGTGTCACCCTGAGACAGGTGTCGCATTTGCTTGTCTCCTCAGTGGTTCTCATCACCTGTGTTATTTCTGTACTGACATTTCTTATTTCCATATCTTCCCCCGCTCTCTTTTGAAAATCTTGTCCTTTGAGATGCCTCATTTCTCGACTTTCCAGCAGCCGGGTGGATGTGCGTTTCCGGGAAGGGCCAATGTCAATTCCAAGTCGTACCCTTGGCCCTTCCGGGCAGAAGTTTGCTCTCCGTTTCCTTGGAAAGAGCAACTCGCAGCCTGATGTTGAAAAATGTTAGCATTAGCAGATACTAACATTAGACGGTGCATTTGCATTTGCATTTGCAGCATGATGGTACATCGAGGTGCTTTGTCTGATGTTGGACGCCTTTCTTGCCTTTTGGGTGCCGACTTTGCATCCGCATTTGTACCTCAACTTACAAACGCAAGTGTGATCAGGTGTCTGTTCACAACTTGAATTGCTGTAAGTCACACCATCATGCTGCTATCGATAAAACCTTAATAATACAGCTTAATCACTCCATTTATTCACAGTTTAGGTTCTGTAAGATACATCAGATAAAGCTGTAATAAATTCAAAATTAACTAAGATTTTTGGGTCATTAATTAATTTTTTCAGCATATAAAGAATGATGCAGGGCCTCAGTTCCTCTGTTCTAAGCACTGGGTATAAATGGCAGGGAATGGGATGATGAAGAAAATGGCATTTAAAACAAAAGAATAAAATGGGAAATGTATGCATCTTGAAAAATGTGTAATTTGATGTTCTGTCACACATTTCACTTGTATATATTTATTTAGCAGGTGCTTAACATAACTGTTGTTAACCAGAACTTAGTAGGTTCCTTTAGCCAAGTGTTAGGTACCCTACAGTAAACTCCCTACAGTTACTGACCGATTTATAACACACTGCAGTGTAACACACACACTCACACACACACATGCACGCACACACACACACACACACACACACACACACACACACACACACACACAGGCTGAGGAGAAGAAATACCTGGAGAAATAAAATGTGTTAAAATGTTATTGTATTTCATTGCTAAGACTCCAAAGCCAAAACCACGAACTGCCAGAAGATCAGTTCCAAAAAGATTAAACAAAAGAAAAGACAGTTTTGTCTGCTGCCATGCATGTGTTTCCATGTTTGACAGCCAACGTGCGGCACAATCTTCTCAACTCTCATTTCTGCACAATGGGCAATTTAGAGTCATAAATGCACCTGTAATGCATCCCATATAAACTTAAGGAGAACATGCAACTCAGACTGAGTTGGACTGAAAGCCATGTCCTACTGTGGTGCTGTCCTTGGCTGGTGACCATCAGCTTATTGGGAAGCAGAAGCCTGCAGGTGAGAACCACCATGGACTGAGGGGCCTGCAGGTGAGGCATCCCAGAGGCAGGGGCCCGCCATGGAGTGAATGGCGACAGGTGTGTTTGCCAAAATGGTCTGTGCGACGTGATGGACACTCACCCTTTCCCCTCTTCCCTTCCCACTCTCCTGCAGCCATCTGACATTTGACATTTCTAATTATGGGATTACTGTCACCAGCTTGGCCTTATTAAGAATTCTGTTTATATTCAGATGCTTTTAGATGCTTTTATTTGAAGGAAGGAGTGCAGAGTTCTATCTGTTCTATTGCCTCAGATCCATAAAGCAGCTTCCACCAAAACACTCTCTCCCCATATTTTTAAGGCTTTATTGACTTGACTAAGATATTTATTTCTAAACCATCCAGTATTGCACCCATTGTACACTGATATTACACTACATTTGCTTTAAATAAACTGTATATGAATATATCCACTGGAGAGTAAATGAGTAAGACATCATGCAGTCGATACCACACAGCTATGGTCGCTGATCTTCATTTCATTTATTTGCGTGTACTTTACTCAATCTGATACTCTAACATATGTTGCTCACTCTGAAGGGCATAGACAGTCTAGAGGTTGGCTCTATAAGGTTCTCCTGTGTGCTGTAAAGTGGCCTGCTGCTGACTTTTGTTCAAATCCCACCTCTTGCTGTAGTATCCTTGACCGAGTTAAAGTTATTCTGTGGTGCAAATGGATAAAACTCTGCAAAACTTGCATCCAAAAATGCATCAGCTAAATAAATGAATGAGAATTCGGACTCCTAAAATGCAGGTGGACAAAAGCCTCGGGTCACACAGCAGCGATGAAAACTGTGCGTTTCCTTATTATTCATGGAAACGTCTTACTGGCCATATGTTTTACCGACACGCAAGCTTGTGACTTCCATGAAAAAAAAAATGGCACCGCACTAAAATATTCATGAAGTTATCATCAATGATGCATTGCTGCAATTCTAATGAAAATTCTAATGAAACACATTAGCGCGGACTGCCGCAATCGGATTAGCACTTTGGCGGGTGTCTCCCATAATGCAGTTATAGGATGTTCTGCTACTGCTGGGTTGGCCCTGGGGGCAGTGATGTGGGGGAGGCAGCGGGAGCTGGGCGGCTCTACAGGATGAACACGGAAATCTCAGCTCCAGCCTCATTCTAACGTCTCTGCGCGTCACTTTATGGTCTTAAGGGACAAGAAACAGGGCCCTGGCAAACAGGGAAGGGGCATTTTAAAGCCCCGTTTCTGAGTAGAAAGTAAACAAAAAGATAATGTGCTTAGGTATCCTTTAAACTCATATGTGTGACAGGTGCGGGAAGAAAGCTTGGTTTACTGAGAGGAGTATCTCTCGCTGAGGAAGGATGTGGCCGAAGTGCTGCTGTCAATCAACCAGCTGAAAAATGGACCTTCTCTGCAGTGTGGGAACACGACACTTTTATAAAGATGGCAGAAACGCAGAATGTGTTTGAGGAACTGATGACTTCAGAGCCCCGTCTCCTTCTGGACATTTTTTAAACACAAAACCTACAGCTAGATATGTCATTTAATTACATTTATTTATTTAGCTCTAACTTTTCTCCTGCATGACTGGCAGTGATTTACATATTCCAGTGTTTCCAAAGCCACAAGTACAACCCAACCCACCACTTCTCTTAAACTTCTGGTGCTCTTTTCTGTTCTCCAGCTCCCCAGATTCTGTAGCTCAGCTGCTCTCCCAGGAAAATACTGCTGTAGTATATGATCATTATTCATAAGTTTGGCTTGGGGTTAAGGTTGGTAAGTTCATTACCCAGGGTGCACTAAGTTACGGTGCAAGGTGGCTCAAATTTAGTATTAATAATCTGCTGATGTGGATTGGTACACAGCCAACCTGCCAGAAAGGGTTTGGTCATTAATACCACATGTCATCCTAACCAGGGTCAGCAGTTCAGGAGTGGGCTTTCTACAGGGTCACCATAAAAATAGTTTGGAAATCACTGACCTTTTTATACAGCTGAGTATTTTTTATTGCAGCAATTCAGCGTAAATATCTTTATCAAAAAGTACTACAGCAGGACTTGGGATTCAACCTTGGGCCCTTTTTGAAGAGCACTATGCCACCTACAGCCCTATGTCCTAATCACAAGCTGGAGATGTTCAGCTCCAGTGTGATGTGAATCTGACCCTTTCCCAGTGAACATGAATTTGGGAACTGCAGGGCAGAGCCAAGCTGGATGCCAGCAATGCTCAGTAGAATGAACCAGAACCACAGCAGCTGCTCTGTAAGCATCTCACCAACTGCCCTGGAAGGTTGGTGGTTGAGGGGCACAGGTGGAGACCCACCCCCAGGGGAAGGAGTGTCAGTGGTGAGTCAGCTTGCTGCTGTCCCCGCGTCGGAGGTTGACACCTGCCGACACTTTGAAGGCAGGTGGGGAATGTGGTGCAGCATCCATATGGCAGCACCTGATACACAATCACCTGCACCCACCCACCCACACATGCATGCGCACGCACGCACACACGCACGCACGCACAAACTGTAAACACCTGCCACAGGTTCACATGCTCACCGAAAGAACTGCCTTTGACTTTAGCTGCTGCTGTGTTTCTTTTGCCATCAGGTCCTGGGTGTTGCTGACGTCAGGAGCTCCTGCCTCGAGTGTGTGTGTGTGTGTGTGTGTGTGTGTGTGTGTGTGTGTGTGTGTGTGTGTGTGTGTCCATTAAGACCTGCCGAGCACACGCTGCAGTCCTTTTGATTAGAAATCTTTTGCCTGCTGTATTCCTATCACCTCCCTTTAGGTCCTCTTAAACCTGCTTCTCCAGTGTGCCTGGAATGACAATGGCCGGATTATAGTCTTAAAGGAATCTGGGGTGACGACGCAGGTGAGAGCGGTGTGGCTCCCAGCCTCATTCCCGAAATTATTAATAATACAGATGGCACGCTGGCGTCAACATGTTCGCTCCCCATGCCGAATCCTGATGGCCACACTGCCCATTTGTGGTGTGCTGGATGTTTACACTTCATCTGCCTCCTGTTTGCAGAAAAAATAGGAGTTAAGATGGAGGAGCATTACAGAGACTGCTTTCATTGTGAACTTCATTGTGATGGAGGTGAGGTGATCCGTGGCAGCAGGTCGACCCCCTGGGGAAGAGGGGGAGTAGTGATTTAATGAAGCCCAGAGCTGGAGGAGATTAAACTCAAGACGTGGGACCAAAGTGGAACAAGAATTCCAGAGAAACAGAAAAAGGGAGGAGGACTGAAAATGAAAGCAGGGACCTGGAGGGAGTGAACAACAAATGCACCAAAGAAGGGTTTGGGGTCAAACCAGAGAATGTGATGAGGAACAAGCAGACAAAGGTGCTTGGGATCAAACGGGGTCATGAAATGGAAGTAGGGGTTCCAGAAGAGTTCTGAGCAGGGATGCCACTCCGTCACTCCTCTGCTGAGGGTCACACCTTGACTTCAGTCCATGGCCTGATGGTTCAGCCTCCACCTTTGTGTTCACTGCTTGTGAGCCTCAGGAACAGCTTACAGGCCGCTGAATGGGACGTGATTGCCAGCATGCAAGATGGCAGCCATTAGAACCACTTTTCATCTGATGCCATTCTTTATGCTGTGGCTCGAAACACTTGGGAAACAGTGGAGAACAAGTCATTGTGATTAAACGCTAGGAGTGTTAACTTGCGCACAAAGAAAGTGGTCCCGCAGCTTCACGAAAGACATTTGAAGCGAAGCAGAAATGGCAGCCTGCCTGGAAAACCCTGATAAGTCACCGAGGACTCACGTCTCGACAGGAAAGTAATGGCAGCCTTTGCACATGAATAGATGACAGTGTGGCTGTTTACTCTGTGAGTGGGTGGGAGAGGGTGGGAACCAGAGGGAGGTGGTAGGGGATGGGAAGGAACAGGCAGGAGTAAGGGGGTTTGTGCAAGAGAGGGAGGAAAATGGCTGCTTTAAGAGAGAGTAGGAATGAGCTGGCATCAGGGGGTGGGAGTGAGTAAGGAAATATAAGACTGGGGGTTAATTGATTGAAATATGTGAGACTGGATGGGAAGATTGGAATATGTAAAATTGGGTGGAAATGGATGGGAATATGTATGGTTAGGAATCAGTAGGAATAGGTAAGATCAGTTCCAATTTATGTGTGCTTGAGTGAGAAAGTATGTCAATGTGTGTTTGCAGGGTGTGTGAGGCTCCAAGCCTTGTCAGAGACCGAATTCTAAAATTTGAAAATAGTAAGTAGCATTTTTGAATTTAGTATATTTGTGCGTGCAAGAGACAGAGAGAATGTGTGTGTGTAGAGTGTGTGTGGTGGCTGTGCTCATGTGTGTAAAAGTGTGTCGGTAATCAGTACTTAGCTGACACTTATCCCAGGTGACTTACAGTACTGGAGACTAAACTCCCTACTGTCATTCACACAGTTAGGCATCAGAGCATTGTCTCACACACACGCGCACGCACACAGATACAGTGGGAGTGCTTGTGGAAGTGTGTGGTGTGTACACTTTTGTTACAGATGTTGGCACAACACACTGCGAAAATGAGAATGCTGAAAAAAAGAAACTGTAGATGTTTTCCACACTTAAACTCGAGCAATACATTCAACACTTATAAGTGCATTTCCGCGTGTGTGCGTGTTTCAGTGTGTGTTGGTGTGATGGTGGTTTAGGAACTCTATTCTTTGTCAAATGAAAGGAAGGCCTCAGTCACAGGACCCGTGTCATATTTTTAGGGCACACCGGTTTCCCAGGCAACAGAATACCAGTTGTTGTGTCCTCCTTGGTGCCAAGAAGTCTCGTTTTTAATATCTTTCCAGCTTCAAGTGGTGAGAAACGCGGCGTTCTCTGACTTGCGGGGTCCCTGCCTTCCTGGCACACTCCTTTTGTACGGAATCAAAACACTTTCACAGAAGTGTGTAAACTCGGCTGGAAAATATACATCAAGAGGATCATTTCAATGGCCCTTTGTGGTTATTATCTGACTGCAGGAGGCAGGGTTCGAGGCCAAGCAAAATGAAGGACACTCAGTGTACTGTGATATTGCAGCCTCAATGCATGGGGCTTCCTGTGATTCAGTCCAAGGTCAGGTCTTGTCATAATTCTGCTGGTTGCATAGCACCCATGTTTATCATTATTATTATTATTATTATTATTATTATTATTATTATGTAGCTTTAAGGGGGATTCTGAGAAAGCGGATGAGTTTGGAGTTTGCTGTGTGTTCACAATGCGCCTTGTTTGTGCACATCTTACAGGTCAGCTGCTCTTTGTGGGGTTACAGGCAGCCTTACGAGGGATGAATGCGTCCTGAAGGCTAATGGATGTGCAGATTGCTGATGGATTTTCCACTTTACAGCTGCTATTGTACAGTAGATGAAAGGAGCGACGTTCACTGTTTGCTGCCATGATAAGCGCTTCTTCGTGAGTCTCGCCATGACATGCTCGCCCCAAGCACGGGTTCAGCTTTTCGACAATGGCTGGGTGCAACGCGTACAACTGAGGGAGGTCAAACCGGGTCAAATGGGAATCCTGAAAGCAGCATCCAACCTTGAGCAAATGAGGAAATGAAAAATGAAATGAAAGGAAATTGAGTTAAACAATGACAGAGGCAGTGCCTGAGAGTCTGTGAAGTGGAAGGGCATTGGGGCACCGTCTCCTGCTGAACACCGGGTGGTTGAGGCGTGATTTTTGCAAAAAGATGGGGATCTGAAAGCAGGGGTGGGTGGACTGACAGAGGAAGGTGCAGTGGCAGATGCAGAGCACTGGGTGGCGCAGTACTTAAAGGACAGCTAAACTGCTTTCGTCACTAAGCTGCATTGAGTGAATGCTGACTCTTGAAAATACGCATGCGTAATCTCTCCGGAAAATTCTGTCCTCCACTTTTGTCCTTAGTGTTGAAAGGTGTGTATCCATTGTCTCTGTGGCTGAGCTCATTCATTTGGTTGCTGCCCCTCCAACTCTTATCATTATCATTATCTTTTTAAGAGAATGCAACCTTCTCATGATGCGTCCAAAGCACGATAACCTCGCTCTCATTTTCTGTGCTTCCAGAATTCTGCTTTGATTTGATCCCACATCCATCTGTTTCTTTTCCTGACCGTTCATGGTGACCTTAAAGGTCTCCTCCAGCACCAACACTGTAATAGGAAACACTCCTGACTGACTGAACCATATCATTTAGTATCCTTGTTATCACATCTGTGCATCTGAGGACCTTCTCTAGATCTTTTGCTGTACAGCTCTTGTTACCAGTGGGTTATAGGGTCAATGCCAGGGGTGATTAGAATTGAGCCCGAAATTTGATGTTCTTAAGTAGATGTGGAGTTCAGTACATGGGCAAAGTGTAAAATTGTATATTACGCACGTCAGCCAGGAAAAGGTCGACTGCTGAGGTAATGAATAAGGAGAAGTCGGCCGCAGCAGCAGGGAGCTGCATGATGGAGAGCTCAGCGCCTCATTGCTGCAACGTAATTTGCCATAAAACCAGACAATCTGTTAGACATACAAGATGGAGTGCATACTTTTTTCTTAAAAAACTTCATCAATCCATTCTAATAAATGTCCGTGTTTGTCTCATGGCCTCCTTTTTATCTCAGAAGTGTGACATAACATGAAGGTTGGGTTTCTGAAACAACCGCTGAGCAAAAGGGAAGCCGAGCTTCCATCGTGTTTTTTTCCGTGGGGAACGCAAGATAATAAAAGCAGTGAACGGCGGACGAAATCGTAGGAGGAGCATGGGAAAGCAGCACAGGATTTGGGAAGCGGCTGTGGTCATGTTACAAGCATGCCGAGGAGTCTGGGAGCCGCCCGGGTCATTGTCAGGTCCTGGCCAGGGGACATCCTGACTGCAGCGGTTGCGGTCGCGGCCCAACGCCCTGATGGATGTTCCTGTCATTGGGGCTGACAGGTGTTGGCAGAGGCAGCCCTCTTGGGTCCCAGCACATTGACTCACCTGCAGGCAAATTCTCAGAGCTGTAGTCCTCGGCCTCGACGCCCTGAGTTGCACGGCACAAACACACGTAGCGCCCGCTGCCTTTGACGTCAGGAGTGACGCCTGAGCGGAGCGCGATCTAATGATGGAGGTCGTGCTGCAATCCCGGCAAAAAACACCATTTATCTTCACACAAATGCAGCCTTCCTTAATCGTGCTCTGTAAAAGCGTGGAAATTATTCCTGAAGGGTTTGGTCAATATTTACGAAGGGCGAAGCTATGAAAGTGACAAACACATTTTCCTGTCCTAATTTCTCTGTTGCTCCTGCACCTCGTAAACTATTCTAGCAGCATGAAGAGTGGAGACAGCAGGTGGTGTAGTGCTTCAACCCGACTCCTGAACAGTTCGACGGTCATGCATTCGAATCCCACTTCCTGCTATAGGATACTTAATCAACATACTGAGTTGCACAAATGGGTGAATCAGCGTAAGGAAGTCTGCAAACCTCACACTCCAAGTCACCATAGACAAAGGGATGAGGGGTAGCACTTTTCTCCAAAAAAGCAACATACACTGTTAAGCTGCTTACCCTGATTTACCTTTTGGTACAGGAATTTAAGGGAAGTGCCTTGCACCACGCTACTAGAGTAGGAGGCAGGTTTGGAACATGGCACCCCCAGGTTCAGAGGCAGCACTTATAACCACTATGCCACCTGCCAGCCCACTTGCAGACTTTTACCTTGATTACTGTGGTGCAGCTTTTCGGGTAAATTGTTAGAATGAAAATGATCACCGAGCAGATGCAACATTTGGCTTAGCAATTCTGTTCACAATCTTAAAAGAATTAATCAATGATATAAGATGGGAAAGGATCCACAATTTTATTAATGAAGGAAATGATTGTTTGACAGAATTCTGCTCTGTCCTCCACAGCATCAGTGTAACAAGCATGTATGATTAACAAAGGAGAAAATTTAAGAAAAATGCAAAGAAAATGCCACCAGTACGATTTAATGCCGCAATGAGTGAAGGAAATGTGAGGAGAAATACTGAATGGAAAGGCAGCGATCAGGGATAGCTGACATGCTAATGGGTGGAGCCAATATCATTATGGGTAGGCTCAAATATATAATGGTGTGGACAGCAGTCTAATAGATGGAGTTGCAGTTATTACAGGTGGGGTCAGTACTGAAGGGGGTGGGATCAGTGCAAGGATAGGAGGGGTCTGTATTATAGTGTGTGGGGTTACTACTATGAGGGGTGGGGTGAGCACCACAATGGATGGAGACTACATTGTGATGGTGGGATCAGGACTGTTATTGGTGGAGTCAGGGCTGTAATGGGCGGAGTCATTGCTGACTCTCTGTAGGCTGGGAATCACCATCCTGACTGATGAGCATCGCACACTGATCTGGGAGCATCCCCAGCGTCTTGTTCACACACTTACACAGCTGTCATTAGGCTCCAGGCACCATTTATTGATGGGTTCAGCGATCAGGGAACACCTCCCCTCACATTTCCAGGCAACACACCGTGGGCTGGTCGTCATCAAACCCAATTACCCTTTTTCACTGGTGTCTTGTTAAGAACGCTTCAAGCGTATTGATCCCCCTACCTCTTCCATGACTGCTGCCCCCTGCTGGGAGCTGTGCTCAGTCAGTTGAGCCGAACTCGTCCTTTCGTCCGTTTTCGTGAGACCTGCCGGTGGGCCCCAGTGCTGGCAAGAAGAGCACTTTAAGGGCTGGATTGGGGATTAAATTTCCCTGACGTCTGTTTGGGTGCAGATTATATGTAGGTGCTGCTGAGGGTCACGTCCCGTGAGACCCACGACCCCGAGTACCTGAAGGCCGATTGCAGCCGACCTTCAGAGGGAAACTAGAACTCCAGAAGCCGGAAGGCCCGGGTCTGATTCGGGCAGTTTCCCGCCAGCACCAGCCGAGCGGCGTGTTTGCTTTCGGAAATGTGCTGTAATGCGAGTGCGAGCGGCACCGGGAGGATCGCATTCCCCAGGTCCAGCTGGTGGGGCCCCTGCACAACATTCTGCCGGTCCAGCACCAATTTCCCACGGTACACAAGTTGAGCTGAATGTAGTAGAGTCCACCATCAACACCTTCCATCACACTGGCGTTTCAAACAAAGAGGCTCTTTGTACCTGAGAGCAGCAGTCCCCGTTCGTCCAGTTGTCTATTGTAATTATCATTATTACTATACTAAACTTCTCCATGTGCATTACATCAGTGTTAAAGAAATTCTTCTTCTATTCAGTGTGCAGATAATATTTTTATACAAGCATAGTGACTGTTCCTTCCCTTTAATAATACCGTTGCTTGTATTAAATCACTGCACTAAAGTACGAAGATCGCATGTCAGGGAGACGTGCTTTCTGGGAACCGTTGCACCGCTTGTCTGTGACATCACACGCACGCACACCCACATGCACACCTGCTTTTCACCATGTTTTCTTCAGGTTTGTGAGGGAACAGTGACGTGATGACTGCTGAAGCAACTGTGTTCTTGCTGGAGAAAATGAAGCCCAGCAGGACATGGGGTCGAACCACTTGAACCACTACTAAAATGTGGCCCAAAGAAGAAGCAGAGGAAGGGCTGTAAAATATTTGTCTCAGCACTTACAGTTCTAGAATGTTCTTCAGGATCCTGCTGTCCAGCTATCTCTGCAACAGCAGCCTTTTCATTATTTATTCATTCGTCTCCCTTTCTTCAAAGGACTCCCAGGGCTGACTTCATATGCTAAGCCATGTACTGTCACCTCGCCCTTCAAGGTCCCAGGTTTGAATCGGCCAGCTGCTGTCGTTCTCTCGATCAAGGTGCCTACCTTGAAAAAAATGCAGTGTTTTACCCTGCTGTTTGAAAGAGTAAATCACCGCAAAGTGCTGAATGTACAATGTTTGCACTGAAAGTCACCTTGGAGAAAAGTGTCCTTAAATAATGTTTAATAATAATTTACAATCTAAAGATCGTTTCACAGTACATTACATGTACATTTCATCATCATCATCATCTTTTTAGTCTCTTTCGAACCTGAGTCAAGCTCACGGTCATCATCCCCCCAACCTCCATCTGTCCTCTTTTCGCTCTCGTTTGTCTGAAGCCTAGTTTTTCTGGGTCACCGGAAAGGTGGAGACCTACTTTTCTCTCTCAGGTGCCTGAATTTACGGCAGTTCGCCCCCTGCCGGGCTGGTAAAGAAACGCAGCCTTGCACCCGGGATCAGACCCCTGCTGTCCAACGCAGTAAACCCGAGCATCAACGCGCTTTGGGGTCCGCCCGAGGACTTTCATCCCCCGGCACCCCGGCTCCTGCTTCACCGCGTTTTACTTGTTTTCCGGGGGTGTTCTTTCCAGCCTCTGTGCTCACCAGCGATTTGGGACTGAACTGATGATGATGTCCCCAAGGAGGATTTCATGATGGCGGCGATTATAGCAATCACGACAATTACATAATTAGCAAACGTATTAGCAAAAATAACGAATTGATATTTCGCTTTTGTCTACTCGGTCAAATCTGAGCATGAAGTCAAAAACTCCCTCAGGGTCCTTCTTGTCGACCGCTCTGGATTTTTCATCAACGCAGAAGCAAACGCATGAATGCGGTGCAAACGTGTGAGCGCTGCGTGCCACGAAGGAGCTGTCCGGGGTCCTGAACCCACCCGGGGGGGGGGGTGTCTAGGTCGGGGGTGTGCATGGGGGGCGGGGTAGGGTGGGGTGGTGGGGTGTCCTGGTTCTGAACCCACTGAGGGCGGAGAGGGAGGGGGGCGCACGTGGACCCACCCGACAGCGCCTATTGACGGCTTCCGCCACGGAGCGTCACGACGCCCAGCGGAACGCGCCAGCGAATTATAGATGAAAGGGCGGCAGAAATGCGGATCTGGCACCAAACGCGCGAGCCCGTGTCGAAGCGCGCGCGACGCCGATCCGGTCCTCGGTCCAGTCCTGCTGGAGCCCTGAGCGAGCACCCCTCACTCCCCCCCCCCCCCGCCCCCCTGCCGCCGCCGCCGCCGCCGCCGCCGCCCCCAGCGGAGGAAATGCGTCCTGAGAGCCGCCGGTTCCAGTGAATCCGCGCGCAGAAGCCCTCCCGCTCGCACAGTCCACGCGCAACCGCCGACCGACGCCGCCGCGCCAAAAGATGCTCGCGCTCCGCAGGGACGGGACCCCGGCGACGCTCGCGCTGCTCCTGGCGCCGCTGCTGCACGCGCTGCTGAGCGCGGCGCGCGCTGCGCCCGACGGGACCCCCAGCGGACACGTTTTGGTCCGGATGCGCGAGGGGCCGGACGGCGAAGCCCACCGCGTGGCGGCGGAGCACGGGTTCGACGGCGCGCGCAAGGTGAGCCCGGCAGGTGTGCCCGGCGCACCTTTGAATAAATTTGGCGCTCCGGCGCTCCCCGGGTGTCTGCGCTCGCCGTGTTCGTGGGCGCCGACGCGCAACTTGCCCAGTTTTTTGTTTTTTGTTTTGTTTTTTTTATTTTTTTCCCCATGCTGCACCGTACTGTTTTGCACCGTTCTGTTGCGCCGTTTGGTGCTTCCGGTATTTCACGCAACAACTGGACGCTTTCACCCGTGCACGAAACAGTTTGTTCTGCTTAAAGACGCGTCGGGAAACCTCCCTCGCAGTTTTACCGCAAAAAACTTGAGCCGTGCTCAGTCTAAACACTTAGCCTGTCGCTGTTTACAGTTTCTGGAACAATTTTGTGAGTAGGTGACAGTTATGCATTTTTGAGGATGCTCCGCGCATCTGCTGCTGAGCATGACGTCATACTTGATATTGGAGTGAAAAGAGGGCCAGTAGGAGCACAGTGGACACTGTGGCCATGCCGGGGGCACATGAGGGTGGTAGTGTGTTTCTGCACTCTGGCACACACTGCTGCACACAGTGCCACGCGCTGTACCACACGCTACCGCAAAACGCACTGCCCTGCTGTGCACGGTGTTCACGCTGAGCGCATGAGCAGCCCATGTGGGCTTTCAATAGGGAGTCCTTCCTCAGCCATCAGAAGTCCTGCAATGATGATCAACCTTACAGTGATGATGAGGCCTACAGTGATGATCAGGCCCATAGCAATGAGTTCTGCAGCAATGATCTGCCCTACAGTGCTGGACATTTGTGCAGTGAAGAGGAAGGGCTGCACACCATATCAGAGAATGGACACTTAACTGTAACCTGCAGTTCAAGCAGTTACAGGAATTCCTGGTTCAAGTTAAAAAGTCATTGCTCCTTTTTGTTGTTTATTATTATTATTATTATTATTATTATTATTATTATTATTATTATTATTATTGCACCAGATTGGTGGTGCAGTGGGTAGCACTGATTCCTCATAGCACCTGGGTTGGGAATCCAGTTCAGTCAGTGCGGAGTTTGCATGTTCTGCGTGGGTTTCGTCTGGGTGCTCTGGTTTCCTCCCATACAACACAGACATGGGTTTTAGGTGAACTGGTGACCGTAAACAAGGTGTGTGTGATTGCAGTGTGACGGATCCATCCTGTCTTGCACTTTTTGCTTCTAGGATTGGACTCTTGACCATCATGACGCTGCACTGAACTAGCAGTTACGGATTATGTAGAAAAATATGTGTGATTTGTACCGGTGTGTAGTTTCAGTGTTCAGTGTGTAAAATGCTAATTGGCTGCATGAGCAGTGCTGTGTATTACGTAGCTGCTCAGGCTGTCGGACGAACAAGGGGCTGTGCGAAAGGACCCCAGTTCTGTCCTTGAGACTCACATTAGCTTGACCATCTGTTGGAAAAGGAGCTCTTTTCCAACCTCAGCGAGCATGGAGAGCACACCGTCCCGGTGCTCAAGAATCCTCGAAAATGGCACGGCCGTCAAGGGCAGACAGCATCGGCACGGTCTCACGTGATCTAAGCGGCTTTGTGTGATATGATATCTTTGGTGAGAAAATGTGTTTCTCATTTACATTCAGTGCATAAATCTAGGTGTGTGAGAGTAAAACATGAAGGAAGATCATCGATGAATTAAATAGCACAGATTCTGGGCGAACACGCGCACACATACACACACGCGCACAAAAAATCGTTTTAAATTCCCAGGCCGTCTCTGTGTGTATAAACCTTTGACGACCTATTTGTCTGCGGCTGACCTGCGCTGTTAAATGTCAGAACACCTGTTATGAAGGCAATGAATTGTTTCTGCTACTCGAGTGTAACGACGGCGCGAGCGGCGCCCTCCGGGTCAGCATTCCCCGAGGCCGTGGGGAGCCTGAGAGATTCCAAATGATGGCAATTCTGCATATTTCTGCTTAAGCTCGTACGCAATCCTGCAACCGTCCGAGGATTTTTTTCCCCCTGCTGAACTTCCTGTTGCTACTCGTAATTCCAGAACGTTCTGCTGCCCCGAGAGCACGTATTCGGATTACCCCCACGCTGACCACCGTGCACATCTTCAGTCTGGTGTTGGGTTTTAAACTAACACAGATCCCACCTGTGGCTTTTGTTCCCATCTATTTGCTTCCCTTATTTTATTCTCTTCTGTCTTTCATAATTGTCCAGTTATGAACTGTCAAAGAATCAAACACTTCCCACTTTTTATTAATGTTTATTGATTGTGACTTAGCAGTAAAAATGATTTTGGAGTAAAAAACAAAAAAGTGTTACAGTTTTTTTCATTTCCAGTTGTGTTTCTAAGTTGAGGAACTGGCATACATTACATGCATCTGCAGTGCTGCTGATTGTTGAATATAATTTTTGATTGATATTCTTATTACGACTGGAGCTTTGGACGAGCTACAACATGATGAATATTTAGACTCCCTGTGGAATAATATATTTGGCCCAAAATGTGATTATGAAATATAACCGTGCTCTATTTCTGTTGACCTCCATTCCTTTGACAGACAGGCTAGATCATTTTTACATTGTTAACCATAATCCAGGACCTTGGCCATCTTTGATCTGGTTAGAAGGCATGAGGCCTCCCATTGATGGGCTACAATTCCTTTTTCTCCTGGTTCATAGTGGGAAGCAGAGCGGTGATGGCGCTCAGCAGTTAACATATTCCCACCCTCCACACAGAGTGCTCTGACTAACTCCCGTGTCTCTCACACCCCAGGTCTCCTTCGGAGAGAACCTGTACCACTTTTACCCACGGGATGGTCCGCAAGCCAGGGGGCGTCGCAGTGCCCAGCGCAGGAAGCGCTTGGAGAAGGACCACAGGGTAAGCCTCCGCACTCCGGCTGCGGTTCCCATAGAAACGGACCACGGTGTCGTCGGGGGAACACAATGGCTAATGTGAGGCGCACTCCTACATTTGCAACTTCCAGAAGCAGGGCACAAATAACAGTGGAAATGGTGTTTTTTCACTTGTCTGTTTGACTACCTCGTTTTAAAGCATTCTGCCTTATTATTATGATTTTATATTGTTGTGCGGTGATTGCTGACCAGAGCGGAAAATAAATCATAATATTTTTCAAATGATAATCTGGGTATTGTTCATGCATGTTAATAAATGTAGCTCTGGTATGACACTTAAAACCTCTCATCCCATTAGTGTAAACCCACAGTTCTTTCCTATGTAGCAATTTAGGTGAATTATTGTGAGTATCGGTGCAGTTGTAGTTACACGAATTAATGACCGTTTTGTAGTTTTTTTTTCCCCCCAGCAGAGATGCATATAAGAGAAGCAGATTTTACAATATTGCTCATTTTCCATTGTGTTTCGCCTCTCTCTGTTCTTGTCGGCTCTGATCAGTTCTGTGGCCGGATCGTGTCATCAATGAGTCTAAATAAACCCAAACATCTGAGAACAACACTTACAATTACGCTGCAATCGGGCTGAGATAATTGGCACTTAGGCACCCAAAGGGATGCAATAAAACCGGGGCTATAAAATGTATGACATTAATGGGCGACATGTCAGCGGATGCACTGCACTTGAGGTTAAAGGTCAGCCATACACACCTTCTGCAGGGTACGGCTCTAAACCTGCGGCGATATTACCCAAAATCCTTTTCACTATTACGGAATCTTTTAATGGCGACATTTTTTTCATCTAAGCAGGGCTTCAAATTGCCTGCTGACCCCTTTGCCAGTTCCTGGTTCCATGTATCCTTGGTTAGGTGTTGTTGAACAATTTTATATAACTTTGTGAGCATCTGAAGATTGGCAGATTTATTTGCATAAGCACAATAACACCGTTTAGCATCCCAAGACCTTGTTTTTTTTTTTTTTTTTTCCCCAACTAAGCCCTTAGAGAGCTGGATGCTGTACAGACAGAGGCTCTCGTGGGGAGAAAGCACCGCTGTGTGTTCGCTGCTAGTGCGGCGCTAATGAAAATAAATGTAATCCACTTTGGCATGCTAATATGTTTAATGGATATAAAGCAGAATAAACAAGAGCAGATCTGGCATGGGAAAGCGCTGGCTGCCCATGTTTAATCAAAGATTTGACATGGCCATATGTACGGTGGCAGTTATTGGGGGTGGTTTCTTGAGTAGTTGGATCCGTGTTAACTGCAGGGGTGCTGCCCTCTGTGCCCGGCACTCTAAACCTCTCACGCTCGTGTCCATCGTCATCGTTCTTAAGTTCCACGTCTCGCAGATGAGTTATGCCGAAATGTGTGTACTTTTAGATTCATATTTACTAAAAAATACGCAGCGGTTGACCTACTTATACTTAAAGCACTATTTACTGCTTAGATTTACTGAGGAGCTGAGGTGTGTATACCTGGGCCACCAATTACCAACAAATTTGGGACCAGAAGTCTGTCCGCAATTCATTTTGTTCATAACTCTAAAGTCAGTTCTACTTGTAAATCACCATTGGTAAAAGCTGAATGATATAGATGTCCCTTGATGTTTTCACAGTTGACATTTGTACAAATATTCAATATGGTTGTAATTAAAAGAAGAATACTGTGCATTTGGGTGGATCCTCGGTGTACTCGGTGCCAGCGAGTGAGGTTGTTGGGCCCCCGTGTAGAGGTAGGATGACGTAAACAGGGCGCAAAGGGAGTAAATTAATGAAAGGGAAAATTTGTTGTCTTCACAAATTCATGAGCGCTAGTTGTTGATCAATTCATCCCATACATGTGCTTGTTTTTATTTCAGGAGTTAGAAGTGTTAGACTGGTTTTGCATTTGGATGGCCCACACATGCCATCAAACAAGGTTGTTGAGCCCAATGTTGGAAAAAATGTATTTGATTATTTCATTTGAAATTGAACAAGGTAGAGGTGGAGGTGGGATGGCAGCGGGTGCTTGAAAACAGTGCCTGTCGGGCAGAAGTTAGTGGGTGCTTACACGCATATGAATATGGTTGATGGCTGGATATGATCAGGTGTTTGGCCTAGTACATCTGCCCCAAAATTAAATTTCATTTAAACTTGAATTTGTTAGTGTTACCAACAATCATGAAAACCAAACATGAGATGGAAACAATGCGGAAGTGAGCTGAATTAAGATGGTCCCATATTGCTACCGGTCTGTGTAGTGGATAAACACAGGTTACAAACCTTTCCCCACTGAAAACATACATTTTATCAGACATATCAGTTAAAAAAATACAGTTATTATTAAATAATCCTTAGAAATGTTTGTATCTTCAAGCTCCTAAGTCCTTATCTTTACATGTTGCTGCTCATAACTGGAAACTTTTTAATAATCCAGCAAACATCTATTTTTATATACAGTATGAAAGCTCAGCGGCCTATTTATTTTGTGCACGTCTGTGTATCTCTTAGCAAAACAGAATAGCAAACTATGTAAAATGTTGAGACATTAAACAAATTTCTGTGCAAGCTGTATACGCTAGGCTGTCAGACAGCGCCTCTCATCTGTCAGACTGTCACCAGGGACTGAACTTAACCAATGAGGTTAAGAAGCTGGGAGCTGCTTGAAGCTGTTCAATTTTCTTTTTAAAACCTGCATTTAGAGGAGTTACGCAGAGCGGAGTGTATTGATTAAATTCCCATTTACCTCTGCTTCTCGGTAATATTCATACTGAGAGCCTCCACTTGTTTATCTTGGGTAGCCGGCAAATGTTTGCTCTCATCCTCGCTGGGATGTGATCCGTCTACCCTGTTCTTTCTGCTGTTGCGCAACAGCCATTAGTTTCGGGGGAGGGGGGGTGAGAGCTGTGAACCGCCACATACAATGAATGAATGTATTTACACATTGTTGTCCTTCCTGCTGGGTGGAAACGACCCAACTGTCCACTGGTTCCGAGGAACAAGCCTCAGAAAACACAGTCGCTCTAATTTGTCAAGGAATCTGCAAGGATTGTCCCGATCATTGCGGAGTCCCTGATGGACGGAAAAGTCAAATGCACCGCCATGCGTGAAGAGATTTGGGACAGCAGATGGTGTAGTGGTTTGACCCTTCACCTTGCACTGTGAGGAAACTGAGTTTCAATCCCACCTCCTGCTATAGTACTTTTGATCGAGGTACCCACCCTGAATTTATGCAGTAAAATAATGTAACTGCATCAATGGGCAAATGAGTGTAAATAGATTAGTGTGCAAACCTCACACTTTAAGTAACAATAATGATGATAATACTACTACTACTACTAACAATAATAATAAAAAATAATAATCAGAGTTTTTTCTGAGCTAGGTTACCAGTCCTCCTGTCTAAAATATTTGTCATACTAGAAGATCGTAGCTCATACTACACCAGTGACATGAGAAATAACTGAGGTAGAAATGGAGACAGACACACAGGCGAGACTATTGTATGGAAATCCAAGCTGTGTTATATGACCTGGACAAATATTAATGGGGGTGGGTGGGGGGATCAGGTTGTTTGTTTTTCCTTTGTGAATGTTCATAATTTAATTTGCGGCCTATCTGTCACATTTATCTGACTCACATCATTCTGCCCAGGTATACAGCAGGGTATCAGACTAGGGTATGTACGTTGATGTATTTCATTAGGAATAGGGACTGGACCGCAAACCAACAGCCTTTAAGTTCCCTCAACTGCTCAGGTTTATCTTGCCATCAGTCACCATCAGGAAAACAAAACTAGCGTGCGTGCTGAAGTGGAATGCATGTTCAAACTCTGCCACCTGGGTGTAAGAGCGTTCATCGAGTGAGTGGAGTCAACAGCACTGTGGGTGCTTTGTGCGATCGGCATTGTGGGTAACATCAGCATGGAACAGTCTTTGTAACCTAGCATTTTTTTAATGCTTCTTTTATTAGCGGCATCAGTTTCCACTGGAAACCACTGTTAGGTGATGGAGGCTTTTTCTTGCGTATTGAACCAACTGGCTCCACTCCAGGCACGATGCTGGCAGCTCCTGTGACTAACTCAGACGTTCAGGTGGGGAGAGAGAGAGAGAGACAGAAAGAGCGATAAAGACAAAGAGAAAAAAGAGACAGAGAGAACAAGGCGCACGGGGGCGTCGGACTCGCACTATAGGCCACGAAGGAAGCAAACCTAATCGGCGATCTCTATCGGGCTGAACATGACGCTGCATGGAACCCGGGCCGCCGTGCACTTATCCTGGCTTAGAGCGCAGAAGCACACAATACGAATCAGGTCTGATTACAGAGATAAAGCCGGAGCTGAATGCTCAGCTTCTCCTCGCCTCATAAAATCATGGCCTTTTTTATAGCGGGTCTGCTGTCCTACCACAAAAACAAAACTGACTTAAATCAGGTGTCAGATGCAAGTTATAATTTTGTCAAAATGTCAAATTTTCTCCAGTAACTTCCTGCTCATTGAGCTTAGTTACCTTCTGATATTTATATTACATTTCACAAACCTCTTTCTCTGTACATAAATAAATATCACTCATCGAGTCAGATTTTGTAGCGTCTTCCGTCTTTTCTGTTTCAATACTGTAGCATGTTATGTTGGTTTGATAAAGGAACCGTAGAGATTTTTCTAGTTCAGTATATCATTATTAATCATTTATGACACTTTTTTCCAAGATGACTTACAGTGTGAGGTTGGGACATTAAAATAATGATTTACCAATTCATACAGTTGGGTAATTTTTCCTGTATCGCTTCAGGGTTATTACCTTTCTCAGTAGTATAACAGAAGGAGTTGAGATTTGAACCCAAGTCCTTTAAGCTTTGTCAAAGTCCAGCAGCTGTCACCAGCAGAAGCAGAGGTTCAGGCCTAAATCTGTGCGTTGTCATGGTGACAGCTTTAACTACTGCTCTATTGACTGTTTATTATGGATGACACCTGATTATTGCAGTACTAAATTTATACAGTACAGTTCCTGTATTGGCCTCTATCCTGCATACATTCATAAGGTTGGAACTAATGTTGGAACTGATCTGTTTTCGGACAATTTGATGTTCATCGAAGTCTGAATGATGAGGTACAATAAAGCTTAAAAACAGGTTTTATTGCTGCACTGCACGATTTCACCAGGTGTTATCTATGACTGTCATATGCATGTATTTCTCAAAGGACGTCCGCCTGCGCTGGCGTTAATGTGGCCATGTGTCTCAAGCACCTCTGTACACTTCTGTCCTGTCCTTTAAAACAGTATGGAATTTTTTGCAACTATGCTCTGGAAACAGAAGCTAGTCAGGGGGTTGTAGTTTGTGTGGAAATTCGCCAGATTACAGGGATGTTTTGTATTGTATACATTTTCATACATGGTTTCACAGTAATACATGTACTATACAAATGAGAGGAAGACAAAAGACAAAAATGAATGCATAATGAATGCAATGTAATATGCAAGTAAGAATCAATAATGGAGATTCAATAACAAAATAATAAGTGAATATACACCATCACAGATAAAGTAAATGACAAACCATTACAGATATTAAATATTTGCTGGAGATATCATATATGTTAAACCAATAAATGCAACTTGAATATTAAGTACAAAAGCAAACAGTTAAATAGGGGAATAAATACTTCAGTAAATATGACATTACACAGTCTTTAGTGAAGTACTTTATGAAGAAGTGATGATGAAATGACCAGCTATTAAAAGAGGAGAGAAAAGCAGAACTCTAAGCTGAAATAGTGGAAACCTAATTTAGTCCAAATTCTAGCTGAGTTACCTTGTGCCACCGGGTTAGAATAGTGTGGCGGCAGAGAGGTAAAAAGCAGTAGCACATTATGTCCATATATCTATCATTATATCCACCAAACTGTTTTACCATTAAAGTGGTTGTACTGAGTGATGAAGAACATCAGCATTCATGCGTGTGTGTGATCTATGCGCTGCATGTGATGTCACTATACCTGCTTCATCAAACTTTTTTTTAGATTTTCAAAATAGTAAGTTTTTTTTTTTTTTTTTTTTTCTGAGTTTATTAAACTTGTCCATGCAAAAACCTCACTTAGGGTGAAAAGTACCTGTGCATCACATTTCAAGTCTGGGCCTGAAAAACAAAGCTGTGCATACAGAACAAACAGACAAACACAGACTGAGCTTCATTGGTACAGTAGATAAAATTCTACGGCGTTTATTTGTTCAGTTTTTCACAGATGGATATTTTACTGTATCTCCTCGGGGTACTTTTTTCAGTGGTACAAAGAGGTGAATCAGTAGCCTTCAGGTTGCAAACACATGCCATTAACTGCCGCAACAATTGCTCATCCACTTCAGGGGTTCAGGGGTTGGTGGGGGGAGGGGGACACAGTGAACCCTGAGAACCTGGTGGGTCTTGCAGGAGATGCAGAGTTTCCAGCCTAGCTGAGATGACCTGTGCTGTATAAAGTGTAGCCATTGGAGAATGCTAGACCACACTGTACCTTTGCCAAAGCTCATCTTCTCACTATCCATTGGGAAACTCTCACCACCTTATTGGGGAATAACTAATGACCTGCACGCTTGACTAGAAATGGCAGGGAGCCTTGACCTGCTTTATGCCAACATCACTTTGTCTCTACCACTTTCACTGACCCAGACAGACTCGCCTCAAACTGTTGCTGAAAAAGAGTGGGAAAAAACTCTTTCAAAATGTACACATCTGGTTCAGAATATGCATGCACACATTTAGATTTATGTCCTTCCGAGTCCTGCTCTAGAGGACATTTTTAAAAGCGTATCTTCAAGACAGTGCTTGGCACAGTGCAGAGCCATAGTGCACCTTATGTAGATTTTTAAATAATACCATACACTGGTATTCATATACAAATTTATTTTTTGTATTGTGATGGTCATTTATTCCCGAAAAAAACATTCATAAGGTGATTTTTTGTAAACTGGAGATATAATTACCATTAGGCACAAACTTGTTACCCGTTTACAATAAAATATCACCACGTCATTAAAATGTATATTATTATTACTATATAAAATTATATATTATTACTTCAATGTTTAACCTTAACTGCCATAACACAGCATAACATTGGAGTTTCTCTTTATTAATTACTCTGTAATACTGTATATTGTCTACCTGCAACTATTACTTATCAGAAACTTAAGAAACAGTCACAAAAAAGACATACATAAACATGAGACTTAATGTTTATGTATTAATTCAACCTTTAATGTAAAAAAGAACAATAAATGCAACAGAAACAAATTAAAACAATGCAAACAAATGCACACTCACTGAACAACCAACACAGTTTGGGCAGTCCAATGGTTACTAAGATTATTACAGGTGAAACTAGCAAACAAGGGGTAATGGAGGTTTAGAACTTAGCATAGCCAGACGATAGCTGTAAAAAAGACCGCACGGCGGCTTTGGTCTCACGCTGTTTAGCAGAACACTAAAATTCAGTCCTCCTATGTGAAGAAATGTCTACTAAGTTGAAGCAGGGGTGTTAGGTGAAACTTTATTTTGTAAAGTTAAACTCATGTAACCTGAATGGCCAAATCTTGGAGTGTGGCTCTTCATCCCCAAACCATTGTTTGAAGGTTCTGAGGAGGTTGTGTATCTCTTTCTCTGATAACCCACTGGTTTGTGCCCACATCTTTATATGTACTAGTCTGTTACTCTACTAGACTAGTAGATGCACCGGCCTGTTTCTGTTCTAGAGTAGTTGTTGGCATTCTTCATGAAAAAGACACAGCCCAGTATGGGGACTCTCGTGAATCTAATCAAGCTGTTTGCAGAAGCACAAACGCCTCTTTGGGACTGTAAGGAAGTTGTTGGTTTTATTATGATCACGATGGGAGCTTTAAAACAAGGTTCAAGTGATTAATGCTTAATAGATCAAACACGGCATGGCAAGACATGCAAAGGAGAAATTTGTCCAACAATGGGTCCCAGAGCTTCTCTCATTCACATTTCCCCTCCACGGTGGACCCTGTCTGCGAGGATCTCTGTAGCCGTCCGTGACCAAGCTGTTCCTGCATGCGTGGGCGTTGTGAGCCATCCAGGGAAGAACCGCAGCACTAATTTTATCCCAGAGAGGATGTTTTGTAGCTGTCATCCCAACATTTCTTTCCCTGCCACTTATTCTGCTTCATTTATGGGCGAGTTTCTTTGACTGAGTACCTAACTGAGGAAATGTCCTTGTGGAAAGGATCTATTCTCTATATTTTACTATACTTTACTGTGTTTTTATCATATCATGCCCCTGGAAGCATTTTGGTAAATTCGGCTTTCTATTTGTATCAACATCTTTCAGCACCTTAGTCTTGGTCCACCAGTTAGTAAACAGAAAACCACAGCAAGCTGTTTGTCTTGAATAAGTACATCTGAGACAGATCACTTTTTTTTTTGTTCTGTAGAGGTGTAGTGAATGCCATGATTACTTAAATACCCTCAAGGCTTTTCTAAGGACTTTGTGAGTGGTTCATAGCCAAAAGTCTGTAGATTCTCAGTTTTGTCCCCAGTGGGGTGGAATGAACTCCCTCGGCATAGAACAGGACTTGCACTTATTGCACCACAGATTATGTTTTTCTTTTTTCCACCTTTGTTTATACCTCAGAAATCCGAGAAGGGCTGATAATTCAAAAAATCGGAAGATAAAGTCATTATGGCAGGCAAATTCACAAAGGGATGCTCAGTAGGATGTTGTTTTGCACTCATCGGCCATCTCTACTTCACAGTCCCTTCACTGGTTTTCAAGGCCTTTTGCTGATGCTTCCTTCTGAGATTTTTTTGGGCATTACTTATCATTTTTGTAATGGGCAATAGTTAGAAAATGCCAGGGCCTGAGATTGCAAACATTTCAGCCAGATAACTTCCCTCTATAATGGCTTCCTCCTGGGCAGTGTTCCACAGCTGAGAGAATGAGTCTTAAAAAACCAACTTAGAGCCCATAAACTGGGCACGTGAAGCACAACTTAGCCAAGTGTCCTCACTCACAGCATTTTCTCCTGGCTTCTGGAGCATTGGAACCTCTTTTTGGAGTATTAAAGAATCTACCGAGAGAGCCGTGGAAGGTAATGAGCCATCAGGAACATAACCATCAAGATATATATATTTCTACCCCATTTCATTTCCTGGAAGACTTTTGTGAAGTTCTGTGTTGGGGCAGCAGGTGGTGTAGCAGTTAGAGCTGTCGTGTTGCACTTGTAGAAACCACGTTTGAAGCCCACCTCCTGCTGTAGTACCTTTGGTTGAAGTACATAATGTAAATTGGGGCACAGAGTATAATGGTTAGTAGGGGAAGGCCTTATGTCCTCCAAAGGGGTCCATTATGTGGTAGTATGTTTGGATGGAGCACCCTGTGGCGTGAGGAGAACTCCTGGACAGGAAGTTGTTGCACGGCTGGGCAACCCTGAACCTTTGATTCAGAAACTTACGGTCATCCCCAGCACAGCAGTTAAAGTCTAAAGGATAATTACACCCCGGGGAAATATCTTATGGCAGTAAGCACCCATCAAAGACCAATTTATCCAAAATTTGTTTTTAAACCAATAATCGGATGTAATTGGAATGCCGTGTGCTACCTCAGAATTGATAGTGATTAATAATTGGTGTGAATTTTTCTATTTGATTTTTCATAATCTTATGTCACCCTTGGAGATGAGATCTCGTCACAATTACTCTACATTAATGGAATGGAAAGCAGCAAAGGTGGCTGGGAAAGAAATCACAGCCCCTGGATGGTTATATAAGTTAAGACGCAAATAGTTTTGTATCTGAAAAGCTGCATGAAAAGTCACTGCAGCCATTAGTTAATCCAAAACGCTTGAAGAATTCTGCCTGCTTTAACCACGTCTTTGCTGTTTATCACTTAGGTCCAGCACTCTCAGAAAACCCACCGCAATTTCTGAAGTCTTTGTAGAGCAATAAAATGTTTTTTCATGAGCTGTTGGTGCTCTAGCATACTATTAAAGCAGTACTATATAACCAGTTCATCATCATTATTATTATTATTATTATTATTATTATTATTATTATTATTATTATTATTATACAGCATCCATCTGACACAGCACAACTAGGGGCTCTATCCTTCCCCAGCAGCTTCACTCCAGCACTCATATAAAAAGGAGCAGCTCATTAATGCAGCAGTGGCATCATTGTATGTGTGTGTGTCTGTGTGTGTGTGTGTGTGTGTGTGTGTGTGTGTGTGTGTGTGTGTGTGGCAGGGAGAGGCTTGAGCTTTAGTGGTCGGCTTGAATCTCCATATTTTATACAGGAACAAATCCCTGATGTGTGCCCTGAATTCTCTACTATTTTCACCTACTTTTGATGTAAAAATAATCTGTTGCAGTATCAGCCAATTGAATTGCAAATAAATACAGTACTTGCCTGCATTTGTCAAAGTTAGAAATACACCAGGATTTGGGGGCAGCAGACGGCATGATGCTTAGGACCCTTGCATGCCAAAGAACCAGGTTTGGTTCTCTCCTACTACTGTAGTGGCCTTAATCAAAGTTCTTATCTGAGCTACTGCAATACAAATGACCCTGCTGTGTAAATGGGTAAATTAGTGTAAGTATTTTACAGTAAGTTGCTTTGGAGAAAAGTGTCAGATGAGTAATGCTTTAAAATGCATCGCTCCATGCCATGAGCTTCAACTGTACGTTGAATGGCACATTAAAACTATTGTTGAGCGGCTACTACTTTGTCCTTCAGCATCTTATTTTCTCCTCCAGGTGAAGAAGGTGTTTCGTCAGGAAGGATTTGCCAGGACGAAGAGAGGTTACCGGGATATAAATGAGATCGACGCCAACATGAACGACCCCTTGTTTACCAAGCAGTGGTATCTGGTGGGTATTTTTGCATTTTGACTGGCATTTAGATACCCGGAAAGGCAGCTGGTCAAATCTTCCGGTGCCGTAACTGAGTTTGAATGCATTTTCTTAGCGTCTTTATATGCCTTTTTATTTGGTGTGCAGGAATAATGTGGATTGTCAGCCCTGCGCCTGTTCATCATCCGGCTAGGTGCCATGTTGAGTTGTCATCTCAGATGGCAGCCGTGACTCTTTACTTCCAGACCGTGTCTTTATTGAGCTTGTCAGTTTAAGCGCCTCCCCGCTGGACCACCACACAAAGTGTTGTTTCGGTGACATTTGCGTCGTGGCCCCTTGCGCCGACCAACTCATTTGTGCCGCTCGCGCCCGCGATCACTGCCCCCATGTGACGCCTCCATATTGTCTGACTGATTAGATAAACACGGGCCAAGCAGACGGCACCCCAGGACTGGATCTCAACGTGGCGGAGGCGTGGGAACTGGGATTCACCGGTAAAGGCGTTACCATAGCGATCATGGATGACGGTGGGCACTCGTGCAGCCTGTGATGTCATTCATACACTCCTACACTGAAATAATATTCCTGCTTTATGCTGGGCAGTTCATCCATGCATGACTGGACCTCAGGTGAGCAGATGCTAGAATGGCCAAACATTGCAGTGCAGCAAAACATTATATTATTTATATATTTTCCAGAATTAAGAAATTGGAGAAATCTCATAGTGGAACCCAAATTGTTGTGATTTGTAAGCCTCAGTAAATCTGGTGTCACTCTTTGCTATCTTTGTATCCAGTCATGTGAGGATGAACTGTATATGTAATGCATGACCGCCAAATAAACATTTTAGATAGAATGGCACCTTTCTGTGTATCTCTGGGGAAGGGATGAGACAAGTGTACAATTTTATATTAACATATTCTCAATGCTTTATAAAACCTCAGTTTAAAAGGATCACAAGTGGACTTGCATGAAGCTTCAGTTGTGAGGGGCCTACGTTCCGCACACTGCCCCATGACCAAAGCATTATGCATCTCCACAGGTATCGACTACCTGCATCCAGACCTTGCCTCCAACTATGTAAGTATACCGAACTGTGTGTGTTTGCGAAGTCTGTGTGAGCCGGATCACTGTGCGCTGCTGATGGAAACCTAGACAGATGTCAGCCACCATTTGTGGTCCAAACTGCTGGCTTGTGTAGATGATTGCCTCATGTTTTTGGGAAACTGGGAGCTGCGGAACCGCCATGCGGATTCCTTCGCTGGAACCTAAGCCCTTCCGAATGCGGCTACTCAATGAGTTCATCGAGTCACGGAATTGGACAAAAAGAAGGATTGTTTCTATTACGCCTCGTGTTAGAGCTTTCCCTCTGTGTCGGGCAGAAGTTACAGGCGTAAATGGCAGTCTAATGGGCTCAGTGTGTTTCTTTCCCCAGTGCGGCAAAATGAGGTGGCAGTAGGCTGCGACTTGGCAAAGCATGGAGGCACTGCAAAACTCATCTGAACTGACTTCCCGTGCCAAAGGATTACAGTGCGGAAGGGAGGAGAATGTCAAGTGGAAACAACAACAGGAAAATGAAAAGCCTTAAAGCTGAGGGGGAGTTGTAGGGCCTCCGACAGTGGTAGCGCATGTTCCGTCCCCCAGCATGTCGTATTTTCACAGCACCCTGCATCTGACCTTGAGTCAAGAGCAGTTTAATGTCCTGCATAAGCGTGACAGGTCTGGACATCGCTTTTCTGGTCGCAAGTGCCAGAGAGATGTACAATACTCCTCCCTCATCTGCCATTCACCGGCATTCATGCTGCACTCTGCTCATGGAGACCTAAACAGATGTCTGGGGAACCGATAAGGAAACGTGTACAGCGTTATGCTTCATCACCTGGTGCGTGTGCATGCGCGCGGTTGCCGCAGTAAAGCATCACACAAGGTTGACTAATGGATGCAAACAACAGCATCATTGACTTCCCTGACTCCAAATAAGGTGGCAAAGTTCACAGAGGTGCTGTAATACAGTTGTCAGTCGGCAGTAATGATCATCAGGTAAAGGTCTTACTGATTGATCGCGTTTTTTCATTAGAGGAAATTTTCACTTGCTGCTTTCTGCCCGCTCTGTGGGGGTGGGGGTGTGGGGGGCAGATGAACGCTAGCCAGGGGTTCTGTGTCTTTTGCCGAATGCTGACAAGTGAACAGAACCATTGAATTGCCGTGTCTTTATACTGGGGAAAACATTGCCGTGGAGTTACCATGGTAACCCGCTGACGTCACCTCGCCCAAGGGCTCATGTCTTATGCAGACTCATGAAAATATAATGCCAATCTGGAAAGGAATGAAGTATCTTCATAAATAACACAGCCCCTTCTGCAGAGCAAGTGTGAATATGTGGATAATTTGATGCTGACTGGCAGCCAAAGCAGCGCAGTCAAGAAATGCTGAATGTGTTGCGAAACGATACTTCAGGAGCCCAGTGGACTCCTTAGACACAAATATGGACTGTAAACGCCGACCCCCCAGCCCCCAGTTGGAGCAGCATACAGTTGCAGTGTTATGCAGAACACTGAGCTTTTTTGTATCCTTTTCTCAACAAGAGTTTTATCAGTTCTGTTTATTTTTGAGGGTTTTCATTACTCCAGGTTATGTTTGGAAAATGCTTTTTTAAAAACTTATCTAAAAGTATTATGGCTATGATGTAGGTAAATCATAACCCAGCCATTAAAAATGTCACACTTTTTAAATATCCTGAAATGAGGTACAAAGCAGTCGCATTTCCAAACTGAGGGCCTAAATTGTTGGACCACGCTGCTGCTACGGAGGACCTGGCTTTCATTAAAGTGATGTCTCTCCAAATTGTATTGTTTACTGTGAGTTTTGGGTTCACAGGTTGCACGGTGTTTTTGCTGCTTTGGATCCCGTCCACGTGCATCCATTGTTAAATGACTGGGATGTAATTGATGTGCAATGGGGCAATGCAGCGGCAGTTCATTTTCCCGTCCTGTACAGGTGCCACTTCTTACAACTCGGCATGAGCTTTGTTAAAAGCGTACAGGGACTCATGAAATGATTAGAACTGCGATGCTCTTTTTATATATTATTGCCTTTGAAGCGCTTTGATCTCATTGCCATTTTCGCTCGGAATTCTATCCACTGTTTTTCATCGGTTCTGAGGCCCTTTGTCATCGACCTCTGGTGAAATCAGCTTGGTTGCAATGGATGTGCCCCTGCTCTCTCCTGCAGGAGACCCCAGTGTTTCCAGCATGTGTGTATTTTTAGCCCATCCTCCAGCACCACCCGCCCATCTGGGGTCTTTTCTGGCCTGGAGTGGTCCATTTTCCAGGCTGCAGCAGTGGTTCCCCGTGCTCATATATGACCTGAATCGGTATGGCTGCACTTCTAGTTCCAGGAAATTAGTATAAAAATTAAGAAATCATTTTCAGTGTCTCAGGATGTTGCAAGAACTGTCTCAAGATGATGTCCTTGGGCTCGGGAAGAGACGTACAAGGAGAATTTAGTAGTGACTGTTGACTGGCCCATGCGACAAGATGCACTGTGTGCTTTTCCTGTTCATCATTATGTACAATCATCCTCTTCTAGAGGCCATTTTACCAAGAAACGGAGACTCGTGATCTCTGCTGATGGAGTTTACTTGGGCGAAATGGTCCTGGCATCCGTGACCTTATTTAGAAGCACAAACAGGAAATTCATCTGAAGTTTGATGACACATTCACAGACAAGTGGACCCCAAAGTCGTCATTGCACATCATTACGCGGAAATTCACCAACGGCCTTAATTCCAAAGCGGGAAAGTTTCCATACATATTTGACATTGACTGGAAATAGTATTTACATTTTCCAGATAACTTAAGGAGTGGTAAGCTGTGCGATTTCAAACAGGTTAGCTGTAATTTCAAATTCTGCCGAGCTGTCAGCCATAACCATCCATGCCTGACGTTTTTCACTTTATCGCGGCTAACTTTGGCTCTTGCACTGCGTCGGATGGCTTGCTGGAGATCTCGACACGCTTCCAAGGGGGCTAAAGGGAAACCGAATGGCCGTGTCAAAAGTCACAAAAGCCACAGTGCTGTGCGTGTATGTCCTGTCAGCTGAAGAAACTGAGGTTTTTGGGTTGTTTTCCTGACCAAGCAATAGGGCTCCAGAGGACATCCCCAAAGGAGAGAAGGTTAATCGGCCTCTTTCCTCTGCAAACCACCACCACGTCACGCTCAGTCAGCTGAGGGCCCATTGACAGCCTTCCCACCCATGGGGCCTTAATTATAATGGATTCACCTCTCTTGTTTCTCCTGCACTGTTTATAATAATTTATCTTAAATAACTTCAGCACAAGCTGCTCTGCTTGACGTCTCCTTCTGTGACAGAGCTGTTTCACCTCAGTAAAACAGACCTGTTAATCCACCAGCAGTTACCGTATCGTTTACAAGGGGTAACTCAGAGCTCGGCGCCAGTTGGAGATGATAAATATTCAGACTCCTGGCGTCCGAATGCCATCTTATTTCGGCTCTGCCAGGTTGATTTGTTGTTCGGGGACTTCAGGTGTGACGAGTGAGCGCCGCAGGAGCAACTCGTTCGCCTACCTCTATATTTTTCCTCATTTCGTTCCGTCATCTTCTTTTTATGACTCTTTCCCATTTCAGAACGCTGAGGCCAGTTATGACTTCAGCAGCAACGACCCGTACCCATACCCCCGCTATACAGATGACTGGTTTAACAGGTATGTTTGTGACGGGTCGGCACTTCTCGCCGAGGCTGTCTGTACATCATTAGCCAAGGACTCGGTGAAGGTCAGCGACATCTCTCCCCCCAGCAATGGCTGCTCTTTTCACTGCAGTCCCTTTCCCCCTGACGGCTAGCATAGCTTCCGTGCCTCGGCCACTTGGCTGTCTGTGCACGGAGCGCCATCACGTCCTTCTCCGGGTGCTCGAGCTTCTGAAGTAATACAGCGGAGGTGTCCAGCATCTCATGATTGGCCACTGCTGGGGGTTGGGACTGAGAGAGCCCGGAGCTGGAGTCCCACTTAGTGGTAAAAATGCAAGTTGAATCAAGCTTAACCACTCTTGAAAATTACTGCACAATTAACCAGGGGGAAAATTACAGATTGTAATACCTCAATGTGAGGGGAAATGAACCTTTGGGGTTTTTCTGTGCTGCATGTCAGCTGGATGATGGATGTGCTCCGCCACCTCGGTAAATGAAATTTTGACTCAGCAACAGGAGCCGGGCTAGCAGAGCTCATTTTTGCGTCGGCTTGGCGAAGTCCCAGAGTCGAGCTGTTTGGTGTAAAACCAAGGGCAAGATCTTGTGTGTGACCGCATAGCACCTCTGACATGCTAGCATGTTTGATGTAGTAGCATGGGGGGGATCTTTGAAGGGTGCTCTCTCTTTCCTGCTCCATCTCTCCCCGCTGTGGACAGAGAGAGCGATATGAGGTTGATTAATAGTGTGTCTGCCTCAGCTCTAAGAAGTGTGTGTGTGTGTGTGTGTGTGTGTGTGTGTGTGTGTGTGTGTAAAGCAAGCTAACCAGCTCAGTATTCCTAAAAAACACCTTGCTGGCATCCAGGAGCTTTAGAGAGCGAGCGTACTGCTACCGAACATCCACAGAGCACCCATCCATCACACCCCTTTCCTTAGTCCCCCGTTTTAATGACACCCTGGTTCACCTCTACCAACCACTTCTCCAAAATAAATCAGTCACGCAGTACTTAATTGGAGACAAACTGCAGATGCCACCTCCTAACTTGGGACCGCAGCTCTGGGGCATCCTGCAGATTTGCATTGATTTGTAGCCTCGGAGATGCCAGGGTTGCAGCTCACGGAAATGACGGATCGATGGCAGCGCTAAGTGCTGAGTGCAAGGCAACACTTTGAACGGGGTGAACCGGCTGCTGGTACAGAGGAGTTCTGTACACTTGTGCGCACAGAGTGCGCACACACACACACACACACACACACACACACACACTCATACACACATTCTGTTGTGAGTGGCACTGCATTGTGTCATGTTCTCTGTTTGTGACTTTAACCACAGCCACGGAACCAGATGTGCGGGCGAAGTTTCTGCAGCTGCAAACAACAACATTTGTGGTGTGGGAGTGGCATACAACTCCAAGGTGGCAGGTGAGTCAGCATACCGTGGCCACCTGGCCACCTTTCTGGTGAGCTACCTGCTCCTACAATGCAGTTAAGCTTGCCGCAAACCAATGATAAGTAAATAACTCAGGCAACAGCCAAGCTGGGTTTCGGGGCGGGCAGATAGCATCGCTCACACCTGCTGACTTTGGCCCCAGAAGGTGCAATTATGGTAAAAAAGGAGCGACAGCTCAATTTGTGCAGCTACTTCCTTCTGGAATATGTGGATAACAACGCTGAAGGTACTGCACACAGCTGCTGTGGCGGTACCCAACCAGTCTCAGTATTGGCAGTCTAGCTCCACCTCCTCTGTGACTAATGGCTTGACTGTTCTTGGGAGGCTGGATTTGGAGATGGAGAGGTGGTCGGAGGTCTATCTTAGTAGAGTCAGCCACACCGAGTGAACCGTGCACTGCAGTATCTGTACTGAGATTATTCTCAATCCATTCAGGCATCCGCATGCTTGACCAGCCATTCATGACAGACATCATTGAAGCATCCTCCATCAGCCACATGCCCCAAGTGATTGACATCTATAGCGCCAGCTGGGGACCCACCGATGATGGCAAGACGGTGGACGGCCCACGAGAGCTCACCCTCCAGGCCATGGCTGATGGAGTCAACAAGGTATGGGACAAGATGGCTACCTTGCCTTCTTGATGGCCAACTTTCCATCTTCTGTGATTTTGAAAGTGGGTTGTCAGCAAGAAGAAGAAGCTTTAGAGTCAAACACCTGCCTTTGATGACAGGTTCCATGTTTAACTTTTTAGTGGCATAGAGTGGAACCTGAAGGAACCCCAGCATGGCTTCGGGTTCCTAACAGTTTGCTCTTTCCGCTCATACGAAGCACTGTGTGATGTAGTTAAATATACTGTGGATTTGGTTTCCATTCAGAAACCATACATGTTGCATCATACAGGTCAAGCGAAAGGTTGTGGCGAAAACCATCCCAGTTCATTTTATACAGCTTGCTTCCCTGGTTCATCACCAAGATTTAACAAACAAAGGGAAATAGAAAGATGTAAAATGTATTTTTTATACCTCACGTATAAAAGTGCAGATATTAAATGTGGTCTGCCTTTTAAAACAGTAAATTTCTAATTATGGCTGACACATCTTTGTAAGCAGCACCCAGGTGAGGTGAGCTGCTCACCTTGTTTACATGGTTTTTGTGGTATTTTTTGCCCATCACCGTCACAAATGGCGTCCTCTACAAGGGCACAGTCACTGAAGGATGCAGAGTTACTGTGGGTAAGGGTTTTCTTTGACAGCTTAAAGCATCTCATTTCACAAAATGACTTGAAAATGTCTCAGCCCAGACTGAGCCTCACCATGGGGGGGGGGCACCTGCTGTAATCTGCCATCGCAGTTAATTGTGAAGGACACAGAATAAACAGTTTGTATTACACTGGATAAAGTTGGAAAAAAATATACATAAACTGGCTCCTCACCTTACAAACTTGGGTAGGATTGGAAGTTTGAACTTAATTTGATCCAATTTTTTATCATTATACATCACAAAACGGGGTTCATAATTCAAATGTGTGCAATTTTTTTGCTGGATAAGTTTTGCAGAAAATTCAGACCAGGCAATAACAAATAAAATGCTGAGCACTAAAATACTAAAGACTTTTACTGAATTATTGTTATAAACTTCAATCAATCTAAAAGTTAAAACTAATTTGAAATTGCTGGGGGGGAAAAATATATATATATATATATTTTTTTTTTTTTTTTTTTTTTTTTGGGATGAGCAGCAGGTGCTCAGGGTTTCCCCAGATGGAGATGCTCCTCCTTCCCGGTACCTTAAACCCCGGTGTTCTGCCTTCCCTCAGGGTCGTGGTGGAAAGGGCAGCATCTTCGTGTGGGCGTCGGGTGACGGTGGCAGCTATGATGATTGCAACTGCGACGGCTACGCCTCCAGCATGTGGACCATCTCCATCAACTCGGCCATCAATGACGGGCGCACGGCACTTTACGACGAGAGCTGCTCCTCCACACTCGCGTCTACCTTCAGCAACGGCAGGAAGAGGAACCCGGAGGCTGGTGTGGTGGGTGGAGCTTGTGACCCCTGTCTGACCTGTGCATGCAAACAGTAAGAGTTTCGCCACTTATTTCAGTCTGATGCTGTCTAGGTGGTGCTACAAGCACCCCTCACTTTGGTGTTCCTGATCGAAATACATACCTCACAATTACATTTATTCACTTTTGGTAAAAACAACATATAGTGTTAGATTACTTACACTGATTTACCCATTCCTAGGTCACAGTAATTCTTACTGTGTCTCATCCAGTGTAGGTATTGTACCTTGGCCAAAGGCAGTACAGCGGGAGGTGAGAAACAAACACCGTCCATTCCTTTTCACGTTGTGACTTTGGGTGCAGCACTTTTATGTTTAATGCTAAAGAGAGGGAATGTTAAAGCAAAAACTGATTGGCACTTCAAAACATTTTATTTAAACATGGCATTTTGCAAACAAACTTTTGGCACCAACTCATGGTGAAGAAGGGCCTTTTATCTTAAAAGGTGTCATGGGGTCTGGTTGTCAAGATTGCCAATCTGTGTGTGGACATTTTATTCAATAAATGTACCTAACAGCTGAGAAAAATGCACAAACACACACACTGTAAGTTTGGTGGCAGACATGTCGATCTGCCAGTCTGGGAGGTTGATGAGGTTCCCTTGGCCATGGCTCATCCATCTTCCCCAAGGATGTCAGCATGTTTCCAAGTACAAAACATAGAAAATCAGAATACACTCGACTCAAGGGCTTCCAAGAAGTAAACGCAAAGCTTTTAGACCCATCTCAGGCTAAATGGTTTAATGGCCCTTGTGGGTCCGGTGGCAGATCCGATGACCCACCAGTGTAATAAGCGGTCATGGAAAAAATTGTTAAATTTTTATAATAATGAAAATAAAAAAATTGGATTTCCAAAACATTCCATATTTTTCTCGATTAGGCCAATTAAAGGGGATGACTCAGTAGGAATGCACGATGACTCTTTTTCGGGATGCTTTGTGAAATGTCAGGAGGGGTAGGTGGTGACAACGTGGCATTTGTGATGTCATGGGGGTGTCAGACGGGGGGATGTGGGTCCATAGTGGTGACAAAGAGCAGCGCTAGCTCTGGGCTTGGGATGCAACTGCCTACAGGCTGGAAACACAACGTGGGACCCACGCCACAATAAACCCTCTTCTTCATCCACCGTCTCTCCTTTTTTAAGACCGATATTTTGATTGATTGTTGATTTTATCTTTTTAATAGTTTATGGAGGTCTGATTGTCATTTTAATGAAGTGTCTTACGGTGCAGTCGCTTATGTGCTTTGCTGACAGATTATTAAAATAATGAAGCTGTGCTGATGTTTAATATTAGAACCAGAGAAAAGGATTTATTTTTTAGGTTTTATGGTTAGAGCCAGGGGTCAGGGTTGGGTTTAGGGGTCAAGTGAGGCCATTTTTTTTACATTCTGGTTTTTACTGCACATTGTTTTATTCTTTATTCCGTGTACTTGTGTTTTTCAGTTTGATATTCACTGTAACTGTTTTAGGTTCACAGGTAAACAAACATAAAAAAAAAGATCTGCAAATAAATAGCGTTTTAACATGGAGTGTAGTTAGTTATGACGTTTTCTGCAAATGGAGGCTGTTTTATGCCTCGCGTTGTAAGATGCTCTCACTTTTAATTATTGCATTGTTTGTGGATTAAGTAAAGGGGAGGTAAAAACATCTTCCCTCCAAGGTGCTGCCAAACAGAAAGCCTGAGATAGAGAAAGGAGCGAAATGATTTTGCTTTAGATGGGAGCATTAGCAAATCGAATGAATCCTCTGTGTAAATTTAATGCACGTTGATCCTAAATAAATTAGGCTCTAGGGCTCAGCACATATGCAGGTTTGTGTAATTGACAGGCAGTAATATAATTACCTTAACAAAGACTTGGAACGTTCTCGGTGAAATTCAGTGCGTTGGAAACATCACCGTAAAAAGTCTGGGGCATTTTTTTGGTGACACAGCTCGCCGACTGCGTTTCCCTCCTGGATACACACAGCACCGCACCCCGCTGTCATTTCCACCTCACAGCACTTTTTTTTTTTTTTTATTTTATTTCACCAGATGTTTCAAATTCACCCGTCATTCTCGGAAATTGCCATTTCATTTTTTCTGCCATTTGCCGCGGTCACCGGGGACTTGTTGGATGTAGGCAGAAGGAGCAGCGTTTTCAGAATTGCCTTTATTTATTTAGCTGACAGCTTTCTCCGGAGCAACTTGTGGTGTTAAGCTACTTACACTGACAATTTGCAACAATGTGCTGGGCTTTTTTCCACTGGGTTCTCTGTCCATGGCGGCCTTTCAGCTTCTCTGCTTCTGCAGGTTTTTAGAACGCACCTTCTCTCTGTTAACATCACAGTCTACCTGATCCAAACAGTTGCTGTTTGCTTGAGAGGTGAAACAGTACCTTATTGTAGTCAAGTAGGGGGGCTGTTTGTAAAACTGTAGGGTGTAAAAATCCTACAAAATTGGCTGTTCCTGAGATTCTTGAGCCAGCACGACTGGCACTAATGATCAAGCCATGTTCAGAACCAGTTAGAACGTCCTGGCCACTCTAATGTTCGTTCCAAAAGTTACTGGACCTCTAAACCGGGTCTGTGTGTGTCATATACCGAGTCACAACTATGTGACCAGTATGTTTACGTCAGCTACTGCCCCTAATGTCAGAATGAAACTAACTAGTGAACTGGTTATTCAGTCCTTGACCTTAAGAAGGCCAACACAGAGGTCACCTTTCTACAGGTAAATCAGGTGAGTCAATTAAAAAGGGAGAATCCAGGACCATGGAAGGTGAGATTTGTAGGGGTGGGATCAGTAGGATGCAGAGTTTCCACTGAGTCACATGGCTGTCATGTCTGTTACAGGCCACCACGGACCTGTATGGGAACTGCACGCTGCGCCACTCGGGGACCTCGGCAGCTGCACCAGAGGCAGCTGGGGTCTTCGCTCTGGCTCTGGAGGCCAAGTATGAACCTTGCCGGGACTGGGAATTGTGGGCCTTTAAAAGCACACGGATAGGGTGTTTGGATGGAGATGCCACTTTGTAAACTCGGTGAACTAAAATGCATCAGCATCAGACGTGCATATTTATATTAGAGCAACCTGAGGCCAGCATCTTCGCTCTTCACAAAATACATACATTTGCATTTATTAATTTATCGCACGCTTTCTCTCCTCAGTGACGTACAGCTGAGATTAAACAGAGGTGCATCAGCAACAGAGGAAGAGGTTTATACGCAGGCACATGATGGTCAAAGCATAGTTTGTTTAATTTCATTCTTGTTGCTGCGTTCACATCCTTCATGTAAAGGCTTATAGAAATGACATTCAAGAAGGAGATGCGGGTCATAGCAGTTCATTCATGGGGCTGGAGAGAAGTGGCTCTGAGATGTGTTTGAGGCCCTTCTTGAATGCTGGGCGAAGGAGCTCTGAGGGGGTACGGGAGGCTAATTGTGAAGAAACTCATTTTGGGTAGTCTCAGGTCGGAAGAGTTATTTCAGCTCCGCGGTGAAGCGTGGCCTTTCTGAGAGCCGCTAAGCTAAGGGATGAAGCGATCCCACCGTGGATGTGAACGAGAAGATCAAATTCCAGATGTGATCACTGTACCCTTTTGCGGTTCAAATTACCGGATCTTTTGTCTCAATGAACATTTTCCAATTAAGCAATTAATTTGATCCCAAAAAGGTTGCATTTGCAGCATAAAAGCAGACGTGTGTTCGGTTTAATGCGAACGGGGAGCGCTGCCCGAGTGCTGCCAGCTGCGGATGACATGCCTCGCAGACTAATTCCGTCTGAATTACAGAGTCTCCAAAATTAATCAAAACCTTTGATGTGGAATGCCTGCAAAACCGCCCCAATACTGCTGCAAACTGCCCATTTACCGCAGATTAACCATAAGCGTAGTAAAACAAGTAAGTGATCTCTTGGCTCTGTTTGTTTTTTTTTTTTTGTCCCCCCCCCCCCCCCCCAGCGGAAGGGCTCAGGTGACATTTAAAGGCCTTGTTTTGGAGGCTTCATTAGCCGAGCTCGCAAAAGTCAACGCTGCGAAAATGGGTTGAATGAGCCAAACAAAGCCGAGACGTCGAGACGATTTGGAAATTTGCCGGTTCGCCGAGGAGAAGCGGTGCAGGGGCCGCATCTCCCTTTATTCCCCGCTCTGGTGCTTCGGTGCGCCTTGGTCTCGGTGCTGAGCAGAGGGCGGGGGGCCCCGTGAGGGCCGCTGTTTGCTTAGACAGAAATAATGATGTCGAAGAGCCCAGGAAAGGCAAATAGCGACAGCGTTCCTCCAGCCCTTTTCACTGTTCAATAGAGTCCGGCTCCACGGCGGAGGCTCAGCAAACCCTGGACTATTGATTCGGCAGCGGTTGGTGCACAGGCACATCTGGCTCTGCAAGAGGGCAGGGGAGGGGTGTGTTCGTTCACAGATAACCGCAATCTGGATTGTTGTGTTACGGCACACATAGACATCCGCTGTCATTTACCTGTTCGAAACGAGGCAGGTAAAGCAATTTGTTCAGATCCTATTTATTTACAGAACAGGTGTGCTGCCTGCCTTTCCTCTCACTCTCCTCAGCCGCAGGGATATCGATTTTGAAAATGCACAAACGTGGGCCGTCGTTCATCACTCAGCATCTGCAGCCCAGCTGAGGCTGTTAACTGTCAACATGCCAGTCGCTGTAGCATCCGCACATTTTTTCCCAACGTGTGGCAATGTGTGAATCTCAGGCAGAAAACACTCAGTGAGCCCTAAACAGATAAATAAATAAATAAATAAGGCACTGGTTTAATAATTTAACTCGAACATGTTGATGATGGGAGTGCACATTTGACTCAAGCCCTTTTCCTGGAAGGTGGAGTCTTTGCAGCTTTCTTACTCATTTCCTTGCCTTAATTGGTCCTACTGGTATCCACACCAACCACCCACCCACTGTATTACATAAATATCCGGGCAAAGAGATTGTTTTCTTGCAAGTATGATATTAATTTTCAATAATATCAGTTTAATTAAGTCTGCAGGGCTAAGTTGAACTGACATTTGGAGCGAAAATTTATCTGGGGTGGGGCATGCTTATCAAGGGAAGTTGGCAGAGCTGAGGCCGATATGTGACTCCTCCCCCTTATCCGGCAGCCCCGCCCTGACATGGAGGGACATGCAACACCTGACTGTTCTCACCTCCAAGAGGAACCAGCTGCACGATGAGGTCCACCAGTGGCGTCGCAATGGCGTGGGCCTGGAGTTTAACCACCTCTTTGGCTACGGTGTGCTGGATGCCGGCGGAATGGTGAAGATGGCCAAAGACTGGAAGACCGTACCTGAGCGCTTCCACTGCATTGCCGGCTCTGTGCAGGAGATACAGTAAGTGGGAGGAGGCTTCCCGCACCGCTTCTTCCTTTTCGTTCTGGTTTTTGACTATTCAGTAAAATTATGATGTTGCAAAAGTTAAATACAAAAGCTAGCACCGCATACCAGTTCCTCAGCCACAGTAGATACAATTTATTAAAGCTCAATAAAACAGTTGTCCCTCAGTTTATGTACTGGTTTGGTTCTATAAACATTTCACATATAACTGTAATAAATATTGTTTTATTTAAGGGTGGCACGGTGGTGCCTGGGCTTTTCAGGCAGAGGTTCAAATCCAGCTCAGTTGGTGTGGAGTTTGCACGTGTCTCTCCGTGTCCGTGTTGGTTTCTTCCGAGTACTCTTGGCTTTCCCCCACATGTCCATCAATGCGTGTCAGGTTAATTGGTCAGTTTAAATTGGTCGTAGTGTGTATGACTGTGTGTGGCCACCCTGGTACTGACCTGCAACCCATCTAGGGTGTAGTTTCATAGCCTGGTGCCTTTTGATTCTGGATTGGCTCAGGACTACTGCTACCCTGACCATTATAAAGTGGATAATGATAATAGATTGCTGGATATTATTATTTCTTGTATGTGTTTATATTTATATTTATTTATTTTTATTGACGATCATCCTGCCATTTTGAGTTTTTTTTATTTAAATGCACTTGCAAAATTAATAATCTATAAATAAGTAATGATCCAGGAAATGTTTAAAATTTGTATCTTGACTGTTTGTAACATGAGAACTGAGGATATAATACAGATTTCCCTTTCCATCCCTGCAGCTCTGGTGAGCCCTTGTAAAACCAAGTAGAGATTTACACCAGCTGTACATCAATACTTTATTTTACTACTGCTGTTGGACTTGGTTCCCGTCAGTAAAGGTTAATGTTCCTGTTCAGGGACGAGAACATGTGTAGCCACGGTGGATGCGGTCGTGTTGCTGGAATCCCACCCAAGCTCTGTGTCGGCGTGGCGTTGCTTCGCAGATATGCTATAATTAGCGGCCTTCCCTCACGACCGGGCATCCTTACCCTAGCAACCGCATCAATTAGAGCAGCGGGTGGCGGAGGGCCCCTCCCACAGCCCCTGACCGAATGCTGTTCTCTATACCTTGTTATATAACTGTTGGGGAGGGAGAAGGACCATTAAACCGCTCCACAGCTCAGGGCCAACCACTGAATGCATGCAAGACCAGACACAAGGAGGAAGAAGCCCTGCATAGTAACCAGGGTCCACTACCTGGGCATCCTGTGTTCAGACGACTGCGCTCACTGTAAACAGCATTCCAGACTCCTTACTGTCTTCTCTTACTGCCACACTGATTCTGTTTGTCTGTTTGGGGGCTTTTTACTGGCATCCATCTGCTCAGTGAGTAAACAGGGGTCATGCAGACATTAACAAAATTTGTAAATCAAGAAAACGCAGTCAAAATGTATTAAAATGTTTAAAAATGCTTTCATATGTGTGTGTGTGTGTGTATGTATATATATGAGGGGGGGAGAGAAAGACAGAGAGAGCGATATATACACATATATAAATATATACTGTATAGTGTGCAACAATAATTTTAAGAAAATGTAACTTGGTATCTTGTAACATTAGGAGCGACTATACGCTTTTTTTAAAGTCAAAATGTAAAAAAGAACGAAAATTCCATTAATTTCAGTTTGCTGCCTAGCACTGTTTACAACTAGGCTATAAGACAGCGCTTAATTCTGAGTGTGAAACATGAAAAATTCAGCGTGTTGCATGTTTACCGAGATACCCAACGCTATATCTACGCACCCAGAGGAACTCACTTGGACACGGCGCCTCTTTCAGACTTCACTTTGCTTTATATTCTGGCAGACTGACGCAGCGCTAAGAAGAGATCTACCTTTAATTTATCTGGCAACTCCTTTGAAGGTGGCTGTAACTTTATTTCCCACGAGAGTGTTTCTTTGTGCATGTTTCAGAGTTGTGTAATGTCATAGAGATCCAGACTGCACCTTGGAATTCCATTATGGGCTCTTTATTGCCATACTATCTGAAATCCCCCCCCCCCCCCCCACTGTGATCCAGACCCCAGAGAGGAAGAACTGTACCTGTGTGTGTGTGTGTGTGTGTGTGTATGTATGTGTGTGTGTGTGTGTGTGTGTGTGTGTGTGTGTTTTCTCTCTCTCTGTTCCTCACTTTGTCACTGCATTCAGTAGCCGTTTGAAGACCATCATCTTTTCCTGCACTAAAATGGTCCCAGGTCGAACTTCCTCTCAGGCGTTGTGAAAGTGGAGCTCTTTCAGTTGCCCGTTTGCCGGAATGATGTTATTTGCCGGCCTCGTTTCTGCTTGTTTACTGTAAATGGGCTAAAATGACTTCCTACAGCGTAAGTATGGATAATGCGCTGTGAAACCAGCATAGTAACATGGGTGAACGCACAGACACCCGCACTCGCGTGCGCGCACACACACACACACACACACACACAATCACACCTTTTATTATTCTGAGGCTCACAAATGGCCTTAAACAAATAGCTGTCAGATGACAGCCACTACAAAAATTTCGACACATTTGAACAGGTTTAGCCAAATATTTTACCATCATTTTAAATATTTTGTCACCATTTTAAATATTGAATTTTGGTACAGTGGAGGTCTTACCGTGTTCCCCCATTTACCCCCTCCAGCCAGATTGAGTCCGGCAGCAAGCTCCGCCTGGCCATCCGCACAGACGCCTGCGAGGGGAAGGAGAACTTTGTGCGCTACCTGGAGCACGTTCAAGCGGTGATCACGGTGAATGCCAGCCGGCGCGGCGACCTCAACATCAATATGACCTCGCCGATGGGCACCAAATCGATCCTGCTGAGTCGACGGCCACGCGACGACGATACCAAGGTCGGCTTTGACAAGTGGCCCTTTATGACTACTCACACGTGGGGCGAGGACCCCCGCGGCAGCTGGCTGCTGGAAGTGGGCTTCCAGGGTGAGGCCCCGCAGAAGGGCGTCCTCAAGGAGTGGACGCTGATGCTGCACGGAACACAGAGTGCTCCCTACATCGACCAGGTGGTCCGCGACTACCAGTCCAAACTGGCCATGTCCAAAAAGGAGGAGCTGGAGGACGAACTGGACGAGGCAGTGGAGAGGAGCCTCAAAACCCTGCTGAGTAAAAACTAGCTGCCTGCATGTGCCCCGGCCCCCCCACCTGCCTCGCCCATGGCCCCTCACAAGGCCCCGACCCCACACCCAGCCAAACCCTCAACCTGCAAGCGCTCTTCTCTGTGTTCATTAGCCCCCCTCTCCATTTCTCCTGTAAGCAGATAAAAAAGTGTCATTTTCAATATGTTCTATATCTCTATAAAAGAAAAAAAATACAAATTTGTTTTCTGTTCTCTATTTTATTTTTACACTTGCCATCTATATATATGTAGAATATATAAACTATATTATGTTTTATGTATTAGCCTCCTTGGTCCTTCTCAAATGAAAAACCCCGCTGTACAGTTTGTGACTGTAAATGATTTTCTGTGTTATTCTCCTTAAAGTTTAATATCTTGCAAACAGAGCAGTGATATTTCTTTTCATTATATTTTTGTGACAAATGTTGTTTATATAAAAAATGAAAAGGAATGTGTGATCGATCTTGCAGCCTGTGGTCTCCGAGCGCATTTCAGCACCTTCCACGTGCAAAGGAATAAACGTGCCGAGTTGTTTGCTAAAGCACTAAGGTTTGCTAATTGAAGAAGCCATTGACGTTTCGCTCCAAAGTAACAAACACTCTGGTCAGGCAGCTGACAAAAGGACGGAATTTATAATTCTGATCATCTCTTCTGTTGCTGTGAAAAAACTGTTGAAACTGCAGAGCCCCAGAAGTAAAAATACACGCTTGGCCAGCTGCTCGATGGACGACGTGGGCCTGTCCGTTATCCCTTTGCTGATGATTTTTGATGGTTTCTGTCAGTTTATGATGAAGCGTCGAGGTGCACTCACCTGATGTACTTAACCTCACGTCCAGGTGGGCCCATAGGACACCTAAGCTCTACACCTTTCACCATTCCAGCACCTTCACTGTCTTGGCTCAGCCCAATGGGTGACTATAACCTCCTGTACTATTGCAAAAGCAAAACCAAAAAAAGAAAGGTGAACATGAAATCAATATTGAGGATCAAATACGAGTGCATAAAATCAAACAGCTTTTAATGAAACAAACTATTTTAATTTTTGTTTGGTTATTACATCATCTCTGCAGCATCTCCTCCACCTCAACAGCCACCGCCGTGGGAGGAATGAGATGCTTATTTTCATATGCAGCAATTGTTTATGCCATCTAAGATGTTCCAGAATATTAGAACACAACTTTCAATTTTTAAGAAAAATCCAGATTTCTCCTTTTTTTACCATTTCCAACCACCGATTGATGGAAACAAGGCTTTAAAACTGATTTGAAAAGCTCACAATTGTTGCGTTATTTACATCCTTTGCTAGCATATAAATCAGTCACTAAAGGCAAATTATACGGCCAAGGATGTTTTTACACATCAGCATAAAGAGCAAAGCATGAGACGCTTTTGTGAAAAATGACCATTTTATTAGCAAAATCAATTAACACACAGCAAAAGTGTGTAGTGGGCAGTAGCTGGCAGCCAATTAAACCAAAAGTAATAACCATGTTTATGAAGTCAAAAGTGCTCGGAGGGGGGTCACGGCGGGGTATTAACATCCCTGAGGGCAGTGTACTCATTAAATAATGGGCGAGAGTTGCTTACTTTCACTGTCAACACTTCATAATCTGCATCATCGGTTGCGATAGTTGTTCTTAAATTTTTTTGATGTTTCTTTTGTTCTTCCTCCCAAGTTTTCAAACGTTAAAGGCTCAAAGCGTGGTGTAAAAGTACAGCAGCACCATGACACACAGCGTGGCAGCTCGCAGACAGCAGGTCGTGCGGTTCGAGTGCGGCAGGAAGCTCAGGAGCCGCCATCTGCGCGTTTCTTCTTGGAGGTCTTCTCGATGGTTGTCTCCACGATGGTGGCTGTCTCCTCGTACCCCCTCACCTTGTTGTCGCTGGAGATCTTCTCCACAGACTCCACTACCTCCACCTTCTCGTAGCTCATCGAGTCGACAGAAGGGCCGCTTCTCGAGGGGGTTGACGGTGGCTGGTCTTTGCCCCTGCGACCCCCTGGAGCAGAGGGGTGGCTGGGGCCGATGGTGGGTTTTGGGCAAGGCTGGGGGTCAGGGTGTCTGTCCTTGCGGGCGCCGCTGTTGTTGTCTTTGGTACCTTTCCCCATGGACCTGCCCCCACTTGGCTCTCCGTCTGAAGGGCCTGTCGGGTTTGGAGCTGGGGTCACGGGGGTGGGGCCGGGGTGGGGCTGGGGCAAAGACCTCCCATACGGGTCGTAGTAGGGTGCCATACCGTCGCAGATGGTGACAAACACATGGCCCCCTGATGGTGAGGAGGAATAGAAGCAGGGGTCTGTGTAGCTGGAGTCGCCTGACACAAGCACATAGCGACCCTTGGTGTAGAAGTCGGCGATGGGCTCCGGGTGCATGTAGCGCCGCATGCGGTCGCGCACGATGTTGCAGAGACTGTCAAAGGCCTTGCTGATCTGCGCTCCATCGGGGACGTCATCAGGGGCTGAACTCGGCTGCACCTCCTTTCCGGTCCGTCCCTCGCCATTACCGGCCACACCCTCAACCATGCCCTCGGTCACACCTGAGTCCACCTTCTCCTCCAAACCACTGTCCATGACAACCTTGGGGGAGAGCTCCCTCTTCCTGGGCACCTTCTTGGCCATGTTCTTTTGGCGAGGCTTAATGTTGGTGATGTCCTGCACAGCCTGAGTGATATCTATAGAGACAGTAGTACAGAACAGCTCTGTGGTACAACAGACTGTTGTATAAATAATGAGTGGAGAAAATATAACTTTGGTGTGTAATGTGTAGCAAGCAAAGGCCAGTGTGTGATGTTGACACATACAGGATGATAGATAGATAGATAGATAGATAGATAGATAGATAGATAGATAGATAGATAGATAGATAGATAGATAGATAGATAGATGTTGGTAACAAAAACACACACGGAATAACTGGGGGAAAATAATTCAGTCAGACACAATTGGAGGTGTAAAAAAAAACCTCCTGACGCTGAACATCCTTCATACTAAACATATTAAAACAGCAAATAAACAGCAAATCTATAATGACACTAAATGTATATGTTTTTGCGGATAATGACAGTGTTTTCGCCATCTGTGCCGGGGTTTACGAACTCAATTTCCATAATGCATTGTGTAGGAAAGGCAAGCGCAGTGCTTTGTGGCGCAGAACAAAGACAACAGTTCTGTTGTGCATTCAGCTTCATCACATGGAGGTTGGGTGAGATCAAGTGCTGGAAGACACACACACACACACACACACACAGGTGTAACATCACTCTGAATATGGTGCTTGCGAGCACTGTGTGTGAGCAACCCATGAAATCTGAATATATAAATATACCTCCACCTCATTAAAAAGTACCATGAAGTAAAGAAATGAAAGATTGGATGGGAAGAGTTTTGCATCATACTGGGTCTCTCTCTCTCTCTCACACACACACACACACAGAGCACTGTGCCCAGTGGGCTCTAACCTTTGCTTCTGCTAGGGGCCGAGGGCATGGGCATATGGCGATAATCAGAAGTGAGTAGGTCAACGGGTGTCCCGATGATGGCGGAGTTCAGCCTGTTGGGTGACAACAGGTGGCGCAGTGGTTAGAGATGCTGTGTCGCACTCCAAAAACCTGGGTTTCAATCTCACCTCCTTCTGAACAACCCATGATTGTGCCACTTACCCTGAACTAATAGAGTAAAAATTACTGAGCTGTATAAAAGCGTAAATCGGTGTAAATAGCTAAACAAAAGTTAGTGGATTTGGGGAAGATTGTCCGATGGAAAAAAGTCAAGTAAATTGATGGAGGGGAGGAAGAACCATCAGTAGTTCCACACGGTGATGACATTTAGGCCTTGTAGGAACAAGTGGCTCTGTCACCTCCAGCATCACATTCAGAACATACATGACTGCAGCCTCAGTTGCTCTGCTGATGCAGCCTGGGAGAGAAACCAGTATCGATCTAAACACGCTCCAGTTTATGCTGAGGAGTTGCTCGTCCGTTCCCAGTAGCTGGACTGCTTGCCACTGGATACAATGGTGCTTGTGTGACAAATTACTGCCACCTTGTGGCTGCTGCCCTGTTGCATACAAACTATACACTTGTAGGCTAGGCCTGTAAGTAAGTCTTCATTTATGTACTGATTTACGACTGGAACCCCAGGTGGTGGTGATGTTTAGCCCTCATATAAGCATAATTAACTATATTAAAAAATAACAAAGAGGAGAAATTAAAGGGACCGTTCTTGACGTATGACACCCCACCTGGTGTCCTCACTCTCGATGATCCTCTTGTAGCGCTCCAGTTCGTTCTCCAGGGAGGTCTGGTATATGGCCAGCTGGCGGCACTCGCTCGTGAATTTCTCCAGTCTGCGCTCGGCCTCCTCAATCTCCTTCCGCAGCGTCTCAATCTGCTCGTTGTACAACTGGATCTCGTCGTCGTAGCTCTCCTGCGTGTGTTTGATGGCTTGCTCCAGGACAGAGGTCTGAAAGGAGGACACATAGGGCACGCAAGGCTGTGACTCAAGATATTCCAACCTCATAACAGTCACATTGTTGACCGAAAATGAGCCACTTACAATAACATTTTGTTCTGTACAACACACACGCACGCGCGCGCACACACAAACACACCAGAAAAGACAAAACAGGAGCAGCACCAGCCTGAACTGCCTATCCTCTGCCACTCCATTCGTTCATGTTCATATTAAATTCATATTATGGTCACATCTGTGGCCCAAAACCCTGTAGAAGGGTATGGCCTTGGTGTTTGGTCCCAAACCCTTTTGGGAATGAGGCAGTAACTGTGTTACTTCTAATGCCACAATTTTGGGGGAAAGGGCCTCGTTTTTTTGCAATACAACATCTTCATGATAATCTTGTGTATAAACTTAACAGTGATGAGGCAAAACGGCTGGTGTGACCTGGAGAGGGACTTAAGTCACGATAGGGGTATCTTGTCACTCTGTGACCGCATTAGCGCTCCCTAGGCTTGGCCACCATTACATTCATCTTGGTTACACACCTCGGTCTGCAGCCGCTGTTTCTGCACCTGCAGCTGGCAGAGGGCACTCTTGTACTCCTCAAGCTGGCTCTTCAGTGCAGGGACTCGCTTCTGGGCCAGCAGCTTCTCCTGCTCCTGTGTCATGGAGAGAAGCGGGGAAGGGGTCTTTCAGGGGTTGAAGGACAGTATGAACACGGGGCCATCTTCGTGTCTCAAACCTCATCACACTAACATTTGTCACACTTATTTGGGGGCATCGAAGAGTCTCTCTTCTCTGATCAGAATCTTTCCATATTCTGCCTGCATCTGGAGACGTATTGAAGTGTCACATATGGCACTATGAAGAATGAGTGGAAGATGAAGGTGACGCCCAGCGAAGCAGGCAAATTCCATCTCTGACACGTTAAAATACTCAAAGAGGGAGCACATCAAAGCATGTAATCCATTCCACTCTTGAAGCTTCCTCATTTATGGAAAGGAACAAACAGGTCACTCACCTCCGAAAGGCCTAGTGAGATGCTGGGGATCCGATGGGGCGTCTGATTGATCTGGTTCAGGATTTTCACATAAGTCTGGATCTCAGCGAGATTCTGCAAGGATCGACCAAGCGGACATGTCACTGCAACATGGACTCCCTGGCCTTCAAAGTTCAACGTGCTTGAACTTGACTTTACTGAATGGCGGACAAGTGTAATTAAATGCAAAAGAAATTCAATGAAAAAGAAAAAGCAAGGCTTTATTTGCTTGAGCCAAATGTCCTTATTATCATGCCACTAATTCAGCAATATTCCATAAAACCTGTGAGTCTGTTTCACACCACGAAGAACCACTAAGCGAGAGCATTAAGGTTTTCGTGTATTAAACGGTTCAGCAAACTGAGTTAATGTGATGATGCATTAAATGTAAAATGCAAAGCTCATAAAGCATCACTCTGTGCTATTCTGTCCAGAAGGATGACTTGTATATGTTGCAAAATTTCACACCAGCATTTCAACAAAACAAGTGATTTGCCAAAAGTGTCAAATTGGTCAATCGGCAGATTTTTAAAATCATTTTCCAGGTAATTTTTTTTTCAGCGCTTCAGCTTGGAGACAACCCCTTCAACAAAGCTTTGCGATGTCACTGCACATTGTTGGATTGTAGCAAAGATTTATACATTTGCAGATTATTCTCAGAATATTGCACCGTCTCCCTCTCCCTCTGACCTCCATATACTTTATACAAATTCATACTGGATAATACTGTATATATACTTAATACCCAAATTCTTAGCTAACTGAAACCCATATATTTCCTTTGAATTAATTCTTCCATCACTTCCCTACCCACAAATGGATAAAGTTGAGAGCTTTCATTTCTTTTCAAAGAGAAAGCGATTGCAAAGTGGCTCGACTGATTTTTAAAGGAAACTGTGATTGACAGCCCGAATTCCCAATTAAATGCAGTGCGAGAGTCAGCTGATGCTGAGGAGTTGCTGCTATTGGTGCACAGTAGCAAGGATTATTAGCTTTAGAGAAAGAAAGTTAAAAGATTAACAAGCAATGAGAGTATCAAAATGTTAAGGAGTAAACGCACTGGAGCAAAAAGTGCCAATGCCAAAGTCTAGATAGAAAAACAGAATTTCTGTAGAAATTAACTTAAATATGAGTAACTAAGTAAAGCTAACTTATTACCCACCTCTGTACAAACCTTACATTGAGTCCTTGGACAGTGGCATCATATAAATAATACGTATTAAAAAGGGAGGGGCGAGGGGTTGCAAAACTCAGGGATTTTTTTGGCTGGTCAGTCTTGATCATTCAAACAATGAGTTCAATGTTACAGCTAGGTGTTGCGTTTATGATAAACACACACATCTTGTATCATTCTTGTGTTGAGCATGGGACATTTTTAACCATGTAAGTGCTCTGTTTCCCTGTTAAATGGAGTCCCTCATGGTTCACCGTTCCAGCACAGTGGCCAAGTCCTGAATCACTCCAGTATTTGCCGAGTAAACACAAGCATCTCAAATACAAATGAACGGTCTCATTAAAAGGCCAACATGAGCTTGTCATTTACATAGGTAGTGGGGGCCATTTTTCTATGTTTGTTCAGTGCCAGTGAGCCAATTGTCGCCACGTCCCACCTTTTTGTGTCTGTCCCGGGTGGAGTTGATGTCGTCTTGCAGGAACTGCAGCTCGATTTGGTACTCGAGGTTCCTCAGCAGGGCAGCGTCGGCCTCCTAGGTGGATTTCAGAAGGACAACAGATCATTGGAGGCAGTAACCTGTCCCAGAGTTTCCCACAGAAACACACACATTTTGCATGGGACACTTGGACATACAGTGCATACAAAACCAAAGAAGCTGATCAGATGTTAGTCTGTAATAACAGTTTACACAGTGACAAGGTGCCTCCATGAAATCACAAACTGATGAAAGCCCACCTCAATGATTGTCTACACTGACCACTTTTAACCCAATAGCTGTGTGTTCATGACAGTTTTTAGCTACGGCATCCCTGTTGACCACAGTTCTCCCAAGTTTCCTTCTAGCTTTGTATCTGCCAATGTCAATGACTACTGATGTTGACTGCTGTCTACTCCAATGACAATCATTTTCTCCAGTTGCTGTCCATGTTAATATGCCTACCCCAATGACAGTCTATGTTGAAGAAACTCCTCCCAAATGAGTGTCTATGTTGATATCTGTCTTCCCCAATGACCATCTGTCTTCCCCAATGACCATCTATGCTGGTGACAGTCATCTCCAGTAACCCTCTACTGTTGAAAACTACATATCCCTAAGTATTGCTGTCCATGTCCTTGACGGTCTACTCCAGCGACCCTCCACACTCACAACCGTTGTACTGAATGTGCATGTCAACCTTCGTGACTGTCCATGCTGATGAAACCCTACCGAAGTGACCGTCTCTGTTGATGACCGTCTACCCCAATGGCAGGCTACATGGATCACAGTTTGAGCAGTACAGGTGTGCTTTAACACCGCACATTGCCATGGCCGTACCTTGTTGAGCTGCTCCAGGGTGTGGCGAAGCTGCTCTTGGTACTCACACTCATTTTTGTACCTGGAAAGAGTAGGGAGAGGGCATGGGGGACCGGAGGGAGTGCCAGAACAAGTCATAAAACCGCATCAGATGTTGCTAATGAAAGCACAGCCCATTTTTCTGTCGGCTCCCCTCACTCCAAGCAATGCTTTCCTTCCTGTGCTGTTTGTTATTTGGACCATCGAACGTGAGCTATAATCATAACCCATGCAATATAATTGTAATCTGCTCTTGGACCAGAACTGCATTCAGATGCCCTTCTGTCACATTCAGCCCCAGACAGTAAGTGCTGGGCTACTGAATGGCTCCTGAATTCAGCAGAACTGCAATTACTGTCTCATGACAGCAACGATTTGTTCCTCTCTGTCTGAGTATTAATAACTGGACATGATTTCCATGCGGCATAACCTTCTGCCTTTCAAACAGGAAGGCAAATCGTGCCCCTGGGACCGGTTACTAGTAGCTTAGCAGGAAGGCCTTACTTGGAGTGAAACTCATCCAGCGTGTGCTCGGCGTTGCGGCGCTCGCGTTCCAGCCGAGCGCGGTCAGAGGCAAGCTCACGGACGCGCCGCCGGTGGAGGTTGATCTGCTCCTCGAAGGCCTCCTCCAGGCCCGGTGCCTCCTCCAGGCGCTGCAGCGTCTCCAGTTGCTTGCGAAAGACAGCGTTGCGCTGCTCCAGCACACGCGCCCTGCTGATGTATCGGGCGAAGCGCTCGTTCAACTCCTGCAGACTCTCCCAGGCCTGGCCGGAGGGGCATGGCACATTCGCTCTGCCTGGCCCCCCTGGATCGGGGACCTCCTCGGCATCCTCCTCCTCAGGCTCTTCAAAGACATCGGAGCGCTCGTACTTCTCCTTGCGCACCTCACGCAGGTAGCTAGTCTTGAACATCCTGCCGCACTGCGGGAGTGTCCTCGTGGCTTCAAGTGCCTTTAGCGTGTGAAAACCGGGGTGTTCACCCTCTGCTGTCGCATGCTGGTCTGAGGACTGGCGACCGCTGTTTGCCGCCAAATACTTCCAGAGCACCGGTGTCCACTGTGGCTGCGATGACTCGGCAGAAAAACAACAGGTCCGTGGCAGAATGTCCGCGCTCAGCACTTTTCCCCATTCTCCATTGTGCTGGACCGAGGGAAGGCAGGGGGCCAGCAACCACATGACCGCGTGCCAGAAAGAGCGGACGGAGCGGTTTTTCAACAGGAGGCTCATCATTGCACAATGGCACATGGGTGCGACTGCTGGTTTTCGCTGGAATGGTGCCGCTCTCCCAATTGTCCTCGCCGTGCCGCTTCCCGCCTCGCGTGTCCCAGGTGTTTCACGACCGGGCGGCTGTGGACCATCTGTTCAAAAACAGCCACGCAGTGACTTTGTCAAACACATCACAGTCGCCTCACTGTGAACACAGGCGTTAAAAGCATGTTAAGAAGAATTTTTTCAACGTGTTTTAATGTTCATAAGACATCTGGTGTTAATGACCACCAGCAGGACCTGAATGAGATTCCTTTCTTGCGGTGGTATACAAGGAAGTGGTGGCCCCCCCTGCAGAGGGGAGCTTCCCAGGATGACCTTTGACCTTGAACTGGATTTATTTTTTTTATCCCTCTGATGGCTGATGGAGTTGGTGCTGTGACTCTGGTCCGAACTCCCCCCCTGCATTTGCATCCTGCCCCTTCCTGGCTGAAGATTGTGGGTCTCATCACGGTTGAATCAGTTCAGGTCAGGTTTGGGTCCTCCACTTCCAGCACCGCCAGAACATCAGATGGTGTGGCAGCCCTGCATTTTCAGACTCCATGAGTGACCAGCGTTCCTCGGTTTTTTGTTGTTTTGCTTTAAAAAATCCATTAAGATGGGACTTGAGCATCAGCTCTTCCCATTTGGACCCCTTTATCGAGATTCACTGCAGCCAAGCACAATGTGGAGTCATCACTGAACACAAGGAGGCGCACCTGCTCCTTTTTCAGTTCCTTTGCCGCACTCTGAAAGAACCATCCAAAGCCCAGTGGAGGCAGCCATCTCACCCTGATTTGAAGTGTAAACCCACACCCCTTCTGTCCACCACAGTCACTATATGAAGTGCTGGGGTTCGATGCTATGGCTGCACCATGTTTATCGGCTCCTGTTGACTGTATGCCAGATGATGTACAGTACTTGCTGAATAATAATCCGACAATCTCCTGATATAAAGCCCAGATTTTAAATAGCTGCATTTGCTGCTCTCATCTGTTATGGTTGGCAGGCCCGATGCTGATAGATTCTATCTTCTCTGGAGGATTTTCCCTCACAGCAAAGATGGAGAGCCTGGTGAGACTTCTGCCTCCTGTTAAGTGATGGACATCATACATGCAGCAGGGTATCTTCATTACCTTCTCCTCACCCATGATCCTTTGCTCTCCTAATCTGCTTATCTACAAAAGTGCGTCTATCTCTTGTTTTGTGCTGGAGGTGAGTCGGGAAGTACGTTTCAAGCTGTGTTTGACATTTCCAGAGGCTCAGTCTCAGGATGACTTTGCTCAGAAACTCAGTGAGAAGAAGGGTTGTTGGTGGTGTTGCCAGAAAAAGGGGGGGGAGAGAGAGAGAGAGAGAGAGAGAAGAGTGCAGTTGTGAATTTCATATATCTAAGTTCCACAAGAGAATCAACTGGGTTTCCAAAGCCTGCGGAGCCATTTTACCATCTCTCAAGCGTTCAGCTGGCAGGTGACAAGGATCAAAATGCTGGCTTATTTCAGTCTGTCGCTCACTCGGTCTGTTAGTTAGTCAACAAATCAACTGGTCAAACAACTGGTCAGTCAGTCCGTTGGTCGATCAGCTGCTCCTACCTCCATCACGCACTTTTGACACCAACCTGTCACACCTGTTACCTGTGTATTGAAACCTCTCCTTCCAGTGCCCGCCATGTGGTTGTGGTCCTTCCACTGAATCATTGTTATCACTGTGTGCTTGATAAAACTGATCCAACATCCTGTTGTTCCATCAACATGTTCGGTCTTCAACTTGTCCATGATAACTAAGGAGAAGATTTCTGGAGCAACTGTACATCATCTTAAGAATAATCTTCACACAGTAACTGTGAGAAAAGTGCACTGTGTGAACTGACAGTGCAGAGAGGTGGATGTCTGGGATTATTTTGCTTTATAACCTCAGTACCGATTGGCCGTGACGCCAGTCCAACGTGACCACAGAACCAGTCAATCTCAGGACCGTTCATCTCACACAGGAATTTGCCTCCATTCTGAGCAGACAAGAGCAAACAAGTATGTACTGAGCAGGCAGAGTTTACACTGATATTCCGTGGCGTTAGCCTTCTTGTTCATCTTCTTGTGCACATAATTACAAATGTGCTGCAGTCTGATGTTTGTACTTGTGATCCTCTAAACCACTGATACGAGGCCCAGCAAAGTGAGCGCAACCTTCATGAGAAGGTTTCTTCTGAGATTAGATCAGGTGCTGTGGGACCCAGATGGAAGCTCCTTATCCTTTACAGCCACTGGCAGTGAATGAGGCCCTCTTTAAGCTAATGAGATGGACCACTTTACGTTCATATCTCCATACCTGGGGCTCATGTCTCCAACCATCCATATAAAAACACCATCAGTTTAATATTCTGCCACAGCATTTCACTGCTGTGGCAAAATATTAAATGGCCATGTATGTGGACAATAACCCTCACAGTGATGACTTTATTTCAATTTCCCCTTTGTAATGAGCAAAGGAAGTAATAAATCTGGGTTATTAGAGTCAGAATTAGCAGCAGAAGAACTAAGTGCTGCATAAGGGGTACAAGTGTCTTTATTTAGGAATTTACGAATAAATGTCAATACTCTGCTTGCTACTGTCTATACTGTTTACTGTACTGCTGAATGCACTGCCTGAGTGTATTGCTGAACACAGTGTCTGAAATTATGGATAAATATAAATAATTATGAGTAAATCATATCGCAAATTCAGGTATTCTGAGAGACTTGGGTTGAGTCAAAATATAATGTTTGTAAAACAGCATTAAAGGAATTATAAATGTATATTTGAACCTTTATTGTTAAAAATAAATAGATTATTAACAGGTAAATAGATTATTACTTTTCTAAGCTGAGCAATGCAATTTATTTGTAAACACTGATCTGCTCTGCAAAGCACATTCACACCTTGCAGGTATAACATTTTACAGACCAACACATAATGCATATTGGCTTGATAATAAATTAATATATATTCCAAAAAAATAAATGAAATAAGCCATCATTGAGCTACAAAAGCAAGGGTAAAATGATGGCTAACGGTCAGGCTCAAAGGGAGGAAATGAGGGTCCTTGTCTGGCACAAACACTTGCTTAAAGCAGAATATCAAGAGATTCGGTTAAATTAAATGCACTTCACAATGACAGCTAAACTCACTTGTTGATGGGTTTTTTTTTCCCTCTTTGGCATCTCAGTGCTGCAAACACCACAAGCAATGCTATAAAACTTATCATGACATTTTTCATTTGTAAGGCCTGTTTGGTTTTTAAAGCTGATGGGGGACTGAGATGGGGGTCCCCCCTATGGTTGCTTACGGTGCAACATAACTGAAAGTTTGGCGAAGGGAACCTGCTTTGATCTCCTATCCATCAGCAGCAATAAATTTGCTGGTCTTGAGTGATTAGGAGAACACCAGCTTTAGAAATGGAGTTTTTCTGGGTTGAAGCAGCTGCCAGCCAATGTTGAACAAATAACCTGTTATTACAGCTTGTGTATAATAAAAATCTCGAGAAAGAAGTACTGTTTTGCAAGGGGACTCATATCAGAATCAATGCATTTTATGATTTCCATCCATCTAGTACACTTTTCTACCCAAATCAATGGTGTGCAGAAGAACTTATCCTGATGGTAGAAGTCATGGGTGGAAATGAAGATACAAAGATGGCTTCGGTAGAGATGTTGCTGGTGCAAAGGCCATGAAATCCAGTTGATAAATGCAAACCCCAGGCTGGTGTAGTATTGATCAGCTCAGGTCATAGATTTATGATATGGCTAAGGAGAGAGCTGGGGAGCACAAGCTGTGCCGGTAGGTTCCACCACCCAAACCAGGCTGTGGATCAAGAGACTTCCTTGGAGGGACATTCCAAAGATGATGTTGATTCCTTCTGATCTGAAACATGAATGAGACAGTTGTTCATATGTGCAGTTACCACTGTTACCAGTCTGTTCAGTAGTCTACCTGCACATCACTATTATCCAGTATTTCAGTGAAGGATTCAGCAGTTATAAAACTCCAGACAGTGTTTTTAATAGTCAATAGACAATAGACAAGGTTTACTTTAATAGATTCTTTTTAAAAATATTCAGCTTTAAAGAGATGTTATGACAGACACAGACCCTGATTTCCTGGATCTTATTCAAGTTAGAAAGTATCTGCTGTTCTCCTTATTTCTTGAAAAAGAAATGAATGCTTTTGCATTTTTATGGGAAATGGGAAAATAACTGAAGCAGCCTTTACCCTGGGGTGTGAGAGGATTTAAAAGGGAACTGTTCTGTACTTTCAGGGTTTGGTTGAGGATTTGTGGTTAATAGAAGAGACATGCTGCACACCAACAACTGGTCATTTCCTTAACCCTTTAATCCTTAGACTCCCTGCTAACCCTGTATCCTGTACTGTAAGACCCCAGCAGATGCACTCAAAAATAGAAACGCTTCTTATTTTGTGTCTGTGGGGAGAACTGGCCGGTCATGGTTGATTCATCCGAGTGATTTTGAATATTGACTAAACAGTGAGTTGCACTGAAAACTCCATGTTTGATCACATGCATTACATCAGCCAGCTTCTGAATGCTATGCCTGAAGCCACAGTCATGCCTCAATCCACCTTCTCATTGATCAGGCCTGTAGTCAGGTAGTGTTTGGTCAGCTGGAGAAACACTCGGTGGGTAACCAGCAAAGTGTGAATAGCACTAACAAACCAAGAATTGTCCATTTGCGTTCCTTCATTACACTCGGTGCAGTGTGTGTTTAAGGCCCAGTCCCAGAGGAGTCTGATAATGGGATGTCACCGAGACAGCCAGGAGATGGAGTGTGTCCACGCAAGAGCGTGTGGGTATCACTGCGTACATGTCTGACGGTGCCTGTGATGGAACCGGGGCCCGCTGAGAAGCTTCTCCGCTTGTACATCAACAGCACCTCGCTGGATCGATGGGCTGTCTCCACGGGGTCTGAGGAGCAAACACCGAACCCAGATTGTAATGGTAGCACAATATGCCTGCTTTTGGGTGGCTCTTCATTCTCTTTAAATGTAAAAAAAAAAAAAAAAAAAAAAACATCAGAGACATGGAATTATTACGCAGTTTCATATTTCTGTTATGTGCTTTTGAATAATGAAACAGATTTTAAAGTATAGCCAAAACAGAAAGCAATGTTCCCTCAGCCACATGCAGAGCTATTTGAAAGTGTACTCGAAAATATTCCAATATTTATCTTCCTCTAAGTAAATTAAACATTACAAAAAATTTAACTAGATGATTCATCTGACCATTCTTAGTTTAACAACTGGATTACAGAGTGGGACTTCATGAGGTGCAATTGCAGTATATTTGTATAAATCTGTATATCCAGTTCCCTTTCAGTATGTCAAACAATTTCAAAAACTGAATCAGAAAGGACAGTGAGTCACACAAATGGTGCACTTTGCATCCCTGTGTTCATTTCTTCTTTACTTAAGTCAGAAAATGTTTTAGCTGCTTTTTATAACTTGTTGTAGTAGAGAAGAGGCCTTCATGCACTGTTACCACAGTATTGCTGTGAGAAGCAATGCAGACTTTTAAGAAAAGCAGTCATTTCTGCTGATCCTGCTAAAATTTCGCACTCATCTCACTCCGACTACAATGGAATGAGGAGACACAGAACATAAAGGACACACTGAAGGACATCCAGCCGCACCAAGATGAGATGCAACAGTCAACGATCTGACACCTCCATTCTTTGTAATTATATTACATTTCTACTTGGAAACCTGTCCTGTGATCTGATGGGAATTTTCTCAGGATGCTGCAGCCAGTGAAAAAAAATCCCTGTCCATATGTCAATACCTTCATTAGATAGATAGATAGATAGATAGATAGATAGATAGATAGATAGATAGATAGACTTGAAAAACTACATGTAGAGGTGCGAATGTTCTGCTTCTTAGTGACACAATAGGAATACACTGAGGATTTGGGCTACAGGTGGACATAGCTGGACCGCTGTGTTGTGCAGCTCCTCTAACATTTTCTTACAGTGCATTGGTTAGAAGAGAAAATCCTTGGGGGCTCCTGGTCTGTGAGTCAAACCCAGAGCATGAACTCATTTCAGTACCTTGGTCTGAAGCCATATCTGAACCAGGATCACCAGCAATTCGCCTGCTTCACCGGTGCTCATTAACACGACGTCTCACCACTGACATGCAGGACCCAGCTCGAATTGCCGAGGGCAAATTTACTTTTTCTTAAAATCATAATTTTTTTCAACAGGCTGGAAAATGCAGGTTGAATGAGTCCCACGAGTTTAATTATATGTTTATCTATAAAATAACATCACCAAAAAGCCACATTTCCCTTCCACCATTAACATGATGGGAAAACCAGTTGACTGCAGGTAACCTGTGGAAACCTGGAGAAGATGTGAGGGGATTTTAAAGTTATATTGTTATTGATTGTAAATCGCATGACTAGTTAAAAACATTCTGTTCTGAATTTATCCCCTGCCTGGTTGCTGAATTTAAATAGGTTGGTGCTGGTGATAAAGATGATCTCATCCCGAGCTGCGGTCAAGCCTTATCTTCTCATAGGAGGAAAGAAACGACACCCCACCCAGCACTGTCCATCAACCGTCCATGCTGTTAATATTAACCATGTTTACACAGTGACAGAGTTCAATTCTGCAGCCATAAAGCAAACCCTCAGCCATGGCCAAGTACGCGCCGCTCTGTGTACAGATCCATGCCCAAGCTGCTCTGCAGGGTTCAGTGGAGAACACCATCTTGGCCTCTCCTCATTATTTTGGCGCATACCAGTAAACCTCTGGGAATCTATTTGGTTTGACGGTCATGTCAAATACAAGAACACAGCAGTTGATTGTTTGTGCAGGTTTGTTCTCACAGAGGAGGGTAAAGCAGTCAAAAAATTGTACTGAAGTGCTGTTACCTGTCAAAAGTTTACTGACCTTAAAGTATAAAATGACCGGGTCAGAAGGTACTTAAGTTACTTTAAATCACAGTGCATTTGGGTTGTTGACTCCTAGCGATGCTAACAGCTTACAGTATATGAACAGTTTTAACTCGGGGAGGGGTGTACAATTTATGTATAAGTTTTAACCCCGTAGCAGACTATGGGTAATGTAATGAACAAAAGAACTCAGCGAAATCCATAGAACTCATGCTTCACCGCAATAGCAAATTTGCTAGCTTTAAGGAGAGAAATGTTAAATATTGAATGTAAAAAGTTCAAGAAGCAATGAAAAGATGGTGACAGATGTGTAATGGAGTAAAAGTTATTTTTTACAGGTGTCTAGGGTCTATCTTTGCCATGGATGAAATCTCCTCCAAAAACTGATTTGTTTTGCCACAATCCAAAGACCCACATAGCCACATAGAAGTGTCTGGAACGTTGAACCATGGGAAAATCTCAGCCATCCTTTAATAACTGCCCTGCCTCATCATTAAGAGTTGATTCTTATTTTTACATTCAGAACCATTTGCTTGAGTTCATGATTTAGCATTCAAAGGGCTTCATTGTACAGCAGGGACCTTGATCTCCTGCCTAGGAGTCAGAAGGAGGTGAGGCTGTGTGGAGACAGGTGGCTTCAAAGGAAAAATGACAGGATACCAAGTCACCTCTTTTGCACATGGTTGCTGAACATACAGAATTCAAATGTGAAGGTTGCTGGTTTTAAATCCAGATGTCTGAATCGGTCGAGTTGCGAGTCGCTCTCAATAAAAAGACGTTCGCTAAACCGTAAAAAAGCTCGAGATTCAGCATCTGCTTGAGTGCTGCTGGCTTCTTTCCATCTTGCCATGTTTGCACCAGTGGGGTCATGCAGTGTTGGCTTTCATGTGACTCAGTGGCAGCATTTTGTTTTGCTTTAGTGTTGGGTCAAATGTTGTTGTGCTATAAGTTTTGTTTCCACAGTAGGCCACAGGGACCAAAGTTCGATCCCTCCCCACCCTATTATACAGTATCTGACATCTCAGACATCTCAGCATTCGCCTGGGTATCTGCTTGTGTATCTCTTGCTGTCACTCAAAGCAGGTAGAGTGGAAGACATCTATATTCCTGTATCCAGGTGAAACACAGACACACTTGCACATTTGAACACTGAGACATTTCCCCCTCTGTGTCTATCCTCTACTTTTTTACCTCCTGCTCCAGCTACTTCACTTCTACTGTGATGAGATTGCATCCCAACAGTGAGTTACCTGTCCTGCTGGTGTGAGCTATTTATATTTACCCAATTTAAACCTGTTGGCCTGATAAGCACTGTGTCTCAAGCCCATTCCTCACCTTGCAGAACATCTCTACCTTGTCTTCTCAAGCTGTGACCACCAGCCAGGTATAGTGGCTCATCCAGTCCCCTCAGAAGCAAAAACCAACCTCTGGAGATGTTTCAGAGGCAGATCTGCTACTACCATTACCACTGAGGTGAAGTTATCACATCTGTGAGTATTTCTTATTTGGGTTAGATTTTTCCATGGTTATTCACCCTCATCAGCTTTCCAAAAGGGTTACACCCAGGAGAACAAAGGTATGGTACTGAAGCTGGAAAACTTGAGATGCTCTGGGCAAATTTTGGGGTACTCACTAGGATACTCTCTATTCAGCTTATGGTTGGGGGTACCTCTACATTGGCAAATGTGTGTGGTTCTTATCTTTAAAAGGGGGACCAGAGGAGATGTTCTAACTATCAAGGGATTGTACTTCTCAGCCTCCTCGGGAACGTATACGCCAACTTGCTGAAGAAGCTCAGATCCAGGAGCAGCTATGTGGTGTCCTCATTGCTATGGAATCCTCAGCCAACTCATCTCTCTTACAAGGACACTTGAGGAAGAGTGGGGATCTGCATTCTGCACGACTTTTATCAATCTGCTGATGGTGTATGATGGTATGCCTTGGTATATCTGTTCAGAGATACTGCTGGAATTAAGGGTACAACACCTGCTTATGCATCTACAGCATGAGAATTCTGTTTGAATTTTTTGCGATAAGCTGAATTCTTATATTGTAGTGGTTGAACTCCGCCCAAGGTGTGTCTCATCACCTCTTTTGTTTCTGGTATTCATGGAGAGGATGGCAATGTGCAGGAAGGATTTGGAGGGTATCTATGCTGGGGACACCAAGGCCACCAATACTTTCAGCTGATGCCCTCCTGCTGGCCTCATCAGAATGGGATCTCCAGCCTAAGCTAGGACAGCTGAGTTCTTAGACAAAGCTTGAAATTAGCAGCTCAGCACACATCTCCAGCCTCAGGGGATTTGAAAGGTAACAGAAAGAACAAGACTGCAGCTACAAGCGACGGAAATGAATTTCTTTCATACAGCGGCGAAGCTCACAATCAGTGACCCAGATCTGAGCCCACAGGTCAGGGAGGCCTTCAGAGCTCAGCTCAGTGATCAAGGAAACCCTCATAGTACAGATGTGGAGTAAAGGAGGTCTGAGCACACAGGTACCCCCTGGATACCTCCCATGGGTATCTGAAGACACTGCTGGTGGGGGGTAGCTCAGGACATGTGAGATGGTTTGTCTGACATAAACAAGCAGTGCTTTGGAGCCCCCCAGGAATATTTGGAAACATGTTGCTATGGAAAACATGTTCTGCCCTTCTTAGTCGGTTACCACTACAACCCACACCAGAACAGGGATGGATGGATGGATGGATGGATGGATGGATAGATGGTATTAAACGATAATCACAGCCATGAGGCTGGCTGCCACTATTCAGTAGATAAGGTGAACGATGATACGACCATGATCCAAGCAATTTAGCAAATTATGCCGACTTCAACATTTTCACTCTGGCCTTTTATCGATTTTTACTGTTATATAACAATAAATTTTATTTTTCTCCACTACTCACCTGCAAAGGTCACAAAAACCCAGCTCATGTTATGCACAGCCCAGCCAGCCGCTCTGTAAGCTATGTGAGTTGGGTCCACCTGTGTCACTTACTGGCTGCGAGTAACCCCGGATTCGCCCTTTTTTACCCCAATGGGGTAAGAAATACATCCAAACGACGCTGTTTGTATGCCAGCATTTTTAGAGACTTCAGAAAAATGGTTTGTTTGTTTGCATTTCCAATTTCTGAGGAGCCTTTATGTGCTGATGCCCGGAGGCCTGACATCCAATACCTCAATTTACCCAGGCAGAAGTGCTTTGAAAAACTCCTTCTTGAAAGAACAGCACAAAAGGCGGACAAGGGTCCAAGAGAGAGCACCGATTTTCCAGAACTTTCTCTGTACTCCCTAAATTAAACTCTGAAATAAATATTCCCTAAGAGCAAGAAAGCCAGAATCATGTGGACATCTTGCTGCTTACGGCTGACTTGAATTAAGATAAAGCATTCATGAATGAGCTCTGAAATATTTCAATGCAGGTATTAAAGATAAACTGTTAGTTATCCATTTGAGATAGGATCTTCTTAAGTCGTTCAGTCAATTTGTCGCGCATTGTATGAAGATGCTCTGTACTGTATTTGCAGGGGGTGATGGCGAAGCGGCCGCAGTGAATTTGCGTCAGAAATTCAGAAGCAAAGCTGGAGACGTAAGAGCGGAGAGGGGAGAGGAGAGGGGAGAGGAGAGGAGCGGGGAGGAGAAGAGCACAGCGCTCACTGCCTCTCCAGTCGTTCACTCTGTTTGCGCTCCGTCACTCGGCTCTTTGCGGTGTTTCTGCGCTGAACTCCCCCCCGCGCGTTCATGGCCGACGCGCCGCTTCTTGCCCGCAGGTACGTCCTTCTTTCCCTGGCAACTTGCGGAGTTTTACGCGCGCTGTTTTGCGCTCATCGCTGTCGGTGTGCGCAACTGAGAAACACGTCGTATGCGTCTGATTTAGAAGACCTTTTACAAATCCACCGAATTTAAGAAATAAATGATGTTTGTAACAACGGCAGTCGCATAAGAGTTTCAGTGGCCACTTGGCGCCTGGGGCTGTAATGCGCTCAGTTTTGCACAAAAGATTAAATTTGTGACTTTCTTAACACGTCTGCATGGATTCATAAAAACGACCAATTCTGTACCTGGCGTTGATATGGAAGCACGGAAAAGTGCGCACATAATGTAGAAAAGCTGTGTAATATTATTCCATATGCGGGCATCTTTCCTAAAAACCTAAAAAGTCAGCTGCCCCTGTTTTACTCGCTTTTGCCCACTATTGCGTATCTTTGTCAGTAAGAGGATGGGAAAAAATAATTAAAAAAAATAATTTTCAAAAACGAGATTCTTTTCTTTTCTTTTCTTTTCTTTTCTACATCTGATCAGACTGACTACTTGAGCAATTTCCTGCATAAATGGTTTTGGAAGTCTCCACAAGTCAACCTTGTTTGCTTTCAGAAGAAAAAGCAGGGGACGTAGTTGTTAATGCTATGATGCAATATGGTTTATAGGTGTACTGACCCTGAATTTGTCCAGTAAGGCACCCAGATTTAAAATAACACAAACACCACATGTAGCTTTGGGTAAAGGCGTCAGCTAAGCGACAAATTAAATAAAACGAAAGCCGTTGTATTCAGAAAACTGTAATAATAGCTCAGTCACTGCACTAATGCTTTAAAATCTTTTTCATCATCGCAGGGCTTTTAAAAGACTGTTTGTTTGTGATTTTAATTCCAGCCGCCTGTGGTTCCCAAACGCCATTTGCAAGTGAGCCGCCACTTTTCACAGCCCCCTCCCCGGGGCTGCACTCCTGCTTGGCATCTCTTCCTTCTGCACCATTTCACAATGAAATAATAACCCCGAAAATGAATTTGATTAAACGGCTTTCTTCGCACTCGGTACTTTGTCACTTTAACAGGCAGCATATTCTTGGGAACTGAAAAGATGAATATAATTTTCGCCCATTCATTTCCCTGCCGCTTTAATGCAGGTCAGCTGAAGCAACAGATGTAATGAGAGCAAATACTAGCAGAGTACAAAAGTAGAATTAGCAGTTATTACCGCGTTTCCGAGAGTCGCCGCCATAACAGCTGAGGGACGCAGATCTCACTCTGATCTACTGACAAGAACTGAATTATGCATGTGCCGGTCCTTGAGGGTGATAACTTATTTTTTTTACAAATATTTTATTCATGCACATTTCCACTGATGCACCCTTGACTGGTTTGTAGAAATGGTCCACCGATTCTTAGGTAATTAATTTGAACAGCTTTAAGAGATGTTGTGAAGACCCTCCTGGACCAACTGTTGTTTGAAATGCTCGGCTTCTCTGCGATGTGGTCGATTCACTCTTGGGGTCTCCTGGTCCTTCTTCTGCAGACGTCCTGCTCTGCAAGCACCTGACGCACATCTTGCTCTTCAGACTGTGTTTTTAAATTAAATAAATTATTTATTTATTTATTTATTTATTTATTTATTCATTAAGTAATAAATTAAAGCCAAAAATAAATCTTTGAGAGATTTGGCCAGTGAGACTCAGCCACAGCAGCACCTTTGCTGCTAACTGTCCTCTCTGTTTCTGCAGAAACATCCAAGGGTGAAAACAAACTGTGGGGGGTAGCGATAAACGGGTCGGAGAACACAGGGTCCAAGCCATGGGGGAGTCCAACGGCAGCAAGCTGACCGCACCGTACACAGAGACACATGGATATCTGCCGGGCTTCCTGCCAGAACCTTTCACAGACAGCTACGACACAGACTATGGGGTCCCAGGCGATGAGGATCTGGACGCCACCCAGGGTCGTGCCTTCTTCGTGGCCACCATCGTCATCGGCGTAGTGCTTGTGTGCATCATGTTGGTGTGCGGCGTGGGTAACTTCTTGTTCATCATCACGCTGGCGCGCTACAGGAAGCTGAGGAACCTCACCAACCTCCTGATCGCCAACCTGGCTGTGTCGGACCTGCTGGTGGCCATTGTGTGCTGTCCCTTCCTGCTGGACTACTATGTGGTGAAGCAGCTTTCCTGGAACCACGGGCTGGTGCTCTGTGCCTCTGTCAATTACCTGCGCACGGTGTCCCTCTATGTGTCCACCAATGCCCTGCTGGCCATCGCTGTTGACAGGTGGGCTCCTCACTCGAGGTCCCGCACATTTGGCTCTGCTGCTGATCACCACTGTAAAGAAATATAAAATAACCCTATTTTTACTGAGAGATGCATAGTAAAAGTGATGGAGCTGACATCAAACGAAAATAGGGTGGATTTTTTGAAATGCGGGGAAAAAATGTAGGTCACATATTTTTACTTTAATGTGACATTTAATTTTAATACTGCTGTTTGTGTGTTCCAGAGGATTGAAACAAGCACAGCAAGACAGGTGTTTAGCACGCAGACCCCCTCCACTTACAAAATCTGGCTTTAGAGTAAGACCTCCAGCAGTTATCGCAGTACAGCTCCATTTTGGACATAAAATCACTCCACTTTGCTACATCTGCGCCCAACCTGGTAACACCTGGCACCATGTTTTACTGGCATGTGGACAGGGCTGAAGGCCTTAAGATCACATAAAGTGCAGCAGATCCCTAATCGAAAAAAAAAAATCGAACCGAGGGAACGTCAAAAGCAGCCATATTTCCTTCACAAATCACAGCGCTTCCATTAACGCCGCAGAGACAACACAAGCTGAAAACTGCAGCCCACAGGCTGGTGCTGAATTATATTGAATTATTTCACTGCCACGCGCAGACTGCACCATATGGGCCTTCGTGGACCATGTGGACTAATAATCAATGTTTTTCATTTGAAGGGAATGAAAGACTCCTGCAGTAACACAGTGGGTTCAGAAACAGTGCCCTAAATGTAGCTTTTTCAGAAACGGGGCTACACCAAGAGCAACAGCCTGATACTTTTGTGCACATGGAGGGATAGATGAAGAAGGCTAAAGGGGCACACATATGACAACACAATGACAGACACTGGAATCTCTCTTGAGTAAATATCACATCCAGAGCAATGCAGCATAATACAGTACAATGCAATTTAGTTTAATACTCTACTCTGCCCCCAAGGTAGACTCAGAGCATTACTTAAAGGTTACAGAAAGATCCAAGAACAAACCTAAGAAGAAATGACTGATCAACATGTATAACATATCTGTAAGATGCTGAAAAAGGAATGCATACAGGAATAAATTAGACCAATACATAGATATGTATTATGTCTCTATCTAATATAATCTCTATATTATATGATACATACATGTATATATTTTACACATACAAAATGTGTCTGTATATTTGTCAGATACAGTGCATATATGAATATAACTATATATGAGTTACATTTCTATATATTATATAATATTATTTGTAAATTCATAAGGCCAGCAATTGGATACTAATCAATATTTATAAAGAATTCAATTACTTTTTTAATTGAATAATCCAGATTAGTTCCAAATTAGTGATTTCTAATTCTAGGCTCTAAAACTTCAAAAGTCTACAGCCACCCCCTGTGTACTTTCACACATTTATTACAATATTTTCATAAAATGGTTATAAGCTCTGTAGTGCTCCCATTGTGCTCCTATTGCTGTATTGACTTGGCTTTGAAAGGATGTTCCATGATGGACATAGATGCAGGTAAGAGTAGAGTCTGAAAGGGCAGATAATGAAGTGTCTGTCAGTCTGAAAAAAATTAAAAGAAATGGAAGATCCTCTTGTTCGCAAATCAATTATAGAGTTCATTAACATGCCAGCTAAGGAGGTTCACGTTACTGTGGTGCTGCACTTCTCCTCCTGCTCCAGGTACATGGCCATTGTTCATCCCTTGAGGCCACGAATGAAGCACCAGACCGCCTACTGCCTGATCACAGGTGTGTGGATTGTACCCATTCTCATCTCCATACCCTCGGCCTACTTCGCCTCAGAGACCGTGTACCCGGATGCTTCCTCCCAGCACGACAAGTTCTTCTGCGCTCAGGTGTGGCCCGTGGACCAGAAGCTGTACTACCGGTCCTACTTTCTGTTCATTTTTGGCGTGGAGTTTGTGGGGCCAGTTCTGACCATGGCGCTGTGCTACGTGCGCATCTCCAGGGAGCTCTGGTTCAAGACCGTGCCGGGATACCAGACGGAGCAGATACGCCGGCGGCTGCGTGGGCGCCGCAGGACGGTCATGGTGCTCATTGGCATTCTGACGGCCTACATCCTGTGCTGGGCGCCATACTACGGCTTCACCATCCTGCGTGATTTCCACCCCGCCCTCATCCTGCGCGAGAGGAACTTCCTAGTGGCCTTCTACATCATCGAGTGCATCGCCATGAGCAACGGCATGATCAACACCTTCTGCTTCGTCAGCGTGAGGAACAACACCGTGCAACACCTGAAGAGGATCGTGCTCTTCCACTGGAGGTCCACCTATGTACCCAGCAAGGCGGCCGAGGAGACGGACCTGAGGACGTCCTCCATGCCCGTGACGGAGATTGACTGCGTCCGCCTGAAGTGATGCCCTGAGATTGGTTGCAGAGAGGTGGTGACGGGTGGCCAGGGTGTCGCCGTGGTCGATCCACGTGTCACCGTCCGAAAGGAGAACCGAAGCCGGGCCCCATGTATGGAGAGCTGCCCCTGAGGGTGAACACTGTGTGACTGGAGGAGAAATCACGAGGACAGCCTTGTGTGCACCGTGTCCCTGTCCTGGTCAGACCGGAGGTCAGTCAGAAAAAAGCATCCAATTATTCCGCTTTCTGGAAAAATGTGAAAAAAGGCTTAATTTTTGTTTGTTTCATTTTGTTTACATATATTTATGTGCGTTGCATGTCTGTTTTTTGAACATGCAGACTGACTGTTTGGTGTAAACACTTTTCCTGCTGTTAATGATAAAAATAAAAAATATATATTGTGTTTTCATTCCTCCGTGTGTTTATTGATATTAAGGAACAGTCGCTCCCCATCCTCATATATCCGAACAGGGAAGGTTTTATGCCGCTGGCCTTATTAATTTTTTATGTCCTAGATGCAGCTTCCATTCATAAAGTTTGGTATCATTAGGCGCCCCTTCTGAAACGGCTTCCCACCTCCAGTGTACCCCTCGCTGCTCCGCGGTGAGTCACCGTTTCTGTTTCTTCCGTACAAAACTGAGGGGAATTAAACACTGTGTTTCAAAGAGGACTGTCGATTGATTTAAAACATTTTTTGTGGCAGTCATGACACCGAGCCATTGAAGAGGTTGACTTTATCACCTTCAAAAGGGATTAAGATGATTTTAAATCACGGGTCTATTTTTCTGAACCCCGCTGCGTTTCACTTTGAGGACATTTCCTAAAATAATGCTGCCCTGCGCCGAAACCTTCGACAGGCTGAGTTTTTTTATCCGTCATTTATTTCTCTTTTTAAAACTGGAATGGCAATTAATATTTGCTTCAGCTAAACAAAATATGACTGTATTTCCTTTTTCATCACACCAGCACGTACAACTGAAGTGAGCAGCCACACGTTTTTTATTTCAGCCATTTGGTTTATATGAAGAGAAACTGGATTTAGGGTTTGAAAATCTGTGACATTTTGAACATGATTTATCTAAACATCAAAGACTGCTATCAAAAATAACCAGAATAAGAGGAACGATAACAACACGACTCTGACGCGTATGCTTCTGTCACTTTTAATAGTGTAGTTAATTCATTAATAAAATAAATTATTTAACTGACATGCTATTTAGGTTGGCATTTTATTCCAATGGAAAACACTGCATGCGTGTAGTTTTTTCACTCGTGCTTTTCCTCCTGACAAAAACAACTTTTAACATCAAAGATTCAACATGAAAAATAAGAAGTCAGAATGATGTCCGACTCTAAGTTCAAAATAATACAGCTGTAATTGCTTAAACATTTTCAAGGAGCTATTTTTCAGTGGATTTGTTTAGAAAAGCACCGAAACCCTGCTATATGAATTTTATTCTATTAAATGGATGAGCAAGCTGAGGTGTTTGGTGGTTGGCACATTTTCTTTCATTAAATACAGAAAATGTTCTGGCTGTAAAGTGGGAATAGAACGGATTCATTCAGCTTCCCGTGCAGAAGTGGTTATTTGGAACAGAAAGAAAACAGAATGCCTTCCATTAGCTTCCAGTTTTCTGAAGGATGTAATCAGAATGTAAATGGAAACAGACAGCTTCCTTCTAAAACATCTGTGCTGCTTTCTCATGCAATTTTGACTCCGGGTGTGGCACTTATATTGAACGGTAAGTGGTGCAAAGCAACAAAAACCAGAGTTTGTTTTAAACATTACATCACATTCTACAAAGCTTCTTTGCCAGGTCACGCTCAACTCTACAGCCGATCCAGAATGCAGCTGCACCATTTGTGCTTCACTTGCCCAAGTGTCCCCCCCTCATTTCTTCAGTGGGTTCCTGTAGCTGCCAGCATCAAGCAAGTGCAAACCCCTCAAGGCCCATCATACCTGCCTCACCCATCCTAACACTGCAGAAAAGCACTGTGCTCCTCCACATCTGGTCACCTTCTCTATGTTCCTGGTTTTGACCCCATTCCCTTTCAATCTTCATCAAAGGTCTCAAACCCATCTTCTTTCACATCAACTTCTCCTGAAACTTTTATCCTTCACACCTACTTGGAATCTACTTATGCTCCTATTCATATCTCACCTCATTGAGGAGCTGCTCCAATATGTACAGTACGCTCCGGAGATGGTGGTGTCAGGCAAGCTCTGCTTCAACAAGCATGTTTGTATCTAAGCTCAGTTTGTTGCTGATGCACTGATGTTTACTCTGAGCTGTGCATCACTTTGGAGAAAAGTGTTTGCCAGATGAATGAAAAAATAAAAATACAGTACCTGTAAACATCAATATAAAAGTAAAATGTAACTTGTTTCCAAATAGTTGTCATCCGGCCTCCCATGTTTGGGCCTCAGAAAATGGCAAAGAGACCAGGGAGTGTGTGTAAAGGAGCATCTCAAGAAGTCTTCAAGATTCCATTTCACAAGTGTTACTGGGAGACAAACCCTTCAACAAGGAGCACTCTGGCCTTCTTCAGACCTCAAAATGTGTGTCCTTTAATAGAGCATTCATGCTGTTGGCCGGTTTCCTCTGCAGGCCAGAGAATCATTAGAGCCTGGTTTTGCACAATTAGAGACATCCTCACAAAATTGGCCTTTGCAGCAATGAGAAAGGTTCTATGAAATCGCTCTGAGGTCTGGTCGGGGTTGTAGGTTTCCCTCAAATTGGATGAAATGGAAACAGGTAATGCAATGTGAGATCAGGCTGTCTTACTCAATTGATGACTGCCACATTCTGTTCAGAGATCCTGAAACCGGGCAAATTAGATTGGAACTTGTCTCCTGAAGGAGAACTCACCGATGGATTTGGAAGGTATGATGAGAAGCCTTTGATGAGACACTCATTCTTCAGAGCAACTCAGCCCCGCAAGAGACCATCACCGGTGACAACATGCGGCCAAATGCTTACAGTTATTGCGTCTGAGCTACTGCGGCATGGTGGACTGAGGCCGTTGATGGATTTCCTGTCTAAGTTATAACTTCATCTCATGTCTGGTGTCTCTTAGGGTTGGTAATTAAAAAGATGACAGACGTAGATGTTTATGGATTTTGTCATTCAACAACTGACATTAAATAGCGGTTTGTGGAGACAATGCAATGTTTTTCCAGTCATACTGACTGAGCTCAGTTTGCTGACTGTGGTGTTCAGAACCTCATACCTTAAAGAAGGGTCTCAGCCTCCATCTGTGTTATGGTCATTTCTGTCCTGATCCAACAGTTCCATAAAGTTGCATCACACCATCTGCAACCATCACCTTTTGCATTTCCTATCAGTCGCTGCTGGTGCAGTGTGCCAACAGAACCAGGGTGCTGGCCACATTGGCTGTGTTTCTCATCCACCACTCTTCATCTGTTGGTGAGAAGCACTTCTGTATACTTTGGAGAGAAGTGTTTGCCAGATGAATAAATGCAAAAATTGTCTGTCCTTAAATGCTTCTCTCCTTCACCAAGCAAGTGCATGTGTTTGCAGACGGCACTTGGTGCTCTCCTTTCAGTTTATTTTACTTCTGCTCCACTTTGAATTTCCCCCTATCTTTCTTCCTCTTTGGGGTGCTGACCTTAAACATATTCATCACCATGGCCTCGCTTAGGAATACCATTATGGCATTTAAATTAGAAAAAAATATATTCTGAAATGGAGTTAGGCCAGTTGTATAATTCATATATACAAATGCAGCTGCATAGTGCAGTTAACCAAGCTGTGTTCTTGTTTGCTGCTACCATCAGTGTAGGCCTCGCCCCAGCTTTATGTGCCATGACAAAGAAAAAAAACAAATAAAATGTGTGCCTATTACTGTTTATATGTGATTTGCTAAATAAAAATGTCCTTATGTGAACATTTGATATTGTATGTGTTTTGCTTTATAAATGTAATGTAATTCTTCAGTATAATAACTGCTGAATGCTACTTTCAGCCCTTATCATTTTTATGAATATAAAACACGACTGCTGGGTTATGGATTTCAATCCTGCATGGGATGGTGATGTTGATCGAATTACCTCAATCATTTTTAATGGGTTTTTCAAAGAGCTAAATATCCTACCCTTTGGTTCTACACATTTAAAGCAACATTTTGGCATAAGATGCAAGGAATTTTTATACAGATGCCAAAATGACTGGGGAACAAGCAAAATTGTGTATGAATGCAGTATGAAAAATGTGTGCACTGTATAGTCAGTTAAATGAAAATGTGTTTTAATTTTTCCCCACAGTCACAGCTGCTGCCAAACACTGTGTTTCTTTTCTGGGAATGGAGAAGTGTGGCATGTAGTATAGCTTTTCTAAGCTCTGACAAGTTTTTTTTGTTCATAAATCTCAGCTCAAGAATATGGGTACTGAAGTCATTAAGTTCTGCCGATCACAAGCTGCTCCCTGATCCTTGGTCAGCTCCTGCTGGCTGATGGTGCCGGCCCTTTGGCATACCAATTCCTATGTATGGCACAGATTCGCACCGTCGCAAATGCTACAGATACTTCCCTTTGTCGTCCTTGGCAGGGTATGCTTTCCTAAGAAGCTCACCTTCTCAGAGCGGAGAATACACATTCTCATTGCCGCTCATTTCTATTCCAGTTGACTTGATTCATCTTTTACTAAGATGCAAGAGGACTTTAAGTGCTGAGGTGTTTGGAGAGCCCAGTGAAAATCGATAGAGTGGAGGGGGAGACAGTGGGAGCATAGTGGAGGGAAAGTGCTGGGGTTGCAGCTGAACGACAGACTGGAGTGAACCTGTAACGCCAATAAAGGACAGAGAAGCCGCAACTTTCTGAGGACGCGCTGGTCCTTAGGAGTGTACAGGGGGCTGCTGCAGATGTTCTCCCAGTCTATCCCTTCAGTCTGCCCTTTCTTATGTTTAAGTGTTCTTGCTAAATAATACATTAAACCTTTTCAATTAATGATCATAAAACAACGACAGCTGTTTAGAACCTCTTTCTCTGTCTTCCACATTCTTTATGCCATTCATATTTCACACATAATGAACAAGAACCAAAATATCTTATCCTGTTTCTTTATTCCGACAGTTTAATTATGTCCGTTCACCTTGCAAATAGCCTTCTTTGTCAAGGCATATATGTTTTACTTTTAAAAACCACCAATAGCATCTCTCTTAAGTAGCCTTTGGGGAATAGCTTCATTCTGCACTTCAGTGACCCTGCAAGTTGGGTCAGATGCTTTGCGCTACACCAGTGCTGGGATCCGACTCCAAGAAGCTTCTTTGCCTTCTTGCCAAGGTCTCTCGAGATTATTTTGATTGCCTGATCTGACCTTACTCACTAGACTCTTAAATACGAGGATTGTTGCTTTTATTAAGTGTGCGGCTGCCTGGAGAAGCTTCTACAATAAATTACCTACACTAAACTTATACTAGCTTCATTTACTGAAACACTAAACAACACATGCTCCTCAGCAACCAAAGCTTGGGCCATCCATAAAGAGAATCAGTGCCATGGTGGAGTAAAGATCTGAGAGCCAAGCTAGGGCCTTTAATGTGCTCAACATGCTGCATGATCCTCTCGACCAGCAAGATCTTATGATTCAAGTTGGATGTTGGATTCAAACCTGGGCAAGGTGGCAGCTGTAACCACTATGCCCCCTATTATCCAGAGGAAAAATGAAAAGCAATACCTGGGTAATTTATATGTGAAGTGTGACTTGCATAAGGATTTATTCAGAAGCCATTTCTTGTCAGATGCCAGATGGAAGTGAAATCCCAGCAGCATGTGTGCTGGCTCAGCCCAGATGACATGGAAACATCTCAGTCACTGGGAATAATGTTCCTGTATGCACAGTGTTACTTTTGGCCATGTTTTTTATTCAGATGCATTTATTTGCCTCGCGTGAAATATTTACACCAATACTTCAGATCCCTTCTGAGAAAGACATGCGCTTTGAAATTTCAATCAGAAACAAACACTTCATAGAGTGTAGAAATAAATCACTGCTGTCCACCTGTATCTTGCCAACCAAACCTTAAACTCATGTGAGGGCTTTAAATCAGGATATACAGTGAATTACAGGTACATTTATGTGTAAGGCATGGTGTATTTGACGTATTAGGTGCCACACTTTTCTCTGAAGTGACATAAAATTCAGGGGATAAAAGCTACATTCAACAGTAGGCAAAGATCTTGGATGCATGTACACATTTGCTAAAGTAAATTAGATGGCAATGGAGGCTCAGGTGTTACCTGCTTTTGTACAAGGATAAATATTCTGCAGATGTTAATTTCCTCAGACTTGGTCCTGGGTGCAACCTGAACTGCCAGCTTCTGAGCACAATAGCAGAAAAGCTGCTCCTTTGAGGTTGAAGTTTTGGTTCCCTGCCTGGTTCACATCCCCAGGTATGTGTGTGTCCCAAACCAACCTGGATTAAAGAGCAGGGGCCAGTGACAAGTTCAACAGTCAGAGCCTAGACAGAGAATCAGGCTAAAGCTGAAAGCTACAAATTACGGCACGCAGGCAAAACTATGGTATTACTTCATGTGCAATAATCCGGTCCCAAGGGCTACTAAATATTAATTTTCCTCAAGTAATTATGTATCAAGGTTTAAAATAAGCTTTAACCTTTATTACTTATTGTGCTGTCTTTAAACTAAAAAGAATTAGGAACTATTTATTAGTCTGATGGATCCTTTTATTGTGCCACTTTATTTTTGTGACTGTTGAATGATTTGATGATGATCATCCTAAAAGAGAGAAAAATACACATGCCATTGTCAAGGGACATTCAGTGCAGAAATATTGTACATGGGCAATTGAGAAAATTTCCTGAATTATTTGAAGGCTGCCTGTAATGTCAATAACGTTGAGGGTGTAGGGCACAGAAGTCCTTATAAGAGCATACTGTATTTGTATAAATATTTAATGAGGAACACTTCTTCATGGCTGGACATTCCTGTTCATGTTAGCATTCCTGGTGTTATAATATTACCTGGAACACAAAGTATTTAAATAAATAATGTCCCTGACTATGTACTTTATGACAATGAATTGATCAGCCAGTAACAGAGGCGATGAAAACAAAATCTCCAGGCTGACATGAATCTGCAAAAAATAACCTCTGGAAGTTATAGTCCCCTGGTACACAAGTGAGAATAACCTAGGCAATCCTAGTCGTCCAACCCACCCCTTCGTCTAGTTAGATGGTCTTATATATGGTGAATGTTCAATAAAATGTGGTTCAAATGTCCAAGATTGAGTCCATTGCTTTGCCCTGGATGTTCTGGATCTTTGGTATGAATCATTGTTGCACAGACAGTGAGCAAAGAAGTGAAAAAAATGAGTGCAAAGGGTTCATCTTTGATTTGGAGTTTGTGCCGAAAGTGCCAGACTGGTTGATGGCATTCACTGATGTGAATAGATGTACAACGAGTCACATAAATCGACACACAGAGGACAGACACCAGGGCAGACACCATGGGTCAGAGTTGATGGAAGAGTGACATCAGTGCTGTATAGGCCAGCGCCAGTGCTGACCCATGCCTCACTATAGCCTGAACCAAGAGCATGTGTGAGTGAGTTTGTCCAGAGGAGAGACTTGTGATGCTGAACCAGAAGGTCAGGGTCACACTGGTTGCCTTGGAGACCAGGTATTTTTTCTGGCTTGGCAGCCTGTACCAGGTTGTCCAGACAACTCATTTAACGCACTTGCGGTTCTGGTGGTTTCTGTAATCTTGGCACTGTCACAGCACCTGGCACTCTGGAGAGAGTCTGACTCCAACAGGGCTGGGCAAGCAGTATGGATGAAGGAGGTAACTACATTCTGTCACTGTTAACATCAGAGTTAGGAACCAGCAGCTCTTGCTCGGTACCTCCTGAACATCATTATTGACTTGAACAGGTGACAGTGACAATGAGAGAAAGGCACTAATCTCAAGGCATTTACAACAGTGCTGGATGGCAGATCTTTGAAAGAGCCTCTCCTGCTGCTGGCACAGTGTTCACTTTGCAGAATGTCTAATTCTTCATAGTCACAACGAAGCCCAGTTCAAATTTTAAGGATACGAAAATAAGTTATTCACTGCTGGCCAGGTCATGCATGTATGTGTGTGCACACTGTGTACTGGCAATGAACTGTTCTGTTTTTCCTCATTCTGATGCTTTCAGTGGGAACTGTTTGATTTCACATAAACCTCACTTAGGGTGAGAATTGTCTGTGTGCTATATGTCAAGTCTGTGCCTTGAAAAACAAAACCACACATAAAGGACAAACAAACAAACAGACAGAGATATTGAGATATTTTCAGTGCTTCCTGCTACTGTCTCCTTAAATGTTTTCCATTTTCTTGTGAAGTAGGGCCAAATTTATTCAAGAATTACATCTCAGCTAGGAACCTACTGTTGGACTTTGACTTATCTGAAATTATAGTGCACATTTAATTTGTAAAATTGTATGGAATAAAACTAATTTTTTACCATGATTTTCATTACACTATGCATTAGTTTCTTGTTTAATTTTTGGGGTTTTTTTGGTAATATATAGTAGTGTAAATCTTTTCTTTTTGCATTATTGTTGTACCCTTTTCTTGCAATACATTTCAATAATCTTTTAAAGGCACACAAAGATAAAGTTTATTATTATAACGATTTAAAATGTAACATTTCTGAATAAAAATGACAAATCATTTCAGAAATATTTGTTTGAAACAAGAAAGTCTGAATCAAATACCTTTGAACTGTATGAAATGACTTAAGGTTGTATGAAAAAAATCTTGTCTACATAGGCAATAACAAGATTCAAAGTGGGCCAGGTTCTGAAGATAAAAACCCTGTACACAATTTAATATAATCCTGCTTTTAAATGCTTTTCTCAGAGGCTCAAAATAGACCTGCTTGTGATTTGTTTCCCTCAGCCCCTAATGCTGAGATGTTCCCTCACTGATTCCTTACAAACAGCTTTTAGTTTTTAGTGCTAAGAATCTTGCTAAATTGCCTGTGCTTTTCATTCATTCTTCAGTTGTTTTTTTATTTAATCTTATAGGGGATTTCAGGTTTGTGCTTTCACTTTGATTCTGCGGAGGCCAAATTCTATGCTCATATTTCATTAAATTAAATGTTTTTTTGTAATGTTTTGCTAGATGCGGGGTCTAAAGTGAAAAGTTTGCATGTGCTGTTGGAGGATGTTCACATTATTATTATTATTATTATTATTATTATTATTATTATTATTATTATTATTATTATTGTTGTTGTTGTTGTTGTTGTTATTATTTGTTCATTTATGTTATGCTTTTCTTCATGTTGGGATTACATTTTATTAAGATGCAGTTGTCACTTTGTTAGGTACACCTGTTCAGGACTGGGTCCTTGGTTCCTGCTTACCTGACAGCTTCATGCAACTTCTGGAGACTTTCTGGAGGCACAATCACTCTGTTTGGCCTCACATCTCATCTCATTCCAGAGATGCTGTGCTGCCTTGAAAGATGAGGACTGTGTAGGTCATTTGAGCTTTGAGGTCTTCAAATAAAGTTGAGTTGCTGCTAAAAACAAATGCATGCCAAGAAACATTCCCCACACCATTACACCCCCACCACCAGTCTGTACCAGTCATGCCAGACTGGATACAGTAGGTCTATAGATTCATTGTTTTTAAATCAATTTCTGCCATCAGCATGTTACACTGGAAACTGGGATTTTATAGTCCAGGCAATACTCTTCCACGCTTAAATGATCCAACTTTTGCTGTTGTGTGACCACTGTAACTTTATCTTCTTGCAGTCTGCTGACAGGAGTGGATGCCAGCATGGCTTTTTGCTCCTGTAGTCCTTCTTCTTCAAGGTTTGACAAACAATTTACTCAGTTGTACAAATGGGATAGTGTGTTATGCTGCTATTCATGTAGCTGCATAAATCGTGTACAAGACCTTGTCAAGAACCATTCAGCTTTATTACGGACACAAAATTAGTTCTGTACATTTTAACAATGCCACCGCTCTGTGGAAGAGAAAAAAGCCTAAAGGAAATAGTGTAGCAGTTGGAGATGCTGCCTTAGCACTTGAAGGACCTAGTGAGCTTGATTGATGGCGCATGAAGAAATTAAAAATGAAAAAATGCTGCTTTCAGTATCTTTTGCTAGTTTGACTGTCATGAAAGTTACTTCAAGCCTGCTGAGTGCAGAAATGGAAATTGACTGCGAAGAATGTGGAGATCGAAATTGGTAGAGAACGTTCCTTGGCTTTTTCTTTGACAAAAATATGGCTCTCAGGTTCATTCAGAGAGCTGTAGACAGAAAAAGTAGCCTTTGGTCACGGGCATCCAAAATACCCAGCCATATAAATAACCAATGCCCTTTATTTTGGTAAACAAAATAAAAAATAATCTCCATATAACATGCTTCCTTTGAGCCAGACTATCACGGAAAGAATTCAATGCTCAAAAAGGCAATTACTAATGACATCAGCTGCACTCCTGAAATGAGCATCTTTATTCTGTTCATAAAAGAGAAAAAACCGGGCACAAATACCTGCTTAGATTGCAAAGCCTTGTGACATACCTAAATGCAGTCCACCTAGTATTTCTTTTCCCTCAGGAAAGTAATAATCTTCACACCTGATCTGTTAAGAACTGAGTTCCTCACATCAGTAACAACAATATACTAATATAATATTTGTGACCAATAATGGTAAATATTATGGCATGGGGAGCTGAGAGAAAAGTAATTTCCCATGCTGTGTGCTGGATATTCAGTTCGGTGCAACTTTTCCTGTTTTCAGGTGTGAAAACAAAGCTGTTTTCGTGTGGGTGATGTGCTCCGGTGCTCCCCAAACTATCATGCTGTCGCACATGAAGAGCCATTTTATTTTTGAATTTTCTTCTATTTTGAGCTTTTTATTAGCACTTGCAAGCCTCCCGACAGTGCTCCCATTGGTTGCTATAGAGTCCGTAGCTTGTGCCTCACTTATGGCATACATCAAACTGAGAAGTACAGCCACCCACACAGACAGTCACACACACCAGGAGAACAAAAAAGAACAAACAAGGAGCAGAAAATCAAAATACTATGAATTTGCCTGACTGACGGATTCTGCTCATTGTTTTCCAGCAAGTGCTTACCACTTTAGACATAGGGAAAACCAGGTAACCTGAGAGACCCCCCATAGCAAACTAACTGCACCCTTCACTGCGGGTGGGGGAAGTGAGGACAGGAAGGAGGACCTCAGTGAGGACTCACAGCATCTTCTCTTTCCCATTAGTCTGGTCATATTTGGCTTGACAGACTTCACTGCCCTAACAAAGGACAAAACATTCAAAGCAAATCATGTGAAACACTGTGAGTAATGATATAGAAATGTGAGGTGTGTGTATCTATTGGACTATTTTCTACCCAAATTGATGCAAAATTTTGGGATTTTGCCCTCAGCTTTTTTACCCATTTAGACAGCTAGGTCATTTTTACAGGGTTAGTACCTTTATCACAGGGTCTACAGTAGGAGTTGAGGCTTAAACCTAGGTTGCTTGTGTGGAACGGAGCAGCCCTGTTTGAGCCATTTTGCCCCCTAGAATATAGTTAATTCTGTTGAGTTGTATGCAGTGTTACCCTCATGGTCCTTTAGTGTTATACTCAATGCTTTACTGGTGCCCCCGTGTACATTTCTGCCTGTGCTTAAACAAGTAAAACAATCACACCTCAAAGCAGGCTGTGTCCCACCTTCACTTGGAGGAGATGAACTGTTGCTGAGCATTAAAATGGCCATGGCCCGATAGATGACTTTGTTCTGCACATATCACTGCGATTTAAAAGAAGTGGTGAGGAACAGATGTGGTTTCTCACGATGCAGCTGTTCCGTTGTGAGACTGGTGGCTGCCCGGACAGTGGTCTAGTCATAATGTGCGTGTGCTCGTGCGTGTGTGTTTGTGCGTGACCATATTAAAATGACCACAGAAAGCAGTGGAGAAACGCATATGTTAAACACCGGCAGGGCTGAGGAACACATCTGCCCTAAACTGCTCCGAGTAAATGTGTTTTTACGACCGAGTAAAACCAGCCAAGCGGTGAGGACACCTCACTTTCTCCCCGCCTGTGCCACCTGACAACAATGAATTAGAGACTCACGAGTTGGACCTGCGGCGCATGAACGAACCAGGAACGTCCTACATGTTTGTCTCATTTTTCCACCCCTTACAGCCCCCCGCCCCTGCTCTCCACTTCCAAACAAATCGCAAACATTTCCTGCTCTGCAGGGTGCGCGTATCCATGCACAAACACACTCATCCACATTCACGGCGGTCGGTAACAATAACCAAATGATGAGGATAATTGAGCAATTTGGCATAATAGCAGAGCTACTTAAACTCACTTCCTACTCTGAATGGCAGCACTAGGCACAGAGTCCGCCAGAGATGGGGAAAGAGGCCCTGTGTATCAGTCTGCCTCCACCTTGCCCCCCGGAGGCCTCATCATACTGGACGTTCACCTGCAGCCGGAGCAGATCGTGGTAAAATATGCTAGAAAATACTGTGTTTTAAATAAATGCTAAATTAAATAATTTTATTTATGTAATAAAATTGTTGCATAATAGGTAATTTAATTATACAACTGTACTTTTTTAAGTTTGGAGAAGGGAGTACAATTCTTATGTTTACTGCTCATCATGTTGCTCTTGTGCCTTCCCTTCATGCCACTCATTTGTGCCACTTGACCACAAACATTACGCATTCATATATCCAGTTCAGTACAGTCTTGATCCCAGTGCAATAGAACAGACTTCCTTTGGCCCTCAGAGCTGCTGAATCCCCCCCCCCAGCATTGAAGAAGGGTGTCAAACCCACCTCCTTCCAAACCATTTCTCTCCTGATCCCCTGAAAGCTCAATAAATGAGTCCAACACCATCTGCTGTGATTATCTACATGTTAGCTGTCTGAGTGTCACTTCTATAGGCAGCCGGTGGAGGGATGTGAACCAGCAGCATGGTGGAATCAGACACACAACACAATTGGGAGAAAAGAAATGAATAAATATAAATTCTGCTTATTTTGGTCCTGCACTCTTTTAATCACCTGTGCTTATAAAACCAGTGCAACTATGAAACAAGCACTGTAAGCTGTGAGGCACCAGACCCCTCATAGTACTGGTGATCTAGACAGTAATGTCCACTTTCATACTTCACCTTGGCTTTTCAAACAGTGTTTTATGGATGCCATTTCCACCCCAAACGATTGTGTGCCGCTGGATTTGTGAAGACTAGGATGCCTTGTTTCAGCACTGCTGGACAAAGATACATTTTCAAAGGAGAACTGATATCATTAATGTTTTAAAATGAATTTGTGGGTTCAAAGCCAGGCTGCTAAAATAATACCTGTCTTTAAAAACCAACTGTCATTCCACTTAAATCAAGGACAAATAAAATTGGTCGAATCCAATTGAATACTGGAAGCCATTACAGGTGTAGTATTCTGAGCAGCTACAGATGAATGTCACCCTCTTGACACCTTTACTTCAAATGGTATGCAAATGGTCCATAGGGGGGGGTAGAATTCTACTGTAGAAACCAAACCAGGCTATTGTGCTAATAGGCCCCGAGAGGGGAATCATTACAGATGGTGGCTGTGAAAAGCCGTGCAAGGACCATTCCTGCTGCTACACATTGCCTCTGTGTTAAAAAGATGCCATCATTAGCTGGGGGCAGAAGATGGCGCCCAAGCCAGTCTAATTGCAAAGCTCACAAACCTCTACTTGAAAATCTATGGTAAGGACCCTTATTTCTGTTCTTCACCCAGGTGAAGGTGACACCTCCCAGCTCCCCAGGTGCCTGGCACTGTGGATCAAATATATGGGGATTCTACTTTTGCTGAAGGCAAATGTAAGCCAACAGGGGATCCCCATCCTGTTCTCTTCTTTCTTCTGCAAGATATTACCTGGTTACCTCCTGGCTATTGAATTCAGTCACTGTACTCTCATGCACAGTGGGCTGATACTGCACACCGCACCCTCAACTTACTAAAATAACTGGAGCAGGAAGTCTGTTCATAGCTCTGTTCATTTATAAACTCAACCACCAGGCCACGGTCAATGAAAGTGCAAAAATCCAGACATCCCTCAGTTTATTCATGAGCCAGGTTCTGTAAAACATCAAAGAAAGCAGTAATGATAGTGGCAGGGAACTAAAAATTTGGTGTAAGACTTTATTTATTCTATTTTCATCATCCACTCTATCTTACAGAAAGTCATGGTGTTCCACAGTCCTGCAAGAGTGAAACCATGGTGTAAATAGGTTATAATTTTGTTACCTCTTATTAACGTGAAATAACATGTGCAACATTTGTCAGCATCTGGCCACTTTCAGTTTACATTGCTATCTTTTTTAGTGTTTAAAATTAAAAGAAGAATATTTTGTCTCCCTAAATTTATATTTCATGCAAACTGGTGGCAGATTTACATCCCCTAAATGTTAACACACTTTTTTGTCTTGTTATTTATCCCAATACTTACAGACAGCAGACGTAAGCTCCCTAGAGAGTGGAAATGAGCTCAATTAATCTGGTGTCACACTATTCCGTTTGGGTCCATTCCTTCCAACTACTGGCTGGATGGAGAAATGCAGGTGATGTTTGCTTGCCAATAAGCAAATTTTTGTGACCAAAATGGAATTAAAAATATAGTTGTGTCTTCAAAAATTTTTAATTTGCACATTTATGTCACAAGGATTTAGTGTATTGCATTTAGGCAAATTTTTATGAGGTGTAATGAACAGTTATGTGCCTGTACCTCACTACCTTTAGCAAATTTATGCAATGTCCTCTTTTAATTTTATGTTGTTGCAAAGATGTCAGCAGTTGTGAGACAGATCCAGATGAAGATGAGTTATCAGGAACCCCTTGTCACTGCCATGTGAGGTGGCTCCAGACACTAAGTTCCATGTCTGTATCTTTCCCAAATAAATAAATCACTTTGCGTTTTATCGATAAACCACCTGAGATAAAATCAAGTTTTGTGCCAGAAGCGAGCCAGCCCTGATCTATGGGCCCACATTGGAAACAGCAATTCATGACTGTGATCACATCTGACAGGACCTTGGAACTCCATTTTCAAGTGGGAAACACTTGGTGTCCTTGGAATATGTTTGTTTTTCTCTCTGCACAGCTCTATTTTCCCTCTTCTGGCACTCCGAACAAAACCTGACTGACATTGAAAAATTGCTGTGACGCCACCGTCTGTGTCTCGACTCAGTCTGAGTGGAGTCTAGGAGCTTTGCGGGTTCTGTACAGCGAAGCTGAAGACAGGATAGGAGCTGGGCTAAAGCGATATTCCACACATGGAAGGATACAGGTTTGGGGTTTGATTGAAGATGCAGGGCAGCGAATCGCATCTGATGGCTGTCTTTGCCATGTTGGTCCACTTTGCAGTCTTCTCTAGCGGACACTAAAGCACTTGGCTGAGAACTCAGCACCTGCTGTAATAGCAGTAGGCGGGCAAGGAGCCAAACAAGGCATCTCTGTTGACAGAAGATGCACTCCAGAGTTTATCTGCAGGACACAGCCTCCTCCTCTGTTTTACGGTGCTGCGGATGGGGCCGATGCTTTCAGTCCTCAAAGGGCTCAAATGGGTCTGGATCAAAGCTTAAAGAAATTTCAATTCTGAAAAAATCCCATTCAACTTTCGGCTGTTGCATCTAATTCAACACCTGTCCTCTACTCAGTTTTACATTCTCACTCTGGCTTTTAGTGCTCCTTCTTCTCTGCCAGGGGGATGCAATAGAGCCTCACAGCTCCTGGGCTGTTTCCCTCATGTGGGGTTGAAGAGTCCCCAGAGTAAAATGCCAGCAATTTTGTTGTGAGCCAAAGAATTCTCAGCACTCAGAGCGGTTTTTAACAAAAAAAACTTATTATACTGCAGTGTTGAAACAGAAAAGAACACAGAGTCAGCAGATATGCTGACCACCCTGCTTTACCATTGTCACCAAGTTCACCATTTTGTTCAGGCTGTTACTACGTTGATCGGCAAAACTGTGGGAAGTACGTTGTCTTCTTTCAATTTCATCTTGCTTTGTATGTTCTCAGTTGAGCCCTTGGACACCAGTGATTTTGTAGCCTTAAATCTCAACCATAGTCATAGGACAACTGTAGACATGTCTTGCAGTTATACTATTGCTAATCTTTATTTAGTTTATGCCTTTGTCAAAGCTGACTCTCAATAATATTTTTGTAAAACAACAAGCTGATTACAATAAATTATCCATTTATACAACTGAGTACTTTTACTGGAACAAATTATGGTAAGTAATAATACAGCAGGAAGGGAGATTCAAACCAACAGCTACTACACTACACGTTACCTCTGTTTTAAAACTATAGAGGGATTTTTGTACAGAAAATTACATTCTGAAAAATTTACCAGCTGCATTAGGTTTATTCTACACAATAAATGAAAGCACACTGGGAGTGGACCTAGCATAGAGGGTAGAACTGGGTTTGAATCCCCACCACCTGCTGTGGTGTCCTTGATCAAGGTATTTACCCCAACTGATGGTAAAAATCACCCAGCTGGGTAAATTACTGTAAATAGCTTAGAAACAAAACCCCATGCTGTATGTCAAACATGGAACAATTTTTGATTCCCAAGGGAACTAACAGATCATCGTCCGAGCTCCACACACACACACACACACACACACACACACACACACACAGAGAACTGGTTTTGTGAGCCTTGACACAGGAGGCAAAATGCAGACGCTAAGCTGGTTGTAAGAAACTGCAACATTTCCTTCCGAGAAGGTCAGCCATAAAATAGTAATGCAGCTTATTTGCATTCAGGTCCGAAAAACAATGGTTGTTTAGAGGCACTAGATTTTGGTGAGTTATAGGATTTGACATTCGGGAAGACAAATAAATGTACTAAATCACAGAGACATGGGTCATTACTGACTGGCTCTTTTACTGCACATTTAAAAGCAGAATTCAGAACCTGCAACATTTTGCTCCCGTTCTGATCTGGTCTGCTCATAACTCTCCTTACATCATTACCAGTTTGTTTTCATTTGTGGATAAAACTGAAGCTCTTTCCTCAGCTTCGGATCTGTGCTCTTTCTTCTTGTCCATCCCATGTAATTCTGAGTGGCTCCAGTCTCACTTGATCACACTGTATTTTGGCTCCTGAGCGCAAGGATGTAACCACATGTGGACAAACACCAGACAGTGACACATATCTGCAAGATGGGCTTGAGATGATGGTCTTTGGGAGATTCCATGCTTCTGGAGCTGGCTGTGCACTTAGAGCTGCTGGTGGCTTTCTAGTGGGATATCACTGAAAGTCTAGGTTGTTGCTTTAAAGGTTGGGAGATCTCATTGGGTTGGATCTGTAGAAGGTCATTGACTCAGTTGGGGTTTTCATCACAAGGTCCCAAAAGACTCCTGTTGGCTCAGTTTCCCCAGTTTCTAGCCATATCCTCCAGTAGCTTTCCAAAGACTTCTGGATTCTGCAACTAGGGAGAGAGAAAGATCAAGAATGTTCACTAGGAGCTTCTCATTCCTTCACAAATAAAATCTCACCCAAATCTGTTCACCCTAGCACATGAAGTCTGCTGGAGGTTCCCATTGATCCATGTAAAGGAGATGCAGGCTTTCGCAGAGCCACCATTCTGACCACCACAGTGGCAGTAGCTCCAGCTCTGCTCAAAGCTCTCTACTCCTTGAACTTGCATGCAACTTCAAGATTCTTTGCTTTCAAGTTATCAGTTGTTTTCTTTTTCTTTTATTTTTTCCTTTATCAACCAAGGGATATTTCTCACCATCCTCGTAACATTAAACATTAAAAAATGGAAAACACAAATGTAAAAGTGAGACAGTACATGTCTGTTTGAGTCCTTCATAAACAAGTTCGTTTCCTATCCCAACTGCTCTTGGTCTTTTGTCCAACTGCCTCTTGTGGATTTCCTGAATGTCCTTCTGCCAGAAGCAACTGGTCTTCATTAACTAGGAAAACTGGAATAAGGCTGACCTCTCTGGACCACAGCTTGGGCTGTGGGTCCATCTGCTATTGTCTGCACACATCGCGGGCACACACAACACGGCACAGGCACACATATACATTTACAGATGTACTTCTAAGTCAGTGCAGATCGACTTCATAAAATTGGAAAAAAGTTATAAGTCATAACAAGTCAAGTACTTCTTTTGTGAGTGCGAAACAAGGAAATTAAGCTGACCAAGAACTTTATTTATCCACTACAGAAGAGCAAGCAGTTTGCTCCAACTATACATGGAGATTTGTGTCTGATCAAATTTTTTTCTGTTGAATAGGCGGAGAAATGCCCCCAAAAACACTTGCCATCAGAATATTAATTTCTTACTTGCTACCACATTTTGAAAGACTTTATGTTTTGTGTGTGTCTGTGTGTTTGCGTGTTGATGTGTATGATTTTATTTTTAAGAAGTGCATCAAAGGACCATCAAATGCCACGCCGGAGACCAGCCCGCATCTGGGGGATGTGTCTCCCGGTCCTTCCCGGATCTCACATTTCCACCGCTTTTTGTGTTTGCACGGCCATGGCGGTGGGTGGGTGGGGTGGCAACCAGCGGTTCTGCATGCTTTTTCGAGCAATCCAACCGAATTAGTGTGAGCAATGCTCATGCACCGTTTGATCAAAGTGAAACTTAAATGATTGCCTTAAAAACCAGGGATGCACTGAGTCACGGCAAAAGTTGACTTATTCATCACAATTTGTAAATAGGGGAAAATTGTACAGTGGCACAAGTTAAACAGTCATAATATTCATGGACAAACACAGGTGTCCTCGTGAACATTACTGGATCTGGAGACTGTTTTATGGGGTAAAATTACTATTAATGGAAAAGAAAAATATGTCAAACAGACCTTGGAAGTGGCCCATGCAACGCTTTTCTCCAAAGCAGCTTGTAACATATTTACCCACATTCACAGCTGAGTACTTTTTTTATGAAGCAATTCAGGGTAAGTACAGTACCCTAAGCCAGAGCGTTGCGGCAGGATGGGAGGCTCAAACCTGCAACGTCTGAGCTCAGATGCAGCAGCATTAAGCACTGGACCACCTGCTACCCCACCACAGTAAAAACAGTCCAGGCAATAAAATGCTCACTTGTGAATATTTCACCAGTGGCACAACTTCTCAGAGAAGAGCTTTTCACAAATGGCAGTCAGGAGCAGCTAGTAGGCCAACAGCATCAGACTCAGGAACAGATTTCACCACAAACAGTCACTCTGACCACCAACACCATCACCACTCCCCGGCTTCCCACTGTACCATTATTACTCTTACATCGCTAATGCTAAATTAGTTATTTAACAGTTTATTTATCTATCATCTTATGTATTTGTCTATTATTTATCTGTTTATCTATTTCGAGTTTGCTTATCTATTCAACATATCTCTTTTTTCCCATGTTTTCATGCCGTCTGCATAGTGTATTCTGCACCACAGTGGAGGAGAACCTACAATTTGTTCTCACTTGTACATCTGTATAAAGGCAGAATGACAACACAGAGAACACTGAACTTATAATGGCAGAAACATTTCTGTTATTATTACGATGCAGTAATACCTCCACCCTTTAGTGCTTCTGGCTGAACCTGTGCTCTGGGTGATGTGCAACATCTTCACTGCTGAATAGTTACATGGCTTTGAAAGGATTTTTGCAAGAAACCTGCACTTGGGCCCATTGAACACTCCGTATGCATGTGACCGAGCCCAGTGAATCAATTGTGAAGTCAATAGCCTGGGGGTGAGGATCCATTCTTCAGCAAAGTGCTTTAGAGAGAATGCACAGAGAACTAGATGACCTGATCATGATCCCATTTCAGATTTCATCTCTTCTCCGAACGGCATCTTCATAACCCCTCACCCGGATACCGAGAAATAAGCACCTCAAAAATTATTTGACCATTGAGACTCATTTTTTTGTTTTTCACTTGTTTTAAAATAAATTATGGCAGATCATCTTCTCAGCCCTCCTGAGCATCATAAAAACCCCATTTTGTTCCTCTGTGGAGTTCACATCTACAGAAGCCATCTGTGAGGGTTGCATGGAGAACTGGAAACTTCTTCAACACAATTAATGCGAATTTAATTCTCTCTCACCATAGTCCATCACCTCCTCTACCTCAGGCTCAGTGGTTTGGCTTGGATATGCCAGCTTTAGATGAACGACTACTGTCACCTTGAGATGTTCATCGTAGATAGGGTTGTACAACCACAGATTTACTCTCATCAGCCTGAAGTACAGTTCAGTCCTCAGTCCTTCCTCTCTGCCTTTTAGTCATCGCCTGAACTGATAATTTCCTCCATTTCAGCCTGAACTTCTCTCCTTCCAGTCATTTTAAAGCCATCAGATGTTGCTTTGATCAGTGCCTGCGTGTTCCAGTTTTATTTTAAGCCTTGACAGGATGTGTGATTTTATTCCCTGTTGGTCTGAGAAGCAGAAGTCCTCCAGCAGGGCTTCACCCTAGCAAACTTTTCATCCATCATTGTAAAAGAGGCCTCAATCCGGTAGCAGTGGTCCAGCTGGAGGCAGTGCACTCGTTACCATGGAGCCTCCATCCGTCACGCACCAAGACTTATCCGCCCCCATAAGAACTGTCTTTATGGTGGGTCCCCACCACTAGTTCTGTAACCATGGAAATGTTCATCCATATACCTGGGAAAACGCATGCCATTTTTGTCATGGAGACTTCTCACTTCGACACTGTGACAAGCTGGTACATGACAGATTCGTGCAACTACAAGAAGTTGGAAGGCAGTTACTAGACTTCCAACTGCTTTTCTTCACAAAATTCATATTGAAAAACACACACAAAAATTTTGATTGGTTTACTTAAAGAAGGAAATGGCTTTCAACACCTGAAGAAAGGACAGACAGGCCTACTTGTTTGAAGTGCCTATTCAGTAAACAAGTGATGCTGAGTTCAGATCCCAGCTGTGCCTGCTCTGGAAGTGATTTACCAACACAAAGTAGTTCAAACTCTGAAAAATTCACAAAATGCTTTAACTTTTGATCAAACGCAACATAAAAACAATGTAAAACTTATTGCCTGCTAAAAACTTCTTTCCAGAGATCAGTCTTTTGTAAGAACTCCTCAAATGAGCAATAGTTTTAGAAGAGAGGAGCATCAGGTGTGGCCGTCACTGTGAGGAATGGGACTGGAAAGGTTCAATCCCACCACAGAAACCTTCAGCGTGAAAGATGTGCAGAAACGAAGACAATGCAGTCCTGTCATCACAAATAGTCAGACACATTTAAATCCAGCTGTGTAAGAAGCATCCTAACCCACCATCTGGGCCCTTTGCGGTCAAAATGCGGGAAAATTCATTCTTCACATCTGCCCATCTGACCACCAGTCTCAGTGGCACCACAAGCCACCAGCATCCTCACACTGTCCCTCTACAATGACATGAAGGAATAAACTGTAAACAAAGTCCCTCTGAGCATTATAAGAGCTCATACAATAATTCCCACGAACTGGAAATCCAATTGCAGCACAAGGTCATTTACCTTCAAAAATGTCAACGTGTTCCTTTCTTCCAGCTCAGGTTGAATTTAAGGAGGAACATCCGTCTTAGTGCTGGGTTCCTCTGAAACACATACATGACGCAGTCATGTTTTTTAAATTTCTTTTTACAGATACCTAGCTTCTACCCATCCGTTGGCTGTGGACCAAACACAGAATGCATTCTTCTGCCTTATTTATAGGTTTTTGTAGTTTTTGGGGAATGACAGCAGATACGACTAGATATTAAGTGTTATGAAGTCATAGCTGACTTTCGTTGACCATTTACAGTTCTTCTAAAAAGTTCTGTCCTTTGCTTGGGTCTTCACTGTGGAAAAGGGTGCTTCTACTCTTATTGTAACTGAGTCCAGCCATGTGGCTGCTGCTCATTCTTGTCTCCATTTTTTTTTTAAATTTATAGCTATAGCTGTCTTAATTATTATTGTTCACGATGCTTCATTGTGGAAACTGGAAACAAGCCTCAGGTCATGGGCTGCTCACTCAAGTAGGTGAATGATCCTCGTATCTAATGGCCAAGTAGTCATTCCTCCATGACCAAGATGTTCCCTAACTACCTAACTACTTCCCTGTCTTGCTGTTCTCCTCCAGCACTCTAACTAGAGGAGGAATTCAAGCACCCACCTTGTTAGATACACATGAGAGCTTCACTTGATGAAAGTTTTGCCTTGCAGAAAATAGTTGTCAAGACTCCAGGCTGCTCAAGGGCTTTTGGCCGCCCTGCTGGCCATCTTTGGTTACTGCAAGGGCCTGTGCTCCTGTATTCTTCTCTGTGCTCCTTACCTTGCCTTCCCTGTCTTATCACCATTATTACCTTCATTATTGCCTCTTGTCTCTCCCCAATAGCCTGTCTTGTTGATTTATTGCATTGTGTATTTAAGTCCTGTGTTTATACCCATTCTTTGTCATTGTGCCTGTGGTTTCCTGGTCAATGATAGTGGTTTCTGTCTCTGGTTTAGACCCTGTTTCTCCTGACCCACTTTTTCCTTCTAAACTTGATTGTTTTCTGCCTGTTTCTTGGGGTTTTTTGACCCTGTGCTTCTGGACTTGTTTTTTGCTCAAGTTTTTGGATTGTTTGCTGTCTCCCTGCAATACGTCTCCTGCCTTTTGTTAAGTCTGCAATTAGGTCCTGACTTGCAAGCCCCCTGACAATAGTGGTTTGTGGAGGGGTGGAGAGCCTTCTGGACTGTGAATGACTCGCTTGCAGATCCTACAGCTTACGTGAGACAGCAGCAGATCTTCAGAACATCAGTTCTACTTGTGTGAGAAATCCTAGGGGCTTGAGGTCCGCGCTCATTTTCTGCAGTTCAAACTGGACCGGTGTCCTTACGAGCAGCAATGCTGCCTTTGTGGGTGACATCTGTCAAAATCCAGCATCAAGTCTGGCAGCACTGTATTATCGCAAATCAGTAAAAACTCTGTATTGTTCACACATTCAGGAGAGAAAAAGGAACAAATATTTCTCTAAAGCACTCACCTGAACTTTGCTTTTATCAGCTTGTTTACTAGCTTGTTAGAATTGCAAGAGAGCAATATTTTGCCAACGTGACAAGATCCACCCCCATGCTCATGTACTGTACTTGTGACAAAGCCATTCATTTTCCATTTTTAAAATTTTTCAGTTTTACATGAAAATATAAGAATCCAAATCATGTGAACTGTAATGAACAAAAAAAATCTGTGGATTTGGACTGAAAAGTTTTTAACGTTCATTCACTGTTGATAACCACTGGTCCAAATTTAGGGTGGCGGTTGTCACGGTCCAGGTTGCCATCCTGGAGGCACAGGGTATGAGGCAAAGCATGAGGCAGCTCATTGTTTACAAACTGACTTTTCAAAATTGAGAAAATTAAAACACTGTAAAAACACCCGGGACATAAAGATTACACCTTGTGCTGAAGCGTATAAACACAGTGAGTCACAAACAGAGGTGACATTTTGAACAATGGGACGCCCTTTCCTAGCAATAAGCGAAGGGGAGGATCAATCTAAATGGCACAGATAAATGCTAATTGGCCAAATCTTATTTTCTCAAGAGGGTCTGATGTGAAACGAAAAGCTTGGCGGCATCTGAAAAGCAATTTTGCACGGATAACAAGGATGCTCATCTTTGCTTTGATCGCAGGCTGTGTGGAGGGAAGACGACAAGCAGCCAGCAGGCTAACAGTGCCCATACCCCAGACTGGTGTCTCTGGCATAGTACAATACAAGGAGTTTACATGGTTTACCTTTCATGAAAATCCTCGCTGGGGTTTCAGATATACGGTATGGCCAAAAGTGTGTGATCTTCTAATGACTGAGCTGAGGTGTTTCAGCTGCACCCAAGGAGCAAACAAACACATTCAAGACAATTGTGTGCCTATAGCTTGCCACAGTTTTGGGAAGCTCCTTTCCTGCTCTGCCCCCTCAAGCACAAAGCGAGCTCCATAAACACACGGTTTGCCCAGGGTGGTGTGGAAGAACTTGAGTAGCTGTACAGAGCTCTGACCTCAACCCCATCGTACACCTTTGGGATAAACTGGAATGCCAACCATGAGCCAGCCCTTCTCACTCAACCTCACTGATGTTCTTGGGGCCAAATGGGCACAAATTTCGAAATCTGGTGGAAAACCTTCCTAGAAGATGGAGGCTGTTATAGCAGCAAAGGGGGTGGGAACTCCATATTAATGCCTATGAGCACATATGGGTATGATGGTCAGGCTCCCGCATACTTTGGGCCAAGCGGTGTATGTGTGTCATTTTGTTGAATCAGTGTGTGCAAGAGAGGAAGGAAAACTGCTGAAAAGGAGGCAGCCAGAGGCCCGCAAAGCTCACAATTTGACAGGATACCCTGGCCTCTGGTGTCGGTATGAATCATCCGCATCCACTTCCTCTGGGGGATCCCTCTTCACTGCATGTGATAACATAACCTGGGTGAATTTTGAGAGAGGACAAAATTATTTTTGCTATTAATATATAAAACAAACAATTACAGCAAAACTGCTGCTGAAATTGCAGTCTGCATGCAGACACCCTGTTTAAGGTCAGATGGGCTGGACCCTGCAGGCTGATGTAGCTCTTTTATTTTATTTGGTATTTGTAGGATTTTTGTAATCTAGGGTCCATTAGCTCCTTGATGGTCTATGGATGGGTTTCAGCTGATCTGAGAAGGGCTGACTTGCCTTGAAAAATAGAATTCAAAAATAAAATATAACAATACTAAGCTATTGCTATATACTGTAAATAGATTGGATTTATTTATTTGTTTGTTTTTTTGTTCGTTCATTGTTTATTAGACTTCATTGATCGCAAGGAAAATTGCACACAGCATAAATCTTTGTGAATGTGATCCATTTTCAGTGGAATAAACTGAGTGCAATGTTTTCTCCAAATCAATTTATGGACATTTCAATAGAAGGGGTCCTTAGCTTTTTTCAAGCTGTTAAATGAGGCTGCGGCCTAGGGAGCTTAAGAAACTTTGGTGTAGAAAATAGTTTTTGCTGTGGACACCATCGACAAGCGATTGCAAAGGAATCAGTTTAGAAAATGGTCGCAAAATCACCATAAATAAAATAGTAAAAATATAGAAATTGCTTAGAGAAAAGTTTGCATCTTTAGCGCTGCTATTTGTCAACAAATGCTGGAAACCAGTACCTGCTTTAAACTGGGAATTCTCACAAAGGAATTGCACAGCAAAACATGCAGCCTGGACCAGCAGATGATTAAGTACAAATCTCACATTAAAAGTCACTCTGAAGGAAAGTGTCACATAAATTAATATATGAATGAATGTTAAATGATGTAGCGTTCCTATGTCTCCACGGTTACCAGAATAATGAGTAATTCATCAAATTCACTGCATGCTTCATATCTAATTTAAGATCAGTTTCACTTTCTTTAATGGCAGTTTTGCACAGGCCAGAGTGCAGACTTTTCTTTGCTTTTAAAACAGATTTTAATATATTCATAACATGGACTAAACACTGGGAGAAAAAGTCAGAGAAGCGATGTCCTCGCAATGGGGGGGGGTATTTACACCAAATTAATTTGAATGTAGGTCTAGTCGAACAGGCAGGAGGACCCTCTGGGGCTGGCAGGACCATCTGAGGACATGGAAATTTATGCTTATGGAAAAAAACTGACTGGAATGCTGCATTGTTTAATGACAGGGTAAAACAGTGTAATGGTGTACCACATTAGTCAGCAACACTTGACTGGCAAACAACCGTTGCTCCAACAGACAATGCCACATTTTATGGGACCGGGAGGTGGACAACACTCACAGCCAGTGGTTTGGCATATGCCAGCCTCGCGTTCCTCCAAAGAGGCAGTCCGACGTCAGAGTCCAACGTCTGACCATCCTGGTGGTCTGGGGATCTGGGGCTGAACCCCTTCTCTTGCGACCCACCACATGCACCTCATGAGGGAAAGACAGTGAGGCAGTGACATTCGCTGCAAAAGGATAAGAGACACAATCTCCTCCTTACTGTCGGCAACACCAGCATTGTGTCTTCTGGTTGTCTGGATGCAGCACCCACCACCAGGTCCTTCTCAGTCCTCAGATGTCTAGAACATTCCATGCTTTTCTAAGGAGCAGCAAGACCGAAGCCCCCTTCAGTTTTGCTGAGAGCTGTACCTGTTCAAACACATGTTATCATCCTGTTTCTGCTGACCACATAGTGGGTCAATATTAACATCTTACACCTTCACCTGCATTTCTGGACCCAAACCACATTATCTTCAGCATCAGTTGGCGTCTGCCCCACTTTGTGCTCGCTGTACTGGAGCTATGTGTTAACCACTGCACTGGTCACTGTGCTTATGTTTTTTTATGGATGTCATTCATGCTCGGGACCACCTGTAGGGCATAGCTATGGAGCAAAGATCAGACATGACCTCACAGAACCTTGCAGTAAAGCTGAGCCACTTCGTGGTGTTTCACCTCCAACTCCTCCAGTAACTGTCAGCTACAGCTGGAGTTCTCAACGTCAGCCACGAGGGGGCGCTAAAGACAGGAAAATACACTCCAGCTGGTGCCAGGGGCAGAAAACAGAGGGCACCTGGGACATAACTATCAGAAGAAATGTCTTTGCCTTTTTTTATAACATTTGTAATTTTTTGACTCTCATAGAGGCACTTAAAGGCTAAATAATAAATTGTAATGTTTAGTACTTTAAAGGATCCCAAATTCTTAAAGGCTTTGATCAGATTTGTGACAGAAACAATTATGATCTTTGTGTACATCATAAAGAGTTATTCCTGTGAGGAAATCTTAAACACACACACACACACACACACACACACACACACACACACACACACATACACACACACAGGACTCTGAGTTTTTCAGAGGAGGTGTTTTTTTTTAGTTTTTTTTGGCAAATATGGAAGTTGCAGTCAGTAGGAAGTTTGTCCTTTCACCGAGTATAAGGAAGCAGCCTGATGCATTTTAGTTGCTCCCCATGTGCATGCGTGCACACACACACACACACACACACACACACACACACACACACACACACGCCTTTACTCCCTAAATCTCCCTGTAGTTGGAGGAGAAGGTCAAGTCTAACATGTTTTCAACTTTCTGAAGAACCCCAGCTTGACTCCAAGTGGCATAACCTGCTGCACTGAGGTCATCTGCTAGCTTTTTTTTACATTCGCTAGCTGTGCTGAAAACACTAGTTAAGAACTCTAACACAATGACCCGTAGGATGTAGGTTCACGTCCTGGAGCAGTGCTGTTGTACTCCTCAGATAAGGTTAAGTAGGCATTCAGCTGTGGGCTCCGGAAGAGTAGAAAACCGGGTGCTCTGAGTGAATGTCAATGAGACAGCCCAGTGACCCCATAAACACTGGGCACCACTGAGACACTAAGGCATCGACCTCACAGGTCTCAGGGCATCTTAATTCTCTTCATCTTTTGTCCTCGGGGCTGTTCTGAGTTCAACACAAGCTGAACAACGACTTGGGTCTTACAGCAGTACAGCAAGTGGTGCTGCCACATGCTAGGTCCTGGTCTATGGACACAGATGTGGGTTTGGATGTGGCTCTCTCTCTCTGTGGGGTTTGCATATTCTCATGTTCACATAGGTTTACTCCCACAGTCCAAAGACATGTGTTTAAAGTGACTTAATGACTTTAAACTGCCCACCTCGTGTGTGATTGTTCTGCAATGGACTGGTGTATCCTGTGAACACAAGACCTCTCGTTTTTGATCCTCCAACATCCTAGCCCATGTGAAGATGGAGTGTGGATCCATACCATTAGCAAACACATGATCTCCCTGGTCTCCCTTTTGACCTGCATGGTTACAGCTGACTAAATCATCTCTGGGAAGGACAGTCCTTGGCGATCAGCCTCACGCTGGGGGGTGGGAGGTGACCGGTATCTCTAAATAGACACTCTACTGTGGAAGAAATAAAGAAGACTAGCTGGCTGTCCTTTTCACAACAACAAATAATGCAATTGCCAAGGTCAGAACGTTTAAGGGGAATTTGAAGAGGCCAGCAGGCCTCAGCGACTCAGTTCCACTGAGGCTTTCTGAAGGGACTGTCAGTAGCTGTGAAGACATGGGTGGAAATCTGACTTCCTCAGCATGATGGGGTGGCTGGGAGCTGCTCTGGAAGATGATAAAACACGGTACATGTTCCCAAGAACAAGGAAAGGAAAGAAGCCTGAAGACAGTACTAGGGCTCATTTCAGCGGAGCTTTGCTGTAGGAAAAAAGTAAAAAGCTTTTTCTGAGTTCTGCTTCTGAGCTGCCTCTTGCCAACTGAACGTCCTGTTATGCTGTGTGAACCTGGCTTACAACATTTCACATTACACCCACACCTCTGTTCATGAACCCAGTTCATTTCCTGGAAACGTAAATTCATAAAATGCAATTATAAACATCTATATTACTTATGAGAAAAACTTAAACTTTTTCCAGACAGACCTCAATTACACCCAAAAATCTGTTCTGATGCCCTCGACTGAAGGACCTGGGTTCAAATTCTTGTCTACCCTTGATCAAGCAACAGTGGTGAAAAATGTCCACAATTGTTTAGTATCCGGCAATAACAGGGCTTCTGCGTATAACAGTAGCAAAGAAAGTCTCAAGCGACTCTTATAGAAAAGCATGTGATATTTACTTTGTCTTCAAATGAAACCAATTTTTTTATTGGTCCAAACATAACCGAGGCATTTTCTGTACCACAGTGACGCCTTGTGGTTCTGCATACAGCAGCATCCCGTCCACAAGTCCAAAACTGCATGTGTGTATCCGGTTCTGTACTTTCAAATGTGTTATTTTAAAAATGTATGCGGTCCCGGTTCACCTGCCACTTTCTAATTGTCTGTCGTGCTACAGATCTGCATGTCTTCTGCTTCTTCTTCTTTCCCTTTCTCATCTTCAGCCAGATGTGTTTGAGGTTTTTGGGCCCAGTACCACACTATGCATAGTAGTGAGGTTGGAAACTTTCGTCACTTGCTTCTAAGAAAGGAAAGGAGGGTTTGAGCTGGATGTCCTGTTTTGTTGATGGCTCCCTGAGTGAGCTTCTATTTACCCTGACACATAAACAGCATTTTGAGCCCAGTTCCTCATTTCTGGTCGCCCAAGATGCTCCCTATGCTTATATCACAAGTCTGTTTTTCTGTAGGCAAGTAACTCTGGCCCTGTGACCACGGGGCTGACTTTTCCTCTGGGGGTTGGCACATACAGGAAGGAGGTGGGCGGGAAAGATGAAATGGATCTCGCATTTACCAGAAGCGTGTTCCAGGCGTTGTCATCCCATGTTGCATGTGTATGAGTAAGGAGGGAGGCAGCAGCCAAGAGTAGCAGGGTGAAGAAGCAGTGACCTTTAAAACCCAGCAAAGCTTTATATAAGTGGATATGACTTAATGCTGCATTTCTGTGTTAAATATAGACACATACTGTCTCATCACAGGGTTACATATATTTATTTGTCTTTATATGCAGTTAATATTAATATTTGTAGTGGTTAGATGCATGGTGACATACAATTATAAACACACTGCACTTGCACTACAGGCCCTACAATTATTCAGACATTCATACAGTAGAGCAATGTAGCACAGACACACACATACACACATACAAATAGTAATTTAGTAACAGTGATATGCAATTTAAACTTTCAAATTCACATGTCTCTAGTGTGTATGTTTGTGTGTGGGGGGGGAGGCTGAGCTTTTTGATCAGGCGATAACAGTACACTGTCGTGTGCTGTTTGAGATCACTGCGATGATGGTAATGCTGATCTCTGTGAGGATAGTGTTAGTGGTGTCCTGCTGCTACAGACAGTTGCACATCAGCATCTCATATGGTTTTGGTTGGTTGAAAGTCAAAATTCGGAGTCTTCCAAAAACATTAAAACACTCTTGATAGTGAAAGGTTCCCCTCCACAGCAAGAGGGGGGATTTGAACATTGGTCCATTGGTCCTTCTGCTGTAGAGCAGCACCTCTATTGGTTATGCCAGCTGATCATTACTTCATCCTGTAGTTGACATTGAGAGACTTATCTGTTTTTAGCTACACAATTGGTTGTAAAATTGCATTGTCACGGTAGCCATGTCATAACTTCAGTCAAATGGTCATTCATGGCTATCTGCACAATGGGCCACCCAGGAAGCAGGTTACTGCAAGGCACTGTGGTTAGTGAATGCTGTGGCACGCATTGTGTGTGTGTGTGTGTGTGTGTGTGTGTGTGTGTGTGTGTGTGTTGGGCGGGGGGGGGGGTGTCTGGCTGTGATAAGCACTTCAGCAGACAACGGAACTCAGTGGCCATACGCTAGCACCCTTTCTCACCACTGTGCCTGATATCAGCATCTTGTGCCTGAGCACAGCAGCAGCTTTTGAAAACAAAAAAAGAAAGATGGTAGAAAAGGCACAAATTTAATGCTGTCTTCACCAAAACCACATTCACAGATGTTTTTCTATTTCCATACACAGTGGAAAAGAAACTAGACAGAGAATAAATCCAATGCATTCATCCAGGTTCCCTGATCTTCTTTTACAGTAAGATGATGGCAGGCATCTTGTGTACTGTTGAGCTACAATGTGGGTGGTGGCAAGGTACCAATACAAAAACTAAAAATATAATAGAAGATTCTAGGTATTACAAAAATAGCAAAAGTAATATTGCAGAAGCAAGAACATAAAATGTGCAGGGGAGAATTCAACTGCACAAGGGCTGTGGGACTCTGATAGCACAGTGATGGGTCACTTCCTACTGCTCCGCATGGCCCTATTTGCCCAACTTGGAGACAGTCTGGATGGCCTGGATCCACCCTGTGCGTTCCTCTGCTGTGCTGGCTTGCAGGAAGTAATGTATGTCATCAGATGTGATGATCTCAAAGAGGTTCCCCTCCATGTCATACCTCTTAGCTTCAGGGAGAAACAGGAAGAGAGTTGCTTACATACCATGAGGGTAGAGTGATACAGAGGTAAAGTACAGGCTTCACGGTCGAAGGACAGTTTTAGAATAACAGCACAGTGATGGTAGAAAGAATGGCAATAGACTGGTAGGTGTGAGGTACAGGGATGGTAACAGTACAGGTCTGGAACAGTAAAGGGACAGTATTGTTACTGCATTGGTACAGTACCGGGATTGGAAGGTACCAAGATGGCAGGCTGTTCACTTACCATCAGGCACATGTTCAACAACTGTCACCACTGAACCACGCAAGTGAATGGACCCCAAAGGGTTGTCCTCACCCTGGGAGACACAGAAGGAGTCTCAGTAAGACAAACTGAGGAGGTTCCCTTTGATGTGTCAGAAGGATCTCTGTTGTTTTTTAGTGGGGAGTCAGCCTGCAGCGCTTCATGGAAATATGCAGTTGTTCAAATGTAACAAAAGCGTGAATTACATAAACTGCTTAAAAAAATGTGTATATTCAAACACATCGTAGCTTTTTTTCATTGACCACTTCCCTCCAGGGTGATTTACTTTGTTCACTAAGCTACTCACAAAGATTCACCCAGTTATAGAGCAGGGAAATTTTTAATATGCTGTACTGTAATTTATTGTTACATTTTTAGATATACTGTCGCTATAATGAATAATAAGTACTTTTAATTTGATCCTGCACAGCTCAGCAGAATTGCATCCGCAAAAAACAGTGCCATTGTTTCTTTTCTACCAGAGTGCATTTTGCTGCTAACTACTGGCTACAAGTGGAAACACAGATCGTTTCCACTTAGCAACAGTAAAATTTGAACAAAACAGAATGGTGAAGGAAATTAGATTAAAAATAAAGAAATACCCTGTGAAATGTTTGTACCTTTTCAAATGAACCATTGAGTGTTAATAACTCAAGGCATCACTGTGATAAGTTAATACATCTCTCTGGAACTTTAGGACTAGTATACATTCTGGGGAAGTATCCTTAGGAAGTGACCTGTGTTGCTAAAAGGACATATTTCAGTTTGGATAGATTTACGTGTACAGTATACCATGCTGATTATTATGGCATATGTGCATATTTCAATCTCTGAGTTCTAGGTTCATTGTGACACAATGTGACATATTCTATTATCTTGTAACTGCCCTTCGGTAGCGTTCAAGGCTTTCCACCATCACATATATTGTTTACCTTTGCAGGGTCATAGTAGTGAAGATATGCAGGGTCATCACGGAGGATGAATTTCCGAACCTTCCAGTTCTTCCTGCGATGACCCTGTGAAAGAATTCAGATGTGTTGTACTTGTATGGACGCATACGGCCAAAAAGAAGCACGTGTAACACTTTCATTTCCTCTTTGAATGCAAACTTCAAGATCTAAACTTAGGTCTTGGGGAAAAACTGTCAAAACAATTTCTGTTGTTGTAGGCACTTTGTGTGTCATTTTTTAACAGCTGAAACAGCTGTCTTTTATTGCGGTGATGCTACAGCCAAAATGAACTATACCCATCTGTAAATGATCACCATGGCTGTCGGTCTCAGCTGTCCCCTGATAACCTTCAGGAGAACCAAGGATGACTGTTGAGGAATGGAGGATGAACAATGCCTCACCTGTTTCACCAAGCACCCTTGTTTGATAATGGCACCCCGGAACTCCTCCTTCACAATCACATCCTCGTCACTCGAATACCCCTCGCAGAAAAACCCACTGTCTACCTGCAACACATCTCAAGAGTGTCAAAGGCTTCAAAAACAGATCACTTCATAGACTCAGCTACTGGAACAACTTAAACTTTTGTCAGGAAACTCATCTATTCCTCAGGAAACACAAGCATTGATGTGGAAACTCAGATGTTCCTCAGGGAATTCAGCCTTTCATCAGGAAAGTCAACATCTTGGTTGTTCACCAGACGAACTCAGTGGTTAATGTGGGAACTCAGTTATTTGATACAAATTCAATGCTTAGACAGCAAAAGCCTTCAGCAAGGTTCAGTCATTCATCAGACAACTCAACTGTTCACTAACCATTCATTTTCTACTGACAAACCAAAGATGTCAAAGCTCTCTTCCTGACTGACTTCTCTAATCTTTATTCAGCAGTTTCTGTCTCCCCTCCTCCTTACTCTTCCCCACAGAAGGACCTCCTCTTGATCATCCTACAGGTTTCAAAACTTTCACATCTACCCACACCCCCAACATTAGGTGGGCCACTCACAAAGTAGTAGAAAGCATCAGACTGGTCAAGTAGGACACACTCGGCGCCTCCCTCTGCTGCGTCCTTGGATAGGTCCCCAGCTGGCTGCAGGAAGCCCTCAGTCAGAAGGCCTGTGGCCAGCATCACCCCCTCTTGTCGGTTCCTGACCTTCTCTTTGGAAATCAGCCAGTCAATAACTGTACTTCCTACAATGGGAGGATTGCAAATTGTACTCATCAGCCAGTCAAATACAGCAGATCCACTTCACTTGGGAGTTCATTTGTTATATCAACTCCATCAACCATCTAAACCTAAACTGGGGAGGCATCAGTTTTTTAAGCAATGAAGAACTTCATTGATGCATACCTGGGAAGCAGTGATTAAAAATTCGTTTCTCCTTCTCCAGCTTGAGCTCTTTCACCCCTGTGTCCTGATCTTTCATCTGGATGTATAGGTCACTGTGAGGAAGGACACAAACGTGGGAGGCTGGTGGAAGTGTGTGGGTTGAACAGAAAAAAGTTTTAAACCCTGCAGGTTAACAGTGTCACACCTTAAGCTGATTGTCTCAGGTAGTCGTATGGATTTCCTTGTGGACTTTCTGGCAAACTTCTTGCCCGCCTGTAGACATGTGATTGCCCTCCTGATGTCCTTTACCCACATTTCTCTGTCCTCCAAGTGACTGGCTTGGAAGAAGTGCTCCTGGTTTTTTGACAAATTGATCTTGAACACCATCTGCATGGAGAAGAGGTGGGTGAAATTTAGCCCAACACAAGATATGAAAAGTATTGTTATATCAGAAGCCAGAAACTGAATGTTTAATCATGGTGCAAATTGTTCGTTTTTAGCTTTCAGTTTCCTGCTCTTTGTTAGAGGGGCAAATTCAGCCTATTTTGGTGAAACACATAATAAGGGAAATGAGCCCCAAAAATTTACCTGCAACCACCACCATTTTCAACAACACTGAACCACCTGATAGTTTCCAGTACTCCTGTGAGCTGACCACCTGGTCGTCCCTACCATCACTTCATTGTCTGACTGCCTAATGGTCTCTGCCACCTCTGCAATGGTGTCCCCCCTTGGTGAGCAATTTACTGAGATCTTTTCAAAGGTAGAATGAAGTCAATGCTGACCGGCCTCTTGGGGAAGTCCTGGCAGGGGCAGGTCAATGTGGCTCCCTTGAGGGGGATCATGCCCTTTGGGCTTTTGTCTGTCTTCTTATTGTAGAAGTCCAGCCCATCATCAGACAGCTCCACCCACACCACTTTCCAGGAGCTCAGCAGTGTCCCCTGTGGGTTGGAGGAGGGAGCACAAGTGAAATAATGCACAGTACGAGAACAAAACCCTGAGCTGGAACACTGACCGTGTTGCTAGTGTGAAGAATGTCTGCTGACTGAGCCATAAACCTGCACGTTCAGTCTGTGGGTGCTCAGTACTGAACCCCACCGTTTCCTTGATTTGTAAAAACTTTTATGAAAAAATGCATAACTTACAATTTTGGGTCTGAGGTTTTGGCTTTAACCACCAAAAAGAGCAATACACCTTCCCCCTGCCCTCTGAACAAGTCCAGTTGTTATTCTCACTATGACTACGCAGCTGCGTATTTGCAGTTGTACCAAAAAGTGCTGTGGCTCTAAGTAAAGGTGGCCACATGGGGTTAAAATTGGGCCTTGTTTCCTTTTATATAAACTAAGTATATAAAGGCAGTGAAGAGTCAAACAGTGCAGTGGAGGTTTTATTATATTTCCTCATCGGCTCATTCTCCATGGACTTTGTGCAAGTTTCCACTGAGCGTGTGTTCCTCAAACACAACACTCAAACCAGAGTCTTTTGACTGAAAGATAATAACTGTAACAACCACCTGACCTGCTGTAATTATAGATTAAACAAAAGCTTTGGAGAAGTTTGCAGGTCCACTGATCTACGTACAGCTTATCTGTATGGAAGTAATTCAGTCTTTGTTTAAATGTAAGATAAATAATAATTGTAACTGTCTAATTGTTTATAACCAGGTTATTATTATCATTATTATTATTATTATTATTATTATTATTATTATTATTTAGAATTTTATAATACAGAATTTTAAATTATGAACTCTTAATAATAATGTATGTGACTAGTATAAAAATTGTGTAATTTTAATAATTTACATTTCCAATTAAACTTTTGTTAAGTGAAATCATAACCAATATTTTTTTATGTTTCACTGTTTGAATTCTGAGTTGCTTTGATGTCTGCTAAGTGGAAACAATGGTGAAACATTTTATTTCTAAAAATGTATGCATGCTTGCGATGGACTAGTGTGCTATCCGGCCTATAGTTTCAGGTAGTTCAGGGTAATAAGTGGATGCATGATTTTTTTTTAATCCTGAAAGAGGTAAAACAAGGTATCCTGCCTGATAGGTGGGGTGTTTTCGGTCTCAGTTCTGACCCTGCTTGTCCCACGCTGATCTGAAGCTGGTGCCACTTTTAAGGCAGAATTAAGCAGCGGCACTGGTTGGACTGAAGTCAGAGCTGCTAAACTGGGTAAAGGGATATGTGGAGATGGAGTCACAGGGAGATGAGCTAATTACTTTTTCCAGTTCTGATGTGCTGGTGGTATGTTGCTCCAGCAGTGTGTGAGTAATACACATCCCTGCACCGGGTGGAGTCCGGTCACAGCTGGGGCAGCAATGAGTCAAAGGGCATTTCAGCACCTTCCAGCCACAGACACAACATCACACAAGCAAAGCAGGATGTGTTCTTTCTTTTCTTTTGCTTCGTTTTTCCTTGTTTCCGTTAGTAACATGTGGTTCATATGAAGTAAAAAAAAGTGTTAGTTTTCACACCCAGCAAATTTTTTGCTGCCCCCAGATTGCTGCTTTTTTTCTGTTTGAGTACCTCTCCAAGGGTTGCTAATGGTACTCACTTGTCAGGTTGAAACTACTGAACAGACCCTGAAATGCTCATAAATTCATTCATATTAGAGTATCTTTTATTTTATTTTATCTGTATACGGTGTTGCAGTCGTGTTTAAAGTGTTTAATATACGTATTTGTTGGCTGGGTTCAAGAGATGATAGCTGAATATTGAACCAGATCAGATGACACCGCCTACAGATTCCAAGCCCATCCCGAATGCGAGGACATGCCTGTGCATCAAGTTTATCTGTCATTTTATTCCAAAAAAACAGGTAAAAATAAACAGCTAGATTCCAAACAATTCCTGTTGTTCCCGAGGAACAGATGCCCTTTTCACCCTGTTTCTGACATTTATCCTCATCATTAAATATCCTGGAATCTTCCAGTTTTTTCAAAGCCCAAAGAATATTTCGAACACCGCATTTTATTAAGAATAACAATAAAGGAAAAAAGCTAAATTGTCACCAATGGCTTCAAATGCGCTCTACTTTTATTTGTATTTGCATGTACAGTTATTTTATAGCTTTTGTACTTTAAAAAACTACTGAATAATTGTTAATTCTACAGTGGTCCAAAGCAGGGGCAGGACCTTTGGTTTGTTTATGTAAGAAGCTACAATCTCTTAGCATGTTTTCAATGTCCTCTGTATGTTACAGGTTCAATTCATCTCCTTTATGGTACAGATGATAGAAGGAGATGTTCTCTCACCTATCCAGCACGAGCTGTGTGGTGTCTATACCCCTTCTTACCTTTTTCACCAGGTAACCCTCTCTAATCTTCTGGGGCTCCATTCGTTTCCCACGAGGATCTGCTCACCCTGTAGGCACCACACTCAGCATCTGAGCCTGACAAGGAGGAAGGCTTTTCTAACTTTGTCATGCGGAAGGGGGCGAGGTCTTGTCTACTTCCTCTCCTCTCACTTTGCTTCCCTCCCCTGTGCTGCAAGAATATTGCTGGGGCCCAACGGTAGCCCTCAAAGCCCCCAGACATTCTCTTAGCAAACTCAACTGTCATGTGGCTCACGAGTCTCTGCTCTGTTACTCAAAAGAAAAGCTCAAGGTTCCGGTTTCTCAAAACCACACCCTTGGTCAGATTAAGGCAGCTCTTTACCTCACCATCCTTTGGCAGATTTGCAGGTATGCCTAATGAACTGCTAATAGGATTATGCATCATCACCTTTCCTCACATCCACTCCATGAACCCTGACACATGGAGCACAGCCGCTTTCTGCAGCTCTCATGTCAAAGGGTTGACAGCATACTTAACTGAAAAAAATAATCTCAGTAAAAACATGAATGCCCTTTTTCCTTTTCTTAGCTGTAGGGTGGTAAGCAGTGAATGGTCTCCAATGTCAACTTGCTGTCTACAGACCTGCACACACACACACACACACACACACACACACACACACACACACACACAGAGGCAGCACTGAGAACACACAGTGTTGCATGTGGTGAGTGTCTTAACTACAGTTTTGTTTAGTCTGTGGTCCACTCTGAGGCAGCGCAGTGTCACCAGTTTCCGGACTTTCTTTTTGTTTTTTACACACATTTTTACAAAATATAAACCCGCCTTCATTTTTTTTTAGCCACTTTTCTTTTCTTCATTTGCACTACCCATGGTCCAGATGGGGAAGATGGTACAGCTTCTGGCGATAATAGGAACCACATAACAGCCTCACTGTGGTGATAATTTATGGAAAATGGCTCTCGCTTGTATTGGAACTGAGTTCAGATAAGAGAGGTTATCTGGCCCAAACATGCAGCGGGAAAAGAACCGAATCAAACTCACCAGATATGCCCAGGCCTGTCAGCACATACACTGCAAACTGTACATATTTCTTTTTTAGATTGTGCTGCGGTTGTTCTTTTTATACACTTTGTTTCATCTCTTGCTAATATTTATAACTTTGACAATTAAAACAAAACAACAGATGATCCATAATACAGAACATGAGTCAAATTAAGTATCAACCAAAACAGAAGGTCTACTGTGCATAAAGCAAAAGTTGTTTTTCTTTCTTCATATAATTTGTTTTATAAATTTCAAATTCTCTCTGACTTTGCATCAGCATTAACCTACAGACGGTCCCAACTTTGTGGCCTTCACATAACTCCGTTGCAGATACCATTGTTCCACCTTGGCCATGTTTTTGAATAAGACACTTTCACCTCACAGATGCACTACTAAACCCATGTGGGGATGTATCTAAAATCAAAACTGAAAGTAAAAAACAAAAGGGAGCTATTTTTTGCTTAAAAAACTGCATTTTATGAAAGCAAATTTTGATTAAAATACTCAAGTATAGTTGTATGCAAATGACATTTCACAATGAGAGGGAGACACTTAAAACAACAGTGTACCATTAATATTAAATATAATTTAAAAATGTTTTGAGTCATTAACCCATCCCCCAAATACAGTAACTGTTACTTTTTATTACATAAGTAAAATACTGTAAATAAGAATTGGAGTGAAAATATATCAAATGCAGTAATCATTATATAGGAAGGGTAGGAACAATGTGCATCTAAAAATGCAAAAGAGTCCCATCCCAGGAGTTAGTGTTACGCAATGTGCATCACCTTCTTTATTTCCTCCTTATTCATATAAAGTATCTTTAAAAGTTTAAAATAGTTGCAGTTATTTATTGTTCCACTGTACGCAGCACATTTTTGGTCCATAACGTCATAGAACGAGAGACCCCCTCCATTGTTTTTTTCAGCAGTACAGAGAGAAACCACAGCGCTCCCTGATGGCGCACTGCGGGCTTTCGCCTGTTTAACATTTCGGGGGAATAAAATAGGTTCTTTCAGTGTGGTCAATCCTGCTGTGTTTATTCCTTTTGTGGTCCTTCCTGTTGTGTTTATTCCATTTGTGGTCATTCTTGCTGTGTTCATTCCCTCTGTGGTCCTTCCTGTTGTGTTCATTCCCTTTGTGGTCATTCCCTCTGTGTTTATTCCCTGTGTGGTCCTTCCTGCTTTGTTTATTCCCTGTGTGGTCATTTTTGCCATTGTTATTCCCTGTGTGGTCCTTCCTGCTGTGTTTATTCCCTGTGTGGTCCTTCCTATTGTGTTCATTCCTGTTGTGTTCATTCCTGTTGTGGTCCTTCCTGTAGTGTTTATTCCCTGTGTGGTCATTCCTGCTGTGTTTATTCCCTGTGTGGTCCTTCCTGCTATGTTTATTCTCTGTGTGGTCCTTCCTGCTGTGTTTATTCCGTGTGGTCATTTTTGCCATTTTTATTCCCTTTGTGGTCATTCCTGTTGTGTTCATTCCCTCTGTGGTCATTCCTGCTGTGTTCATTCCCTGTGTGGTCCTTCCTGCTGTGTTTATTCCGTGTGGTCATTTTTGCCATTTTTATTCCCTTTGTGTTCATTCCCTCTGTGGTCATTCCTGCTTTGTTTATTCCCTGTGTGGTCATTTTTGCCATTTTTATTCCCTGTGTGGTCCTTCCTGCTGTGTTTATTCCCTGTGTGGTCCTTCCTGTAGTGTTTATTCCCTTTGTGGTCATTCCTGCTGTGTTTATTCCCTGTGTGGTCATTCCTGCTGTGTTTATTCTCTGTGTGGTCATTTTTGCCATTTTTATTCCCTTTTGTGGTCATTCCTGCTGTGTTTATTCCCTGTGTGGTCCTTCCTGCTGTGTTTATTCTCTGTGTGGTCATTTTTGCCATTTTTATTCCCTTTTGTGCTCATTCCTGCTGTGTTCATTCCCTCTGTGGTCCTTCCTGTTGTTTTCATTCCCTTTGTGGTCATTCCTGTTGTGTTCACTCCCTTTGTGTTCATTCCCTGTGCGGTCCTTCCTGCTTTGTTTATTTCCTCGGTGATCATTCAGTGTTTATTCCTTGTATGTTCATTCCCTGCGGTCGTTCCCTGTGTGATTTCAGCACTCCGGTCAGCGGAAATCTCGTTTGACCCAAATCCCTCCAGAGCCTCTCTAACACAAATGGCCGATTTCCAGGAATTAAACAGTTCCTGAATTATATAACATTCTCAATGTATAAATTGTGAACAACTGCAAGATGTGACTTCTGCTTATGGCACTGTGCAAGCGCCGCGTTGTTATAACACATCAATACAAGCATCGGCCGCGCAGAAGGACGTTACCGTGGGTCAACCTTACAGTAAAACTGAGATGAAGGGGTGAAGGTCCAGGTGGCGGGCGGAGGCCATCGGCACAGTAGGTGTGTGGATCGCAGCCCCCTGTCCTGCTGCCGTTCCAAGGTTGTAGGTGAGATGTTCTGCAGGAGACCTGGGGGTGGGGTGTTGTGGGGATTAACTCTTGTCACGGGAGGATTATGACCAAAGAGACGCCACATCGCGTTCTCGGCGTCGTGTTTTCACGCGTTTTCCTCCTGCGGGGTGGATCGTCACCGCATCCCGCCTCCCAGCAGCCAGTGGGAGAGCTCCTCCCTTCGTCTCCAGCGCCTCCATCCCCTCCACCTCTTCCTCTTTCAGCCAGGAGCCGCGCTGGACAGCGACCGACCATGGGCGACGGCGTCCCGCAGCTCGTCAAGATCGGCGTGTCCCTCAAGATCCAGCCCAACAACGGGCCCGTCTTCTTCAAGGTGGACGGGTCGCGCTTCGGGCAGAACCGCACCATCAAGCTGCTCACGGGCTCCAAGTACCGCATCGAGGTGGTGGTCAAGCCTGGAGCGGTGGAGGCCACGTAAGTGTGCGGAGCGCGATAGATGCGGGAGATCGAGCGCGTTATGATGCGGTACTCCGCTCTGTCCACGGTGTCCAGCTTGTCCGGAGCGTCCAGGAAGCCTCCGGCCTCCAAGGCGTCTCCAACCGATCCGAGCGGAAATCGATTATTTGTGACAAGAATGCAGCGCTGCAGGATAATGGACGCGCACTGCAAGGCGCATCCATGGCCACTTTCATTCTTTAAACGTTAGCAAACACTATGGGTGATTTTTGGGGGAAAGGTGTTCTGCAGCAACCCCACCCCCCCTTAACCCAACACACGCAGGCGCGCTATGGGAGGAGACGCGTTTAGCGTGGAATCTCACGCAAGCCCAAGCAATCTCGCAAACGAGTGAGAAATGCGGTTAAAATGTGTAGAATTTTTATCCACAGCGCTCATTCTGTCGGTTGTCTTTGCTGGGGGTTTTGGGTTTTGGGGGGGTGGGGGGAATCACGGCCGAGCGGGCGGCAGGATTCCGGTCTCAACCCCGTGACCGTCCGTGACTCCGCCTTCGGGAGATGAGCGCGGTTGTAGTGTCGTGCAGTGCAGGGTAACCAGATGGTGGGGGACAGCGGTGTGTGTGGCGCTGTGTGTTCACGCTAGATGGGCAACACAGGCGCTGCAGACGATCCACTTAGGCGTGGTGGCAGGTGACACCTATTTAAGGAACATTTTAATCTATTTTAAACCCTCTGTAGCAGCGAAGGTGTGCTTTAACGCTCTGTGTGTGTGTGTGTGTGTGTGTGTGTGTGTGTGTCTGTGTGTGTGTTCCACTTGACAGCACTATGAGCATAGGTGGGGTCACCTTCCCTCTGGCGCAGCAATCCAAAGACCCCCAGTCGGTGGTTTACACCGGGGTCTACGACACCGAGGGGGTGATGCACACCAAGAGTGGGGAGAGGCAGCCGGTCCAGGTCAACATCCAGGTAAAAACCTCCCACGAATGGACCGGGGAGAAAGTTCTTTACAACTCGGGTTGGATTTCTGATCACTCAGTGGGCAGATTGCGCAGCGTGCTGCAGTGTGTTAGTAACACGACAGATGGAGCTCATTTTGTAAACACTGATCTCATCCCACTGACCAGTTTTCTATCCATTTTAGAGCATTTCTCATGTGACTGTGTTCCAGAATTAGTGATGCTGTGTGTGTGTGTGTGTGTGTGTGTGTGTGTGTGTGTGTGTGTGTCTGTGTTCACCACTGATAAGCGCAGCGCATGAGGGATCTGATTTTGGTTTACTAGTGATGGCATCACCATGTCAATAGCTCCAGAATAAAATTACTGAACAAATTATTGACCCATTCTTCCCTTGGGAAAACCTGAGGCCTAGACTCTTCCCTCTGTTACTCTTCCGTAGTAAAATCCTATGGAATGGGCAGTAAAATCGGGTAAGTTATTTCATCAGCTCTAAATGTAACACTGAAGGGAATTCATTTTGGATACAAGGGGTCTGTATAAATTCCAACGGAGTTTGTGCAGAGTTTACCATTATTGTTATATTACATACTGCCCAGCCAAAAAAAAGTCACCCCCTCGGATTTAACTTAGCATTATGATGTGGGGTTGCTTCAGTTGGTCAGGTCTAGGTTCAACAATGTTATGTACCCAAAAAATGAGGTGAGCTGACTACCTGAATATACTGAATGAGCAGGTTTTTCCATCAATGGATTTTCATTCCAAGATGACAATGCCAGGATTCATGGGGCTCAAACTGTGAAAGAGTGCTTCAGGGAGCATGAGAGAGACATGATTTTCACACATGGATCGGCCACCATGTAGTACAGACCTTAACCCCATTGAGAATCTTTGGGATGTGCCGGAGAAGACTTTATGCGGCGGTCCGACTCTCCCATCATCAATACAAGATCTTGGCGAAAAATTAATGCGACTCTGGACGGAAATAAATGTTGTGACATCGCATAGGCTTATCGAAAGGATGCCATGGCGAATGCGTGCCGTAATCAAAGCTAAAGGCGGTTCAACCAAATATTAGAGTGATTTTTTTTTTGGCCGGGCAGTGTAATACAATATTATAACTCATATTCACCAGCAATAGTTGGGACGTTCGCAAATAATCTACCTTTCTATTTTGCCACAGTGTGTCTGTGGTATTTTACAGTTTTCACCGGCATCATATAGTGCCGTTAGTTTTTCAGGCCAAAGAATGATCCACAGCAGCTTATGAAAATATGTACCTTCTTTCGACAAAAATGGGCTTTTTATACTGTGTAACAGAATTTCCTTACTGCAATTTTGCTTCAACAGTGGGCGGCATCACTTGTTTGTGTCTGTGTAACTCAGTCATTTAAATCAGGTTCTTTCCTGGTTAAATCTACTGTTGTGTATTAAAGTGTAGTTCACACTTTGACCAATGGCCAGCTGGTGGTGTAGTGATTAGTGCTGCTATCTCCAGACTCAAAGGGTGCAAGTTCATATCCCACCTTCTGTTATAATACCCTTGGGCAGGGCACTTATCCTAAAATTGGTCCAGTCAAAATTACCCAGCTGTATAAATGGATAAAGCTGCTTTAGAGAAGTATGTCACCAAATAAATAATACAAATCAGTCCTTAACTTTGTGATGAAATCCATTTCATGGCAAACATTTGCTACGTGGCTTCTTTAATCGGCATCTGTGCTGTATGTTCTTTGCAGCCACTGATCTTCTGCACTCTCTTTTTGTATTCATGTATGTAGTTATCAGATCATCTCCAAAAGGCTTGAAAAGAAAGTGCAAAAGGCACTGGAAAAAGCTGCAAAGTAAAGATAGATGAATTGAAAAGGAAATGTAAAAACAGTTAAAAATGGTTTAAGTTTCTCTTGCTCAGCTTCAGTTAATCGCATGTCCTGGTGCAGAGTCTATACCAGAATCACTGTGTGCCAGGCCCGGAGAGATATGCCCTGGACAAGACACCAGTTTACTGCAGTGCGGTGGCACACATGCCCCAGCGGTCAGCTCCACAGTTCCTGGAGCTGTGAGGCACCAGCACTACCCACTGTGTCACCCAGCCACCGTGGTTCTGTCCTTTGTTTTGCATAAAAATTGTTTAGCATTATGACGCAGCCCAAAGACGTCTGTTTCAGGTGAACTGGGGTCTCCAAGTTGCCCATTATGTGTTCCAAGTTCCCACCAAGTTAAGCTGATTCACATCAGAGAAATATTTGAAATTGGCATGACCAGCACTCCACCCAGCATCAGTCTTTGCCTTGTGTGCATATTTTCAAACACAGTTTGCACTTTGGTAATTTCATTCACTTCTGTTCATTACAGTAACAACCCATTACAGTAGGTACATTTCAATCGTAGCTTTTTATTTTGTATTGTTTTCATTTCCTCATTTTTTGGCATAATATAACTGTTAAATGTTTGTAACTGTAACTACACTATATGGACACTTGAGCATCACACCCATATGTCCTTGCTGAACATCCCATTCCAAACCCATGGGCATTGATATGGAGTCATTCCTCGCTTTGCTGCTATAACAGGCTTTTCCTTCTGGGAAGGCTTTCCATCAGATTTTGGAATTTCTGCCCATTCAGCCATGGGAGTATTTAGGTCAGCCACTGTTGTTGAGCAAGAAGGCCTGGTTTGCAGTCGGCGTTCCAGTTCATCCCAAAGGTGTTTGGTGGGGTTGAGGTCAGGGCTCTGTGCAGCCACTCAAGTTCTTCCACGCCAACCTGGGCAAATCAGGTGTTTTTGGAGCTCACTTGGTGCATGGGGGCACAGTCATGCTGGAGCAGGAAAGGAGCCTCTTCCCCAAACTGTAGCCATAAGGTTGGAAACACACAATTGTCTAGAATGTGTTTTTATGCTGCTTGGGTGCAGCTGAAACAGCTCAGCTCAACTATTAGAAGGAGGGGTCCACATACTTTTGGCCATACAGTGTACTTTAATGCGAGAAACAAAACATAATGTGTGACACAAAATAAAAGCAACTGCACATAAACACACAAATTCATACTAAATACTTGTTTGGTAATTAGGTAATGGGGGCTTAAACTGTTTTTTTTATTATGTTGAAAAGGTTATTTTAAATTGTTAGTGATATTTTTTGGAAAATAATTGGGATTTCTTGGATGTACCTGTAACAGATAAATATTTTCCTCATAAAAAAATAATAGGAATAATTTCCCCATATTCTCACTTGCAATATTCAAGCCATTTTTAGGCACCATTTACATTCAGATACCAGGGTAGAGGTGTATACCGTTGACAGGTAAATGATTGCTAGAGTTAAGTGCAGTCTAGCACTGCAGACAACCTTGGATGAAGGTGTCAGCCAAATACTAAGCAGTACATAATTTTTGGGGGAAAAAAAAAGATACAGCAGGTATAGCCAAAATCACTTGAGGAAATGACATGTAGGTTTTCCCCAGGCCCTGCAGAGTAACCAGACCACTGTTTCTCTGTCCTGACTGGTTGACCAGTTCACAGAGGCGGGCCTCTTTGAGACGGTGTGGCAGGTGAAGTACTACAACTACCACAAGCGGGACCACTGCCAGTGGGGAAACAGCTTCTCCAGCATTGAGTACGAGTGCAAGCCAAACGAGACACGCAGCCTCATGTGGATCAATAAGGAGATGTTCGCATGAGGGGGTGAGGGCCTCACCTGGAGACACCACCCTTGAACGCCCCACCCACCCAAGGACTTGTGAGCATATGCCAGCACGGAGCCTTACCCAGGGGCACAGAGTGGAGCCAAAGTCACCGTGGCTCCATCCTCTCTGCTGGAGGCCGCTGCTCCCTGCCCGCCAGCCGGTAATGTGTTTCAGTTGACTTTTTGTGCAAGTGGACACTGTGATTTAGTTCTCCTTCTTTGTGTACCACCGTCTGTGTTTGGTAAACCTTGTGTACAATTATTTATTCTCTTTTTGTACTTAACTAACAGCACAAGTTGAACAAAAAGTCGCAGGGTGTCGCTGTATTTATTTATTACACACCGAAGACACTTGGTGGCGCTCCTGCCACTGTAGCCAGATGATGTTGGTACCCTTGTGAGTTCCTCCCAGATACATGTGCAAAAATAAATGAATATCTTACAATGGAAAATGCATTTTATTGCAGAAGTTTGGTGTAATTTTTCTGCAGGTATAAATATACGTGTTTATTAAATTCAGTTTTTGGAAGATTTTACAAAATGTCTTGAAGATGACGTCTGAAAATGCTGGCAAAGGAACAATCCAGAACTAATTTGACACAATAAAACAGGTAAACATATATACACTTTGTGTCAACGTGTTTTTATTACATAACAACAATTTCCTGGCAGTTTTTTCAGTTTTATCAAAGATTAATGAGATATTAGAAGCTCTCCAAATAGACATCTCCACAACACAAATAACACAATACACAACTCAATAACAAAAATCAAACCTCACTTTCAGTACAAAGGCTTCAGAACAAAGACATACTCATCCACTTGAACTCATAGCCATTAAAAGATGTTCCCAGTTTCCCACAACAGCTACAAAAAAATACACTCATTAACATGCAAAAACATCTTAACCGTGCAAAACTCAGTTCGCTATCAAACCGCAATGACATCATACAACCTCAAAATTATACCCTTCATCTGTCAACTAACACATCAGCAGAAAAAACCCAATACCTAACAAACAAATATCCATCAAACACCACATCCATCGACAATCGCCACCCACGGACCCACCAAAATTTAATTCCACCCCCAACATCCACACCCCATCAGCAACTACACTCAAAATGCAGTAAAACCAAAATTACCACCAACCACCTTATTCAAAAAATTCAAGTAAATTGCGTTTTAAACTGAAAACTTGTTTTTTCAACTGTTTAAAGCTGCATGGTAAAAAGACACCAGGTATTTTCTACTAAAATGCTAGAGCTTCTGTGTTGTTGCCATGGAAAAATGAGCATCTTTGCATATGCCAGTGCACATGACATAGGTCAGCATATGTGTGTACCCTCACAACCCCTGTGTCACACACACACACTCATATCCAGGTCACATTGCGCCTGTCTTCTAAATCTTACCATCAGTCAGAACATATTGAGCACCCTGAAGCTTACATGCTTTATTCAGGAGGGCAGGAAAGGTTACTGCAGCTCTGATATCCGGGGGGTTCCTGGAGAACCTCACATGGGGCCCCAGGCGACTGATGATGTCCTGCTGTGTGGGGTCTAGCTTCTCTCTTCTCTGAAAAGGCAACACAGACAAAAGGGATCTGTTTGAGTCATGAGGGTTTCCCTTCTGTATTTGAATCTGACTCCAGGGTTTGTGTGAGAATATCAGGAAGCCCCATGATAGCCCCAGTCTATGAAAGATCTCTTTTTTATTGCCGTATCTAAAATTCTGTGTCATTTCATAGATCATGGGTCCTTTAGTACCGAGAAGAACATTAAGTGAGTGAAAAAATTGTGGTGGAATCATGGGTAATTGTGCTTCCCCACCCACTGAAATGATTCTGACATTGTGCTTCATGCCTTGTGTAGAACATTGGCCTAGAAACATTTTAAGCTCATCGGGGGAATAGCGCACAGTGCTGGGGCTGTTGCTTCTTGTAGGCTATAAATGAAACTCCACAGTGCACCCACCTGGTCCACGTTTTTTTACAGAATCAGAGCACTGTTGAGGGCAATGCCTTCAAAAGTTGAGCTCGTAGGCCCCTCGTTCCACTTGGTTTTTGAGAACTGGGCCTACTGTGGTGGTGCATTGTGGGAAGCGGCGCCTCATATGCTCAACTCAATAACCTGTACCACTTGGTGAAAGGAAAGCGTTTTACGTCCAAGGCACCGTTGTAACTTCTTTGGAAGCATCGAGACGGTCGTGATACATGCACATGAACAGTCTGGGTGAAACGAGTCGATTTAAAGAAGTGACATAGGCAGACTTTCTAAAAACAGAGACACAAAAAAATGTCTTCAGCTTATAGTTTTTCAAGCCGTTCACCTTGGTGAAGATCGCAGAGACAAGTCAAGCAGCACAGGCTGTATTTCCTTCTCCACAGCAGCAGAATCCATTGAGCATTGTATCTTGGGTCAGCCCTAGTGTTTGTACACAGTGTTGGATGCTTGGAAGACCCCCTCAGGGGGCACCCAGATGGCTTTCTGACCACATGCCCTGGCAACTGTATACTCCCATAGCACACATAGGGAAAGCACTGGGGTAATCGCAGACCCTCTCAAGGTCAACACAGCTCACGTGAGGTGGGCTCACAAATTCCTATGAGCTGTCCAGTATACTTTTGTAAAAACAGAACCTAGTCTGCAGTCTGAGCCTCAACCATAGCCTCTTCTTCAGTACCCTACAATTGACCTTCCCAGGAATGTAGGTCTCTTGATAGTGCAATCCCATCCTCCTTTCCTCTGCTTAAAGATGAAAGTTAACACTGCTGGTAGCCACCCCAAAGGTGTTTCATCACTGCAGAAACTGGACTGAAAACATGGAACCCAGTGGAATAGAAGCTTGTGCAACTGCCTTGTGGTTGGGTGGTTTTCTAGGTTCAGGAGTTCTTCAAATGCCTATTGATATCTTCAGTTAAGATGAGCTGTGCCCTCCCCTTGCTGAGACCAGCATAGGCAACATTCTGCTCCCCTGAAAGAATTCGTAATACTGGTAAAATCTCCCATGCTGTGATAGGATGTTTTTCAAGGACATTCCATAGTCACTTTCAATTCCCTAACCAACCTTTTTTTTACATCCACACTTTTCCTTCTGCAACCATTACCTTTGTGCCCCTTTTAGCCTGTTGGTACCATTGTGCCAAATGGAGCTCTCTGAGTTAGCAATGCTCTACTGCCATGACAGGTACTGCCCACATTACACCCACAGCTCCTTGGAGCCATCTCCACAACTGCAATCTTGGACATTCGCATTCCATATCTAAGAGTTTTATGCATGAGAAGCTCTTTCTGAGGTCTAAGTTAAGCTCATTATGAACCAGGGTTTAAACCAGGTTCTTCCAGGACACCCTTACTACTGATTTGGGTCTCCTTTGTCTGTCTGGTGGTCTTTCTAGTCACACTAATCCTGCTCAGGACCAGATGGTGATTGTTTGGCAGTGTCCAGCATGTATGTCTTCCGGTCAAGCAACAGAACTACAAAGCTCATCACTGACCTTTGACCTAAGGTACTTCAGTTTCAAGTTACTTGAAATTTACATTGTGCTCAGGCATGAGGATTTTTCTGGGCAATCTATGACATGCCAAGTGCAATAACAACTCAGTGCTTTGGTTCAGCTCAGGAAAGCCTTCCATGTCAGGTTTCTCCATTGTCCACTGAATCTCATAGCAGGACTACCTCTCTAGCACTGCATCAACCAAATCTATAAAGGCCCAGTACTCTGAATGGCTGTTTGGCTCATAGTCACACATATTCAAATCCACCACAAAGCCACATCAAGCCAACTCTTTTGTGCGCTACGACGCACTCCAGCTGTGCAGCACTCACCTGTGGGCTGGTGAGTAACCCCATATTGACCTGAAGCCATTCACATGGGGCAGCTTCAGACTATGAGAAAAAAATGCCCTGGTCAAGAAGTCTGGTGTAGAACCAAAACTGGGCCTACTTTATGGATGTTTGATTCTTTTTTACGTCTTCATGAGCTCCAAGTGGTGACATTCCTTGTCCCAGTTTCTCTTACGTTGGTTAAAGCCATGTATGTCTATTCTATCTCCACCCACTGACTGGCAGATATTGCATTGAACTTCTTGCATGTGAGGATTAGACTTTTTTTTGACCAGGCCACATGTCGTCCAGTCACCAGGTACCCGCCAGCAGTCACTACTCCCATGCATGGTGCCATGGGTGGGTCTTGCAACTCCAGTTAGGACAAAGTATTTGCACATGTCTTACTATTTTGATTTGGTGGAAATGTACTATTTGGATGGTGTTTTGTCTGGCCCATTACTTTCTGCCAACTTGCCAAGGGTTGATCCCACCAGGAACGGAAGACTCCAGACAACATATCTCTCAAAATCTCTAGGATATTGGTCCAACAGCTGATCCAAAATAGCAAGGTTGTCATATGTGGAGGGTATGTATGAGAAATAAAAAATATAGTATCTGCATCATTTCAATCATTTTCTTTAAAATAAACGGTTCCGAACAGTGTCACCCCATGCCAGTTCAGATAAGGCTACACCTGAAGATGTACTCGAACACCAAAATTCCAAATCCTATTATGTTCACTTCAAACATGCAACTTTTTACTCTTCTGAAGCCGTGGACTCTGGCAAGTTTCGAAATGAGAAAATGTATAATTTGATTTTTAAGATTTTTTTATGTTTTGATGTGCTTGTTACTGGGATTCGTGAGGGCAACGTAAAACCTGCCAGAAGAGTCACCTCTTTGGAGTGTTTTAATTCTTCCCAGGCATAAATAAAGCAGGACTAAGGTGGAAAAAGGAGGGTTCCCGGATGCTGTGTGCCATTGCACCTCCCCCTCCTGCCTTCAGCTTCTCGCTCTCCTGTACACCAACACCACCTCCTCTGCTCCTCCTCTCCTCCCTGTGGGTTCTTCAGAGCTGCTGCAGTGAAACAGTCATTGGGATAAAGGGGATTGACAGAAAGAGAAATGGAGGAAGGGTGGGAGAGAGAGAGAGAAGGGAATGGAGATGAGAGAGAGAGGGGGAGAGGGAGGGCGGAGGGAGTGGGGAGTGGAAGAGAGAGAGACAAATAGAGACATGCACACCCACACCCACATGCATACAGGGAAATACAGAAAGAGAGAGAGAAAGACAGAAACACACACACACACACACACACACAAAGAGGGAGGCGCACAGAAACATCCACTGACACTCAGCAGTGTGCAGGTCGCTCCGTCGGATCCCAGTCCGGGTGCAGAAACAGAGCGCCGCTCTCGCTGCGGTTCGGTGCTCGGCCCAGATTCTCCTCCTCCAGGACCGACCGTCCGCATCGAATCGCATTTCATCAGAACCACCGAGAGGACGCGGTTCGACCGCCCAGCGGACCGGCACCATGGTAATACGTGCTCTGTGCTGTTACCTGTGTGGATGGGGAGGTGGAAAGCGTCACATACACCTGTGTACATAACAGCACGATGGTGCATCGACACAGAACGAAGCGCTGCAAATAACTCGGCAATACAGCAAAATTCGGTATGCACACAGCGTAGATGCACTGCAATGCACTGCACCGATACGGTGAGATACAAAATAATAGCATTCGTGCACAAAATAACAAGCATAAAATATCAGACAAGATAGAATTTGTGCGCCGTATAGATGCACTATATGCAGTGTTACGCCATGTACACGGTGTCGGCACAGTATGACACACTGCACCCTGTATGTAGTTACGGTTTGTGTCGCAACAGCGCAGAAATACAGTGCGTTAGAGTGTCTTCTGGACAGTGGAGTCCATTGCAGTCCAGGGCTGCGCCGTTTGGTCCGAGCGCTCGGAAGGAGGCGGGTTTGCTTGTCTTTCCCTCAACCACAAAGTGCAGCCAGGAGCTGCAACCCGAGCAGTGATGGTGTTCTTTGGGGGCTGGGGGGCACTCCCGTCCCCGTTATCCGGAGCTTCCCTTTACATCGGGGCGTAAAAGTGCGCTTTTAAAGTCTGCCATGTCATTTTCCCCAGCCTGCTTGCGGTGTCCAAGTGAATCCGTGCTTGTCGGTGCGTTTGTCTCCGGCGACTGAAGCGAAATTGTCTTTGTTTTCCTGCGGAATGCCCTGATCTTTGCTTTCAAGACACCTTCTGCGCTCCATGACTTCATTTGATCCCGACCTTTTCATTTCCTATAACCCTGTAGATACTGGAGGAAGAGTAGGCTGGGAGGTCTGAGCCCTGTGTAATAATATTAATAATGACCATTAATATTTGTACGGCTTGGGAACTGTTACTAAGCTGTGCCTTTCTCAGGGTCCATTGCATGTTTCTCCAAGGCTCAGCCTCCTCCCTCACCCTGTCCAGCATTCATAACCTCTAATATCTGTGAGAATCCTTGTAAGGAGGGTTTCCCCATACCTCACACTCCTTTAACTTCACTCCCCCCAGTGTGTCCCTCCCCTTTGCTTCTCTGTGGCTGTCATCCCTTTAGACACAGCACCCTGAGCTCAGGTGTCAACCTGTACCTGTTGCACTTTTGTTTTCAGCCTGGTAACCAGGAATTGTGTTTCTCAGAAGGCACAAATGACCGTGTTGAAGAGGTAATTCTGTTTAAAAAGTGACTTTTGGATCGGTAGAGAATAACATATAAGACCCCTGGAGTATAATTCCAAGCAGTTTCACATACCATGCTAATGGGTTTCGAAAGGGTCTGGAAGGTATGGCATACAGAGGTATGGTGAGTAAAGGTTTGTGAGTAAGAAGTTTGTGTGTAGCTATGAAAAGTGGTGTGAAGGTGGCTCCTGTCCAGCCAGGCTGATGTCAGTTTCCCCCCAACAAGGTTTCTTTCCCACACAGACTTGATCTTCTTGGTTTAGATGTGTTAAAAGCGCGTATGAGTCGGTGAGTGTGACACCGAGTGGTGTGTGTGTGTGATTTTCAGGAGCAACACACTCAGGAATGATCTTGTCCAAGCGCTTTGTGCAGCACAGCATGAAAACCCAGTTTCTACTCGCCGCCACGATGAAGATACATGCATTCCCATGAATATTTTCCACGTAGGCAAGTGTGAGCAGAAGCATTGCTGCTTATTTTACTAATCGTGGTCCAGAAAATCACATTTTTTATTCTAGCATAATTTTTGCAGCCTCTTTAATTTCTGTATTCTTCAGTGAAACATGGATGTTTCCTCAGTCTCACAAACATCCAGGTTACCCACAATCCCTTCCAGTGCAGTGTGTCCTAGTGCATTCTGTAAGCAGAGTAACGTGTGGTTTACCTGTATTTAATTTATTATAGGAATAACAGTATTGACCTTAGAGTAACGAAGCAGTTCCCCACTTATGATGCAGTTGGACGATGGGGTGGCAGCTGCTTGCTGCTCCATGGCTGTTGCACTTCTTCATCTCCATGAAGAAGGTGGTCCATGATGTAGGACTTGTAGATATGTGGGTGAAATAAAATGGAGGAAACAGGTAAGAGGATTTGTCTGGATATTTTGCCTGCTGAGATTCTAATTATTATTGAATTTTTTTTTTTTTTTTTTTTTTTTTTTGTGTGCGTAATCCGCTTCAGTGTTGCACTTTGCCATTTAAGGGGTCCTCTAATATTATTGAAGTCACGGCTCAGTGGGCCGAAATGGAATTTGTTGTTGTTCTGGAGTATAAGGCAACTGCAGCAAAATATATGGGGATGAATTTTTATAAATACAGGGTGCTTCTGGTGGTGTTTTTTTTTTTTTTTGGTTGCAGGCAGTTCCGTGGAATCAATGCCGAGCTCACAGAACGGTTTAATGGTGCTACTTGTGCCTCTTCTGTTCTGCAGTTCCGCCCACTGCTCCGAGATCTTTCTAGATCTAGAGCAGATCTCAGGAGATGCCAGAAAGTGATATGCTGAGACGTGGCCTCCCCTGTTACACATTCAGAAAACCAAACAAACACTCGAAATGGTTTTGTGGTTTGTTGTTTTGGTTCCTTATGGAAGCCAGAAACAGTTTTAAAAGCAGAGAGAGAAGTCAAGACAGGCTGGATGGTGGAAGCCCTCCGTCAGACCCTGTTCACTTAACCGGCTGTCTAAAGACCAGAATCTTCCCATTGCACATCACACTAGCCTGCTCGAGAACATAGAAAACCTCCAGCATTTTGCGACCTTACTCTTACCAGGAGCCCTGGGGAACTATGCCACAGATGAACCTGCACCATAATTCACAAATGTGCAGCTCGCTCGGTTTATATATTACTTCAGGGTGATGCAGTTTTAATATACAAATACAGTAGGAGTGACATGATCCTGCCAGCATATCTTAAAAGTCTTTCGGGGGATGACTATCCACAACCCCTCCCCCATATGATACATCTACAAGCCCCCTCAGCTCTGAAACCAGCATTTATTACGCCGGTGAGGATGTTCTCCGTGTGATTATGTACATTGTGTTCCTGCTTCCAGTCTTTCCGTGAGGAAAGACATCTTATATATTTCACTGTAGCTTTCCATTTTGCTCCAGCTGCTACAGATCAAACAATTTGTAAACAAGGGGGTGTGAAGGGGTAGTAGTCTCTCAGCATTTGGGTTTTATTTCCACTCATTACTTTGGCTTTGCCGGTGCCGTGAATTACACAAAGATGAAATATTTCTTGCACACTGGCCAAAATAGTAGAAATCATCACATAATTAATCCCTACCCATGGAATATCAAATGACCTCCACTGTTGAGATAGAATGATTGAATAGAAACCTGCACAGATATGCTCATGACCCTCTGAGACGGTTATGTAGTTTTTTTTGCCTGATCTTACACAGGAAACTGTCATGTGTGATAAGATAATGGGTGAATAGTTTGCAGATGTAGTGTACAGCATAACAATAGAGCCACCACAAACTTTCCATAGACCACGGAAAGAGGAAACACCGAATGAATCCAAGGCCTTGGCAGGGAGGCTGCTCATGTCTTCTCGTAAAACACAGTGGTCTTTCCGTGGAGAAGCTGGTACTATTTTTAAAAACTCTGCATTGGAGCATTGTCAGAACTGGGTTTAATACATGGATCAGTTCCATGTTTTATCTTCAAAACCTCCGATGCACAAAGGGAATATGGTGGTTTACCAGTTGCAAACACATTCAGTCGGTCACGCTGGTACTCATGCGCAAACTCCAGTCCACACACAGCGACACACACATATGCAATGCATTGGAATAGTCCGGCTGTTGTCTCTCCAACACCCTTACATGGAGGGGAATATCAGTGAAAGTTGGCTTCGTGGTCTTTGTGAATTTTAGTGTTCATCCAAGAAACCATGAAGCATGTTGATATTCCCAAAATCCAGCTTAGACAAAGGTGCAGAGGATGTGCTTGTAGAGCTCTGTGGCAAAGATAGATCTCCAGTATGAACAGCTCATCTCCTCAAGCCTTGGGACCAGGGAAGGAGGATCATCTTGAAAACCTGCCCTCACTAGAAGTCAAAAAGAAACAAGCCTCAGGTCACTGCTTGGTTTTCTGCTTCCTTTTCATGGCCCCCCATTAGACATTTGTGTGCACTCTTCTCATAACTTTGCTTAGTGACAGCCTTATCCACTAAAGGCAAGAACGAGTAGCTGTTCAGCCTGGCTCCAGAACCTCCATCACACAAAGCATGTTTTATTCAAAGGAGTCTAATTGATTGTGGATGAGAGATGAATTATTCACCAGCTTGGCACAGGGCTTCAGTCCTCCTAGCCTCCCAACCAGTTCTCCCCCTTATATCTGATAATGTGAGCCCCTCGCCTGTCGGAGTGTGCCTTGCTTGACAGCCGTTTCTTCTCCCAACTTCTGAATTGCTTGGCTATCGATTCTATACCCTGCTGTTCCCTCCTAAACACGCTAGCATTAGAGATGTCCCACTGTTCATCAGGGAAGCACACCAACTGGCTGCAGTTGTTTGCAGTCTTGCTTGGTTCTAGCCGACTTGATCTTATTTGGTAACACAATAATCCTAAACCCTCAATCTCCTTTGCCTTAATTCATTATCTCAGGGGTCCGGGGTTCAACCTATCATCCATCCCGTCCGTGGGCTGTTGGTTTCCTGTGTTCCCTCAAATACGCTGCATGTACTAGAAGTCCTTGTTAGTGCTGTGCTCATCTGCGTGCTGTGTTTACGCACGCTAGGAAAAAATGGGGCAACAGAGATAGCAGCAAAACATTTCCAAATCTGCAGGGTTTTTCCTGATTGCTCTTCAGTCCTCAGTGACCTTAAAGTACTTCTCCACCTCAGGCCCTCTTGCTCTATACCAGTTTTTAGGCTGAAAAGCCGCAGTCGATCTCTAACCAGGGAGTAACAAAAGATTCCTGCTGATTTTGATGAGGCCTAGCTGGTTCTTAGCACCACTGTGTCTCAGCAAGGTCCTGGTAGTGGTTTTTATGCGGTGTAGCTTAATGCCCTCCCAAAGTGTAAGCGTTCATTCTAGAATCTTCCTTTAGCAGATTCTTCCCAGTGTAAGTCTGCGCTGCTGCCAGGCTAGCATCACGGCACAGGCAGAGATGTAACTCCATTATTACTGCTTGCAGTAAGGAGTTCAAATTAAAATACCTTCACACTCCGTGTTTGCTAATATGCAAAGGCTTTTTGGCTTTGAGTAAAGTGATATGGCTGACCGTTGACTCTAAACTCAAAAAAGTCATTTTATTGGGTTGCACACTCTGGCAAGGCTTTTGAAGTGAAATGAGCTGTGGGCTGGAGCTGATCAGAGCTGTGGCATGGTCTGCAATGTGTGACTGCAATCTGAATTAAGTGTGTGTTTGTGTTCGGACAGTAGGCTCTTTGAACCGGATCAGCAGGGTTAGGCCTGTTCGACTGCCAGGCTGAGCTGCCTGCCTAGGTGCATAGCAGCCCTTTCTTTCCCACAATCCTGTTTTCTCATGCATGACTTGGCCTGGTCATGATGAAATATGAAGTTTTTTTGTCCTTCTGAGCCAGTATTGTGTAGAGCCTGTAGTGTAGATCAGATAATAACGTTGTGTGAATTGAACTGCTCTGATATTATTCAGGAAGGTGTTTACCTAGAATTTAAAGTGAATTACTTCACTTGCATATCTAACTGCATTCATGAGACCAGTATAAAAATGCTTTGGATGAAATTGCATGCCAGCTCCTCCAAGACAAAAGTAATTCACAACTGAGGAGTTCTCCAGAGTTCTCATTCCAACCACTTTATTTGTAATGGAAGTTAGAGCAGAGAACATAATGCACCACTTTACTGTTGTCTATCTTTCCTTCTCTCCATCCCTTTTAGACACTGAAGTTGATGTCTTGGGCTTTGCTGGGAGTTCTGCACAAGAATAATTTCTGAAGCACTTTTGCTGTCTTCAGGAGTGGATGGTTCTTGTTCTAGCATTTCAGTGCATTTGAAAGGTATCTTTAAATGTAAGAATAGGCAAATGGGAACTCTAGTGGGAAACCCCATGTGTGGTACTGTGTACAGGGCCATGGCAGACAAGCCTGTATATACTGTAAATGTGCTTAATGAGGTCTGTGCCCGTAGATGGAGACAGGAATCGTAGCTGCGTCGCTTCTTCTTGTGGACTAAACACTCCCTGGTTCCCTCTGGTTTCATCCACATCTTTCCTTCTTGCTGAGACATTGGTCCTTTATTACATAGTGTTACAGGAGTAAAGCAACTTCACAAAATGGGTTCTTTCAGTCCGTGGTCTACTTCTCATAAACAGATCAAAGACAGTTTTCAAGCAGCTTCATAACTGCATGAGCTTCATCAGTTCCACACAGAAAAATGCTGTTGGATGATTCCTGGGAAGAGTATTTTTGGATTCCAGTTGTTTCTCTATTGTCTGGACCTGCACGTGAAGAGGTTTGGCTTGTAAAATCACTAAGTCACGGAAACACCCTGTACAGACGGGTGGGTTCACATGCTTGAGTATTCAGGTCTGGGCTGGTTGAGAGCAACCACAGCTACTGGAGTACCTTTGGTTTGAGTTTTGACCGTTACATCTCTTAAAGCAAAAGCATGCAGCACTGGCAGTTATTTGCCACTTTCAACATTCATAGTTGCCAAAGATGGCAACTTCTTATCTTTTCTATTAAATCTATTAAATTGTTAACTGAAGGATGTGGCTGAGCTGTATGGTTTGAAGGTTTCCGAAGAATGTGGTAGTGGTACTGTACATTCCCCTGGCTGTGTCCTCATGGTCAACTAAGCATTACTTCCTAATTGAAGCCTTGGCACGGTGGTGCCAGTTTCTGCAAAGCAAAGAGAGAAAATCCACGAAGGGAACAACCCCTTCCGCTTTCCTACTATTGAGTGATGACCCAGCTCCTCTCTGGGCTCCCTGGTCTCTGCTTCATTACTTGCTGTCAGCAAAGTGGGCATGCTGGGTGTCAAAGGACAGGACATGCTCACGTACTGGGTGTTCCTGCAGGATGCCTCTGCAGTGGTAATGTTACCGATGTACAATGTTTGCAAAGATTGCAGCCCATTTTTTTCTCCTTGAGACTTTTGTTGGACCAGTTTGAGCTCAAAATCTGTTCATGTGTCAAGCTCTTCTGTACTAGATCACAGAGATGTGGGACCCTTGTGGGCTGATTTGCTGACTCTCATATCTGTCACCCAGGTTTCCAGTGTGTTCTCAAGCTTTTGACTGGTGCTGTATGACTGCGCTGTAGTGGAGAATGTCAGCTGCTACATATTGTGGTAGAAAGGATATGGCAGGGTTGTTGAGGGTGTCCACATTCAGATAAGATTTATGCTGGTTTCAGTCTTTCCACCTGAAGGTCCAGGTGAGACAACATCCTACGCAGACAACGGGTTTCTAATGAGAGAACTTGTGAAGGTGAATCGAGGGATTCGTATTTGTCCTCGTGGTTCTGAAAAGTAGGGTAAACTAGTGCCGTGTTGCTCAGCACCCCCTATAGGCCTCCTCTTTTATACAGTGTCCCACAGCGTTGGATGTCACTGTCAACGCATGAAGCCTTCTGTTCTGAGCTCCATCAGTCCCGAGGCAGCTGGCCTATATTTCTGCTGATGGAAGTATCCAGGCCTCTTCTTTCGCTCCCTCTCCCTGTGCGTCCCTTCCCTTTCCTACATAATTAATAGGAACTGAAACTCTGAGGTGTCCTTGTTTGAAGTGGCCTTTGATTTGATCAGTGACCTGGACCTCTGATCTGATGTCTTACGTCTCTGGAGACCAAAGAAGACCTCACGTTAGGATTTAGTCTTCTCCTTTGCCCCTTAGTCCATATCTCCTCACTGTCTGTGGCTGGGATTTAAACCTCATCCCTTTATACACATCTGTCAGCCAAACACCAACAGCATCCCCTCCTCATTTCTGCCCGAATGGCCCCCGGGAACGTGTTTATCATTATAGGCACAAGCTATGTACTAATATGAGATTCAGATACGGCGCAATACACACAACACCTTTGTTTATCAGCCTGAATATACAAAATCAGTTCTGATGTCTTTTTCTCTTCTTTCTCCACTGTAGGGAAATGAAGCCAGTTACCCTTTGGAAATGTGCTCGCACTGTGAGTATTTAGTTTTTTATTTTCAGTAAGCCAGTTGTTGTAGGATGCTGAAGAGTATGAATAACAAAATGAACAGTTTAACTTCAGTGCAATGCATTACAATGACTGCTCCCTTTGCAATTCAGTAATTTGCATGGTTGTTACTTGAGTGTCGGTGCAGTTCATACTATACTCAAGGAGCAGGTGTCGACGACTCACACACGGCGCACTCCATCCCAACACTCCCTGTGGAGATTCCCCCCACCTCAGAAAGGTCCATTATTGTTCCCTTTTAATTGGTCTGTCGTCCATCCTCCATTCAAAGGATGAGGGGGGTTCTCCATTAGCCTCGTGGAGCCAGATAGCAAGCAGGTGCAGCTGAGATAGCCTGGAGACAACTGGCTGTGAGGACAGGCAGCTTGATGTCCTGCCAATGGTGTATATCAGTCAACACTAAACCTCAAAACCAACACTCCAGTATTGAAGAAAATGAGATGCTGTCTTGAGTGCAGAATTATCCTTCAGACAAATGTTAGTGTTATCAGTTGGCGCCTCACCTGTTCTCATCTGCAGGACCCTGTTCAGGGTTTACTGTACTGTGTTTCTACACTTACATAAATATGTTCCAGAGAGAATGAAATTCACATTCTCCTGGACCAGGGTGTACACTGATCCAAACAGATAACATGATGCTGTAGGACAGCACAGAATGGCTGAATGTAAGAATGAGAGAAACACTGTGGATCCCTTGTAGAGAAATGTCTGCAAAGAAAATTTTAATGCAGTTTCTTGCACTAAAACCTGGATGATGCTGACACAGAATTATGTTATAGATAGTGATAGCATGATATTGTTGCCCTTGGACTCAGAGGTCCTGCTGTTGTACCCTTGATAAAAGTACTTACCCTAAATTGCTCCAGCAAAAATTATCCAGCTGTATAAATGGGTAAATCACTTTATGCAGCTTAAAATTGTAAGCTGCTTCTGAGAAAAGTGTCTGCTATATAGAAAGGCAAATATTTTTATTGTATTGGTTTATTTGGTTAAACAGTGTTATTTTCCAAGCAAGTCTTCATACCCCTGACCCCTGAAGCCCATTGACAAGGTCCCAAGAGGCCCATGGACCCCAGGTTAAGAGTCCTTACACTAGAACGAAGACTGTTGTGAGGCTCAAAGTCTCTCAGTGCTGCAGTGTGTTGGAGACAGTGGTGGCACTAAACCGCTCTTTGCCTTCAAGTGCTCCACTTTAAATATTAATGCTTTTAATTATTCTGCCCGATTAGACACGTTATGGTAGCCGTGTTCCCCTGTCTGCTGCTTCCACAGAGCAGTCTCTGGGCTTTGCAATCTCACAAGGACAGAGAGGCTGCCCACACACACATGCGCGCACGCGCACACACACGTGTACACACACACAAGCGCACAGGCGATGTAGAATCACGTATGTACGCGCACAGATACAACCGCACCGTGTAACAATGACTTCATGACATTTTAAAAATCAATAATCAACAAAATGACAAAAGCAGAGCGGATATTTCTTGCTATCATTGTTGTTGCCTTTTTCCAGCAGACCTGGTGTGATGGCTGATTTGCTGCTGCCGCAGGGTAATTTGGCCCAGTGTGTGTGTGTGTGTGTGTGTGTGTGTGTGTGTGTGTGTGTGTGTGTGTGTGTGTGTGTGTGCGCGTGCGCGTGCTGCTGCTGAACGAACGTCCCTGAAAAATGATACCTGGGGTGTGGAGTTGGGTTTTGTTTTCCTTCCCAGCAACATTTGCTATTTATTGTATGGCCTTGTTGCCTGAACAGTTATTGTTATTTGCGTAATTTCGCTGGTACTTTTCTTTAAAGCAACTTATCCATTTATTCAGCAGGGCAATTTTTGCTGTATCAATAAGCCAGTAATAAGTAATAAGTGCCGTGATCACTACAGGGTACAAAAGCGAGAGATGGAATTCGAAACTGTGTCTTATAAGTGCAAGACGGCAGTTCTAATTATTACACCACCTGCTGGCCCACAATATAGTAAATCATTTATATTTATATTGCATAAATTGTTATTTATTGTTCCTGCATTAGTCATCCAGCAGAGCCACAGTATGCGACCTGGTCTCCAGTCTGCTCAGTATTTCTTTGTCTGTTCACTGGCTTTCCTTGTTGCTAGGGGTTTCCCAAGGGGGGGGGGGGCAGTAACCAAGCACTGCGGGGTGCTCCAGTCCCTCTAGCTGTAAATACAGTCTTCATAACCCCTCCCCCACACAGTTAGACACAGTGAAAGGTTGTGAACAATGTTACTCTGCACCAGGGTAATACCACTGCTACCTACGTCTGGCATTCCACAACTCCCCCACTCTGTTAGCGCAGCCTGCTGGATTGCAGCAGGGTTTGGCCTGCGCCTGCGCGTGTGCAGACGGAGCCGCTCAACACACTCCGGCAGTGTGTTTGCAGCACGACTGCTGCGCCGCGCGGTGTGTTCATGCTGACGGCAGGCCCCTGCATGGAGGATCAGGTCACTTGTGGTCCGCGCCTGGCTTCATATGAAGCCATTATGGAAACTAGCCACCTCTCAGGTCTGGGAGGGGTAATTGTGGACCAGTCCAGGCGCAATCCATTTATTAAGACCCTGCGTGGATTTGATTATTTTTGAGTGCCTGCATTTAGGAGGTAATTATTGGCCGCCCGCAACCCGTGCTTCTCCGCATCGCTCTGCTTTCGGCATAATGGCACGGGGGCTGATATGCAGAATGCTAACAGTGTCCGCTTATTGCCTCCTCCCTGCAGAGTCATTAGCTGCAGTGTTAGCCTGTTGGTGATCTGAAGACCAGTCCCAGCTGGTGTAGCGGTCAAAAGGTCTTTGCCAACGGCGCCGATCAGGAGCACATTGTCTGACTGAAGTATTCTGAATGGGTCCGAAAGAGGCCTCTGACAAACCTCTCTGTCAACTGCGATGAAATTTTAAATATTTCATTTGAACTATCCTATGGCAGTGCTCAACGATAACGGTTGTCTGACTGTCCGGGGGAGGTAATTTCCCTAAACTGTCATCTTCAGACAGGTAGAATTATTCTGACACCTGTCCCATACACAGGAAGACGATACATTTAGGTGAAATTTTCTGTTATGAAATTTAATGCAAACCATTGACAGCTGCCATAATGAAGAAATGTGTGACATCCCTAAATGTCTGCATTTCGATTTCAAAATCATATTCTTGCTGGAAAGCACCCACATTTCTCAAAAAATGAAGCAAAACAATACTAGTATTTTGCAGTTTTGTCCTTTTTGTATACAAGAGCCTTTTTGTCAGTATTTCTTTCCATGTGGTACCCTGACTAGCTTGCTGATGACAATTTACAGGGATATTTTGAACCCAGATATGCTTTTCATTCCAATATGTTCCAAAAATGGATAGATGCAAAGTCTGGGACAGGTAAAATGTAAAATATATCTGCTATGTCAACATCCAAATATAAAGAAAATGAATGTTGAATTCTGTAGGGATGTGACTGAATTTGTTTTTCTAAGGATGTCATTCTTCTGAGGAGCATCTGTGGTTGAAATCTCTTCTAATAAATGGCAGCTGGCAGCTCTTGTCAACCTGCAACAGAAAGATAGCAAAATATTATATAATTCTTACCATTGGAACTGCTTCGTCCAGCTACACTGCTTGTGTTGTGCCTGTAGCAGCTGGAAAGCCATGCAGTTCCTGTCGCCTCCTGTTTGTGGTGTGCTTCTGTCACCATGGAAACCCATGGAAATGTTGTCAAATCTCCAGCAGGAAGTCGCTCAAACCAGGAAGTATTTTGGCAGCAGACAGAAGGTGTCAAATATGCTCAAAAAACTCTTTGCCCGGCTGTGGGGCAGCAGGTGGTGTAGTGGTTAAAGCTGCTGTGTTGCCTTGCTGCCCAGTCTGACTACCACCTCCTGCTATAGTACCTTTGATTAAGGCGCTTCTCTTGAACTGGTACAGTAAAAATGACCATGCTGTACCGAAAGAGAAATTATTGTAAGTAATGTAGCACTGTAATGTCCTTTGGAGAAATGGATCAGCTAAATAAATGAACATAAGGTGGCAGCTGTAACCACTGTGCCCCCTGCTACCCCAATTTGTTGGCCTTTATTAGGATTAGCATCAATCCAGGACTTTCTTTGTAACCATTTTAGTGTACAAAGCTATGGAGATTTTTCAGATTTTTCTCTTTATTCATCCATCCATTATTACTAACCATTTTATTTTGGTCAGAGCTGCTAGGAAAACAGAATTTTGCTCTGTGAATCCTTGCAGTTCCAGAGCCCACTTTGTCTGACAGGGAGTTCTAGCAATGAAAGCACAAACTTCCGTGTCTGACAGAGTGTGAAATACCACTGTTATCATTTCTCTCCTGAAAGAACTGAGCATCTGCTCTTCTGTTTCTAGCCAGAAAGTTTGACTTTAATAATGTACTGATTTCCAATGATTTGTACAGCTGGGGAACTTTTAACTGGAGAAATTCAGTATGTTGATCGAGGGTACTATAGCTTCGGGTGGGAGTTGACTCTTTCAATTGATAGCCAATAGCTCTGACTACTACTCCACCTACTGTTACTTTGAACGAATGGAGTTCAGAGTTATTCTTCCTGTATTTTCTCTTCTCTCCGGTTCATTCAGAGGATCATTTTCATTGCCACAGATGAATAATGCTTTAATTTGAAAAGCAGCAGCACCCACTGCAGCTATCTGCAAGCTCTCTTTTTTGCAGGTAGAAATGTCACCACAAGTCAGTTACACAAGCGATATCATTTGTTCCAATTCAGAAGGGAACGATTTTAGTTCAAACCTCAACACACTTTAACGCCATTAGTTACATCTGTGTTTTTTGTCAAATTCATTTTTTTTTGTTCTTGCCTGCATGAAAAGCAATGTTACGCAACAGTAATGTGTTCCTGTCGGCCATAAAAATATCCAGAGCTCCATCAATGAGTGCCCCCAGCAACAGCTTTCTGCTACTTGTCCACCACGCACTCGATCGTCTATCCTTTTCCCCGGTTAGTCATCAGGCTAAAGCATTATCGTGTACACCTTCAAACCATGGGGGGGTGGGGAGAACCTGCTGCTCCCACCACTAGCGTCCTTCAGTGCCAACCTATCATCCATGGCCATCACTCCATGTGTCTCCTCTTCTGTCATTTCTTCTCATTCTCCTTCATTTATGTGTGTGTGTGTGTGTGCGCGCGTGTGTGTGTGCGCGTGTGTCTGTGTCTGTGTGCTTGGCTTGTGCAGATACATGTCTCAGGTGGACAGATTAGTGCGGGCAGAGAGAGGGGGTGGAGAGACCATGTGACACTGTGAATGAGCTTAGGGTCAGTAAGTGGCCATGTCGTTCCATGGTTTGCAAGTGTTGTTGTGATAGGAAGCTACAGCTGGTCACTATCATGGCCAAGGCGCACGCTGTGCTGGGTGCACTCCCATCTGAGGCCACTAACTATTTTCAGACAGCGGCAGCAGGGCGCACCACCAGATGTAAGTGCATAACCCAATGTGAACCTTACTTCTGTATCATCTGTATTCCTTTTCCTTCTCCTCCTCCTCCTCCTCCTCCTCTTTTCCTTCTTCTCATTCTTCTTCTTATTCTTTTCACCTTTTCCTTGGCTGTCTGATGGGATTGCGCGAGCTGGACACGAGAAGCTCTTTTCCCAGTGTCCTATGGGTAAACCTGCCTTTTCCAATGCTTCTCACCTCTCCTTTCTCGCCTTTGTTCTAGTTGATGCAGATGAGATTAAGAGGCTCGGCAAGAGGTTTAAGAAACTCGACCTGGATAATTCTGGCTCCCTGAGTGTAGAAGAGTTCATGTCGCTGCCTGAGCTGCAGCAAAATCCACTGGTACAACGAGTCATTGACATATTCGACACCGACGGCAATGGTGAAGTTGATTTCAAGGGTGAGTCTGAGGTTGAATTCTTCATTCTTCAAGTTTGAACTGTTTTCTACCTATATGTCCAGCTGTCAGATCAATCTTTACAGGGTATGTGAAATATTCTATGTGACTACAAGCTAGTGAAGAACATTGTTCAAACCCTTGCTCGTATACTTCTAGTGTTCGCAGTGTAGAGATGCAGTACAGTAATCCTCAAGTTTCCGTGATGCTGGAGCATCTGAAATTACACTGCTTGATATGAACATGCATGTGAGCATTTCACAGAAGCAAAGCAGCATTTGCTCAAAATGTCTGTATTCAGAACTTTTCAAAAGCTTGTTGCAAGTCACAGAGCATTATGCTTGCAACCTGAAATACAGACATGTGTATAAATCACAGGTTTTCCAGAACATTAATCGCATTCTGTGGTTAACAAACAGCCCAGCAGCTGCCGAAAAGGTAGACTTTGGCCTCACTGTAGCGGAAGCCAACTGTGGTTTACTTGCACGTGTGATTTATATCAGGAGGCCAGCTGCACAAAACCATCTCTGTTCATGATCTGGCTTTTCTGCCTACATGCTGCCTACTGACACCCTGCAAAGCAGCTTCCAAAAATGGATGATGGGTACACAACAATGGCCTCTGTTCCTTTGGCCTTTAGTGTTTATTAATGTGCTGTAGTCTGTGAACCTGTCTTGTCTAAATCCTTTTTGCTTGCGGATACTCAAGTGGACTCATCCTACCTGTCTTGCATCCAAGTACTGCTGCAGATCCCTCATGGCCATTTTGACATGTCTGCAAAGCTGTTGATGCAAAATTGCTTACATTTGTCTTTTAATTCTGATGCCAAGACCACAGTCAAGGGCAGAACCCCTCAATCACAGACTTGTTGTGTACAACTCTGTTCTGGAAGCTTCGGTGTAACCTACCCTGCCTTACGTCAGCCTCAAATCCTGCCAGGCACTGCTGTTTAAATGTTCCCTCTGAAGCCCCTTTTCTGTCCTGTAGAGTTTATAGAAGGAGTCTCACAATTCAGTGTCAAAGGAGACAAGGAGCAGAAGCTGCGATGTGAGTACAGCCTATAACTCTTGAGATACCTTGATTTGGCTCACAGTGAATCTACATTGCTGGGTTTAACCCCTTCAAATGTGTAACTTTCTTCATTTGCCCGCATAATTTCTGGGTTGAAATGAACCAACCATTGCTCCCTTGTGTTGGCATTAAAGGTGCGTCTTTTCCCAGTAAGAGCGTAACCCCCAAAATGCCTCACTTTTTCCTCAGTTGCTTTCCGCATCTATGACATGGACAAGGATGGGTACATCTCCAATGGGGAGCTCTTCCAAGTGCTCAAGATGATGGTGGGGAACAACCTTAAGGACACGCAGCTGCAGCAGATTGTGGATAAGACCATCATCAATGCAGATAAGGATGGCGATGGAAGAATATCCTTTGAGGAGTTTTGCGCGGTAAGTGGGAATGGTTTTCATGTTGCATGAAAGATGGTGAGGACTTGTGCTCTGTTCTGGTTTCTTTCTTTAAAGCTACCAACTCTACCCCCACCTTAGCCTTTTCAGCTCACCGATAGACTAGACGTGTTTTTGACACGTTTTGGATCAAATGGGGCATTTGGGTTTGGTTGTTGGGTACCTCCCAGAGGTCTGTGTGAGTGCAAATGACTTGGCCTCACAGCTGCTGGGTTTGCAGAATGAAAAATGGGTGCAGAGATAAAAAGCACTCACACCCCCTGCCAAGAACAGAGGGATTGGTGGAACTGACACATCACAAGGTTGTTCCCAGGGATTTTCTGCAGTGCTCAAGTTAGGCAGTGAGAAGAGGAATAAATGCCACCTTGAAAAAATTAGAAGGACATGAAACTGCATCTCAGATACTTTGAGACCTGCTGCCATGGGCCCCTAGTCCAGCTGAAACCTTCTCATATGCTGTCTGTGTCTTTGTTCCTGTCCACTTGGCAGGTCGTCGGAGGTTTAGACATACACAAAAAGATGGTGGTGGATGTGTGACGAGTCCATGAGCATTGCACTACACCTGCTCTCCTCTCTGTCTCCGAAGACCTGCTCCAGATGTCCAGCAATGCTCTGTGTGTGTCTCAATGGAAGTATTTTATTTGTGAAGCCACCTTCTGCTCCTGACACGAGTCTCAACAAGCCAACTTTTTAAGTGTTATTGAACTCTGATTCTCTCAATAACTCAGTGTAGCACTTTAAAATCCTGAAGGACAGATATTCTTGTCTAAAGAGCATCTCAGTTAGACAGACGGAGTTAAAGAGGCCTGGTTTGTCTTCATTTAGTTATTTTTATATTTATTTTGGTCTTGTCTGTTTTTTTTTTTTTTAAAGGAAGTATGTCTGCATCTGTCTTGAGGGGAAACACAATAGTGTGAGGTGCAACTTGTAGGGTGTGAAGTGCCAAGCAGAAAATGCATTTAATAAAGCAGTTCATTTCATTAACTACCATTGCTTTAATTGTGTGAGAACTGTGTGACTGAGGTTAATTTGTATCCCATGTGTATTTTTATTATTGCTTTTTTTTGTACTTTGCAATGTGGTCCTGTTTCAGAAGTTTTAGTTTCGAACCACAAGTGATAGAAATATACGGTCAGATTTTTGTAACACGAGGGACTGAATAATTTCAACACATTTATATTGTTGGGGAGCTGAGCTGTTCCTTGTCTTGCGTTTAGAAATGCAGCAGAGTAGAAGTAGATGCCAAGGTGACAGTGTTTGCATATTGAACAGCAGTTTACATGAATGTCTGGCTTATGTTATACCACGGTAACCATTCACCTTCACCAGACCGTCACCTTGACTTACTCTTATGTTACTGCCATTGAAATATTTGTAATGACCATAGCTGTAACACTATAATGTGTTTTGTATTTTATATCTTTTAAACAGTTAAGGTTAACAGTGAAACATGCTTAGAGCTAATAATGCATAGTTTATAATCTGTAAATAAAGGTGAAAGCTGTATCTTGCTTTATCGTGCATTACAGTTTCTGCAGACATCCTTTTCCTTCTTTTGCTGGTATGTATGTTATAAGGTTAACATTAGGTACATTTTTATCGGTCTTTTGTCATTTTAAAGAGAGAGAAATGCTTTACTTCTAGCATAAGTTCTACTTCACGTGTTTTTTTTTTGTTACAGTGCCCTACATTTTTCATTGACTCTTATTCAATTTTACATACAAATCAGGTAAATTCAAATGTGTCACAAATGTGCAGTTAGTTGCATTTCACAAGGGTGCGCATTCTGAAATAGATATTTAATCCTCTTTATAAACATTCTTTTGTTTTAGAGAAGACAGATGGCAAGGAAGGCAACTGATGAGATGAAATTTCAAACAGTTTATATGGATAATATTTTAAAAGCTTACTTTTGCTGTTTATTTGTAACAATCTGCCCCACTGTTGAGTACCTGGGATTGGGCTGGACTGGTGGCTCACTGAGGAGTGTCTCCTAAGTTGGTCCTGTCCCGGATGGTCTTCAGACATTTTCTGCACATCCTCGGCTGCCTGTCTTCCCACGGTCACCCATGTGCTTGCATGACATGGGACTTTAATCTCTGTGCATGTAGATACACTATAAGACCTTCCTTGTTTACATATGAAATGGAATGTTGATATGATATAATATTCACAATTACAATATGATATGGATGTTGCCAAACTCTGGTAAATGTTAACATGTTAAGACAAAGTATAACAGTGGAAGAAGTTCTGCTACATGTCAATTTTTACATTTTTCATTAGTGTGCCACTGGAATTCCACCTAAGCTTCAGGTCCAGCCCAGTGTCAGCTGACACCTGCTCTGCTTCAAGGGGAAATCAGTTGTGGTTTTTATTTTTTCATTTTTTTTGTATAGAACTTATGAACAGAGTTTTGCACACTTTTTTCTGAGTATCTAATGCTGTAATATTTTATGGTATCTGTTTCTGTCCCTTCAGAGGAATGGGTATTTACTGGGGGAAATGACAGTTCAAGGTCAAAGTTTGCTTTTCTCTTCCTTTTCTGCATGCTGCATCCTGTGCTGTGGGAACTACTGGAAACTTCATAATGTACAAAAATAAAAAAAAAAAACTTTTGAACAGCAGTTTGTAACTTATTATTGAGGTTACTGAATGAAGAGGCAAGCATACCTTTTATTTTCGCAACTGAAGTTTAACTTTTAACTTCAGCAGTGTAACCGACAGCAAAGCAGTAAAGAATTTGTAGTTTACCTTTCCCACACTAGACAAATATAAAGAAACAGTTAAAAGTGGAGCTACATGCAGCTTGAGGAATGATAACTTGCACTCAACAAATTTTTTCTGGATTAAAAGACTCATTTTAAACGTGTGGTATGTTAACTTCAAAAAAGTACCAACAAAAGTTTATTTTTTAACCTACATGCCATTTTCAGAATTTTTCTCCTTGACACTCAGATTTTCTAGTGTAGGTACTGTGTAGGCACCAACACAATGGACACCAACAATTTATAGTATATAACAGTTTCAGGGAAAGTAAAATTTATGCAATTATGTGGAAATATATAATTAAGCAAGTTTTTGAGGTCAGAGGGAAGAGAATGGTCAAAATAGAAATAGCTCCTATAGACTGCATTGAAATATTTTTCTTCAAATCAATCCCATAAATCTGAAATTTTAAGTGTAGAAAATGTTGCTTTCATTTTTGTCCATGAAACAAAAAACACTCCTTTGAATGAATGAGTTATTTTAAATAGTTTTAGTTGCTTTCAAAAATGACATGAACTAAATAAATCCAAATTATAAGAATAATGTATTCTTTCACTTTCCAACGATACAGTTATTTTATCCATCCATACACATGGATAACCAAATATTATAAGAATAAATGGAGTGGCCATAGGTTCTACCCAGTCGGCAATGAATAAAGTAGCCATCAAGAGTTAAAACATCAGGTAGGAATACCAATCTGTACAGATTTCCTTGTCTTATGAAGGCAAAGTGTTCCTGAAAAATCCTTTGAAAGATGAATTCTCATAAATTTAAGAAATAATTGTATTAGTTTTAGTGGAAAAAAATATATATTATTTGCTTCTAAACACCAAAAATGACATACATTAATGTTACATCACCAAATCTAATTAGAGTCGAGTTATCTGAATAGTTAATATTATTCATCATAATACATAACAGTTCTCCATTAATTCCTCTGTTTTGTGACATTTCTATCTGTGTCCCATCTCTCATAGCTATTACATGCTGTCACTTAACACTCGCAAATAAAACATACATAAATATGATACATAAAATACAGAACAGCAAAGACCTTTTAAATATTTCACATTCACTGAACAGGCCAACATGGTTTTGGTAGTCCAACTGGAGGCCATAATTACTGACATAACAGATGAAAGTTGCAAACCCGGGGTAATGGAGGATGAGAACTTAACACAGCACTACCCAAACTATAACTGCAAAGAAATGCCTCTTAAGTTAAATGTTGGCATTACATAAAACTGCTAGCAAATTTGAATTGTTCAATAAACCGATAGAGTGCTAAAATAGGTGTTTTCAAAACTGCTTTAAAAATCCTCTTAAAGCATATTTACTTTATAGCTAGTTACAGTACTTATTTAAGGAACAACTATGTTTATTATGTGAATCCTGTGACTGAATATGTTGGTGCCAGGCTGTACTGATGCACTGGCTACAATGCAGCAGGTCTTCATGGAGGTCTCTAGAACACCACCTCGCACTGGCGAGCACGTTTTAAAAGGATTTTACTCAGGCATGTTGTTAGCCAATCCCGAAACTCTGCCGTCCACTGCCCTGTTCAATTTTTAAAGGGATTTACTCAGGCATATTTCAGGCCATCTATCACGGTGCGGGGTCCTGGAAAAGGGGTCCTGATCAGCAGCCCCGGAACATGTATTCGATATGCTGAATTTGTAAGAGGGACGCGTACGAGTCGCACTCACGTAAAATTCAAGTGTTGTATTTTAAATGCTTGCTTTCTCAGTGCAGTTTTGACGTTTTTTTACTTCTGCACTCACGAGATGATGGCGAACCCATGCGAGAAGCCCCAGATTATAGCGCATGTACAGAAAAGCTTGAACTACACGGTGTTCGACAGCAGGTGGATCCCGTGCAGCGCCAAGTTCGTGTGCATGGGGAGCCTGGCTAGGGGCGCGGGGGTCCTGCAGATCTACGAGATGCAACGCGGAGAGCTTCACCTTGTCAAGGAGGTGAGGCCGTGTGGGCTGCTAGGGCGACCCTGGAGGGGGCCAGTTTGCCCTCCTTAGTCAGCCGTCAGCCTCCAAAAAATCTCGCAGGGATGTTTGTTCTTGGTTGCTATGGAAACGTGTTCTTTCTTACGCAGAAGCGACAGTGTTCTTTTATATACAGTCAGATTTAATTTATAGCATGATGAAATGTTACATTGTTAAGGAGTCTGTCGATGTGATACCATCTATTGTGTGTGTGTGTATTTCTTTCCCTGGCCAGATTGAAAAGGTGAAGCCAATAAAGTGTGGGACCTTCGGCGCCACTTCTCTGCAACAGAGACATATAGCGACTGGGGACTTTGACGGGAACCTCAGTGTTTGGTAAATTTGCCATTTATTGTGTGTATCATACATATTGAAAAAAGAATGAAAGGTTAGCATCTGTATTATAGCTATCAATTTCAATGTCTTATTCTGTGCAGAGTATGTACTATATAAGTCATAGTGAGAAGTGTCGTTTAATTTGGGTGAAGGGTACATCAACTGGTTGCCTTCTGGTACCGGAGGAGCAAACAGCCTTCGGGTTTTAAATCCGTATCCCAAAACATGCCATCATAATTCATGATAAGGTTTATTCTTATGGACTCAGATGATACTTGCTCTTGTTCCATTGATCAACTAATCTGGTGTGCATTGTGATGTTTTATTTACTGTGGAAAAAGGAGTCAGATGAATGACTACGTATAATGTAAATATCCACAGGAACCTTGAGAGCCCAGAAGTTCCGGTGTATTCGGTGAAGGCACACAAGGAGATTGTGAACTGCATTGATGGTGTAGGGGGTCTGGGCATTGGGGATGGGGCCCCAGAGATCGTCACAGGAAGCAGAGATGGTAACTACCGTCACTGATATTTGCTGTTTGAATATAACATGTAGTTAAAATGTCCAAAGGATTGACTTTTTAAATGTATTTCTTTTTTTATTATAAAGGGACAGTAAAGGTGTGGGACCCCAGGCAAAAAGACTCACCAGTTGCCAACATGGAGCCAGTAGAGGGAGAAGCCAAACGAGACTGCTGGACTGTGGCTTTTGGTGTGTGAGGATACATGAGAATATATAGTCATTGTCTGTTTACATCAGAAGCCATGACAGTGTTATCTTTTTGGGGAGGATTAAATTATCATTAGATAAAAATCACTAGCTGCAATCTTTTGTGAGTCCTAAATAAGTGCTGTGTATCGATCCCTGCATCCAGGTCATGCGTTCAACGACCAAGACCGGTGTGTGTGTGCTGGCTATGATAATGGGGACATCAAGCTTTTCGACCTCAGAAATATGTCTCTACGATGGGAGAAGAATATCAAAAACGGGGTGCGGAACACCGTACACAGACCTTGTTAATTTATAATAATAAAACCCTGGCTTCTCAAATTGTTAAAATGGAATTAAATTTTTTTTGGTGGTTTGCAGGTGTGTTGCGTTGAGTTTGACAGGAAGGACATCAGCATGAACAAACTGGTGGCGACGTCGCTAGAGGGGAAGTTTCATGTCTTTGACATGCGGACGCAGCATCCAACCAAAGGCTTTGCGTCTGTTTCAGAAAAGGTGAGGAAGCAGCACAAAGTGAAACATTCTGTTTTCTTTCTGCAGTCCAGAAATTTGTGCTAATGTAGCTGCGTCAGTAGACTTGTAGATACTGGGGGAGCCAGGAGAACCTTGGTATCCAGTCTTCTTTGAGATACCCACAGTTCTTCCAACTGCAGCCAGTTCTTGCTCAATGAAATATATAGTGATGTGCCAGAAGTCTGTTTCTTGCATGCCTTTTTTGTGTGGAGAACCTGTCAGAGGTTTTTTTAACCATCTTGAAGCATACAGGAAGTTCTCATGTTTGAGGGTTTCACACCAGATTCTGAGTGAAAGAGGAGGGAGCGCTCTTTGTACAGAATCTGTGCCTTTGGGTTCAAAAATATCTGAAATTGGGCCTCTCAAAATATTTGCAAAATTCATGAAACAACTGGCAGGGAACCCATGAAGATGTCACCACCTCATTTTTCAAAAACTGCCATCTTGGCTTGGCGGGTAGACCAAACCATGAGCTGAACTCATGGCAGAATGTGTCATGTTGGCTTTCTGTATTCCAGTATCTGCAAATGAGCCTTTGTTCTTTCAGGCGCACAAATCTACAGTGTGGCAGGTCAGACACCTGCCTCAGAACCGGGACGTCTTCATGACAGCGGGCGGAGCGGGAAACCTTCACTTGTGGAAATAGTAAGAGTTTACCAGAGAAACAGGCAATAGGAAATGCTCTGTATTAGAAAAAAATGTGTAAAAAGCTTTCAGTTTTACTATAAAAATGCTAATCTTCTTTCATAGCTGGGAACCCCATATGCACATAATTTGTGTTGTCCTGTAGTAGCCTGTCCTTCTATAGTGAATTTTCCATTCTCATCATTGTGAATATGACTAATATTCTGAACACCCTCCTCCAGAATGGCAAGGACCTAACAAGGGTTGCATGTTTTAAAAAGCTGCTCATTTTAGTGCTCATTGTATGGACATTAAATGACAATGAATCGCCTTTCTTTTTTTCTTTTTAAGCGAATATCCAGCACAGCGCAGCAAGAAAGATGCGGACAACGTGGACATGGGTGTGGCTGGCACAGTGTCCCTCCTGCAGAATGTCACCTTGTCCACCCAGCCCATTGCCAGCCTGGACTGGAGCCCCGACAAGCAGGGACTGTGTGTATGCTCTGCCTTTGATCAGACTGTACGCGTTCTCATCGTCACCAAACTCAACCGGCTGTGAGGACATCGGAGGTCCAGAGCTGCAGGGCGACTGAAGCTGACATCACTGCTGTCGTCGATGTTGCAGGAATGCAGCAGCAGGTAGCTTTCACACTCGGCGAGCACGGCGACATTGTGTTACTCTGCTGGAGAAACCACGGACCTTTGTCCTAATTGACTTTTGCTTCTTTTTTTATGTGTATTTTATATATACTGTTGTAAACTTAATTTGCAACCTGTAAGAAAACCCTTGTACGAAAACACAGCTAAATAAAGAAAATAGCTACACTTATCCTTTATATTACAGGACCCCATACAACACAAAGCATAAGGGAAAAAAAATTTCCTTCTAGTGTACCAGTAGGATTCCAGTGGTTCTGGTTGGACTCCTCTCATGTAGGCACTGCATGGTGGCTAATACTACACTCATTTTTAACACCGTCCCTTTATTAACAAAGCTACTGTGTATATGACCTAATTCCCTGATCACATTCACAATCTTGACAAATTACATAATTGTAATTACAGTCAATTAGGTAAATAAATAAATAGCAGCTAAACTAGATTTACACAATTAATATAGCTGATGCTTTTTTCAGCATGACTTACAATGTGATTTACATGTTTATACAGTATGGTAATTTTTATTTATTTCAGAGTAAGTACCGTGAACCTTGAGTGCAAGAAGGCGGCTATAACAACTACACCACCTGCTACCAAGGGGTTATTGATATTGGAGTGAATGAAAATGATTAAATAGATGAATGAGTGAAAAAAGAGGTATGCTGGGAATAGTGATATAATAATATAGATTGTCAGTGTTATCTTTGACAAGCATGAAGTTGTTTTTCAACAACTTGTGACAGTTTTTATGATGAACTGATTGTTTTTCACTTAGACGTATAATCCCCCCAACAGTTTAACTGAGTTATTTAATGAGTTGAATTAACTCTGTTACATAAGGAATGGGGGCAACTTCTTAAGGCAGTAGATGTCATATTACTGCTTACTTTCAGCAGAAAGAGAGTGGAAAGAAAAAGAGAAAAAAGAACACTGAGTTACTGGGTGTCTGTTGAAACAGGCAGTAATATTAAAATTATACCATTATATCCATTTGAAAAATTCAGTTGCTGTATTACAAAAAGTGTAAAAAGTAGCTAACTGGAGTCTGGATCTGTACAGTTCAGACTGGTTCAGGTGCACTTGTGCAGTTGGTCTAGAAGACCCTCCTGTTGCCCCTGGGTCCAGTTTGGTTGCTGCAGCTCCGTCTGCTGGACATGACTGTTGACTAACTTTATCCTGTATGTCTGCTTATAATCAACATTTTTATAGTTCATCCTCAATTTAGCGGATCGCAGGTTTAGAGGTTTCGGATTTGATTCACTGCTGAAAAAAATTTCCAGGAAAAAAAAATGAAAAATGTTAAACATTGAAAACACCTATTTTAAGCATAATATAATGTAAAGATAAATGTTTACATATTTTTAGTTTTTTGAAGACAATAACTTAAATGGATAAAATGTTTCAAACGTTTCAATTTTAGTACTTTGTCTTGAATAAACCATCTGTTTCCATTGGCTGTCAGAAAAGTGATTGCAGCAGCACCCCCCCCCACCCTCCGCAACAGCATTCCGATCTGCACATACACATATTTAAACTGCAGTATACACTTTATTTAATAGGCACATTACATATTCATTGCATTTTACTTTATTGTACAGTGCTGTGATAAAGAAGAGATATCTCTGACTTTCCAGATGTGGGAATGTAGAGGTGTCTTTGGCTGGGGTCTCTTCAGCAGCTCCTCCAGGAAATGCCTCACTGCTTGTACACTCCTACCACATCTTACCTGATGGATATCCAGCCCAAAACAAACACAATATTGGGACGGAGGCCTCAGTTTCAGTTGACTGCAGTAAAATGGAGAAAACAGAAGAGATGAAGCAGAGCAGCCAAAGGTTCACATCTGCAATTACACCAGAAAAGAGATGAGACTTGCTGGCTCAAGCGCACAACCCTAAATATTAACATATGCTTCTATGTGATTGCTGTGGGTGTCCTCCACCTTGCTGCTGGCCTATTTTTGAAGAGCAGGTCCCAGTCACATTGTGTTGGCTGACCCAGGGCCGGGCTGCGTCATGGGCACACCAGCACTGCGGTGTTGCACTCCTGGCCAGGAGGGAAGAAGCATTATAGTTACCCCACTGTTCTCAGTGGGAAGTATCATGGTGCTTTTCTGAAAGAAAATCCTTTTCACTTATTCATTTCGGTCTCATGTTTGAGCTTTTTAGTTTGCATCTGACTGCACTTGGTCTGGTGGATAGAAAAGGGTGGTCACCAACTTGGGCAGGACAAGTAGAGAACGCTGATGAGTCAAAACAGGCCCATCAGGAATCAACAGCTCAGGCCACCCAGTCCTGTCATCTGGAAACCTGAAAATGACTGAGGACCTTTATACCACCGTAAAAGATAAAACACCATACAAATTCCATTCAGTTTGAATTGCTGGTTTGCAGATGTAGACATGCAAAAGTTTACATACAAATCATAATTTTATAAATGTATAAATTATTTTTTACCATTGCTTGACTTTGAAGAGGGTAAGTGACAGTGGTGTAGAACCTGAAGTGTAACACAAAGATTCTAACTGAATTCTAAGATGCATTTAAACACAGAAGGCCTGACTTGTTGATAAAGGCTAAAAAGCACCCAGACATGTTGATCACCTATTAAAATGAGAAAAGCAACCCAAATGAGTCTGGGAGAGGGTTACCTAAGGGCTGCTGGGTCAGTTGCATGCTGAAGTCTTTGCCCAGGTGCTGCAGTGCCTCCTGGGTTCATCCCCAACAGCAATAGCCATCCAGGCGTCAGGTATCCAGGTACTTCAGCAGTGTACGTGGAAGCGGAAACTCAAGTCCTATGGGTCAAGGTCAATTTGAGACCTACCATCCTTGTCTTGGGCCTGGGGTAAATCATGACTCCTACCACTTATTTCCTGGATCAGTGACAAGTCAAGAATCTTCAAATTCCCTTGCTGGGCAAATTCTTATACTTTTTGTCAGGGACAAATCATGAATCCTGCCATTTCTGCCTAGGGGTAGGAGAAAGCTAAGCTCCCTAATGCCAGTTTTCTGAGTTATTAAATTCAGGAGTCCTATCATTCCATTCTGGTTGCAGAACAAGTCATAAGTCCTACTTCTGCCTACGTATCTTAGCCAGGGGCAAATCACAAGCCTTGTCACTCCTGCCCTGACTAAAATGAAGTAACTGGCTATGAAAATAACACATCATAATTTGGTGCACCTCAAGCAGTCTATTCCTTACAACATCCCATTTGCAAATGCCGCTGACCAAGTACTGTTCAGGAGTTCCACTAGCCGAAAGATAAGCATCTTCTGAACCTCACAGCTTTCCCCTGGGGTACTAACTCGCACGGATAGGTTAGTGCTGTGGTTTACCTTCCCTGTGCTCTTGGACACCAAGATAAAAGCCCTTGGTTGTAACTGGGGTTTGTGAACCTGCCTTGCTCCTTCAACTCATGAAACACTGTGTCCAATACCTTGAGCTGGTCCTCCATCCTGGGCTGGATGTGGAAGCAGTGATGCTTGTAGATGGCCAGGCCCTTTTCTTTCCCGCTTCCTTGGCATTACTCTGGGTATGCTGGCTGAAAACAAGGCCACCTCCACTGCTCAGTTGCTGCTGTTAGCAGAAAGCCTAGTAGGTGCCAGGATCTTGGGTCAGAAGGATGTTTTTGCAGACTGCCTGTTATGTTAAAGGTTACTTGGGGGGTCTTCCTCAGTCTTGGAGCTGATGCTGCAGTTTGACCAGTTCCCGATGGTGGAAATGCAGGCTGTTCCTCATCCAACAGACACTGTGAGGGACTATGCAAACACAGGGGTCATTCGGGATAAAACAAATTCTCACAAGTCACAAGTGAAGGTCATGGACAAGCAGCTGTGGACCTTTATGTGGACTTAAACTGGCCTCTTTTATTTCTGTGAAGGGTCACGGAACTCACCCTACAGCTGCAACTACCAGACCCCCCGAGGATTCAGCGGAGAAAGGAAGCAGAGCAAGGGCCTTCCTGTATGCAATGTTCCTCTGCAGCCTGTACATCTCAGCAGCTTAGTGGTGTAGCATTTGCAACAACAGAAGAAGCCCTCCTCCAGGTCCTCCAACACAAAATGCCTGTCCTCATGCTGCATCACATGACCTAGGTCCACCCACAGAGCCCACACTGCCAGAATGCTGTCATGGCAACAGCGTATATCTATTTAAATGTGAAGCCATTTAAAGATTAATACCTTATATTTATCACAAGCCAGCTGTACTGTTTATTAATAAAGAAAACATACATATTTAAACTTGTTTTTTTCAAAACGTTAAGTATGTGCAGAAACAAGCTCCATAAAAGGTTTGTGTTTTTTTTTTTTGGTATAATACATTTCTACTGAGGTAGGTGTGTGTGTGTGTGTGTGTGTGTGTGTGTGTGTGTGTGTGTGTGTGGGCGAGTTCAGTTCAATTTGCTTTACAGTTTATGGCAGAAGAAAGCCTTCAAAAACCCAAACTGATGCAATTTGTATCAGTCTCTTAATTTGCCATTTTAAAAGCAGAAAAAGCACAAAATTACAAGATAGACCTGATGGGCAATCCAGATGGTTCAAGCATGTGGACAACTGGAAGGTCCTTCACCGTGGTGCCCTTGCTGTGTCTGTCAGGGCTTTTTTTTACAGCAGCATTGCGCCACTTTGGTGTTTCCTCAGGGCCAGTTGGTGAGACCTCAAGCATGCTGGTTCCAAAGGCTGTGCCTGTAGCAGGAAGTGTAGTGGTTAGAGCTGCTACCTTTGCAAGTGACGGTTTCAAATCCCACCTCCTGCTGTGGCACCTTTGGTCAAGGTACCTATCTGTAAGTGTGCTACTAAACATTTTCTGGCTGTTGAACAAACAATTGTAAGTGACTTTAGAGAGAAGCGTCAGCTAAATGAATAAATGCGAATGATGATGATTCGATATTCAGCACGACTCCACAACTGATGGATGGTGTCCCTGGTGATCGTTGCCTGGAGCCGCATCTGCCATCTACGAACCTTATAAAACAAAGTAGAAGTGATTTGTTCATTTACACAACATTTTACTATGGTGTGATATATTCCTTGGCCCTTGGATTTAATGTCTAATGTTAAGACAAAATAATGTTTTTAATGAAATGTTGGCAAAGTCCCATTGCAAAGGGAACTAAATTAAAATTAGATCTTAGGGAAAAAATGGTATCAAACTGATATTTTGTGTATTTTTTTTTTCCATTTCAAACTCTACCTTTTAAAATGCTACACTGGCAATAGTTACTTCCAGGATGATGTAGGGATTGTTATAGTAGGTTTAGTCAGACAACAAGACTGTCAGGACCAAGGGCAAAAACATTTTTGTTTGAAACATCAGCTCTGTCAAAAAAGGTCTCATACAAGCCCTTCTTCAAAGTAGAGCTACCCACTGAATAAGAAACATGACTACACAATTGGCAAAAATGGCTTTGTACTGAATATATGTGTCTGCAAGAGAAAAATTGTTTGGCTGTTCAGACAACATTCTGTATCCACCAAGAGAGAACTGAAGCTGGCAGAATGTAAGTTCAGACAAACTGCTGCTGCTGTCCAAGTATTTCCAGCGATTCTCCAGCTTCCAGCATCCACAGGAGCGAAGAAACATCTGACAGGAGAAGCGGACATTCTGCAGTCCAGCTCCAGCATGACATTCACAGCTGTCACCCTCCTCATGGGCTGTAAAAAGGCTTCAGAGAAAACAAAGCACCTTCTTGCTCTATTTGTTCCTCCACAAAGGAGTTGGCCTTGGAGTGCTCACATGTCATCTTTCAGCTAGCGCAAGGATCTTGCCTAATAATAGTTTAGAAAGTAGAAATTTTAAAATCGGTATAATTTTCAAAAGTACAAAAATAACACATGACTGGCTGATCGATTAATTTTCAAGACCGAAAATATTCAATCGACATCTTTCGTCTCCGCCTCAGCAACACTGGATTTGGCGCCATCTGGCGAGTGACCCCTGACCTCGACCCGCGTGCCTCCAGAGCCCATGCGCTGATACGATTGGCTTTTTCAAATCACAGTTATGTATAATTTTTATAACTCGCTAACAAATTCAGGGCTTTTTTTCCACACGTCAACCTTAAATGAACTGCTTTGTTTCCTTCTGTACCTCAGAGAGGTTATATAAAAGTTGTGCAATTCGTGTTTGAGATAATTAAATTTATCCATTTAATAAACGCATGTCGTGTGCAAAATGAAAATAATTATTAAACACAATCTTAGTTTTATAGTATTAGTTATTAAGCTGTTCATATTGGAAGCGCCACACTGATTGAAACAAACTACAGTACCCACAATTCTATCTTTGCCTTCGCTTGCGGTTTCGTAACATATCGACTATTGTAAACTTCAGTATCCATCATGCCTTTCTGCTTCCGCTTCACGTTGAAGAACCCCGGAAGTGTTATCTCTGAAACGTGTTTGATAGAGGTAAGTTCTTTTTCGTTATAGTTATTACATTCCCATTTTTTAAGGTCTGTTAGTGCATGATTAAGGCATTTTGTTTTTTTCCCCAGGCGTACAATACGGTGTTTGAATATATCTTGCTGGTCAAAAATACGTTACAGTCGGTTTACCTTTCAAATGTGCAAAAAATATATTACTGGTGTGCGTGAAATGAGTCCTTTTATGATTTATTTCACAGTAATGGTCAGTTCTTCAATGATAATCTGACTCGATAGGAGGATTGTTTTCGTGATTGTTTTATTATAAACGTTGTTGTTGGTAATGTTATTTGACGGTGTGGTGCTCTGGTTCCCGGCCTACGTTCTTGGCCAGGTGATGGCTGAAGAAGGCCCCGGTGAAGACTTGCCCACTGAGATTGAGCAGAACCTAACCGAGTTCGACACCTCTGTGGACTCTGTGGACGCCATGGTGAAGACCTTGGTGTCTGTATCCAGGAACGAGCTCCTCCAGAAAGTATGACCGCTGCTTCATTTGGGAGGGCTGCTGTAAAGCAGTGTTCAGTATCTTAAAGTTCCTTTTTTGTCCTTTATAGCTGGATCCCCTGGAGCAAGCCAGACTGGACCTGATGTCTGCGTATACCCTAAACTCATTGTACTGGAGTGAGTACCTAGTACACAGAATTCACATTAATAAAACATTGGAGAGCAGTAGGTAGTGCAGTGGTAAGATTCAAGGACCCAGGTCTGAATCCCACCTTTCATGGTAGTTACCTTGATCAAGCTGTTTACTCTGAATCAAGCCTAAAAGTGAGAAAACACTGGAAGGACATTGATGTATAAATCTAATGCTTAAAGCAATTAGATAAATATTTAAAAGTGGTGAAAAGTGAATTTAGCACACCCCACTATGCTAAATGTTCAACGTGAAAAGACAAAATTCTTGCCACTCGGATGATTGCTATTCACTGTGCAGACTGTAATGCAAATGAAAATGGTAAAGGAGCTGAAATACTGGAGCTGCCCAGTGTGGATGACATCTGTACTTGCAGGCTAAATGCTCAGCTGCTGCAGGTTCAGCTGCTTCTTTTTGTTTCCAGCATATCTGGTGACTCAGGGGGTGAACCCGAAGGAGCACGGAGTGAAGCAGGAGCTGGTGAGTTGTGTTATGTGGGTTATGTAATGTGAGCATCACCTGGCCAGAAAGACAGTGGATGCATAACGGGGTGTCTCCGGGGTCTCTTGATCGGCTGTGGGTGTTCTCTTACACATGGGACTGTCTCCTCTGCTCTGCACAGATATTTACAGAGTTTATGACTGTTTTTCTCCTTCTGTTGCATTCACTGTTCATTTTTCTTTTTGTTTTAAAATGCAGTACAGTACTGCTGCCAGACATAATCCTGTCATTTTTGTCATTCAAGTTTTAAAGTAAGTTTCAAAGTAATGTTGATATTTAGAACTTAAGAGCTATAGTGGGTTTGGCACGTTGGGAGGTCAGTCTCGTGATTGCTGTATTTGAAAGATGTATGTGACTTACTGAGGAACATGGGAGGATTTGTGTTTCTGCAGATCTGAAAAAGCAACAGTGACTTACCCACAAGTCCCCTTTTTCTTCTTCATAGTCTGACTTTTCAGACTCTGGGACAGAAATCTTTTCTGGCTCCGGAGGCAGAACAGCATCTCCTCCACGGTTCCTTTCTATGATTTACACCTCAATAACTCTCCTCAACATTCCTCCATGATATATACACCTACACGTGTAGACCGTAAACTGGAAACTATTGTCCACAAGTGCACAACTTTAATCCTATTTCATCCCAAATTCTTGCTTAAATTTAAGGTCTTCCTGTGTCAGTTACGAGTTTTATGTTTCCCAGCAACGTTAATACTTATAGCGTTCATTCCGTTGTCCTCCTGAGCACCATTTGTGTTGGGCCGCAGACATGTGCTTTGAATTAAACTGTTTTGGGCTGCTGTGGGAGGGGTGCAGGGCTGCACATGGGGAAGGCTGTGTACATGCACTATAATTGTATGATCTCATGGCTCACGGCCAACCTGTTTTGTTGTGCAGGAGAGAATTAGGACGTACATGAACAAGGTGCGCGAGATCACAGACAAAAAGAAGGCAGCACGGCTGGACAAAGAAGCGGCATCAAGATTTCTGCGGAGTGCATTGTGGGACGTCAATGAAGAGAAGAAGCAGACAACATCCAGGCAAGAGAAAAGCAGCTCATGAGTGATGAACCCAGTGGACAGTTAGCTGGCAGAATGACGGCCTGGCAACCAATCTCCTGGCACAGCATAGAGCCTATCACCTTGGGACCGGAGTGCTCAGTCCAGCTGTGGCAATAGGAGAACGATGCTGAAACTCAATTTAATATAGCATCAGCTATATTAAACTGAGTTTCATTAATTCTATGCGCTATTCTTTTTTGTGAAAGTACAGTAGCTGATTTTTTTTTTCTCTTTGTTAGAAGGGCAATATATTGCTTTTTTTTGTATTGAAATTATTAAAAGCATTTTTTTTATTTAAACCTTGCCTGTGGCTTGTAATTGTGTACTTTTGTCAGTAATTTGCATTGTTTTGCATTGTTTTTAAACATAAAAGTTTAATGAAAAAAGTACAATACATTTCAATCTTCACTGTGGGTGTAAGATGAGTTTGGATCAGCTTTTGTCTTTTGTTAAAACATGATTGTCCAGAAAATGCTCCTTTGGACAGTTTGGATGGTGGACTGATGGTGGTCACACAGTGACTGATCTACTCTGGTTAATGCTGGTGTCCTTCAACAATTTTTGCGCTGCTTAGTTTTGGAGCCCATTTAACTGCGTTCCTCAGACCCCACAGAGTTTGAAAGCTTAATTTCCTACAAAGTCCCTGTGTTTGAACAGAACTGGTGTAGCACTGATTTATCACATCCTTCAGATACTGAGGTTCAATTGCTCTGCCAAAGAAGCCAGAAATGGGTAGAGTAGGTAGAAGCAGCAGAAAAGTAAGAGTCCTGTTAAGTCCATTATAAATTTCTCAGGTATTGATTCAAAAGTCTACTTGAAGAGTAAGAAAAGCCTCAGGCCAAAAAAACTGCTCAAGTTTCAAGTTACTTTGATTCACACAAACCATTTTAATGTTCTGAAGCACCAGCAACTTTAACAGTTCCAGTGTGCTGTTTTAATTCATGGCAAAAAAAGAGGTTCATTTAGAATATCAAAATTACACACTAGCAGGTATTAGCTTGAATACCAATTATGTATATATAGTTTTTGCTGTCTAATTTAGTGGAAATTCCCAGCAAATGTTGGGTGACACAGCTGACCTGTTCAGGCAGGAGTTCCAATTTGACAGCGTATGTGTGTAGTTTGCGTGGTCTCCCTTGAGTTGTTTGTCAACAGGACCGCTGACTGAGTTGCTTATAGTGTTTAGCAACTCTGCAGCAGACCAATGTGACATCCAGTACATACTGGGGTTGGCCCAGGATCCTGTGCACGCCTGACAGGGTGTGACAAAGTCGGTCACGTGGAGCCACCCACCCCGTGAATGTGTCAGTTGTCGAATATCTAGCACCCACCTGAATGATAGGGTAAAGGAATCTAAACTGTTGTTTTGTACCAGGTGACCCGGAGGTGCTTTGTGAACTATTTCCTGTGTACTACAGATTATTTAAGTGGCTGGTTTTAGAGTTTGCTGCAAAGAGGTTTTTAGTGGTGGGGGTTTTTGCTTGAAGAAAGGAAGAAATTATTTGGTTCACTCCTCCTTTTTTGGGGTTTCTTTAGGTTTGTACAGTCTTTTAGTTGTTTCACCTAATTCTGGTCACTTGCTGCCACAGTAAACACCTTTTTGGACCTTTGCCGCTTTTTTCACTCGAAGGGAGTGCCATCGCGGGACAGCTCCCAGGAGACGGCTTGAGTTGCCTCTCGGTTAAACTGACCACTGTCGCAACAGTGGCCTTGCGCATGGACAAGTGGTTATTGACTGAGCTCAGATCCCTGCCAGTTTGTGTAGAGTTTGTGTTCCCCGACCCCCCATAGGACTCTAAGCCGATAGCAATGGACGAAAATTTAATGTTTAAAAAAAAGGGTTGTATCTCAATCTGTCATCCAGTGTAACTTACAGTTGTTTACGCCTCAATTTTAGAACTTGGAGTAGCAGGACCTGGATTTGACCCCGCGACCTTGAGGTTTGAAACCATCCTCTGTGAGTGCTGTGCTGCCCATTATCCCATGTATATAGCCCACACACAGTATGAAGATGTGCTGCGCTCAGAGATGTGTGTGAGAGGGGTTTGGGGTAGTGGATGTGTGCTGGGGACTTGGGGGAGCACTTCCTCAGAAGCCTCCATGATCCCCAGTGATGGGGCAGGAAGGCGATGAGGAGAACAGCAGTCAGCACAGCACCCCTTTCTGTCTGGTGATGTACAAAAGTCACTGAGGAGACACAGTGGATGTGTGTGGGGAGGCAAGGTCAGCCAACAGTGGGTGGATGAATGGGGGGCAGTTACTTCAGCCGGGAAAGAGGAAAACAAACGGCAGTCTTGCGGGGGGGTGGGTGCATGTTATGGGTTATTGTTCCTGTCGAGTGCGTTTGTGCTGGCGCACGTGCTGAATCTGCACTGGGGAGGAGGTGGAGGGGGGGTTCGGTTTGATGTTAGCGGCGCTTCCCCAACCTTTTGTTCTTCTCCACTCCCCAGAGCTCCTTCTGCAGCCTCACATTTCACACGCGGCTAATGGCCAACTAATGGTCCTCACCCTGGGGTGACCGTGCCGAGGTCGAGAGCCTGGACGCTTCAGCCAGCGGTGCCGTCGCCGGCAGCCGGAACACCCCAAGTGGGGGAGGCAGGGAAGCGAGAACATGAGCCAAGCAGCGGGGGGTTGTAGGAGCCAGTGGAGCTCAGCTCCAGAGTGCTTTCTGTTGGTTTATACAGCCTGAAGCCCACTACAGCGCCCCCCGTCCTGAGCCAAAGGGAACAAAGCGCCTTTTCCCAATTAGAATACTAGAATTCCCCAGTTGAAGTCGGGCTCCAGAAATATCCTCCAGTTTTCTGACCCCGGGCTGCGGAAGATTAATGGCCATTGCTGGCAGTGGCTCTGATGTCGTGAGTTATTTGCAGGCGTCTGCAGCCAAACAGCACAAAGTGTCCACATCCCGAGCGGCGCTTTATAGCTTTTCACTCTCATGTATTTCTTTTTTGTCTTAGTTTTTTCCAGACCACATTCTTTTCATTCTGAGCTGCTCTTCATGAGTCTGGCTGAGTTAAGGTGCCACAACATGGGCTAATGGTGTGTGTGTGTGTGTGTGTGTGTGTGTGTGTGTGTGTGTGTGTGTGTGTGTGTGTGTGTGTGTGACAGAGAGAGAGAGAGAGCGTGTCAGAGCAGAGGGCAAAACAGTTTAGTCCTCTCTCCTTGTTGCCCCCTTAGTCACCCTGGAAGTTTTGCCTCTCAAGCAATTTACGCCAACCCTCCATCAGGACTGAGGTTCAAACCAGCAGATGTGAACGGCTCTAAGGGTGGTTTCTCCACCTGTGGTTTTACTAGAGCATCATGGACCTCTTCTCTCCTGCCGTAGTCAAAGCAGCCTGTGTGTGTGGCTCTCCAGCTGCATCGAGGTGCTTGACCCTCTCGCACGCTAGTTTGTTGGTGGCATGTGAGTTAGCTGTGTAGGAAGCAGCCATCGGGTGCACCGTGACCCTTGACCTTCTTGCAGAGTCGCACCTCTGCGCTCCCCAGACAGCCCAGACACTGCAGTGGTGTGTAATGGATTGGACTCCGCCCATAACTTCTCAGACAGTGTTGCATTCGGGGGAGATGGCGACCCCCGGCGCAGCTGTCTGCACATATATTTTCCCAGAAATGTTGGTGTGTTTCGACATGAGGACCCTCCCCACTCCACTCAGCTTTATCCGAACCCCCTTCCCTCAGAGCTCTGTTTTGATAACCCATTTAAAGGGGTAGGATGGGGACTTCTGGCACGATGGGGTCAACACAAAGGCAAAGGGGGTGGGGGGGCTGCCAACAGCTGGCAGGAAGGTATGAATGTGAAGAGGACCTCCTGTTTTGACAGGTTTGAGTCACCCTGTTCCCAACCCACCAAGCAGAGCGTTGCACAATCTGTCAATGGGAAGACGAATCTGCTGATGCGCAGATGTCTCTTAGGTCTCAGTTATACTCCTAGGTTCTATTATTTACCTGAAGCTTTTCTCCAAGGTGACTTGGAGTGAATATTGCATACTGGACAACTTGGACATTTCATGATTTATAGTTATCACTCTGTCTGTTCAGAGTAAGTACTTCGGTTAGTGGTTTTGCAAGGGATTTGAACTGAGGACCTTTAGATTGCAGAGTAATGGCACTAAGTCACCAGCTGCCTTGTGTTTGAAATGGTCAGAGTGTCTCCAAGGCCTTTGGAAAAAGTTTCAAACTGAGCTCACCTTGAATTGAGGGAAATTTTTACTCCCTTTAGGGTAACTAACTCTGTGTGTGTGTGTGTATGTGTGTGTGTATACACCATTCTGAGTGAACTCTGCTTCACACCCTGTGTTTCTGAAACAAGCTCTGGACCACCATGACCTACGATGAATGGATGGATGATCTTTTGCTGTTGTTCTTACCTTCTCCACTAGATGGCAGCAAAAGGCAGTGCCATCATCAGGACTATGGGCACATTTTTGAGGGCAACAGCTCCTCTAATGTCGCTTCCCCTCTGAGGGACAGAAGCAGATAAGCACCCACTTGTCCTGATAATCACTCTTATCGCACCGCAGAGACAGCCATGATAACCGCGGTTATGAACGTGGTAATCGCTGCGAGTCCCTCACCAGGGTGTGGAGCAGCAGGACGAAACCATGTGCTGCTCAGCTGCAAAGTTGAGGCCTACAGGAGGACGGCAACATTCAGCCTTACAGCTGTTCCACTCAAGCTGCCTGTAATGTTTTACAAAGGGGGGGGAGGAGTGGTGACATCAGAGCTGCATTAGAATAAAGTCAAACACAAACATAGGGATCACTTCTTAAAATACTGAGGTTCTGCTGTTGGGCCACATGTCTCTACAGTTTGAGGGTGCTGTTAGTGCAGTGGGACAGTTAGACTGCAACCCTTAAGGGAGATTCAAACAACCTGTCTTATGGATTAATTACAGTTGGTGTACTCCTCAGAGCTGCTGAACCCCTTCCCAAACCCATTTCTTTCAGAGCCATTTCTCTTCTGATCTCCTAACAGCTACATAGATGAGTCCATCACCATCTGCTATGATTATCTATGTCTTTGCTGTTTGAATGTCAGGCAGCCACTTGAGGGATGGGAACCAACAACATGGTGGTGTCAGATACTCAATCTCCGCTTTGGTCATCCTGTGTCTGCATCTAAAGCTTTTGCTCTGTTTTTGTTGCACTTTTGTTTACTCTGTTGTACTGCACTTTGGAACAATATGTCTGTTAAATGAAGAGACCTAAACACAATGCTGCTCTGTCTTTCCAGCTAGAGTGTGTTGATGGAACATATCTGCAGTCCCAGCATTCCTGCAGAACCTTCTCTCCTGCTCTGTCATCACTTCCTGTCTCCTTAAGCTCCTGAGAGGTTCACAAGTGGGACGTGATCTGTCTCCCTCCAATACAATGGAGGTTCAGCATATATTGGACTTGGTGGAGTAAAGTAGTAAATAAAGGTAAAAATGAGTAAAAACCATCATGTAAATCTTACAGGGTTTGGCAGTAAGCCACATAAAAGTATTATGTAAACTTGATAACACATTTCTGAAAAATATATGATGATAGTTCATAAGAGGAATAAGAAACCCAGCATGCACTGTGAAGTGGGCTGCGGAGGGGAGGGGGTCGTCCCTCACCGCTAGCAGGCTAATATTGGACCCCGAGCAGGTCACCGGTGGCAGACAGCACTGTTAACACATCCTGAATAGCAGCCTGACTGAGCCGGACACAACTGCAGCCCACAGAGCAACGCCTGTCTGGAACCCAAACTGGCTCTGAACTGGTCCAGGAGCTGTTGGTCTCGCATGACGAAAGTGGGTTTTAGATCTTAGTTGGAGCACTGCCATTGTGCCTTTGAGTTCTGAATGTCCTAATCCATTCCATAACGTCTGAGTACTGATGTGTGTAACTGCCAAGAGAAGGGAGCTGCAGAATCCAGGTGACAGCAGGCCACAGAACAAGTGGCACCACTAACTGGTAACCTAAAGGTCCTGGGTTCAAATCCCACTCCTGCTGTAGTGCTTACATACAACTGCTAAGTCATTGGAAGCAGTTTAAACCTCATAAGTCACATTGGAGAGAAGTTTCCAGTGACTATCAATGCAATTTAAAATGAGGAAAATAATTATATTAATAAGGTGGATGCCATTAAATTTGACTCGATTGGCATCTTTTAATTTTGAGAATTTAAAAATATGTGTAAATATAATGTAGCACAAATAAAGACAAAATGAGGGTCTTATCTAAACCTAATGCCAGTACCAAATAGAGAAACTGGATCAGTGCTACTTTGACCTTCATCTTTTCATGGGGGGAAGTGGCTACACTTGGAATTGTGGCTTCCTGGGGAGCTCTGCCCCCTGTGGTGGGACCGTGGGAGTGTGGTGGGTGGGCCACAGCGACCTGTTCCCACCCTGTCTGGTCTGGGACAGGTGCTGAGTGGTGTGCTTCCTGGCTGCGAGGTCAACGCTATCAGTGTCCCCTCCTGGGGTCCCCAGCGATGGCCCTGTAATTATCATCATACATGAGTGACATGCAGCGTATGGCAAGGAGGCATGGGGGGGGGGGGTCTTCTGGATCTGTGGTGGCTCGTGTTGTGCTTGAGGAGAGCACCAGCAGCGGGTTAGAGATGTGGTTAAAGAAACATCATTTATCACCCCATGAGACACTTGCAGGTGTGACCCGTGTTCCTACCGCCTAATTGACACCCCTCCCCCGGCCGACTGCCGTGTCAGCAACACGGAGCATCGCGTGGCACGTCGCTGTCAGGGCCAAGCTGTTTCTGTCAGATGACAACAGGTCGCCAGGAACTGAGCGGGCGCACACACACACACACACACACACACACACACACACACACACACACACCCCCAGCCTGCTGTCAGCTGCTGCTCTCACACTGCCACACACACTTCCTCTGCCCTTGTCATGGGACGCCAGGAGTAGAAAGAGCTCTGGAGCGCAGGAGATCCACTGTTTTGCAGCACGTTTTCTGAGCGCCGTCCTCAGGGTCATTTCCTCCATGTCCTCGGGTGTCAATGCCACGTAGCTGGCATTTAAATTTTTTAAAGGGCCATTTAAGGCCGGGGTACAAGTTAGGTAAACATTCCTCAGAGGAGGCCCTGCTGCTACCTTGGGCGAGCAGCCAAGAGGATGAGGACGAGGACAGGGACAGAAACACGGCACAGTGGCTAACACTGGGCCATTACCTCCCACCCCCCGCCCCAGATCACAGAGGGGATTGGATAGCATGATATTGGATGCCCACTGGGTGAACATAGGGCTTAGCGTTAGCTAAATTTGTTTAGCATTACACAATTGTATTGTGCAGCGTGGTCCAGGGCAAACTCTCTTTCATTCTCTCTTGTGCAACTATATAAGTCCAAAATGGCAAAATGAAATTTTAACCATAGGGCCTACATGACGGTCCAAGGATTGGTACCCTAATTTCTACAGGACCCCTTTACTTTCTACCAAAAAAGAAAGCGGTGCTCCTCAACTTCTGGTTGCTTGATGGTTCTATCCAATGTTCTTATTTGTGGCATCAGTGGGATGGATTGAGGTCCCTCTGTCGCTCGGAGCTGCTAGATCCCTCCCAGCATTCAACAAGGCTATCAAACCAATCTCTTTCAAAACCATTTCTCTCCTGATCTCCTGACAGCTATGTAAATGAGTCCAACACCATCTGCTATGGTTGTCTATGTACTTGCCGTTCGAATGTCACGTCTACAGGCAGCTGCTGGAGGGATGTGAACCAGCATCGTGGTGGTATCTTACACACAAGCTGTGCCCATGTATCGGTGTCTGAAAATCTTCTTCCGCTGGTGACGCAGTTGTACATCACTGTGGAGAAAAACATCTGCTAGATAAATATCTCTAAAAGTAGCGCTGATGGAGAACGTGTCTGCTGTGGTTGGGGGGAGTGTGTGGGAAGTGGTTGCCGTGGAGTTTCTAGAGAAGCCACATGTGAAGAGGACCTTTGTGGAAATACTGCTGGGATGCTTTGCCATGCTAACCCTGTGTCAGGCGACCGGTGAGTTGGCAAGGAAATTGCGGGAAATGAGGATGACAAATAGCCTGTAGATAACAGGGAGGTCAACCTGGCCAGAACCAGACCCCCCTGGAATGCAGATAGCAGGACCTGTCAGCCAAACTGGCTGCCGCCGCTTTGACACCCCACCGCAGGAGATGAAAGCAGCCTGCTGCTGACCTCTGACCTTTGCCCAGGGAAGGCTGTTTCCTGTGGGTCAGGACCGCAGTGGCCTGGCTGGTCTGCACCTGCTTCACAGTCATGGCCCACATTACACACGTGGAGCTCTGTGAGGAAACCCCCACACTGGAAGGATCACCTTAATACCCTTTTAAACATTATTTATTTAAATAACTTGCTTTTATTATGTATTCTTTTTCATTTATCTGACACTCTGGCCTCCAGAATGACTTGCACTGTTAAGCTACTTACAGTGATTTACCCTTTTACACAGCGGGGTAATTTTTACTGTGTCAGTTCAGGGTAAGCACCTTGATCAAGGGCACTGCAGCAGGAGGTGGGGTTCAAAGCCAAACCAGCTCAAACCATCACACCTCCTGCTGGTCCACTGTTTAAATTATGACGCCTCCAAGACGTTCACCGGGGTGATGTAACATGTTTACTCAGGTATTTTACCTCTCACGCACTTTCGCCTCATTCTTCATAACCCGCAGATTACTGGCAGCGCCCACCGACAGTGTAAACTGAACCTGGACCAAGGATTACCCGCCAACCCGTGATGAATGCTTTGAATATTTGTCTCCAGAATAAAGACGAATGCGTGCCGTAGTTTTTTTTTTTTGTTTTTTTTGGCTAAGGCGATAATTCACACCTATAGTTTGTTGCTTAAACCAGTTTATATCGGGGCCCTAACTTGAGCAACGGCAATTCGATGTATGCAGTAAGGGACAGGAGCGTCGACAGAAGAATGAGGTTTCTGGTGGCGCATACACACACACGCACACCGCTCACTAGGAAAGCAGTGGGTAAAAGAATTTGACACGCCGGGGCGTGCAGGGCTTGGCCGTACATCGAAACGCGCTGTTTTCGGTGGGTTACGTTGTAATTAACACTCCTTGTCGAGCAGTGTTACATAATTAAAAACATCTGTTTTGCTGAGATGGGTTTCAATAACAAGCAGCGAGAGCTTTTAAAAAGTTGTTTTATGGAGTTACGGTTTGTGGACGTCCTGGGCAACAGTAATGGATGTTGTAGGATCCAAGAATCCCGCTGTGAAAATCCATTTCGCTCAATGGGTCCTATTACATCCCCAAATCAGATCGCTCCGTAATCCCAAAAATTGCTCCGCTCTCGTCCGTCTTGCGCAAAGGGCCGTGTGTTGTTTGGCTTTAATATTTAAAATAAGTGTGAAACAAAATGTGGTTTTCCACTGTTTGCGCTGGACCGAGATGCCCCAGCGTAAGACGCTGAGATGCTTGGTTCCCACGAGTCTCTTTTACGTTCACATTTACTTTTGATTCATTTGGCAGAAGCTCCCTTCCACGGTGACATGGGGCCGAGCGTAAACAAGAGCGCGTCGGCAAAAGACGAAGCGCTCGTAGAGGTGAAAATGACGCGCGGTCATCGAAGCGCAGCCATCGCTGTGACTGACTGGGAGAAGCAGAAAGATGATTGTGACCGATGGTGAGGTGCAAGTTTATGTAGCTGTCAGGAGATCGGGAGAGAAATGGATCTGAAAGAGATGTGTCTGTGACTCACCTTGAATGCTGGGAAGGATTCAGCAGCTCTGAGGGACAGAGGGCACTCATTCCACCAGATCAGGGCTGAACCTGAGAACCTTCTTGTTTTTGTCTTATGTGCTGTAGTTGCTGCTGGACTTCAGATTGGGCAACCTTTGAGTTTTGAGGGTATCAAGCACTTGGGCTTCAAAACTGCTATAGTTTGTTTGCTCATGATTGGACGTTTGTCATCTGTTGCACATCCAAGGGCAGATGTGCTCTGCAGCTTGATGGGCAGCTCGAGTTTCTGTGCCGGCCTCCCATCGCAATGCCACAAAGGAGCAGCTGTCGACCGATGTGACACATTCATTGCGACCGTATATCTCCTGGCCCCTCTGTTTGGCCCCCAGAGGTCTGTTGAGTCCAAGGCCAGGGAGTCTTCTGCTCCTAAGTGCCAAAAATTATGCTGCATGGTACCTGCACCTACTCTTGTATTCATTCATCCCTGCAAAAAATAACGTACTCGTGAGTTTATGCCTGAAGGATCATCACGAGGGTAATGGTGCCTTGGATGCATCCGGTTGGCAAATCAGGACAACAGCAGAAGAGTCAGTGGTGCTTGAGGCACACACGGTTTTGACTGACCTTCTGCTGCTTGGCTCCAGGTGGATGAGTGTACCTTGAGTTTCGAGTGTGGATAAGTTCAAGACCCGTGGTTTGAGTGCAGCTGCAGGAGGACACTGTGATACCCCATGCTGACCGCGAATCATGGCTAAAGAAGACAGAGCAACAGAAACGTTACACGTGAGAGCACATACCAGTGGGTAAAGGGTGCTGGTGGAGGGAGTGGTAGGGTACTGAAGGGACCACCCATGGGATGTGGATCCTCAGAGCTGAGCTACCAAAGCGCACCCCACTGCAACTTACCTGGGGATGCCAAACAGTAACACACCTGCACCCAAAATGGCACCGTTGCACAAATGTGGCTTCACGTTCTGGGCAAAGAATTCAATCATTCAGACAATAATGAGTTTTTTAGGCTCTTCGCCCACTCTTTTGAAATGCAGCTCCATCAAAGAGAAAGTCTGGTGGTGGTGGTGGTGGAGGGGGGGGGCGTATTACCATCACCAAATAAAAGGTGAGGACTGCCAACAAACCATACTTTTTAACAACAAACTCGAGCCTGGAGTAGCTGATCTTGTCCTTCTTCTTCATCCAAGAGGTCTATATCGAAAAACATAAAAACAGGTAATGGAACGATCTGACAGAGATTGCACGGACGGGGATTTACCTTTCATCCTGTGTAAACCCTGCAGTATGAGTTTTAATATCTGTCCTGGCACTATTCTCCAAAGGTCAGCCAGCTGGGCTCGGGCAGAGTGTTCTCAGAACCAGTTTGGCTCCATGCTCTGCATCGGGTCTCGTCGTCTCTGCCCGGGAAAAAGGGGTCAAATTTGGAAGTGGGTTAGAAGCTGAAGGATCAGCCTGAAAGGGTTTTCTCCACTCGTCTTCCTCCCTATCGCTCTCGCCGGATGATTGTGTCGTATTGTATTGTAACGCAGCTGGCCCCGTTCCAGCACTTCAGTTCAAAGCACTTTTCTCTTATTGAATTTCATCCGGGAGCGATATCATAACCTCAAAAGGCCACGATTACCCAGAGGGCCAGAGATCAAGCTGCTCAACCGTGACTCTTCCTCGGATGGGAGGGAGACAACGGTGTGACTGTGTCATTGACTAGGATGTGTCAGAATACCTCATTCAGGCTGATGGGATACTTACGTAACCCGCACCACCGGCTCCTCGTAGGTCGATAGGCCCTCGGATTACTCCCTACCAGGTCCTGATACCCTACAGACAAAAACGTTGGCGAGATCCTGCAAAGGTGACCTAATATTAAAAGGATGAGGGAGGAACGGAAACCGCTGCGGTGATGCCGTGTTTGTCTGGGTCAGATGGAAAGAGATGGCTTGGCAACAGATAGTGTAGTTTATAGAGCCGCTGCCTTTAACTTGGAGGTTTTGCGTTCGAATCTCACCTCCTGCTGTACCCTACAGCAGGATAAGCTGCTTTTGCTAAGAAGTGTTAGCTGTAAATGATGGTCTTGTGGTTTTGGATGAGCCCTGCATTCACATGCGCGGGACAGCAGGTGGCGTAGTGATTAGAGCTGCTGCCTTTCGACTCAGCGGCCCAGTGTGTGCACCCACCATTGAGGTATTTACCCTGAATATATATGCTAACAATTGCATGAATGGGTAAATCAGTTTAAGTCTCTTTGGAGGGCAAGTGAGCAAATGTAGAATGAGTAGATGTAAATGGAGGTTGTTTCAGGTCAGCAGAAGAACTCGATTTTGCATCTGAAAGCACCAAAGGCTGCCAAGTGAAAATGAGGTTGAGAAATTTTGCAGAAATCCCTTTTCTCTGGGTCACGGTGGTAGGCCTTATGACTACGGTTTCTGCGGCTCTGACACACGGGCACCGGCTAAACAGAAGAGTCCCACAGCAGAGCACCGTGGTCCCACTGTCCCAAAGAAAGCTAATCACCCCCTCTCCCCCAGTGAGACCCGTGGACTCGCATGCCGGATGGGGGCCTGGTGCTGAGCCGTGCGCTTGGCCAGACAGCCTGCTGTGTGGTGGCTGTAAACAGGAGCAAACATGCCACCCGGGCTGTTGTAGCGGCTGTGTAGTGCTGTTAATAATGCATGTGCAGGAGGAGCTCCTGCGGGCTGTTAGCCACGACAACACGGCTGGGAGGCCAGCAGCTGCTCTCTGAGTCGGCAAGAACATTCGCTGCAGCCACAGCTAAAAACCGGCGCGGCACAACTGCACACAACCGAACCCTTCACGTCTGGGTAATGGCATGACCAGCCAGTTCAGTATCACATTATTATTTCTTAAAATACATTTTCCACAGTTGGTTAGTTAACTAAATGACTCCGGAATGATTTTTAAGCACACAACTCAATACACAGCACAGAGATATTTTTTGGCAATGCGGCAATAGGAGGAATCTTTGGTTCAGCCAGCCCCCTCTCGCTACAACCGCTGGTCATTTTGCTCTCCGGGAACAGGACTTTGGGTGAAATGCAAGGCAATTTGTTAAAATAAAAGTCACGCAGCTCTAAATGCGTCACAACAAAAGAGCATTTATTAACGTAAAACGTTTTGTTTACATGCAAGAACATTAGCAACGGATTGGCGTACCATCCAGGTTATAGTCTTAAAACCTGGCTTCCAAAGTCTTCCAAATTCTGGAATCACCGTGACCCTGACCAGGACAAGCAGGTAAGACTAATGGATGGATGGATAGATGGATGGTTGGATAAGAAGATAAAAAAACACACATGTTATATATTTGAATGACCTGTCAGCATGATGGGAACCACCTCCCCCCATCTGTCTGGTCATGCACGGATGAACTGTATTTCACTCTGCCATCGCTGTCTTTCAAACTGTTTACTTATCTTCGCACAGAAGGAAGAAGCCATTATTCCTGTCCTCCGGTCATTTTGAGTCACTAGAATGAATCATAATTTGCTTTTATAGGACAAGGCCACCATTAGACGTTAATGAATGAATAAGGAAGAGAGAAATGAGTAATGGTTGCTGGAACGTTGCTGTTCAATCTGCAGGTGACGCTGCCTCCTCAACCTCCATCTCACACCGGTGGATAAAGGTGCCTTTGTTTGCCTGCTTGTGTGTCCCGGCATCGTCAGGCCCTGACAGGTTCTTGGGGGATTGGCTGCCTGATGGGCTTGGTGGGCCCTGCAGCTGGTCGGGTCGTGACCGTGATCTGCGTACCTGTGAAGGACCCGCCGCCTTTAGGTGAAGTCTATAATTAGAAGTGAGACGGGAGGGTGAAGAGGTTTCGGGTGAAGAGCGTCACTCTAAGGGTGCTGAGCATGGCTGTGATGGGGCACTCGGTCCTCCAAATTCATGAGCTCCAGAGAAACTAAGAGACACCGTTGCACATTAAAACATTTTATTTCTGAAGGTCTGTAAGTTTTACATGACATCTCTGGACATTTTCCTCATTCTGCACAGCGGCACGTCGGGTAGTGCTGTGGCCTCGGAGCTCTTGAGCCCAGCTCAGCCTGCGTGGAATCTGCATGTCCTTCCTGTGTCTGCATGGCTTTCCTCTGGGTGCTCCGGTTTCCTCCCATAGTCCAAAGATGTGTGTTTCAAGTAAACTATTCACACATAATGTGTGTGTGTGTGTGTGTGTGTGTGTGTGTGTGTGTGTGTGTGTGTGTGTGTGTGTGTGTGTGTGTGAGAGAGAGAGAGAGAGAGTGTGTGGCCACCCTGTGATGAACTGGCATATACTTTCATAGCCTGGCACCCAGCGATTCAGAGACAAGATGTGGGCCGCCACAAGGATGAAGAGGTTAAGGATAATGGAGATACAAAAGGATGGATGGACAGATGGATGAATGCAATCATTGTACATCACTTTGCAAATGAATAAATGCAAACATACTGTAAATGGCTGATGGTCCCACCAGTCAACCACGCTATGCTGCCGCTTCTTGCAGACACTTTGACGGAAGATGACAGGTCCACATGTCCAAATTCTTCAGGTGCTTTATGTCACACTCTTTCCAGGTCACTGTTTCAGGTAAAAGATTCTGTCTTGTGAATAATGACCACCTAAAAGCAAAGTGATTTACGCCAGGGGTGGAACGTGAACTCGGTTCAGTTTCCCTCAGCTAAGATCAAATCCCGCCCCCTCTCCCCCTGAGGGGTGCCATCATGCAGTGCGCCGCGGTCGGGTCCAAACAGGGTCGTCCATTTATTCTGGGAGAAATGCGAGAGCTTTAAGTTTGGAGCCCTCGTGATCCACGGCACGCCGTGAGTTACGATCCTCCGCTTTCAGCACGTGACGAAGGATGAGACGCCATTCAAAATGCACGCGTATGTAGCTGTGCATGCGTGTGTGTGAGAGCTCGTGCGGCACATATCTGAATATTCATCAGGGACCTAGCTCATCTTCTCCAGCGCACAAGCCATAATTATACTGGTAATTTATATGATCGTAAAGCTGAGCCGTCTGCTCTAGCGCGAGTGAACCGTAACGCGAAACAGACCGTCGTGCCGTCCCAGACGCGCGGAGAGAACGCTCGACCTGTCCAACGGCCCCCTGAGGAACGCTGGAATCCAGGGTCCAGCTATTGCCGGCGGGGCGCCCTCACAATGTCACGCGGTCTTTTCTTTCAGCTGGACCGACCGTATCTCAGCACGGAAGCTGCAGCAGGTGCACCATCCGTTCCACAGGTGGCTTTTTCAGCTGTGAGGTCGTGACCTGATCCTGAGTAAATGTTCTCCGCCTCCTCTCTTTGGTGCACTTCCTGAGAATAATGGTGGTCAGAGGTCCCTTCATCTGGCTTGTTAAAATCCCAGGTTATGACTGCACGAGTCCCAAACGCCTGCTGAGGGTATGGACGCTGTCCGAGCAGCAAGAGCCGTGCCGTCACACATGAGAGTGCCACTACAGCGGAATGTGTCTGAAAACTGCAGTGATTTATGTTCCGAATTACATGGTTTTCACATAATATCGGTTTATAATACTAACAGATACGCTATGTTCAGTTTGTTTTTTTTTTTTTTTTGGCTTGCGGCAGATTTTTTTCCAGTGCTTACAAAGCTTTTTGCCGCTCTAAAGTTTTCTTTTCCCTGCCACAATTCAACCAGATGTGTTGAAAACAAACCCACGTTAACCCAGTTCATTTGGGGTCTTTCGATCTCCAAAGATCCAAAATTCCTGCTTAGTAACACGGTCTCTGCAGTCAAAATGGAGCAGCTGCAGTTTGACCACCAAACAGTGGGTCAGGCAAAACACGGTACAAAACATGGGGCCGGTGGGGTCTGCAGCGTTGCAAAGGTGTCAGTGGACCACCTTTGCAACGCTGCAGACCCCACCGGCCCCGTCTGCCGTTCTTCAGCAGCACGAGAACACCCGAGAAACCCGGCGCCGCCCAGTGTCGGTCGCGTCAGAAGAGTTGCGTCCACACCGCTGGCGTTTGAGACAGAGCACGTTTATTTATCCGGCGCTTTTCCACAAAGCAAATTACAAAGATCTTTACACCGATTTACCGATTTATACAGCAGGATCGTTTTTACTGCGGGATCACGGTATGTACCGTGCTCAAGGCCACCACAGCAGGAGGTGAGGCCTAATCCCGGATCCCTGTGAGTGCACGGCTGCAGGTGTAACCACTACGCCACCTGCTGTTCGCTAATCCCCCCCTCTCCAGGCTAGAGCTTCCCCGCAGGGATGCGGCGAGCTCAAGCTCTCCACCGGCGCACGCAGGCTTGGCAAGGCCATCAGGTGTTCCCGGGACCGAGTGCCATCCCTTACAGAGAGACCCGGAATCATCTGGAAAAACCCCAGGCCCCGCCTCCTTGTTTTTCATTCAAAGGCGCGATAATAATGAGGCCATCAGCCCCGCCATGTGGACCCGGCGCAGGCGGTAATTGCGTTTAGATGGGGCAGCTTCATCACTGCCTCTGCGCGTTTCATCACACGCGGGTGCCAACACGGTGGCGCACAAGGTCGCGGCATCCTCGGCCCCCCGTCCCACCCCCCGTTGCGTGCCGGACGGTCGGCGCGCGAGCGATCTTATAGAAAAGCGACGAACATTAATGCTATTCCGCGCACGGTCGTTTTATTTCGGAAATATTAATTATCAAAAATATCTGTAATTAACAACAGCTGGCACCGACTGCCTGTTTATTTCCACATAGTGATTCATTACTCATTAACGGTAATTGAAAAGCAATTTGAGGTCTGCAGTTTTGCTGTTGATGTTACCAGTTTAATTTTTTTTGTTTTTTTTTTTCCCCCTTCTCTAATTTAATATTTTCATTCTTTGCCAAGTCAAATAAATATATGCACTTTTGAACTGCTTCGGAGCTGATGGACAGATATTTTTGCCGAAGCCGGCCATAAAGCGAATGCAGATTATTTGCCGAGCACCATATGTGACTGCTTTCTGTTTGATGTGGGTACAAAAAGGGGAAAATACCTGCTGATATTTATATATATTTATACGTATTTACATGTCATAAACTCGCAGCGCAGCTGTACTGGCAGCTCGGATTGCAGGCTAGCTGGAGAGATTACGGCGTACGGGTCCGGGGGCCTAGTCGGTGGACTGGTCCCATGCCATCCTCATCCAGTAACGCAACATGTCAGCCATGTCAGCTTGTGGTTTCGTGCTCACTGATGGAAACCAGACCAGGACTGGTGTGGTCACCCTTCCCCCACCGAAGGGCAACTCAGACAGGTTGACCAGAGGACACTTTTGTCGGTGGGGGTGCTAATGCGGATGCAGCGTCACGTGGCATCTGGAAACCTGCATGTGCAACAGCTGTAGGAACCATTTGGGAGAGGATGCTGGGAAAGGGCTGCGGAAGATGTGATCCAATCCAGGTACCCAGGAACTGCTCTTATCCTGCAGAAACCAGGGTTGGGGTGCAGAAGATAACAAATAAACACACCGGGCATTCAGCCAAGTGCTGCTGGATTCGATTTGGCAGCGTCGAGGCCCCGTAAGGTGGCTCGCGCACCAGGACGGGGAGCAAGGAATCGTGATAAAAGGGGCGACGGACGCGGCGAGGAGCCGGCTCTGGATGCGGGCGCTCTGGGCCGAGCGCGTCTGAAAGCGCGGCGTGCCTGGGGGAGCTAATTACCTCCGTATGGCAGGAGTCCGCGGCGCTCGCGAGCCTCGCGGACACAGGAGTCCTCGAGCGGGAACTCGCCGTGCAGGAATCGCCCGAGTTGCGAGACTTCACGTGGACGTTTGCACGTTTGCGCGCCCGCACGCGCCCTATTTTGTCACCAAAGCGCGGGCTGCAGCGCGTGGCCTCTCTCGGCCTGGGTCTCGTGCGTCTCCGTGCGCTCTTTATCGAGCCTCGGCAGCGCCGGGGGGTTGTGGAAACGGAGCGGGGCAGATAGCGCACCTATCTCTATCCGGCTCGCAATTAAAACAGCAGGCGTGTTTCTGCCTCCAGAAATAGAGCGCCTGCCTCCCGCAGCTGCCGTGTCGCGTGAACTTGCCAGGGCCCCGACACTTCATTAGCGTCTCGCATCTTTTATTTGAAAGTCAACGGCATTTTCGAGGAACGTGGCAAGATGTTCGAGGCGCGGAGCTGGGCCGCGCACCCCGGCTTCATTAATATCCCATCGACAGCTGCCAACGCTTACCCTGGCTCCCGCTAAATCTAACATCCAGTTAACGCCGGCCGGCCCGAGCGCTAACGCGACGCTCTTTTTTACATTTTATTCTCTAACCGCCTCTATCTGACAGCGTGCCACTGCTAGGTAAAGCCAGGCTTGAAGAGGAGGAATGAGTCGGTGGCGAAACAGCTTTTTTCCGCCTTTAAATACCATTTTTGACAGCAGCTTCAGACCTTTCCCGACGCGCGCCTACTTTTGTCACCGCCGGCCCCGCACCTGCTTTGCCGAATTACCGACGCGTAACTTACGTCCGGGAAAATCGGTCCGGTCGGTTACGATGTCTACCGCGCAAACGTCTCACCGAGGCGCAGTTCCCTCGCGGCGTCATAACTGACAGCCGGAGGGGCATTTCGTCCCAGAAATGCGCTCGTCGCCGCGTCCCTCCTTTCCGTTTCCCTCCTAAACCAAACAGTCGAGCTGCTTTCTTCCTTCTGCTTTGCCCTGCGTGAAAAATCTTTTTCACCTCTAATGTTTTCTGAAAGCAAGAATTTGTTTCCACAGCCGGCTGATTACGTCGGGCTCCGGAGGGCCCGTTTCTGAACTTTTCCCGAGTTCTGGATCTGATTTCCGCCTCCAGACAGACTGTTTGCATTCGCGGGGCTCTGAGTGGAAGAAAAAGCTCCGTGGAGCGTAATCAGATATACAGGCGTACCTTTTATTCCTCAAAACCCAGCGCCGCATCCAGTACCTACCAGAAAGTCAAACTCCCTCCCTTAGATAATTTTTCACTGCTTCCTGCCCTTCCCTAATTGAGATCAGCCAAACCGCGAGTGGCAGTCATTGTTCATTAAAAAGCCTGTTCGTATTCCGCCCGCAGAGCACATGGACTTTACATGGAGTGCGATTTTTCCTGGGACCCGCTCATGTGTTTGTGATTTAAAGTTCAGCCAGCTCGCCTTATTTATTTAAATGTGGCCTGACATAAAAGCTCGGGGATCCAAAGTACAAAATGACTTTCCGTTCATACAAATAATCTCACACTTGGCAGTACCGGCCTTCTAAATAAATATCTGATTTGTAACATATTAGCTTTTTTAAGGGCTTTACTTGTTGCGCCGGGGCCTTACGCACAGGCTTTGCTCCGAAAGCGGCCTGATTATACGAGTCTGATTGAAAGTGCCCGAAGGAGGCGGTGACCGCGCCGCGCCGATAAACAGTGCTTCTTCATACTGACAAAGGTCAGGGTGCGGAGGCTCGGGCCCGTGCTACCGAAGCAGCCCCGCGAAGCCGACCCACGGCTCGGTCCTCGCGTTCGAAAAGCATTACTGCGCACGTCTATAAACCGTCCTGCCTTAAAAATCGCTTCTTATTCCGGTAATGAACACGGAACACAGAAAACAAAATCAAAAATCACTTTCGCAGTCAAGAATGCGTAACATAAAACTCCAGTAGTCATGTAAATGGATCTTACGGCCATCCATTACGCGTTTGGTGTATATTTTCTGCTCCGGGGAGCAATTCTCATGATGCATCTGAATCTAAAAGTGAACAGTAACGTCATCCTGGTAGGAAATAAAAAAATCGCATGCTGGTGTGTGAGGGGGCTTCGCTTGCGGAGGGAACCTGATAGTGACATTAAGGAGGATTTAAAAGATGCGTGTTTTGGTAACGCGAGAAACCGTTCCGCAGCAAGAACGCTAGCAAACACAGACGTGCGCTGGATCATATGAGTCAGCTCGGACTGCGGAAGCGGCCATCGGGCTGGGGCTCGTACGGCGGGGACCCTGCGGAACTTCTCGGGCTTCCGAAACTGCCTGTGCCAGTCGAAGCCTGGAAACATCTGGTGCGCCGTGGTCGATCCTCTCCGGTTTCACCTCAGGACCTGTTTGTTTGTGTTCCGTCTCCATGGCACCACCATCCCCACAGCCGAGCGCAGGAAAGTGCTCCTCCCACGAACAGACTGCTTCTCCTCAAGGGGGCCTCGTCGGGCCTCTCTCCTGCGGTGCAGGATTGTTGCCATGGTAACCCCCACCCTGGCCATCGAGTTACACGCACTCCCTTAACCAGATCCCAGACTTGAGCCCTGCCTCCAAGATTAGTGTGCCCGGGCCAAAGAATATGGTTTGGCTCGATTCCCTCGGGCACTCGGAGGCCATTGCTTTATCCCTAAAGAAGGTGTGAGACACTGGGAGAAGGACCCCCTGGGTGGTGATATGGTGCCCTGGGATGTTAGATAGACAGTAATGAGAAGACCGTAGGACTCGTGTTTGCTCAGCAAACCACAGGCCATTCCATCAACTTTGGTTAAACATCTGCAATTACATTTATATGGCTCATCAAATGTATGAGTATATTGAGTATTTATGTGCACACACGTACAAGTATGTGTGTTGCCGAAGGCGGCAGAGCTGCTGCTTCTGGACTCAGAGGCTGCGGGTTCCAATTCGACCTCGAGTGAGGCACATGCCCTGCATTGGTCCAGTAAAAACTACTCAGAGGTATAAATGGGTAAATCACCGTAAGCTCCTCTGGGGGAAAAAGTGTGAGCCAAATGAATAAATATCCATGTAGCTGCAAAGAATTCCCAGGAAAGTGACAAATACGGTTGGACATACAGTTGGACCTTATATATGGCGGTGCGTGTGTCTAGCTTGTGCCTGTTCACATCTGCACACTTGAAAGAATTTCTGTTACACGATATACTGTACATTTGTGACACTCACAGTTAATTTTACTTATTTAGGTGATGCCTTTCTCAGCTGACATTGGGAGTGGGCAAAAGCTTGGAGAAGACCGCTGTGAGGTAGTCCCCCCAGGGGAATCATAGGGCTGTGACCTGCTGTGGGCCTTGCTAGGGACCGTACCCTGTACGGCAAGCCACTAAAAACACTCTGAAGTATCCTCTGAGGATTATCGCCTGGTCGTCTACACACTGCTCCACCCACCCTTGGCCCTGTGATACAAAGAGGGGGTTGGGGGTATGGGCCAGGAGTCTTAAGAAGTGCAGCTGTTATTAAACCTGTGTCCTGATGGCGAGAATCCATTGTCACGCCAAATAATCATAGATGGACACACAAAGACTTTACTGCACAACTGGTTGAAAGCCTTTTTATCAGGGAGGTGCGATGATGGAGGACATTTGCTATTTATGAAGATGTTGGCCACTAAAGTTTGGAATGTAATAGTCCATGTTGTTTGAGGTTGAGATGCTGAAGAAACTTTAAAACGGTCCTCGGGGTGCTACACTTTTCCAGCCAAGGTGATGGAACTTACAGAGGTTAAAACAGAACGGATGACACAGATGCAATTTGGTTTGGTAGAGGGACACGGTGTCGGAATTTTCATAGCTAAGGTTTGTAGACCTCAGAGGTCTAATTTCAGATTGTATTTGTGGTTGCCGATAAAGGTAATTTCAAGGGGTTTCACTAAAGTCAGTGGCTTGTTTTGAACTTGTCTTAGCTGGAAGGCATTGGTCCTCACCTTTAGTCTGGATAGAATTACACCACTTTTCTTCAGCGGCTCTTCCGTATGGTTCTCCAGCACAAGTACACCTGAGCTGTCGTCTCACATCTTGTGCTTTCATCCAAACTGCCGCATGCCCCTGTGCAGAGAGGGACAATGAAAAATGAAAATGGAAGCATGCAAGATGTTCTGGGAGAACAGGATGGATATCCAATTCAGTGATGGAAACTACTAATAAGTGCTGCAGTAACCAAGACACCAAGCTGCTCTCTTTCAGCTGATGGTAGACCCATTAGGAGGGTCTTGAGAGCAGACGTGGAGATGTGTGACGCTAAAGAAGATAGGGACAAGCCAAGCAGAATTGCGCTGATCTTCTCCAGCTCTCGCTGTTGCTTTGGAGTCACTGGAGCAGGCGCCCCCTGCAAAGGGTGGCGGAGACCAGGATGATTGAGCTTCAGGCTGCTGCCCTCAGACATTTCCCACTTTACTTTAATACACTTCTCTTCATAATTGATGACAAAACTCAACTTGCTCCTTCCAGGACATTAATCTTTGGACAGTGTGGGAGCCAAACTGGGGGGATATTCGGGAATCCTGGAGAAACTTCACAGATCGTGTTACTCTCCAGCTCCTGGAAGGCCAACGATGGGGTCAAAAAGAGAGGGAGAGTCGCTGAGATGAAGCGCACATTTACACATTCAGAGGATCAGGCTAGGTCGGGGGGTGGTTTGGAGACTCTGGAATCGTTGTAAGTTGATAGTCCAGCTTCTGGGTCAGGCGGTAGAGCTGAAACCCTTAAATGATGCCCAATTTCACTGAACAGAAAGTAACGGTAGGGGAGCTCCAATCAAGTAGTACTGCTTCCTTTCTCAATGAAACAAAACACAGTTATTGCTGAGGAAAGCTGGGGGAAACTTCCAATCTCCAGTTACCACCTCCTCTGTGATGTCACCGCACCATCTTATGGGGTGGAAAAGGGGACGGACCCCTTATACAGCGTCAGAAGACATTGATATACATCATACATGGAACTGGCATTAAATCAGAAGAGTGACGTGAGCGTAGCCATGTTTTTCTCACCTGCCTAAAATCAGACGTTGCATTGGACCCAGTGTGTTACAGCCCAGGTCTGAGGGATGTGGAGAGAGCCTGTTAAACCACATATGTGGTCTTTGATCATCAGATTTTAGCTGCTGTTTTCTCTTCTGTACTCAGCTCGACCAAACTTGCTCAGCTTCCAGACCTCCAGGCCTGAAAGACAGGAGGGGATGGTGGGAAGTAGGACAATTTAAACACAGTGTCACTGGGTGGTGTCTTTTCAATGTTAAAAGATCCATAAAGCAGTCATTGGTGACACTAACTTTAGCCGGGTTACTTTCACAATTGTTCTGCCAAAAACAAACTGTTCTCACAAACCCCAAGAGCTGCAGAAAGTTTTCCTTGTTAGATCTTCAGTCAACAGTCAAGGGTGTTCTTATTAGTGATGTGTATGTAAACTGGTTGCCGTGGTCCACATAGTGTTACTGAGATGCTAGAAAATGGGAATAAACAACCATGATTGGTCATTTGCTATTTGCAAGTGTCTATGGGTAAATATAAGCAATGGTGATTGGTCACCTAAGACTTCCTCATGGCAAATATAAAGAAGTTCATTGGTTGCCTTGCTTCATGTTCTTGTTATAGGTGTACTGTTGGTTCGTGGTGGTTTGTGGCGTCCAAGAATGTAAACATATTTGTCTATTTTTGAACTTCCTTTTTCTCATCACCATAATGTCACACCATACTCCTGTGATGAATTTGGTAAACATGGAACCAGCGCAAGTCAGCCTGATTTTGGCAGGGCTGGGAGGTTCAGATAGCAATAAGGCTGAACACTTCCGCAGATGTGCGACCGCTTCATAGCGGGTTCATAACCGACATATTCAAGTCTCTCTGCAGTGTGTGAGCTTTTTCCAAATCCTGCTCCCAGCTGAGAGGCCCTGGAAACCAGCCTGAGACTCGATAGTCCTTTCAGTCAACACGATGACACGCACTGATCTTCATCCATTCCATGTGACACATCCTTGACCAGCGAACAGTGGGGTTTCTCCCCATATCAGAACGGAATCAGAGCCATTAAACTTCCACAAACTGATACTTGGGAAGATCTTCACAAACCCACCGGGCTCGGCAAGGCCTCTCGGCTGCCATTTTGTGCTCTGCTGCTGTACCTCCACCTGAGGCCTGGTTGCCACCTACCCACCATTTCATCGTTGCGGAGTTGCGGACGCCCACGACACCTTTTTGCACCACCCCGCCACACAGCTCAATAACCTTGTGAGCGGTCAGACACTCTGATGTTTAACTCCCAAAGCATCGACGGCCACAGATGAACGAGACGCTCGGGCTGCTCTGGTCACTTACTCACCTTTGTCCATAATCTGCATCGATCACAATAATTATACTGCAAATGGAATCTGCCAAAGAGTGACAAGAGGGAGAAAAATTGAGCCCCCTTCCCAAAAAACGAGACAGAGCATTCCTGGTGATGGATTCTCCCCTAATCGAAACAATTTGCTTAGCTTCCCAGCTGGCCTTCATGTGCTTTTGATTACTGTCTGCTATTTAGTTCCACAAAATTACATGCTGCTTAATGGACTTTTAATGGTTATAGGTTTTTCTACTTTTTAATGAGGTTCACCAGTTGGTTGCTAATGCCCTATGGGTATTTGGCAATTGTCCCATAAGTTTTTTTTTCTCCCTTTTTCAAGTTTCCAGTTTTTATTTCTTCGCTGCATAAAAAAGCGGGGAGGGGGTCATTAGGGACCGTCGGGTGCGAGACGCTTTCCAAAGTGCCTTCCCTCCAAACACGTAATTGCAATCCCAGCAGTCAAATAATTTTGTCATTAAGCATTTAATCACGTCGCTGCCGGAGTTTCCTTTCCATCTCCTTGTTTGCGGGTGCTAGCGTTTGATGGCAGCGCGCCCCCCCCCCCCCCGGTTGTTAACAAGTGAGAACCTGGTCACAGCACCGTTACTGTGAGCACTCTTTAACAACCAGTGTTCCCCTCCCGCTGGCAGTTTGGCCACCACTGGGCAAGGTCCAGTTCGGGCTGCAGTGGACCTCAGCTGTCTTATCCCCCGTCCTCAAGGACCAGGTGGGCGTTGAAGGATGGCGAGAGGAACCCCTGTGGAGAGGAACGTGTCCTTAATTTGAGTGTAAACGGCTACTTTTTTATACGTGCCCATTTACAAGCCCCATTTCAGAGGCAAATACCCACATGTCTTCCCAGTAAAACTTGGGGGGGGGGGCGCTGACAACCTGACACTGTTAGACCAGCACTTAACACCAGGACCCCCAGAGTGAAAATCTTCCACACAACCTCAAATGGCTTCATTAAAGTCTCATTCATTTAGGGAACTGTTTTGCCTTTGTGTTTAGATGTATAATTTCATAAAACCCAACCCCCTTCCGGTCACCATCATCCGCTCATCCATTATCACTAAATGCAGTATCACGATCGGGGTTGTGGCGGGCCGCAGGCCATCCTTTGCCACAAAACAGCCCTGTGGATGGGACGCCAGTGCACAGCAGGGTTACTCATTACCAAATAAAGGAAATGAAAAAAACACTGCTTTTGTGTTTGGTTGCGTGTGGCAGGAACGAAAAGATAAAGTGACTCGACTACTCATAAAATTAGAACCATACGCACACGTGCACGTGCGTGCGCGCACCCACACACATACACAGGCGTAGGAAATGTGAAGTCGTCCAGCTGATCCAAAACACTGCTTCACCAAACGCGCCATGTATCTGCTCTCCTCATCCCTCTCCTGTAGCTGTCAGCATCAAGTTCGGCTCTCTGGCTGCAGACTAGAAACTATCAAAGGATCCATGCCTTGATACCTACAGGTACTGACCAGTTCCTACACTCCAGGAAGAGTGGATTAGGCTTAGGGTTTGTGCTCCGACACCTCTGGCTGCTTGGTGCTCCCTTTCACAATGGATCCAAACTCAAATGTCCACAGAAATGGGGTTTTGTTCCACATGTGGTGGAATGAGCTCCCTCTATACTCAGTTCTATAGGCAGCCGCTTGTGAAATGTGCGCGGGCTGAGGATTTTGGTATTTGACAAACTAACTGTGCTGAGATACATGCGTCTGTATCTAAAACACTTGTTTCACCTGCTGTGCAACGCACTTTTGTTTATTCCGAGTTGCACGTTGCGTTGGGGAAAAGCGCCTGATTATACATGTATGTAAATATACATGCAATGTTGCCAGGGTCTGCGTAGGATCAACGGAATTGTTCTCGCTGCACTTCAGCACAGCGAGCCGGTCTGCCTGCTAGCACAGTCGGATGCCAGCGCAACGCTTTTTGAAGACAAATGAGGTGTGTCAAGTACTCTTTTCCTCTCCAAGCAAACAAAGCTGAAATTTCGGTTGGTGCCAGAAAGAGTGGCTCTACTCTAGCAAGACTGCTTACAGATGCAGTTAGGAAAGTCCACTTTCATTTCATGTAAAATTTTACAACATACATACAAAAGCCACTCGGGGAGACATTTGTGTGTTTCCAGAGAGAACAGAATAGGAATTGTGATGAAACATTTTTAACCCGCAGGGTTAACAGCGTGGGTATCTGCATATATGCGTGACCGCTGGAACTTGGTATCATCTGACTCAGTCTGAAAACAGTCTTTGTTTGTATTTCCCTGGTGCTGAGAAGTCGGTCACACATGTGCACGCACACCTCCACCCATACACACACAGCAAAGCCTTGATCGCCTGTAAGTGTGTGGCCTGGTGTTAAGCATGGAGGAAGGCCGCGGTGGTTTCGGTGGGCTGTGAAACGGGATGGGAGCCAGAAGGCAGGTTCAAAGAGAACTGTGAGACCCCTGGCCCAGTAGAGGGGGCTCGGGTGGGGAATTAAGCTACTTCCCTCGGCACCTGCACGATTACCAGTCACAGGAGGTTACACAGGGTTCCATGGTGATATCGCTGGGATAACCAGATTTAAGTTTGAAACTCTGAGAGGCCCATGGGAAAAGCAAGATAGAGAAGAACAGGGAATTCTGGCACCTTGCACAGAAAGCAGGTGTGGCTGAGCACTTTATGCTGCAGAGTTGGAGTTATTTTCGGGGTTCAGCTGGTTCCATGGTGGCAAGAACTGCTGCTTTGCAACATGCAAGAGTTGGGTTTGAATTTCCCACTGCTGTTGCATCCTTGATCAGTCCAGGTAAAATGATCCAGCCACATAATGGCTGCACATTGTAAGTAGCTTTGTGTATGAATATTGTTAGTTGTTAGAGAAGAACATTTGCTAAATAAAATTCAACCAAAAAATATACTGTTGACAGCTTAAAAGAAATGCCGTCTTCGCATTTATTACCACTTTTCTCCAAAGCAGCTTACAACGAATGCTGTTCAATCGACACCTTTATCCCAGGTGACATGTTAGTATCTACAGATCATCTTTGGACTGTGGGAAGCAACCAGCGCAACTGAAGGAAACCCACGCAAACACAGGGAGAACATGCAAACCCAGCAAAGACTGAGTAGGGATGCACAACAACTCCCACCATACCGGTGCTATAAGACACCAACGCTACTTATCGTGTCGCTGCGCATCCCTGTTCTTACCAAAACCACACCTAATCCCTTACTAGGAACCACACCAGGTGACAGGTTCTAACATCCACTGAACAAGAGATATCTCAGTGGTCTATTATCGGGCCTCTGTGTCTCCAGCCTCAGGCTACTCTGCACACCTTTGGTGCACTTCCTCTGTGGGCTGGGCAGCTTAACAGCCTGGGGTGAAGAGGTACTTTGAAATCACGTCTGCTGCCTTGGTATCCTCTGTTCCATCCTTCTCTGGGTATTGGCGGAGCCATTCCAAGGCCTCGAGGCAAACCTGCCCCGATGAGTGTAAGATACATGCAAATCAGATAAGAGTAAAGGCACCGCGGTGCTAACGGGAGCGATGCTGCTGGGTTATGATGAATCGGTCCTGTGCATCGAGTTCTGTCATGTTTAACAAGCTTCATTGGGGCTGCCAGACGCCCACAATGACTCCTTAAATCAAGAGAGAAACAGCATCTGCAGACAAGCACATCATCACATTTTTTTGCTTAAGCGTCTAAATAGTTCATTGTTTTTAACACTTCTAGCAGCTATTTAGGCCGGTGCCAAAGTCAAGGTTGCGATAGCAGTGTCCACCCTGGCATTTGGATCCGAGACCTTTTGAGGAGGATGTACAGGGCAGATACAGCAGGGGCCTGCAGAGGACCTGATCACCACCACTCTTATTATGTTGCAGTCCTTCACATGGACCAAAAAGCAGATAAACAGAAGGATTTTGGGTCAAATCCCTTTAAGACAAGTTTATCAAGTTTTTAAGCTTTTCTGTATTTTTAGCCTGGGCTTTCATGGTAGCAAAACCTTAACATCTTGCACACAATTGTATCCAGTGTCCTGCACCATGTAGAAAAAAAAACTTATTTAACTAAAATACTCATTGCACCCTTTGACTTACAGTTCTATAGTGTCTCACACACACACACACACACACACATACACACTCACACACACACATACAAAGGGATGGCAGACAAACATTATGGGTATTTCACTGTAATAAAATTGAGACACTACATAAATTTACAGCTCTCATTAAAAGGTTTGATGTCGGATAGGCTTGACTATAATTGGCTTTGGTGGATGCGGAGCTGTGCTGTAGCTGTGCTACGTTATGAGTTACAGCAGTTCTGGGATTCAGGGGGTCCACTGTAGGGCGGTAGAGGGCAGTGGGAGATTGCAGTGGGCTGGCATTGCTGTTTTGGAATCATCTGGGACAAGCAGATGGAGTTGGGAAGGTGAGGGCAATGTGGGTGAGCAAGCAGCAATTCTGCTCCCTCCCCATTTCCAATCCAACAGTGTGTTATCTTTTTACATTATTTTCTTGCTACTTTTTGAAGCCCTGGATGGGAAATGGAATGACACGTAATTCCAAGCACAATAAGGACCCGCCTTTACTATTACACAATGTGATAAAAGAAGGGATTGAGAACCAGTTGAAAAAATGACAGCACAAACTGTTGATTTGACTTCACTTTTCAGCAAATGTGTTCTGCAGGCTGAGGCATTAACTAAATGTATTTGGATCAGCGCGTGATCGAGTGGTGACAACTGGCATGACATGCAATGATTCTACATTTGCAAATGCAGAATAATTCACAGTGCTTGCCTTTGGAAGGAGCCCTTTCCCAAGGTGTCTTTGAAGAAAGGTGTTTGCTTGTGCAGAAAAGCTCGAGTCACTTTGAGGGTCCGGTCTGGGAGCGCCGTATTTGGCAGAGAGATGAATGGTTGGACATGTGAAAGGCTGTCCGGCTGCGGTCCAAGCAGTGAGCACGCACTGGCTGCGGTCAATCGCTCTGATGTAAACAGCAGAGTTGGTGCACTCAACTGCACATATTTTTTTTATTAGCGTGCAGGGAGACAAGGTGACTGTGATCGGTTGCCAAAGACTCATCCAGGCCAAACGGCGTCTGACATTTTGTGTGCAAGTTAATGGCACTGCTGCGTGGTGTCTCTATAACAAGTCGGTATACGGTGGCTCATAACTTCCTGAGTAATAAAGTCCTCCATCGTCTTCCTGGCTCTCTCGCTCTCAGTTAAATGTCTCAATTTAAAATTCAGTGCTGTTAATGGTTCCAAAATAAAGAAACAATCTGTAAACTGGGATACCAGCAGCTCCTGTGCCTCACCTTACAGCTGCACCAAGAAGCCTTTGCTGCCTGCCATTTGGATTATTAATTTATTGCTTAGTTAAGGCTTTTGTCCATATATTAATTTTGCTAGATTTGCTTCTCAGATGTAGCTTAAAGTGTCAGCAAATCCACCTTCAGAACAACATTACTGCATTTAAGTAATTTACAACGTTTGACCCAATTTATACAGCTTTGTATTTTACTGGGCCAACTCGGGATATTCTGGTGAGGGGTACCATGGCAATGTTAGGGAAAGGCCTTGAACTTGCAACCCTCAGGGGTACAAGATTATTTTCACTTTTTTTTTTAGTTGGACGGCTAATATGTATCCAACCTATACTAATTCTTTGAATTTTTAGGAGCAAGAAACTCTTTCCATACCATCTTCTTCCTGTTGCTCCCTGCAAATCACATCAAGGGTAAAAGGCCATTTGCATCACAGATTCCCGGGGAAGGAAGCGAGTGGCTCCACAGAGCAGCCAAGGAAAATCGCTGGAATGCGGCCGCTGAAGCACAGTCGTTTGTCCTAGCGTCTTGATAGCTTTCTGCACGAGAAACGCTCCACCTCCAGTAGCCCGCCCCCAACCACCCCCACCCTTGTCCACAGGGGCTTCGTGGCCACCATGATGAAAGCTGGAAAACCTGAAACCAGAGCTTGGAGCTGGAACTGAGAATGAAAGCTAAACGTGTTCCAATGCTTTCAAGATCTAACGGCACTGGATGTTTGAGACATCCAGCATTTAATGTGCTTCACATTTTTTCAATTGAATACGAGTTCTCTTTCCAGGTTTAAGGCTTTCATTGGCTGAAAGCCTCATGAACTGTAAGTTCACTCCACATTTTTTGCATTTCATCTCTTAATTTAGTCATAGCCAATGACCCAACTCATCTGATTTCTCCGCCAAGCGCAAGCACCACATCAGACCTGGAGGGGTGAGCACCGGCCTGCTTTGAGTCACTTGCTTCTTTTCACTGAGCAGGCAGAAGGTCTCATTGGGCAGTTTATCACACCTGGAAGACATCTGGATTAGTATGATTTCCTCAAACAGCCCTGTAGACTGTAAATTGAGCTCAGATGTCCCTATGAACAATGAGTGAAAAACAACCCCTCCATCGCATACAGTTTGAACACCTTGGGCTTCCTTGGACTAATAAACATTAACAGGGAAGCAGGTATCACAGTGGTTAGAGGACCAAGTTTCAAGTCGCACTTCTTGCTGTAATACCCAAAGTGTTTAGCTTCACCGTGGTAAAAAAAACTATCCAGCTAAGTTACTGTAGCTTAGGTTTGTAAGATGCTTTTAGAAAAAAGCATGAAATAATTCAATGACTAATGTGGCAGAGCTGGGACCTGCACTTGTGTCTCTCACTTGTTTCCTGGGGAGGCCCATTTGTTCGATTTTTGGAACGGAATCGCTTTTTAATTTTCTGCGGAGACCTTTACGGGTGCTTTGCTTTACGAAGAAGGCCACGTTCCGTTTCGGCCATTGTCCTTGCCTGCGAACTGCGTGGAGCGAGGACATTTCGACATGGGAAGAAAGCGCCGCGCACCCCGCATTGAGCCACAGGTTTGCGCGGCATCGGCACATTAACGGATCGCTCGCTCGCGCGACTGCGGTGATCTTAGCATCCGTGCTTGGTTTGTGCTCGCGCTCGAAAGAAAAGTGGATGTGAAATGACGTTAGTTCTTAATAAATGAAACAAATCAAGTGAGTAATATGACATGAATTTGAGAAATGGAAGCGCATTAGACATCAGCGCGGAATTCTGGGACGCGATGTGAATGGCTCTCCTGGGTGCTGATTAGATCACGAATCGGGCTGCTGCGAACGCTGATCCTATTTCCTGCCGTTTTATTCGATAACGCTGTGTAGCTAATTTTAAACATATTTCTAATTAAATCTGAGTAACCTTGTTAGCCAGGTTTGGAAATTAGACACAATAGTGGTTTCATTCACAGTACACACTGCAGGGCACAGTGCTGACCCCCATGCTGGTCCTGTTCTCCTTCCTGCAAAGGATAACGGTGTCTTCACAGGACTTCAGGACACTCGGGAACCCAGCATTTCGCTACAATCCCTGATCCTGCTCTTATACCTGCGATCAAGGTGTTTGAATTTATACAGTGAAAATAACTACGAATGGCTAAATCATTGTCAAAGAGTCAAGAGTCAAAAGAGTCAAAAGAGTTTATTCGTCACTTACATGGTTACTGAGTATACCATGTAGTGAAATGTGCTTTGTAAGCTGCTTGTTACATAAACGCGCCATTGTAAGCTGTTTTGAACAAAGGCATCGGAAAAATTAAAAATGATATCTTGCTTCCCTTGAACCCTGGGATATTTAGCTAAGCATCTCCTCAAGACATCCACAAGCTGCTCTTTCCACTGCCTGATCTTCGCAATAAATCTGCCGAACGATTACGACTGCCATGACCGTGAATTTCTAATGGTCAAAGGACTGACCGAGAGGAGCTCCTGCCCACAGACATTACAGACATAATGTTTGACCCAAAATTTGCTGTCACAAATAGGAGCGAAATAAAACAACTGTTTAAACAAATGAAACGGTTTGGGTTCAAAAACGAATATCACAGCAGTAGGCCATCAGAAGCACTTTTGCGTGCGGCTTTCACCGGCCAACTTCCTTTTCCATTCGCTTTGGTGCCTCGTGAGTTGGGAGAGAAAAGAACTGGATTGTCAGCCAACACCTATATTTCCATGTTTCAGTTCGCACTCAAACACACACATAGACCTACACAAAGGGATGTGACCATTGAGTGGTTTCTCGCCCCATTTTAAAAAAAGATCTACTTTGTTCCATTTGAGCCTCTTACCTTTGTCCTCTTGTTGAGTTTACAGTAAAATGGATGCCATCAATGCAGCTTATTTATGCAATGAATGCCCCTTCACTCCGAGTGAGCAATTCACTTGTCATGTCAAGAGTCATTTGGAATGCATTTTTTTTGGCTCTAGATAACAGAGGAAAAGTCATATTCACTTCAGCTGACACATGTGTGACAAGCCTTTACTTATCTGAGCACAATGAAACCTAATTTGCAGACACCTTCTCTACAGCATTTTTAGGTTTGTGTTATATCTCATCTCTCTCAAATACTCAGGTCTTGGCCGCAATGGTGTCACCTCCTCCCCAGACTACTGTAACGCCCTCCTTCTGGTCTACTGGCTTCTGGCATCAGTCTTCTCCAGCTGATCCAGAATACCATGACGCAGGGTACGTTTGACCTGCCAGAGTGTTTCCATGTGTCTCTACTTTTCATTTTTTTCCACTGGCATCCTATAACAGCCTATATCAAGTTCAGCACTCTGGATACAGCCTTCAAAGGAGGTGGACCCCAGTACTGAAAGAACCTGATCGATCTATGCCTCCCAAAAAAAGTGTTGTGCTTCACCACCTCTGATCACTTGGCTGTCCCACCCACATGAAATGCCTGCAGGTTCTATTTCAGTCTCCTGACAGCTACATAAATTCGAGCGTCACTTCCACAACCAGCTACTTCAGGGATATGAACCAGCAACATGGTGGTGTCAGAGAAGCAAGCTGTGCTGTGTCCAAAGCATTTTTTCTGCTGTTGGTGCAACTGTTGTTTACTCAAAGCTGTATGTCAGCAGAGAATAGTGTTTGCCAAATGAATAATTGTGCATGGCTTTGCGGGCTATGACTCCATCCTCAAGGAGCAGGGCATTATAACACAAATGCCATGTGCAACATCTCCAAAACCCACCCAAGGTTTACAGAAGAAAAGTTTCCCTCATTTCCTAAGCAGAGCCAGTTGCGAAAGGGATGGGAAGACAGGCTCATGTGGGGATTTTGTCATCTGTGCATATTTGCAGGATTACGTAGACCTCTGTCTGCCTCGCACTTTCCACTCACATTTATCTCCCAAGCCCAATTCTAAAAACTTAAGGCCAAATGGAAAAACTGTGTAAACCACAGTTTCACTTGTGCACAGTTCATCTTTCCAGCACCTGATCAGCCATAATAAATAAAACTTGGTTTAATACGGGTGTATTTTACAGGAGCGGCACGTGGGCACTCGGGTCCTCGGAGGTGCCGCTTAACAGGGTACCTCCTGACTCGGCCAGCTGTCTGAGCTGCGGTGCGCACGGCCTGCACCGGGTCACAGACGCAGCTTATGTGGATGAAAAAAGCATTATTGGTACAAAGCTAGAATACAAATATTCATCTGCTTGATTTGAGCAGGATTATCATCATTGCTCATCACTGCCGCAATGAGCGCAGTGCAGCAGAATGGAAAATGCAAGTTTTCGATTAAAAGCAGAAGCCGCTGTGAAGGTCGACATCACCATAACTAAGCAAAACACGCAGAAAGGAATGCCTTCAGATGATCAACCAAAATCTACCAGTCATTTCTGACAGGCTCAGGGGGGTGTTAGTCAAATTGATGTTTTATAGGTGTGTTTTGGCACAACTGACCATGTAGGCAGATGGCAGGACATCATTTCAGTAACTGGCAATAATATCATCAATGCCCCATCTGGATGGCTCTCGCTGCTCTCTGTTTTTATCTCAGCACTCTTCAGGAAGGAGAAACGTTGCATGGGCAGACTGTAAGAAAATATCAACACACAGAAACCACATATAACATATTGCTGGGAGAGCTGTCCCTTCTCCACAGGCAATCTGTATTTGCACCACAGTGCACAGGATAACAAGAAAAGAAAATCTCGTTCATAAAAACAATGAACAGAGTACAAACTAAACACGCAAACATACAAATCTCACACAGACTGAACCGAATTCAAACTTGCAACCGAACCCACAACACTACAGTTTTGAAGCTTTAGCACTCCCTGCCGTGTAGCCACGCTGACCCATTTCAGGCATATTTTACTTTAACTGCATATATTTATTGTCCCTACCTGCCGAAATACTACACATTTACCCTGGTGCCCCAAAGAAAGTTATTTTCCTTCAGGAGCACCAGGGCAGTGCAGGAAAGACAGAGAAAAAAGTCAAATTCCAGGCTATAAAATCACAATTTTTTTCTGAGACTCCACACGATATTTTTCATCGCATCTTTGGAAGTCTGAAATACAATGGAAATGTCAGTAGCTTGCACAAGAACATGCTGTAATTCAACCGGCATTCTTCATATCTGCTCATGAGCACTGGCGCAGACATGTGCTATAAGAAACCTTGACTGCGTAATCTTTTCTTTGACCAGTCCATGACCGAACTGTGAGTCTTGCGCTCAGTTGCTTTAAGGAGGGCAAAGAAAACAAATGTAGGGTTGGACAAAAGCAGGCCTTGTCTGGATAAAGCGACCAGAGCATGAATTAATGGCCCACACAACGCAATCTCCTCACACGGAGCGACCTGTTCTCACCCTTTCGGCAATGACTTTGACTCCTGAGCCGTTCCTGCTTTTAATCACGGCCGCTGTTGTTGTACCGCTGTGCTAATCCTGCTGGGGAAAGCACACTGCGCCATTCTAGTTTCCACTACAGATGTGGAACAATTTACTGTGTAACTTTCACCAAAAAAAAAAAAAAAAAAGAGAGACAAAAAACATTTTGTTCAAATTAGGAATTCAAAAACTCCAAAGGAAATAAATTTTCAGCTGTCCTCCCATTGGCTGTGCCTGATTTTGTGGGAAAAACCCAGAAAAACCGTGATGTGATCTGTGTCAACTTTATCCAAAAAACTGTGCACTTGAGTGGTTTTGAAGTTTCTCTAACTTATGTGACTTATTTATATGGTTTGCTTTTGTCTCCATGTGAGATGATCAAAACACTGTGCTATTGCAAACCAGTGTCATGGCCTGTTACCAAGTGTCCGGCACAGAAGAAACACACACACACACACACACACACACACACACACACACACACACACACAGAATCAGACTAACTCATCCTGAGGGTGGGGCAGGGATTCTGTTGTCAAGCTCCCTCACCATAAAGGACAGTTGGGATTAAGGCTGCATACACAGTAGGACACCCACCTTGCAGGCAGACTGAAAAGAAGATGACCAAGAAGCTGAAGCCTGAAGAATTCCTTCAGTGTGAGAGAGACAACAATCTCTCCCTCAGGTAATGCGGCACACATTTTAAGGATTCCTTTGTACAGTAGTGCTTTGCAGTGTTAATCCTAAAACTGGTGTCCCATCCAGGGTTCAGCCTGCTTCACACTCCATGCTTTCAAGATGGGCTCCAGACAACCAGGAGGACGCACTGGACAAGCAGATAATGACCGCATAAACATGAAAAGTATGTTGCATTATTTTTTTCTCTGGTTTCACCTGCACTTTGTCAAGACCTTTGAGGTACATGCAGAGAGCTCTTGTAAAAGTACTGCGGTGCACAGGATAACAAGAAAAGAAAATCTTGTTCATCAAAACAACAGAGTACAAACTAAACATGCAAATCTCACACAGGCTGAACCAGATTCAAACCTGCGACCGAACAAACAACACTACAGTTTTGAAGCTTTAGCACTCTCTGCCGTGCAGACCCCGTTTCAGAATGTTAAGATGCTTGGTGGGGGTAGAATTTTGTAGGCTCCCACACAGAGCTGTGACCTTCTCCATCTGACTGTACTCACTGCCTCCTTATTCACACTTGTGTTTGTTGGAAGAACAATGTTCATCCCTAAACAGTTGTACAAACTGCCTTTACACATTTTCTGTGTCAATTGGTGCCCACAGTCTTCTGTACTGGCCACTGCCGGTAATGTGCTCCTGCGATCCTGTTATGATACGATCATCCCATTCGGTCCTTCATATTTTACGTCTTCCAGCATCACATGTAGCCTGTTGGTTGAGAAATTGGATCAGACTGTGCCACCTATGAACTGCCAGTAAGAAGAATGATGCTGCTGCCTTATGCAAAACCTCTTTGTTTTAGTAAAGTTACTAGGAGGTAGGTCATCAAAGTACAATCACACACCACACACATACAAACACACACACAAAGTTACCAGTTCACTTTAACCTACTTCTTTGGACTGTGGGAAGGAACCAGTGATGAGGAAAATGTGCAAATCCTCCACAGGCTGAGCCTCATTCAAACCCACAGCTCACATCAGCACTACCTGTTGAGGCACCCACCCTTGCCAGTTTTATGAACTAGTAAATTTCACCCGTCCATTCACTATCCTTAACTGCTTGTCCTGGTCAGGATCCTATTAGTTAGGAGCTTATCCTGAAATCACGGGGCACAAAGCGAGGAGGAAACCCTGGATGGCAGGATAGTCTGAATGAGAGAATTATGCACCCTAAATGACAATTACACCTTGAAAGAATTGGTCTGATCAGTCTGGTTTTTTTTTTTTCCTGAAAACATGACCGTTCTACTAGCTATCCATTTTTAGCAGTTGCATTTGTCAAACTGCTGTTAACTCAGGCAAAGACATTCGAAGTAATAATTTATACATTTTATATATACAATATATCACAAACAAATGTGGGCAGTAGTGTCTTTGGTCTGTGGGGATCCGCAAAGCCTGCTTGCATCCCGTTGTGTGTCAAGGGACCATTGTTAGGGGAGTCCTTTTTTTCTACCCCAAGCTGGTACTGCTGGGAGTGAAGCAGTGGTGCGTGGGACAGGGCGGTCGGGGACGGCCGATGAAAGATGCCGATGTTATCTCTTAACATTAGGAGGAATTATCCCATTGAACATGAGACAGGCAGAGGCCCAGTGTCTGCAGTCCAAGCAGAGCTTTGGGGGAGGGCTTACCTGTGCTGAGCTGAGGCCTGCACCCCTCTTCCCTACATGGAATCAGATACAACTTAGACAAATTAGAGAAGCAACCCCCCCCGACACACTGTCCGCCAAGCCGCACAGTCGCCCTATTCTTCCTCATATCCGTCTGAAGTCTGGCCCTGCCGCCAACATCAATGGGGTCCGTGTGCAGAGTGGCCTTTCAATAAGCCAGGTCCATCAGCGCTGGACTCCAGCGGTCACAGAAAGTCCCCCGCCCCACCCTGGCGTGCCCCACCCCACTAATCCTCAGAGACATCCGTCTCCACCCCAGTATCCAAGGCCTCCACTAAAGGCACCTCCCCACCTCATAAGCATCCTCTTTGTTTGGTGATCACGCAGCCTGTCAGCCTCAGCCCCTGATGTGAGGAGGACCTGGACAGCTTCTGGTCTACAGGTATAGCATCTGCTCTCTCAATGGGCAACTTGTGATGACCCAGTTTTCATTTACTGGTCAGGTTGCGCTGCTCTCACCAAATGGACTACAGTCTAATGCATTAAACATAAAAAGTGCAACTGTGAAGGTCCCCCTGCCTGCTCCTGGATTGCCTTATGGTCAGCTGGACATCCAGCACACCGCTATACTGGTGGACACTGTACAGACTTTACTGATCATCAGCACATCCACCTATGTTTGTCTGGAACACACGTAGAGTTGGTTTTGTTTTTTTTTTTTTTAAATCAGTAATCATTTCAGAAATGTACAGGCAAATAAAAATTTCTGAAAATGTCTTCCTTCAGAGGAATTCATAACTTAAAAAAAGCCTTTTTTTTCTAGTTTAGCCTTTTTGTATTTTTTTTAAGTTTTTATTTCTTCATTAAGTTTACAACATTCAGTGTGTTTTGGAAAATGAAGACATAGTTTTGAAAAATCATCTTATATTTATATCAAACATATTTATTATGTTTGTTATTGGCCAAGCATATTCATAATATTTATACTTATGTGTACAATTTTTTTTTTTTTTACCATTCATTAAAGACACAAAACAACTCAGAAAAAAGCATAGTTTCTTAACATATTTATAATACACTGCCGAGCCAAAAAAAAGTCAAACGTGCTAAATTTGGTTGGACCGCCTTTAGCTTTGACTACAGCACACATTCGCCATGGCATCCTTTCGATAAGCCTATGCGATGTCACAACATTTATTTCCGTCCAGAGTCGCATTAATTTTTCACCAAGATCTCGTATTGATGATGGGCGAGTCGGACCGTCGCGTAAAGTCTTCTCCAGCACAAAATCCCATAGATTCTCAATGGGGTTAAGGTCTGTACTACATGGTGGCCGATCCATGTGTGAAAATCATGTCTCTCTCATGCTCCCTGAAGCACTCTTTCACAATTTGAGCCCCATGAATCCCGACATTGTCATCTTGGAATGAAAATCCATTGATGGAAAAACCTGGTCATTCAGTATATTCAGGTAGTCAGCTCACCTCTCTTTTTGGGCACGTAACGTTGCTGAACCTAGACCTGACCAACTGAAGCAACCCCACATCATAATGCTAAGTTAAATCCAGGGGGTGACTTTTTATTTGGCCAGGCAGTGCATTTATAAAATATTAGAATTTTTATTTCAGAATGCCAACTGCTGTACATACCTGGCAGCCTGACAGAGCCCTCAACATTTTATTTGTGATAAAGCAGCTATTGTGGTTTACGAAAATTTCTTTTGACTCTTACCTGACTACGTCTCTTCGTGTTCCAGGAAAGGAGGTTTGACATCATCCACACGTGGTCTCTCCTCTCAACAGCACGTGAATCTTGGCAGGAAAAGAGTGGACAAGTCCATATGCATGTTCATAAAACAAACATGACATGGCACCCGCTAGAACCGCAGCATATAAAGCGCCATTGGAACAGATTCATTCTGTAATAACAATGTAGTTTTACAAATTAAAAAGCGCACTTGTGTTTTTAAAATATGAAGTTACTGCTGAAGGAATTAAGCACTGGTTAGAGCAGTTGTCTTACAGTCAAAGAACCCACATTCAAATCCAACCCCTGCTGTTGTACCATCGATCGAGGCACCCTGAACTGATGCAGTAAAAATTACCAAGCTGTATAAATGGGTAAATCATGTAAGTCGCTTAGTGTACAAACCTATCAACATACATCGATTTAGAGAAAAGCATCACATAAATAAACATAGTAGAAATGTAATACATTAGGCTGCAGGGAAAGAGATGCTGTTCAGCCGAAGAGGGAAGCATGACTGCAAAAGTACAGGTGCTGTGAAAGTGCCCTGGAGCAGGCCTGAATCTTTAACGTGACTCTTCAAGTTGTTCCATGAACTGAAGCACAAGTGCATCATGGGTGTTGCTCTTGTGTTTGAACCTCTGCAGAAAGGGCCAGGAAGCAGGGGCGTTTTTTTTATGGGTCGCATCGCTAAATCATCAGGAAGCCAAAGACAGTTTTTTCTTTACAGCATCACCAGGACAAAGATAGGGTTAATTATAGATAAGAATCATAACTATGGAGTAAAAGCACGGTGCAGTAAATTTGAACAGCCTTTTGCTAGCTGGCTAACATGGGAATTTATTCTGCTGTTGGCTTGCTGCGCTCCTCTTCCTGTCCAGAGTGGCAAGCCCATCACTCAAGTCTGACAGATGTCCCCCGACTGCCCTGAGGAGGTGGGGTGGGGTCCCCGCCCCGGGGCAGCTGCGTTCGGCGGGGGCCACATCTGAACCTGTGCCATGACATGAACATTCACAGTAAATCTTCCCCAGAGGAACAGCTCGTGCTCAGGTTTCAGCTTGGACACTAACCTTTTTCCCAGCAACTCTGCTGTTTATTTTAAGCCCACCACATACTCAGGAGGCCTGAGAAGTAATTATTGCATAAAGTTACACCTCTGTTGCCACAAATGGCTGCACTTGGCCTGGACTTTAAAGGCTGTGGCGTGATTAACTGCGGCGGGCAGATAGCCAGGCGAGGACAACATGGCCGCTTCAGTCGGTACGCACACTCACGGCACTACCGTCACTTGATGCTGAACCATTTACAGCCTTCACCCCCATTAATTGCTCTATTATTTTTAGACAGACAAGGCACTATTTTATCATTCCATTTAAATGTGTATCTTTCCTGGTTGCTGGGATTTTACATTCAAATATTATTGCACTCGAGAAATCTACAGCATTTAGGTTTGGATGCCATAAATTCCCTATTAATGGCCACAACTTGGTACGCAAGTTTTGGGTCGAGTAGGGTCCTGTTTGCCCGAATGGCTATGGACACAAGTCTGCTCGGGCTCTGTGGGAGTTGCAGATCAGTTGGCCGTGGGCTGTTGGTAGCAGATACACTCCTGCATGCTGCATCTGAGGGCAGCCACCAGATAGCAGCAGCAGCTGTGCTGCAGCACCCCGTTACGAACGCCACGCTGGTTTCGGAGATGCGCCTGAGCTGCCCACGGGGGAATAAGAAATTCGTCACGTGGAAAGGAACAGATCTAGACATGCAAACCACTAGACACAATAAGACATCTGATTTCCAAACAAGGTTTCACCCCAGCTCTTTTGGCATGAAAAAGTGCGAAATGACTAAATAACATGCAACACGTTCACTGTTTAATGCCAACATGGAGAAAAAGCCAGAAGTCAGAAGAGGTGAGAAGCCAACCTCTTAGGACCAGAATGAGAAAAAAGAGGAAACCTTTAAACTACAGTGGTAAGTACCCTTGTGGTGTACTGGTGTTTAAAACAATCAACGTTGCAACACTATCTGTACCACCAACATCATAACATCATAATAATAATACCTTCACTAAACCCGAAATGTGCAAAAGAAAAGGAACCAAAGTTAAACCGCATACGATGCATCTCAGCTCTATTGAACAATCGGTCTGCCGTACACACCTGGCAGTCCGTCGGACCCCCAGATTGCAAAGCCAGGAGGGCCCATCCGCTTTCTTCCTTTCACTCTTGAACTTAACCTCACCCTCTGGGGCGGAGTGAGAGATGTTTAACTCCGCTTCCCGTAGAGGTAGAGCACACTATTCGTACATCTAGAGATAAGAGTGTCAGAGTGCTGTCCACCTTAAATCACGGGCCTGTCCAAGGCAGCAGTACAGGCACGTCTCACACCTGTGAGCTTGCACACACAGATGCTTTCAGTGGCGTTCTGTAGCAGCAGCACGCACGCGGATCGTAAAACAAAAAGACACAAGGGACACACTTTAAGCTGTGGCCATTTCTGAAACTTATAAATAGAATAGCTAATAAACGTTTATGACGTGCTCATAAATTGGCCCCTCATATAAAGTAGCTGACAGTGGGTCTCACTATCCTCCGTGTCATTTCAATGCCCTCTGAAGATTGACCTACTGCTAAAAATCCCCCCATGTAGCCGATCATCTTCTCCAACAAGCTGGGCACGAAAAGGGAAACTTCCTCCAACCATCTCTCAGTTTTCTCCTCAGTAAACTCCTCAGGTATTCTGCAAATTTTACCTTAGAGGATAAAGGTGGGAGAAGGATGCACTTCCTTATAATAAGTTAAGTGATAAGCAAAATAATTATTAAATATTTCTAATTACAGAAGTCTGACATATTTGGTTCAGACATTTGAAATTATTATTTTAAAATGGTAAAATGACACAAGTCAGTGTTCACTTTTGTACGTACTGGAGGTTGGAAAATGTGCAAATAAAGGTGTTCGGGAGATCTAGTTGCTGCTGGAAGCAATCTGTATGCAATGGGCGTCTTGCAGACGCGACAGACATTGCCACCATTAGGGCAGGCCGGTCCTTATACCACTTTATGCTTAAACCCTAATGTGGTCCTGAGAGAACTGCTCAAACCTCACGACCCTCTGCGCCAAGAGACAAATGGCACAAGTCCGCTTTCAAGCCCATTTAATCACATCTAAAGGTCATTTTTGTCTTAAGCATTATATCGGTTTCTTGGTCCGCTTATGCCCAGGAAGATGCTGTTAAGCAAAATTACTCTGTTTTTCGTTAAACGGTCCTTTGTGAACAGGCCTGCCTTGGTGACACGGTCTACACTTTTTGCTCCATTGATCCAGTGCAGAACATCAAACAAAATTCAGTGTAGCAGTATACGTACGAACATGTGGAAGCTTTATCTCACGTAACAGGCATTTGACTCAATATAGTTTCATTTTTGCCTGTTATGTACTAGACCATTTTTTTTTTCTGACATGAAATCATGTTGGAGAATTTACCCCACAGCCTGAACTGAACATTAACTCAACTCGGATCTCCATGTTTTGGACATCAGGCTGATTGCTGGAAAATAGAAAAAGTGGTGTTGTGTAAAAATTGTCACAAATTCGATCAAATAAGCTGCATATCATTTCATTGCTTGTAATGTCTTTAGCATGCTAGTGATTTATAAGTGCACCTTTGTGGGTTTGAGAGGGCATTATTTATTCCTCTCAAAAATAATTGTATTTTGACTCCTGTCAAACAGCTCCCAGCCTGAGAGGGGGATTTCCTAGAGCAGGTGAGGAAACCTGTACCAGGAGTTCTCTATAAACAAGCATGTGGAGACACATGGAAATTCTCAGAATAATTTTTTGGTCCATTTATGCATCCTTTTGCAAGGGGTTTTCGTTGCGAAAAAAATGCATGACTCTTGCCATTGCCAAGAAGGAGAGCTTCTTGAAAAACTTCAGACTGGAGAATTGTGCAATGCTGCTGCAGTAACCACAAGCAGTGATTGACTGTGTTATGTTTTTAAAGCTAATTCAGGTCCAGAAGAGTATGAAGCATCATTAATCTTGAAACCAGTAAATAACCGAATTGACAAAATAACCCAGTTTGGCTAATGGCAGTGGAAGTTGTCTTTGTCTCAAATCGTGGTCATTAACCTCTTAAATGATTAAATAATATTATCTTAATTAATTTGTTTCAATGGGAAAGTTTTTATTGGAATTTAATCGCATTAATGGCCAACAACTAGGTGTGCGGATAAGAGGCGCTTCCCTCTTTAGAGTCATGGAACTTCCTGTCATGTCAAACAAATGTCACATGAGCTGGGAAATTGGTATTAAGCAAACACTGTCCGGCAGAGCTACCAGCTCGGAAGATGGAAAAACCAGCCCCTGTATTATTACATTTAACTAACAGAATTGGTTCTTCTGCTTGGTTCAAAGGTTTTTCAGCACACGGGTGTAAAAAGTTCAGTTTTAAAAGGCAGGCGGAAGCATTGAACTCACCTCACCCTGGCAATTTCTTCCATCGCAACCTGTCTTTGAGGGAGGCTCAACAAAGGGCTGAATGGTGTGGTGCTTCAGTTATGGACAGCAAATATCACCGTAAACGTCTACATCCATCAGAGAGAACTTCACACTTCCTAGCCCCCGATCTTCCGCCCTAGAGTTGACTATCAAAAACCCCAGCGAGGGAGTGCGATGTGACACAACTAGTCATTTGGTTGTTTCCCTCCTCGCATACACATCTCACAGGGCTCTGAGATCATGCACACCAAAAATCACAAATACATGCAATGTGCAGCACCCAGATGACCTTTACCTTTCCTATTTATGGATAAAAGGTATATCCTGGCACAAGTAGTGATGGTAAAATAGAGGCTGAACAGAAAGCACGTCCAAGTCCACTGCCACCTCCTCATACAAGGTCCTTGCTGTCCGGTTTGTTTATGTGACCACTTGATGTGTGAATTGTTTAATGCAAATCTATCTTTTCACATTTGTGAGCCGAGACATGTTTAAAGAAAATGTGTTTATGTATCTGACGTAATCTGATCTGTAGCGTATGTCGCTATACAAGGTCACGTTTGTCTCCCACATGGTGGGTACCAGATTGTCTGCCATTTTAACTCTTCGCACAGTCACTGGGCTTCTGAAGAGCCTCACTCAATAATAAAAGAAACTCTACTGGTTTGTCACTGAGTCAGTATTACGCAGTTTTACAATACAAAACTAAATTTCATGACTTCAGAACAGATGCTACAAATGAGAATAGCTACCCAATGAAATTAGCTAAGGCTCTCAGTTTGCTTTTTCATACTATACTGTATATTAGAATTTCGATGCTATTGCTCGATAATAACCGGCCAATAAATTCTGACTGGTCAACCAGATTGAGTTTGTGTCTTCAGATTGAATCCCATTTCAATCTTAGTTAAATAGTGGTGTCCAACAGCACTGCAAAGCAAAGCAGCATTCATGAGTTTCATGACTGCGTCCCATTTTCTCTGAATTTATTTGCGGCAACTCAAAGCGTGACACTCACGCCAAGTTGGGGAAAGAAAAACTGCCCCTCGCAGACAAACACCCGCTTTACCACGGCAGGATTTATCAGACAATGCAAACACATTCGAACCCGCTCACAGTCTGACTGCAGATGTCGCTGTGAGCAACTAGGGCAAGAGCACCAGAGCCGCCTCACCACCCCAGGTAACAAGGGACAATTTGTGCTCGGTGGGCCTCCTCACCACAGATGGCTACTATGGTATGGCAGAGATTTGAAGCTGAAATCCTGCCGCAGGGTGCAAGGCAATTTACCAGAGTGCCATTGGGAAGGCCAGAAGTGCAGTGTTCCTGTGGGACCGAGTGCAGCCTGGAAATCTGCAAGCAGCCGAGACCTCCATGAAAATGCATGTTCAGCATCCAGGGGCCATGCGCTCCCACAACAGTTTTTTTTCGCCGTCCCATGGCCAAACACAATAAAGACGTGGTAATGAAGTATGTCCTGCAGCAATCAATGCACCGGGCCGCTCTCCTCCCCCTGCCAGACACGGCCGTGGATCTATCATCGTGGCCCTGCGGAAACAGAGCGAAAGGGCTTTGATTCTGTAATATCATTAGATGGGGAAGTGCAGTCCAGCAGTGGGAGTCAATAAGGAAGATGGGTCTAAATTTATTACTCTCACGGAAGTACAAAATCAATCCTGTGATTGAATAATGACATTATGTCACATAAATTATAGTGCTGTTTGTAAGCGGCTGATGCTCCGACTCCTGCAGGAAGCTGTTCACCTGCCGTGCTCATGCAGGTCCTTCTTCATTACCCGGGACAATGGGGGGGATCTTTCAGAAGAGAGTATGCTGCTCAAAAACACCCTCATCATTCTCATCATGAACGCCTACACTGGAATAACTATGCTTGAACCTGTGACTCTTTAAATGTATTCGCAATGCAGACATTGCATGCAAAAGTTTTAATATAAGTTCTGTACATTTCCATCATATTTGGAGGACTGGAAGAGCACCAATAGAAGGAGTTTGTAGAATCACACCTGGAAACAGTCTAAACAAAAGTGTATGAGTATGAAATACAGTATATATGTAAAATATGACCACATGAGGTAATTTGGTCTTTTTAATCCAGGCTCAGGTGTGGCAGCCCATTGTTGCCAAAGACAGATGCAGCCAGTAAGCTGATGCTGGCTCCCATGGAAACTGGCAGATGGGCATCACACTCATGTGGGCATCGCAGGGGGAGGTGAAAGGTGCGATGACCCTGGTAGGCAGGACACTCGCATGACTTTGATTAGAGATCTCTCCCGTGAACTGCCGCCCTGTTCCGCCGACTTCCTTCTTTTCTGTAAAGGTTATTTGTATGTGTTACATGGTCGAATGGGGGAAAAGGTTACACAGAGGAACTTGAGGTGAAATTGTAAGGTACACCATCTTCGGTTTAAAAAAGGTGTGTGTAAAGCAATTTAATCAAGGAACACAGGTCAGCAATAGAGCTGAACTCAGGGCTGCACACGTACAGCGCAGAGGCCAGCAATGAAGAGGAACCAAACCAATAACCCAGCTTAAACGCGCGAGGTGCCACAAGGATGGGTCCTGCACTGAAATCCAAAAGGGCCAAGACCTTTAACTCGCAGCTTTCGGTGTAACACTGGGAACCGGCACTCCGCTATTCTTATAAAGGTCAGTGCATTTCGGAGAAGGAAAGGAGAGCGAGACACGCGTGTTCGCATTTATTCCCTGTAATCACACTGAATGGAAGTGAAGCCCAAAACAACAGTGAGCCTCAAGGAGATGGGATTTAGGTGAAACCCGGGTGGATTTAGGTGGATTTCCAATAGTAATTGACTCATCAAAATATCGCTCTTGTGAGGAAAATGAAAATGAATATTCAGGAAAGTGGGATGCTCAACTTAGAAAAATTCTATCATTAGAATTACTTTCATATAAAGAAACAATGAGCAAGATACAAAAACGACCGCCGCTTAATATGTCGAATAATTTTCTTTTGGCTGGAAAACTCTGTACTTGGGCACTATAGAGCCGTGGGAAAAGCAGGAGTACGTGCATTGTTGAAGAGAGTGATTAACACCAGTATGTTCTCCGTCCTCATTGCCTGTCTGCGTCCATCACCTGGGTGATGGCTACGACCATACGGAAAATTTTCCCTCTGCCCGGGCATTGATTCGCTAACGGTGCTGTCCGCCTCTTTTAAAGGAACCATGCATAAGAGAAGGGCCTACAGTTTGATGTTCCCACTGCTAAACGTTTAACAAGAACACTGAAATTTGTCCAGTAAACCAGGAGGTGATTTAAAGATAAGAGGCTCTGAAACAGCAAGGACATTTGTAAGGCGGCAGGGCAGCGATAGGGCAGGGGGGTTGGTTGACTGTTTCAAGTTAGGCTATCGGTCCCATTGGACACATCTTTGCCTGGTGAACACTGTAGGCTCAGAGTTATGAAAAAATTCGTACTGGCTTCTTCAGATCAGAAGCATACCGGTATTGATGTAGAATTAACCCATTTTCAGTTGACACACAAACTGTCTTTCTTGCATCCGAGTACTTGGCATGCAAGAAACTCCGTCTCTTTGGCTGACCAAAAAGAAACCAAGCAGGAAGCACACAAGTACTGCTCACCGAGACCCTTTCGGGAGGAAAGGACTAGTACCAAACGTGACACAAAAACATTGCTGACGTCTTGGTCCCTGCATGCTATTGATCCTGACAAAACATCCACAGCAGCTCTCACTACGAGACAGACATGGAGAGAAACACCCACTGGGTAAAGAGATGCTGGTCAAGATGGCGTTTCCCACTCTCAATTTCAAAATCCTTTATCTTTAGATCTTTTAAAAAGAAAAAAGTTCCACACATGCCCTATTTTCCATTCTATAACTTTGTACAGGAACAGGGTTATTATCAAACAATTTTAACAGTGCTTTTGAAATGCTCATTTTCTATTGTACAAAATTGCCTTAATAATTTCCACTCCTTCTTAATAGCTCCGTCCATTCGCTCGCTCTGTACATACAAGTAACCTTTTGAAAGCCACATGTTGCAGTGGAAATTTGAAATGAAATGAAAACAAACACCAGACTCTTTGTTATTTTGGTTGTGTGATCCCCATTTCATCCCTCCTTATGTGCCCCCGAGACCTTCTCTGGGGGTTTAGAGGGCTGTGATGATGGCTCTGGTGGCGTCCATATGCATTAAAATTTATTTTTTCACATTCTAAAAATAAAACGATCAAACAATAAGTTGCGCTTCCATCTGGCTTCCTAGAAACATTCCGGAAATTCGAATGGAGCCCACGCATGCATTGTTTAAATTTAATTACAGCATTCTGCAATTAACCCTCTGCTGTAATTCCTCAGCTGGGTATCCTTTGTTACGAACAGTTTACTCCTTTTGAAAACAGAGCACGCTATCTATCACCGCACCGAAGACGTCTGAAAGGAAACTGCACGTAATTTCAACTCTTTTCCCCTTTTTTTTTCTTTTTTCGGTTTACGGTGGCAGTGGCTCGGGTGGCGAGTGAGAGTAAATTGACCTTAAAAGGCAAGAAGCTCACCCAAGGATAAGGGTTTAGACGTATGCGGCAAAAGGAAAGGAAGCGGCCATAACTGCCGCGGTGCGACTTCGCGCGCGTCGAACGCAGGCCGATGCATATTTTTGTCGTCGCTTTGTTCCGCTTGCTTTGAGCGTAAAAGGAACGTGCGATAATTAAATAAATGAACTAAAGCTTAAATTTCCATTCCTCGCATTTGAAACTACGAGATGTCGGTAGATCTGTGCAAAGCAGCAGGCTATTTTGAATTTTGAACATGTCCGTACAAAATGAAATACGAAATAGTAGGCAGTCGCCGGATAGCCAGTAAAAGGGTGGAATAGTACCGAGTTTGTGAGGTCGGGCATCGCAGGGTAGACACATTCAAGGTACGAACCAGCCCTAACTACGATAAGATGCAATAAGACCAAGACACGGTTTTATCGCCGTTAAAGTTGAGGGCTTGCACCCAAAGGTCCCAGGTTCAATAATGGTACCGGCTCTAGACGGACTGGGTAAAAATGAGCCAGCTGTATAAATGGGTGAATTATTGTACGTGCGCAAATCTCACTCTGTCAGCTATCTCGCACAGAAATGATGACTAAAGCTCCATCGACATTTCGCCCTGCGTGACGCTTCCCCAACAAACTTCCTGTTTACCTTGCCGGCAATATGGCAAAGGCTCCAAACAGCACAACGCCAGAGTCCTAGAAAAGCGCCGCAGACATAGGGAGCAGAAGCTGAGCGGCTCTGGTTCCGCCTGGGAAAGCATTCGTGTCAGAATAAGGGGCTGACAAACAAACGATTTATCAGGAGGCAGGGTGACACAGTGCGCTTCGGGGCCTGATGATGAGTAATGTCTGGCTATTTGCAGTCACCCCCCCCCCCCCCCCCCAAACTTCCCCTAACCCTGGTTCCCCTGCTCACTCAGGCCTTTATCAGTCCTCCCAGGGTTATTTACAAAGAAATGTGTCTATCAGTTACAAGGACATGACTTTGCCAAGGGAGAGATAACAAAAGAGGAAACCAGGCGGTGGCCCCCGCACTGAAAAGATGTTTCCTTTTTTTCCCGGCGCAGAGCCGGAGAAGAGCCCGGCCTGTAGGAGCCCTCTTTGGCAGGGAGCCTGGCACAGCCAGCAACAGTGCATTTATCCTCCCTGATTAGATTAGGAATTATTAATGGACCTCTGTGGGACCAAGCGAAGGGTCATTCGGAGTTTAATTCTATTCTCAGATAACTTCATTTTGCCTGATGCCATTGTTATTGCCAGAGTTCGAGATGTTTATAGGAAACAATATCCTCAATAACACATTCAGACATCTTATTTAAAAGGGTCAGGTGGCCCATTAAACAGCTGCTTTTCAGGACTCTCCTGTCAAAGCTGATTTAGAGGCGAGGGATTTCTCAGATCAAAGGAAGCTTTGATATATCCGTATAAATAGATTATATTTATGAAAGAGATGTGTATAAGGAATGTGGATGTACTGTATACAGTGTGCATTAATTTTACAGTTGGTGGGAGGGAAAGAGAGTGAGGAGGAGACACACTGACAGGCGTGGACAACGTAAGCTCCAGCAGCATCTAAAACGGTGCTGGTCTCGGTGTAAATATTCATGAAAGTACATGGCTAGATGTTTCTGGAGGATGCTCATTCCTCACCCATTTTCTCATTGCTTAGTTCAAATCGTTCCCCCAGGAGCGGGAAGCAGACGGAGAAAAACAACTACTGACACAAGAATGCCGGGAACATGATTGAGCAAAACGGCTAGCATCCATTGTTCGGCATCCATGATTCGCAGCTGGACAGGTTAGCCGTTGTCACGCGCTTGTTCTCCTGCTCGCTGTCGTGGAGGTTAGGTACAGCTACCCACCTGTCCTCTAATTCATGGTCATGCAGGTTAGCAGCAGTTATACACCTGTCCTCTGATTTGTCTGCCAGCAGGTGAGGTGTTGCTAGCCAGATAGTGAAATGCCATGCAGCGGTCACCGTTCCTGGGAAATCAGCGGGTTGCTACAGAGGACCACCAGAGCTGCCGAAAAGTACTTGGATTGCTTCCCCTTTGCACGTGTCAATGATCCTAAACTACAAAGGAAAAGAAGAAAAGCATCTTATAAATTTTGCATACACTTCATTCTCCAAGCTTTCGTTCACTTTCATTTCTCCTGATGGTAGAAGAACAACGGCTGCTGCTGCCTTATCAAGCCTGCCTACTCATGTAGAGCTGGATGTCATCAGCTAGGCTGTTAGACCCTCTGGGATTAAATTCATTTGATTAGATGTCATGTATGACGACACTGTGTCACCAGCATCAAAAATTCTTCAGAAGTTCATGTGTACATGATACTGAGACCGAGTTGAATTCCAGCCCAGAAACAAACAAAAGTCTTTCAGAACTATGCTTCTCTGTAAACACAAAGTAAATAATAACTGATAACCCATCCTTGCCCATAAATTTGCTAATGTTAAAAAAAAAAATCAGTTATACTGGACTAACAATTATGTAAGCCTCTTGTTAATACTGTTTAAACATGTTAACAAGAGGCTTACATAATTGTTAGCCAACGTGATCTTATTTTGAAAAAGTAAGAGGATAAATGTTTTTCTATCAAAACATAATTTGTTTTTATGTGTCTTCTTAGTCATGAATTAAAAATGTTTAATTTTCTGCAATACTTCTGACTTTAACACAAAAAAAAAAAAAAACTGTTCTCAAAGGTGTATTTTCTCCAGAAGCAGCGCAGGGGTGTTGCTTTGCACGTGACTGGCGCCAGTGACCATCGGTGACACGAGTGACGGGGTGTAGACTGGCCACCGTGGTGGGGAAGTCGCAATGAACGTCAGCTGATTTGGTTTCTAACGTGGAAGAGACACTAAACCGTCTGCGAGCCATCCAGAAAGCCGGATCCAGCTAATTGCATGCATGTTTCATGGAGTGGTACGACACTGCTCTCATTTTCAGGGTAGTGATATAGCCAATTGACTAGACTGAATTGAATTACAATGACGTCGCTCATACACGGTGTTCCTACCATCGTTTCTCTTTGCTGGGTAGTGTGCGGTTCAAAGCTGGCCAACACTAACACGTGGTACAGTGATGGAAAAAAGTCTGATAAAATCGCACGAGTGCAAGAGAATAATCCGGAGGACAGCCTTTAAAGTTTCCGTGCTTTCCATGAGTAGCTGCTTCAACGGCATCTTTACTGCCACCAACCCCCAACAAAGGAGCTCAAACACAGATGAGACATGCTGAAAGGGTGGTGCATTTCAATAGCTGCTGACTAACTGCTTTGCTGCAGGCAGTGCCTCAATCTGTACACCTTACTGCGGGGTAGCCAAGTCACTAAGGACTTGGCAAGCTGTTAAAGGCTGCGGTTACTTGGATACATGGGACAGCTCCCTGTAGGCTTGTGCTCTTTGCTGAACACTCCACAGTAGGTGGAACGCAACCGTTACAGGAGGCGTCCATGTCAGCAAGATCCTGCTGCATTACGGTTAAGAGTCTGTCAATCCAGCGTCTCACTTATCATAACACCACAGCTTTACGGTTATACTTCCATTAACATGTAACTTGGTTCTTAGGTACTGGAACCTTGTTTACGTTGTATTCTTTTACAGTAAATGGTTCCTTGCACCTATAATTTCAAAACAGGGGTGCAGAGGGTAGCACCGGTGCCTCACAGCTTGTGGTCAGCAGTTATTGCCTTTGACTCAAATTTAAATGAATCTGTGCAGAGCTTGCATGTTATCCCCATGTTCATGCATGTTTCCTCCAACAGTCCAAACGCTTCTGTTGCAGGTGAATTGGTGACCCTAAATTCCTCTTTTTTTGTGTGATTACCATACAGCGGAGTGTCATTCCATCAAGGGTGTGCTGTACTGACACCCCCTACATGGGATTAAGGCCCGGACCATTGCCGCCCTGCATGTTTCTGACAATGGTTGGATGGATAGAACTACTGTAAACATAATAAATACTCTATGTTGTGTCTTAGCTTATATTTTAGCCCATAAATCATAGTCATTCCTTTTCTCACCACTGGGGTAAGAGTTTTATCAGAAGTGTCTTTGTGAGCTAGAAAGGGTTGTAGGAAAATAGTGGGACAAGAGGAGCGTACATACAGCACTAAGAAGGTTTTCTTCGCGGTAGTCATTTCTGGTTGCAGCATTGCCAAGAATCTCACGAGAGGCTTTCCACAGACGATGGCTGAGAACGCGGCTCTCAGGACCATTACTATAAGGAGATGAAAACATTTTCAGCTCCATCCCAGAACTCTCTGCTCTAAGACGTCACCAGCTGTCACAGCTGTCACTTGCAGGATGCATCCCTGTCTGCCAGGTAGGTGGAAAACAAGAAGAGGATCAACCCCCCTCACACACCCTATCTTCGAGTCCTAGAGTCAGCAAAGCCAGTTTGCGCCGCAGAATCCAAAAGCAGATGCAGAACATCCTCCCCCACAAACTCTTGAAAACAAAACAGAAAAAACCTTGCTGCACTTAACTAGAGCTCCTCAGCTGCGACCTTCAGCCTGGGGCTGCACACAATAAAATTTTCATGCAGCCATATGGAGGAATATTGGTAATAGAGATTTACTGTCAGCAGCTGTCCCACAGGAGAAAATAAGGAAGCCGTAACATATTGCTTACGGTAAATCAGGGAAACTAGAAACGCGAAAGAAATGCAGCTTCCCGAGGGCAGGTTTTTTTCCCCAAAAACTTCGACATGGCAGTGTACAAATACGCTCACTGTGGACTGGATTAGCACCTCAGGCAGGTAGGCAGGGAAAGGGGCTCTGTGAGGATGCCATTACCACTGATGGGGCAAAATGACTCCAACAATACAAATTCGGTGATAGTTGGATTTTCTCCATTTCTAACTTTCCACTCTCCATCGACAAGCCTCACACCTTGAGCTAAAGAGCACGGAGGCCTAACTTGCAGAAGGCTGAATCACTACGAAGTGAGAAGGACCTAGTAGCAAGAAGTCAGCCACATAGCACCAACTCACAAGCACTCCAGTTTTGCTTCGTATTTTCTGCAAATTAACAAATGCATTCTTTTCTACAAGTTGGTCATAAAACTCAAGGACCCACTAGCGCCACAAACCCTTCGCAATAAAGCAACAAGGTGATTATTAAGGAAATATCGCAAATGAAACAGGGGAGAGAACACATAACATCGGAACTCAATAAAGAAATAAATCAGCTTTATTTGGAATCATTACGTTTTCCTCTTTCCACCGCGGTTACTCGCTTTTCGTCACCAGGGAGGCCCGCTGTGATCTGACAGCTTCGTTTAACAAAGTTTGCTTCATGCTGTAATCCTGGCTCCCTCCGGGCCATCCTTTGAACCCTAAAACCCGGCCCTGAATCAACACGAACTGCAAATACGAAACAGACCACAAGTTCAAGATTCTGGTACTAAGGGTCATTATGGCAGCCGGCGAACTTCCCACGCAGGTCATTAACTTTTATGCATGCAGATGAGGTGGACTATGGGAAGACTGGCTGCCTGCACTTTGGAGGGATCTCCTGTTGCCCCAGAAAGCCCACACACATCCATTAAATGCTGTTCCGATCGATGCCTGCAGTATGCGAGCAGTGATGTCATTTGACTTTGATATTCTTGAACCAGTACGCCACACCATCGTCCCCTCACCGTCCTGGTGAACTGATCTCTAAATATGGTCTATGGCAACTGGGGCTCACCGCCAGGGACAGAAGCAGGGACAGGCCATCAAGCACGTGCCAGCCACCATGGAAGTTCGCTCACTCTGACAGCCGCACCCCACCAAGCACCCATTTTGCCAGGCCTGATTGATGACACGTTGGAATGTCACTCAGCACCCTTCTTGTTTTGGAGTTGCTGTGACAACCAGGTAAAAACAGCCAGGAGTGGAGTATTGAGTTTCTATCCCCAACAAAAAAAGAAGGAGGGAAAAAAAAACAGGTAGGTGCTTCGAAAGGTTAAGCTAACATTTATCTGTGTTATCTGGAAGGATAATGGGCGAATTATCTTCAGCACAATGTTTGGCATTCAGCGGAGGACCACATTTCAGCTCACCGCAGACCGACACATTCCTTACACGTGAGTTCACCTCCGATGGAGCCCCGCTCAGTCTGTCGATCACACCGCACTAGCAACAAGTCTCACAAGGCACGGCCACAGAAATGAACTCTCTCATCCTTTAAGCTTATATGTTTATGATCAAAATTAAGCCTGCTGTTCAGCAGCCGTTCTCACCTTTGACCTTTGATATCATCTTGGCTCAATGCATGTGTGCAAAAGCATGGAGAAGCAATAAGCTGAGGTTCCTGCACATGTATCTGCAAAAAGCACACATACTGCATCAGCTCCTCTGTGTTACAGTTACACCCACACACTCCACAGGTTCATCATCACACATAAATCTGACTCAGTCTGCTTTTGCCTCTGCTCCTATTTAATGATGGATGAAAAAGCCGCCAGAATGAAGTGCAGCACAAAGAAGGGCTAAAACCACTGTATAAAGTGCATTCAGCCCACATAGTGATCATGAGCTTGATGAAATATTGATACATTTCTCACTCTCTTTGTGCCTCTCTGCAATGAGGACCTTCTCAGAGCAAGTTTTCACCAAGCAAAGCTTCCGCATCCACACAAAGAAGAGTCACGCTATACTTTTTTGGGGTCAAGCATCAGACCCTTTGTTGATCGTGATCTCGGATGGCCTTTGGGTTTAAGTGGGCAAAGCTGATGCATGTCAGGTTCTGCTTGCACCAACAACAAAACCTCTTTGTTGCGTTTGAGAAGCAAACTGTAATAAACATGCTTGTGTGGGGTATGTGTTAAAGAGAGAGCGCAGGAACTCAAGAGAGAAAGAGAACTACCCTCACATCCCCCCAATATCCTGACAGCAGAGATTAACATTATCTTAAAACAAGCAGAAGACATGGCTGTGGAGAGGAGCTGTCAGCACCTGTATCCTCTCCCTCTTCTGTGAACAGCTGAGATGTCCGCAGAATCGCCTCACGCCGGACAGAACAGCATGTCCCCTTGGGTCAGACCTGAAAAGGGATTTAGTCAAGAGTCTGATGCTAAATACTAAAACAGTATGAGATATACAAAGTAAAAGTAAAAAATGCATACTTAATGTGTAAAATCTAAATGGTAGCGGAACATTATCCTGCGGGGGGGTCCCATTCTTCAACAAAAACTAGGAAGAAGTGTGATCTAATGAACTAATGAACCCTCTTGGCCAAAATCTTTCGGCCCAATGCTTTCTTGCCATTAGGTTTTCAGGCTAATGTATGAAAATACAGCATTCAGAGGCTTTCCCTTATCCTTAGGCATGAATTATTTACTTGTGCACATGTGCAGCCATATTGAAACTGTTCGCATTCAAACACACAGAATGGACAGACAAACACAAAATGCACTCAAAAGCGCTCAAAAAATCCAGTTCTCTCAAAGTTGGAAATAGCAAATTTTAGGCTCAGTAGGATTGAAATCTGCCAAATGAAGTCACATAAAAAGTCCCCAAGAACATGATGAAAATCCATGTTATGTACATTCTCCACTACAATTGCCAGGCTTGGACATTAGGTTTCTTAATTTTTTCCACCCATTTAGCTCCAACAGCACATGACTTACTGTATCTGAATGGAGTTTATTTTGTGGGTTTTGCAATACACATAAATAAGGAAATTATTCTTTTAAACTGGCATATATCAAACTGAGACATGAATAGTTTTGTGCAAACTGTTTTGTTCAGCTATAAATCAGCCAGCATTATCCCCAAGTTCCTGAAAGGAACCATGTCATGATAAATTAGTCACTCTTTTTTATCTTGAAAAATTGCAGTTCCTATCTTTATTTTTAGACATGACCACAAACTGAAAAAGAAAGAAGAGATATGCAACCGCTGGCAACATTTTTTTAGTTGTTTTGGAACTGAGGACTTGTTAATGTCCTCATGTGCATTTTAACACACATCTAATATGAGGGGTGGCTTGGGACGAAGCATGGCTTGCTCATTGTAACCTGGTATGTGTTTGTGCTCTACCTTGATACTCTCTCCAACATGAGACACACTAGATGTCACTATTGTAGCTCCAGAAGACAAGAAACAGAGAGAGAGAGAGAGAGAGAGAGCGAGAGAGAAACTATGACCGTAGCTCTTAATATCCCTCCGTTCCCCTCCCCCACAATAAAGTGTAAAGTTTTCAGAGACTAGTTTGTCAAATAGTAAAATAATACAGTGAACTGGTGAAATATTGTCCGCTGAAACAGAAAAGAAAAAATCTGTGCACTTGGTGAGGTGAATAAAACAACTGGAGCATACGGTGTTAAGTGGTGTTTCCACATGTTGTTGTAATTATTACTTGAATATATAGAGCTGAAGTTATTTTGAAACTTGAATACTTTTCTTACTTTCCAGTAAAAGAACTGCATCCAGATGGAAGCATACAGAACTTTTTATCCCTTGACTTCTGCTTCCCAAAAAGTGGGGAATGGCCAACTCACAGAGACAAGAGGCGAACAGAGTATGTTAGCTCATAATACATATATAATATAAAATTTGCGACTCTAATATGATGCTTTCCTTTTCAGAGCTGAAGCCTGGGAGTTAAAACCTACAGACAAGACTGACCCCCTGGACCCCCCCAAAGCCCGACGTCTCCTATGAATGAGGCGCTTGGAAACAAACCGAAAGCTCACAGGAAGCAAGCAACGGAGAGCCCAAAAAACGGCCCTTTTCAGGGAAGAACAATTGTGGGCTGTGTTCAGGCCGTCCAGCAAACCCCCGCTGGGGGCCCCGTTTGCTTTGGTTCCCTGGGGTCACGAGCTGGGGACAAATACGTTCGGAAAACCCTGAAACGTCGACTGGGGAAAAACCGATCTTTGCTATGTTTTCATGTTTATTTTCCTAAAGCGAGTTTGATATTCGGGTCCGTAAGCATAATTAATACCAGAGCCACTCAAAATAGGGACAATGACAGGTAATCAAACTGTTAAGACATCAGTCCTTGGGTTAGCACTGGTCAAATGTTTTGGCACCAAACTTAAGGGACTTGACTTGGCTTGTGCATTTTCTGTGCAATTCAGTGCAGTTTAAAGGGAGCGTATGAGTACCAAAAGAGCAGAATGGGAGATGAAGGGGACCTACACTCCCTGGGCACATGGGAGAATTAAACATTGAAATAGAGGCCATTCATTATTTAGGCACTACACACCGTGGGGCTGTTCCAGGTTTTCCCCTTGCTCTGAGCGATGAATCTTTTAGGCAGTCCAGCCACACATCACAGCTACTGCTGGGGATTTGCAGCCAAAATGCCAGACAGCCCTAGACAAGGCACAAGATGCACAAAAAATATGAGAATGCAACGAGTCCATAAGAGCCAGTATCAAGAATAGTAATGTTTGTAGCAATTGTGTTGCACCACTACAATACCAAAAAAAATTATCTTACACACTTTATTCCATATGGAATGGAATCATCCCAAAGTGAAATCCTCTGGTACTGGCCATGAGATGGCTAGAATTATTGATCTAGCCTCCTTGGCCCAGTGGGGGGACACAACAAAAGGTGGGGGAAATGAACCTGTCAGAAATGTTGATGCCAAAGGCCAAATGGCAGTTATGTCACAGTCTCAGAACCAGAAGGCTGCTATGAGGAACTATCATAGGGGGACATTCAAAACCAATTCCACATCCAACTGTTCTTATACCACTTTGCTTTTCATTCAGGTACCACAACAGGGAGACAGGAAAGATGTTTTTATCACACCGCAGGGCAGTTCTGACAACAACCGAAAACAGGGGAAGAGACAGTCTTGTAGTTCATGAATTTCCTTCATAGATAACACACCAACACATGCATATACACATAGACACACAATCTCTGTAAAGGGGATCCAGCATTCAGGCTGCATTTCATACCATCAGTCACTCCGGCAATGGATAATTGAAACCACACACTGTAGCGTGATGTATGAAACAGCTGCAACACACAAGAATTCCTTTTATCAGAGGCTGGGGGTGCAATAATGAACATAAACCTCAGTTAAGGAGGGCAAACAAACAAGAAAGGTGCAGCCAGTATTAAGGAGGACATCTTCAATGTCTTTCTTAAAACAGATGACAGAACTCTACAGCTCTTATAATCTCTGGACATTTAACCCAGAGAGAAGCACAATCGTGTCTTGGACTGGTTGTTGAGTTATAGATTCCGCATGGCACTGCATTTAAATAGGTATCATCTGAGTTTAAAGTGACCAAATGGTGCTTCAGGTTCTCTTTCTGGCCAGACACACAGCTTTACATGTAACCGCCATGAACGAAGAGGCAGGTTACACCTTGGAACAGTAACAGATAATGTGGTTTGGTCTTGTTAGACTGCGGCAGAGAGCCAGGGTAGGTCATCCTGTGTGCAGAGCCAGACAGGCACAGTGGCAGAGAGTCTGATGGGTGATCATCAATCATCATTCTTTCCCCTTTTCTAACCCAGTAAGTAGTGTTTATTTAAATGAAGCAGGAATGTGGCCCAGCCACAGAAACAGGTTTGAGGAGGCTTGCAGGTGCTGTCATCCATCTGCCAATTCAACACTGTCATTTCCATAATAGCTAGGGGGGACTGCAAACACAATGCACTTTAATAACTTGGAATGTTTACACAGAGGGCATTTCACACACACGTGGGTTTTTGTCATTGTCCTTCCGTGTGTGTGTGCGTGTGTGCACGCATTCTGACTTTGCTGACTTCATGGGTGACTTTGAAAAGATCTAATCTAGAAAATTAAGAAAATGTAGAAAATGTAGAAAATACCTGAACAATTTTTTTTTTCCCATTTGTGGATCAGGTGCCTTAGATTTCAATAGTATTTAAATTTATGAAAAGGAGAGTAAACAATGATTTTATACATTAACATATTTGAAACATATTTATAGATATATAGATATTTGAAATAAAAATCTCTATATTTATAAAGCTCAAACTCTGGCTGTTCTTGAAGCCCAGCTTTGTTTTTCAAGCCACAGAACTTAAATCTGGCGCAGTGGTAATTCTCACCTTAAGTGAGACTTTTTGCATTGTCAAGTTCTGCAAACATCAAAAGACCATTTAGCATGCTGACAATTTCACTTCAGTTTTTATAATAAGCCTTAAAAACACAAACACAAGCATGTCGCCGGCATACCTTTTGTCTCATACACATGTACACACAAGGCACTACACACAAATGTGACATGTACTAAATGCAACAAGTTTAAAGGTAATAAAGTTTGCTGATAAATAATTTATTAGCACTATCTGCAGGCCACTGCAGCACATCACTTTCTGCCTTCTCTATGTTTAACTTTCTCGGGGGAACTCGCATGCGATGTAAACACGTACCTCATGTTTTAAATGCAACCAGTATAAGGTCCAGCTGTCCACCCATGATGGCTTCCCACCTGAAAAAGACAGGAGCCAGTAACCGTTATATGTGAACAACTATACGCCAAAGACAACATATCCATCAGACTTTTCTGCGAAAAGCAGCGAATAAATACACTCTTGCCAATTCAGCTGGATCAGAACCCTGCTACAAGGGAAGTAGTGGGCGCGTTCCCTTCATAAAACAAACAGTAGAGTTGGTTGGATGGTTACTTTTGAGACATAGTATCAAAATTGTTAAAACCTTATTTTAGGCATTAATGTAGTTTTTTTCCAGAAAAGGCTAAAAATTAAATATTTGCATTTTTCCTTATATTATGTTTAAAAATAGGTCTTTTTTAGTATTCGTGATTTTTATATTTTTTTCTCCAATATTTTTGGGATGTGCTGTAAAATCCAAATTCCTTAAACTAGGATTTCTGTGCCATGGATTTCTCTGAAATGCATTTTCTATGCTGAAATGGCGTGACAAGGGAGGGCTTGCAAATGCTTGGAGTCAAGAGCCAAACTGGCGCGAGAGACGGGTGATGGCAGAGGTGGGAGGTGGGAGGATATGCCAGTAGACAAACACACGTGCACAAAGCACTGCACACATTAGTGAGTTAAGCATAATAAAGTTTGGTGATACTCTATATACTGTATTTTGTTATTACTTCTTTCCTTTACATCAGATGACCAGCACACGTGTCGCTTTGTTGGCATCAACCTGTCCAACAGCACTGTCCAAAAACAATATTTGTACTAAATTTACTAAATGCAACCACTTTAAGGATAACAGAGTTTGGTCATATATATTCTGTCATTACTTTTTACCTTTCCACCTTCTGACCTGGTCTAATCCCACTATTTTAGCTGGTTGATTCACAAAGCAAAGAATAGCTTTCAATATCAAAAATTCGGTAGGAGGCTTCACTGAAAAGTGAACACACAAACACGGGTAAATTATAATACACCATTAAATCTAAAACCAGGGACCAAGTGCATATATTCTTATTTTGCTGCAAAAAATGTCTCCCTAACTCAGCTCTTGATCATCTGCAGTCAAGACCCATCTTCCTATCTGGAAAACAGATTGTAGGTTGTCACTCAAAGTATGTGCATACACCAAGTGTTAAGTCTTCACTAAAGGCACTAAAAGAGGAAGCAGTTCTCCTTGTTTTCTGTCACCACACCTGCAGAAATGGCACGTGCCACAAAATCTCAAGCCTCATCAAAACCATGACAATAACACACTGCAACCTGGGTTCTTCAGACAGCTGACCGCACCAAACCACTCACTCCTGGGAACCTACTAGCAGAGCAGCTGATCGTGTTTGCAATACCACTTCACAACATAGCCAAACTATGCTATCACTCACATTACTTCAGAAATATTGAGAATATACAAAATCCAATGTAAACAGTTCCAGACACCCAATCACACTGAAGCTTCATCCTGTATCCCAGTAACACATCTGTAAGTTTGCATGGGGTTATTTCTGCTGCAGCCTGCTGATGTCTGTTTACATTTGCTTGTGCCTCAAATGGCTTGTGCAATCTGACACAGCGCTGCCAATTTGCCTTTAAAGACTTCAGCATCCTTGCTTTCTCACCGCCAACACTGACTGTGCTCTTTGTCACATCTACATAAGTAGATGCACTGGAGGCTTCACACCTGATCAAGCCCAGGTAGGAAAACAACAGGAAAAAGGACAAGAATAATAATCATGACTCAATCTGGACTTTTAGCAGGGATAACCAACATGTTAATACTTAAGATACATCAGTCTCTTGTCCATTTTTAGAACCACTTGGCCAATCCCAGAACCACATAGCTTGAGCCGCAGCACACAGTTCATGAAGTCATTTGGCCACGCATACACACAATGTGCAATTTAGATTCCACTGCTCTCTCGAAGCACATCTTTGGTCTGTCAGAGGAAACCAGAGCACCCAGAGAAAACCTACATAAACATGCAAACTGCACACAGATTGCAAACATGCAGACAGACAGCACTGAGAGCATCGGCTCAACACTGAAGCATCATCCAAGCATTGAAGGACCAACTACGCCAGGTCAGTCACTGGAAAAATGGGGGCCTACTGTGTTGCTCTGCAAATTTTAAAGGGATACTCCAGCTGCTGTCAGCAAACAATGGCCCCTCCTCCATTTTCCATAGAGTAGCAGTCGACTAAAAACCCAGCAGATGGAAATCCAGTTCCAGCAACTTTTATGCACTCCTCTGGAACGCAATGGAGTTCCGCTACTGCACAGCGGGAATGATTTGTACCCCGACACACAACACAAGGCAGCTGCACGGCCTAAACATCCACAGTGCAGAGGATTAGAGCAAGTGAGTTCCACCTGCTTGTGGGAAACAGCCCGGGACTGAGCTTCAACGTGAAAAACGTAATCCGAAGATGAGGTGCTTAATGAAAATTTTGCACGATGGCTGGACACGTAGCGTTCACAGTTGCAGTGGCTCATTCCATCCTTCCAGCTGGGGGCTTTAAACTCACAAGAATCTCTGGAGGTTACCTCAGCCTATACATTCCTGTCAACACACCATTACAGTCCATGTCACTTCGGCACATGCAGAAAGACAGCAAAACCAGTATAGCGCAAAGGTGTTGGCAGACAGATGTGGACCACTGCTACAGGGATATTTACTTAGTTTGCTGCCCTGAGATGAGTTTGAAAACGGTTTACTCTTATCGGAGCTCTCTCAAAGGTGACAGATATTACAAGATCTTGATAAAAGCTTTTAACAATGAAAAGGGCGCACACTTACAGGCCCTAAAAAATGGAAGGCAGCAGAGATAGAGGAAGTGTGGCTGATGCGAGTGACAGGGCTGATTTTGTAAGAAACTGGAGCAAAGATTAGCGCCTCACCGCAGCACAATGATTCCATGGTCTTCTGTCATGTAACCTTTGTCACTTTTGCAGGCTTTTAAAATCCAGGTGCAACAAAAGTGACTTTTGAAGAAACCAGGGACACTTTTGCTCAACACAAGAGCTTTCCCATTAGTCCATCTCTTCGAAATGTTTAGGCCGACGAGACCATTACAAGTCCTAACTATTAAGTTATATTTGCATGACATCTTCTCAAACGTGGCACGCAGTGCTAGACAAACTACACCGAATTACTTTTTTAAGCTATTTACTCAACCCCACAACAGAGCAATGTGTCTTACTCACTCACAGAGCCACAGTTTCATTTGAAAAGCATATATCTTTGAACTGGGGTTGGAATCTAGAGCACCTGGATGAAAGACACATGTTAGATAATTAAAGACATAAGAAAGCATGTAAACTCTGCAAACACTAAGCTGGGTTCAAACATACACTATACGGGCAAAAGTATGTCGACACCTGACCATCACACCTACTGCATACGTGCATGTTGAACATCCCATTCCAAACCCATGAGCATTAACATGGAGCTGTTCCCCCCTTTGGTGTTGTAACAGCCTCCACTCTTGTGGAAAGGCTTTCCACCAAATTTTGAGCGCGATTGTGGGAATTGGAGGCCATTCAGCCATAAGAGCATCAGTGAGATCGGGCACTGATTTTGTATGAGAACGCCTGGCCCACATGTTCAGTGGGGTTAAGGTCAGGGCTCTGTGCCCCCATTCATGTTCTTCCAAACCAACCTGGGCAAACCGTATGTTTATGGAGCTTGCTTTGTGCACAGGGGGGCACAGTCACGGTGGAGCAGGAAAGGAGCTTCCTCAAACTGTGCCCACAAAGCTGGAAACACACAGTTGTGTAGAATGTCCTTGTATACCGCATGGCTGCGGCTGAAGCAGCCCTGCTCAGTCATTAGAAGGGGTGTCCACATATTTTTGGCCATACAGTTTATGTCCAAACCTTATGCCCAGGCTCCGTGAGACACCAGAGGCACCGGCTGCACCACTGTACTGCCCTCAGCTATAATTGCCACTGCTAACCAAAAATCAATTTATTTTTATTCTGCATTATTCTCGACATGCTTGCCAGAGTGCTCAGCAAAATATGCATCAAAAAACGATTATTCACCATTTCACATTAACATCAGTCAGCATGTTATAAAGAACTAAGTGCAAGCAATATTTATTCATTTATTCAGCAGAATCTAAAAAAAAACAGAATTATGTTAACAATTCACAAGCAAATAAGTAATGCCAAAACAACAACCCCCCACTACCTGCAGTCCATACTCATCTCCCCGCAACCACCCCCCCCCCTTAAACCTGAGGGCCCGTGAAGAGAGCACTTGGGTAAGTTCTGCTGAAACAAATCTAAGCTGCTAATGACACGCATTGTGAAAATATTCACAGTTCATTTACCCTGATGACAAGCGCAGGCTTCCTGCCCTCAGCGGCCTGTTTTGTGTATTACTCATACTACTTAAAGCAGTGATCTGTGGCTGGGGGTGGGGTGGTGAAACTACAAAAACAAAGGTTTGCTTCCAAAATCTTAAAACGTATGGGAAAGTCATCAGAGCGTAGAGACACAAGAAGATGTCTCATTATGTAAGCGCAGCTCCTCTGAAGCGGAGCTCACCTGGTCGGTTGTGCACTGTCACTCGAGGTAACACCAAAGCTCCGCAGGTAACCAGTCTGACGTCTGAAGCACTTTCCTGTCGGCGAACCGAGGTGTCAAAAATTAATCTGTTATAAAGACTTGTGTCATTTACACCAAAAATCCTAAAATTGATATGTACTTAGGGTTTCAGCGTCGCACAAGATCACACAATGTTTTATAGAACTGTTTTGACACCAGATAAAATAATGCATACAAGTAACTTAATTTTTTTTACCAATAAAGTGTTCACATTTAAAGCCAAAACTGCTGTACTACCTTAGAGCAGTTTTCTTGACATTGCTTAGACACAAAAAAAATAAAGGATTCACTTGTCACAAATTTCAATCAAACCATATTTTAATGCACACTTGGGAATAGGTGCCATGCAAATGTTCTGTCCCATAAATATAAATGATAAAACCTTTTTGTTCAGTCACAACCCAGTACACTGAAGCTCACACAGAAGAATATTTACTGATCTGATGAGTGCAAAAAAACTGTACATTGCATGCGTTACATGACAACTTGGACTTCAGGCCTTTTTGCCCTTAACACTTAAATTTCCTATCAGCCTGAGTTCCAAATCACATCTTAAATGTACAAAGAGCAGCTTGTTCGAAACAATGATATTAAGGCAGACATACAGACATTTTGGATTATAGGAGCTCATTTTAAGCTCCATGCTGCCCAAACTTGCAGAGGCTTATCCCTTGCTGACCAAATGTCACACCACAAATGCTGCACCTCAGAAATCCTTCACCAAGTTGAATATTGCAGAATGTGCAGGGATAATATTAACTGCAGCCGTCATTATAATCATCATCATAGTCATTATCAGTGATTTACAGAGCTAATAAAAAAGCCTTCATTCTGTGGCCAAACAGCTCTGTCACTTGACTTACAATGGCGGGACCGTACAGGTAATGGGTGCCTAGGTACCCTCATGCGGGCTCGCGCACCTGTGGCTTTCGCACACCTGGGATTCCACAAGACTGATGTGCGGTTGCCAAGTGTATACACCGGCAGGAGCCCGGTTTACAGAAACCTGGCTAACAACCATCCTCATAAAACCCTAATCATACGTATCTTCCACACGAAATAAACTATTTTCTTATTAAACTTAAAGAGCCCCACTTTCACAGTGGAGGTTTTGTTCCATGATTTTTACCAGGTGAGAATCATTTTACTGCTGAGGAAACAGAGAAGAAAACACAAAGGGCTTCACTCGGGGGTACAGGTACACAAGAGTAACCGCAGCATGTCGCTTTTCTACAAAATCAATAAATTCCATTCCCCGACCAATAGGAGCAAAGCGCTAAGTGCACCTTCAGAATCACAGCATTCTGCTTACTTAAGAGTTTTTAGCTGTGTGATAAATTAAGGGGAATGATGATCCAGGTCTTCTCTGCAACACATCAACCAAATCAGATTCTTCTCCTGGGCCCGGTTTAGCAGCAGCCTCATTATCAAAGCTGTAATGAATTGAGTTCTAATCATAAGTGGCTAATGGGTCAAGTAAACAGCTTTATTATAGTGTAATATGCTTTCCGGGCCAATCCATACCAAGGCTGCTAATGTCATTTCCACTGTAATGCATCACAGGTGTAAGGGCACACATCTCACCTTTATTGCTCATACCCCTTGGGGTGGGGTGGCTGTTCCTCTAGGGTGGAACGACACTCAACCAAGGCAGATCTGCTATATCTTCTGCATCCCGGTTTCAGGTTCGCAATCCATCCGTCACCTGTAGGCTTCTCTAGGTTGAAAAAAGACGGAGCAGGAATTTCGATCACGGTACGAGTCTACTTTTTTTTTTTTTAAAAATCTTGGTGCAAATTGACACCACTGCAGCTGACACTGAACAGATTTAAAAGAATAGCGAAACCGAACATTATCATAGATAGTGACCGCCGATGTTTTTTGTTGTGGAAATTGCTTTCTCTGTCCACCACGTGTCCGCTCTTTTTGACCAGTGCATTGCAAAAGTATTCAAACCCCTTTAAAGATACCAATATTGGTGAGATTAGCAGCTGTACTTTTTCAATTATTAATTTGAACTCATTTGCTCTAATACTAAGCTGTCAGTCAAAATAAGTCGATTACAGACATTTAAAATAAAATTGGAAAAAAAATATGCTACTTGAAAAAGTACTCAAACACCAACATTATTATTTGGTAGATCTACTTTTTGCAACAATAACAGCTTTATGTCTTCAGGGGTAAGTATGTATCAACTTTGCACACCATTCCGGAATTATTTTGTCCATTCATCATTACAAATAAGTAGCAGGTTGTTTAGGTTAGTTGGTTGACTTTTTTGAGTTACGATTTTCAAACAGTGCCACAGATTCTCAATGAAAATGAGGTCAAGACTTTGACTGGGTTTGAATACTTTTACAAGGCACTGAGAATAGAATCACCAGGAACTTTTTTTCCTCTGTTTGTGTACTACGTATTAAAAGGACTGTGCCCACCCTCTTCTTTTCTCTCTACCTTTTATAAACATATGCTTTTTTGAGGGAATCCAGTCTTCAGGTGACATAAACAAAATATAATATCTGAGCACCTATATTTATGCTTCCGATCAGAGTTCCGGTCTGTTTTGAGCGAACGTCTTACATCCTACATGAGCCTACAGCCTTTGTTTTTTTGGCTGCCTGTGGTGTCCTTAAAAGTCCCCTCCAGCAACACAGTGGAGTGCTTCTTCAGTGTCCAGTTCTCCCCATTTCAATGCTCTCAACAAGGGCAATGACATAATTTTTCCAGGTGACAAATACAGAGTTAGCATGAGTCTGAAAACCCAAAACAGTGAATGGCTAAAATTTGAAGTACACTTTATGTATTTGAAATACAAATAAATGTAATGCAATCTAACAATACAGAACAGATTGTGTGAACAAGACAGTACCACAATTTAAAAAGAGAAGTTCTACAACTTTAACAACATTTCCAGCCAAATTTTCTCATTGTACTTCTGGTGTCTAACAACTATTTCATTGTCTGGCATTTTAAAATAAACTAAGCAGTTCACTGTACATCTGACTTGGGTGAACTTTGTGATCAAAGGTATAGCAAGGCATATGGTATAAATATGCAGTACGTCAGGCTAAAAATGTATTTTCTAAAGGATCAGTGCGGATTTCTCGCAGATTAAATGCGTAGCTGATATATCCCTGCGTTCTTCTATTTTTTTACCTCGAGAAAATGTGAAAATAAAGTGATGAAACAGACCTGCGCAACCTCGCTTAATTTACATTTCATACGACCACATTGCGATGCATTATTTTACAAAACTTTTGTTTTGGACACAGTCCCTTATCTGCTGGATCAGTAAAACATAACTTGATATTTGTTACTTTTTTTCCCGAGAAACAGATGAATATTACGGAAATATGAAAAAGGGGGAAAACTGAGAAAAAAACACGGCCTCCGACTTTTAATGTATTTCACACAAACCACGCCGCTGACACTGGCACTCTCACAGGTTGTATCGCTAACCCGGAAGTGCGTCTCTTGTTGGTCTAAAACACAGAGATGTCAATCAACTCACAACAGAGTCAGTGAACTATTTCACTGCATATTCACTGAAAAAGAAGAATTTCACAAATATAAACGGAATGCAAAAAGTGCATAAAAGCGTTATATTTTTCCATATCTTAATTGCTAAACAGTGTGCCTTTCTAACATTGCGCTGTGTTTTATTTGTTATACCATTTACCACATCTTAAACAAATTGGCTTTTTAAAATATTTGTTATAATTACAGTAGATTTCTTTTTTGCACACTGTTCACTTTATTAATATTTCCTATAGTAATTTCCATTTATTTTCCTGACTTCACACTTACATTATTGTTAAAATTTCCATTCAGCGTTCATCAGCTTTGCTCCTGACCCTTACTCTGGGAAAACTACGCGTGAGGGTTAAGGGTTAACAGACCCAAGTAATACAAAGCATTTTAACAGATTCCATGCAAAGCCTTATTTGTTTTGACACATGTAGTGTTTACTCTCGAGATCAATAGCAAACTGAACCGAAAAGGCCTTTGCTGACCGCAAGCTTATCTCATTGTTTCATATGTGTTTCGGGGGCACTGCTAAACTGATGTAATCTCCTTTCCTTGTGCTGCATTAAGGCACTTTATTTACTCCAAGGTCACAACTGGCGACACGACCCAGCGCCCTCAGCACCTGAAGCAAGATCAGTCCATCCAGTCACAGGCAAAGCTGATAAGCAGCTTCCTTCATCCCTGAGATTAAGGTCTGTTTTTGCTGCCATTTGGAGATGGAATAATCCACCGCAGCAGTAAGTGTAATACTGAAAGAAAGAGTTGCCATTTATAGTAAGGCATAATTCCACAGATCAATTTAGCAATAACTTGCAAATGTATACATCTGGACAATTTTTACTGGAAGTTAAGGACCTTCAGGGTATAACAGCAAGGGGTGGGATTCCAACCTGGCATGCAAAGGGGTGCAAAGGCAGTGCTTCTGTATAGGACAACCAGCTGCACAACTTTCCAGTGAGCCCTGTTTTGGTAAACACGCTGGTACCAGCTCTTAGGCTGCTCTCCAGGAATGGGCTGCAGCTCAGGATCTGCTAACGTATCGGCAGTACATCTCTAGGCTTGACGTGTTTTGGTGTCATTTCTAAAATGTTAGAACACTTCGAGGCTCACCTGTGGGCTGTGACTGTCTGCATCCGTGTCTGACCGTCCTTTAAGCAACTTCAGCAGAAGTTTTGCTCCATAAGTTGCAGTCACACAGATCCGTCTGCTTGTCTGAGGTGAAAAAAACCAAGGCTGCGTTGTGCTGTACTGTATTTCATTATTAACGGTGAAACTTCGTTGTTTTGACTGTGCTGAATTTTATGGCATTGGGTTACGTCTCATGGTTGCAACAAGAAGGAAATATAATAACTCAAGGGAGAGTGTGAGATGAATGTCGTCCTGGCCGTGGACCAGCGTCTGCGTGCAAGCTGCCGGGGGCGTGCTGTCGCTAACCCACACACAACTTTGCGGCAGGCCAGATGCATTTTCCATGCGTGGCTCATGCTGCGCCGCCAGGCCGTTGCCTGTGCGCAGCACTAGATGGTGCTTCTATTCTTCTCTGGCTTTGTGTGCGAGACCTTCAGCGGGTAGCAATACAAGCGCATTCTGGCAAGGGTCGCCTGCCCTCCTCCCCACACACACCGAACCCCCTGGGCCTCCCTTCACTCCTACCCTCATCAGCGCCGACATGGGCTGTCAGAATATAAAAACTGTCGCTCAAATTTGAAAACACAAAACTGAAGCAGGTACAATAGCTTTATTTATGCGTGATTCTTAGCTGAGCGGTGAAGAAAAGGAGCTGCTAGCACATCTGTCCAGTTTCCCAGTTAGGGCTGTCGATCCTGTCCGTTTCGCCGCCAAGCGCTGCATCTCGGGATCAGGCGGTACGAGGCACCCCAAATTAAATGAATCTTTGAGCCGATTCCGGCAGACCGGGTTTGGGTCGCATGACGCAGGCGCTGCTCCCGGTGCAGGTCCGTGTTTCTTCCCTCCTGCTCCCTCCTGCGACACTGAGGAGTAGGCAGGCCCGTAGCAGCAGTCGGGAGCCACGGGGAGAAGGAATGAACGTACGGCATGCTGCATGAGCAAGAGCAAAACGGTTTAACGTTAAATGCTATGTGTACTGTTCATTTAAACAACTGAACAATAACGTAATCTCCATGCCGATTTTAACAACTGCATTTGCATTCCTAATATTCTTAAAGTATTTTTGTCGGTGCTAGTCTATTTTTTTTATTATAGCAAAAGTAGCTCAGCGATGGAGGCAGGATGTAAAAGGACCGTTCAGCAATTAGCGATACAGATGAATGTATTACGGCACTTTTGTGAGTTATAATGGTTCAACGGCACGGAGCTTTGCTCACGGTCCTCCCCTGTGTGTCATATCGGCCACATTCTCTCCGAGCAGCCCCGAGGCTGCCGCGCGCCGAAAAGTCGGCATAGCACCCCTTGTCATACCACATGGTGGCATTTCACACGGCCCACAGTTAGGCGCAGCATTAAAGGCCATAGATATGTCACTTTGTATTTGAATAAGATATGTCGCAGCCTGCGGATATTTAGCTTTTCTAGGGTTCCCTTCCTCCCCGTGTTACATGGCACATTGTGCCAAGCGCCGGCGAGACTCTCCCGGCCAGGGTTCTCCCAACATATTTATATATTTGTTCCGCCTCCCGTATTTAGACCCAATTAAGGATCTAATTGTGGGAATCATTGAGGACGGCGTTGCTGTAAAAAGTACGGAGCGTGTCGGTAATGCTCGGCAGCTGCTGCTAGTGTTTATGAAGAGGTGGGGAAATGGGGGTGCGAGGGGGGAAGCTGGGTGGCACACGGGGGGCAGCACGGTTCCTGTCGTCTCACGTGGGATCCCAGGGTGTGCGATGCCTATGGGTAGCCAGGTGAGCTCACACTAGCGCTGAGGCTGCTGCCGTTTAGCAGGGTGTGCAGAAGTAATGATCCCCACTGGGGGACAGTTCTGGCACGGCACCCTCCCTCCGGGCGTCTCGGGCTTCATGTATGACAGTTAGCATGCGGCATGCTGCTGCCATGTGGATGGAGTCCAAGAGGCTGAATGCCAGCCTATCGCCAAATGATTTCAGTTGTCTCCAAAAACTAGCGCTTTGCACGGTGACGCTGGGGGCCGGGCACCACTGCACACACATGCGTCGCTATAGATGCTGTCGGACTGTTTGTGCGAAGGGATTTCAGCTCCAGGTGCAGCTCACAGACGCTGCGCCTACTTGTGTGCAAGAGTTCATCGCTCTGCGTCAGGTGGCGCCCAACCACATAGCAAGGGTTTGAAACTGACCGGGTACAGGCTGGTGAGGAGCCCAGGGAGAGAGCGCGAGAGAGAGAAAGAGAACGAGCAAGAGAGGGATAGAATGAGAAAGTCCATTACACCCCTTCTCTGACATTTCACAAAGACACATATCTTCTTGTACACCTGCTGGGCCCCATTTAATTTGTTAAAAAGACTGTCAAATTTAGTTCTCCTCTGAGTGAGGCCTAGTTCTCGCTCCAATTTAAAAAAGGTTCATTTAAAGTGAACTGTAAGGCGTGTAAAGGTGTCCGAGGTATTGAGAGGGTGAGGGGGCAGCCCAACTGATGTTCGAAGGGTAGGTGTGCAATGATGCGTAAGAGATGTTGCATCCTGCCAACCCACCTCCATGAAGTTGACCCCCTTAAACAGTATATGAGTGTATTAGATCTAATAATGTAAGTATTGGCATTATTATTATTTCCTTTCTGTTATATTAATACTCATTGAATATCCTGAAAAGCAAAACAGATACAAAATTACTTGAAATGGCCCTAAAGACTGAGCCTAATTTCACGTCCCTACACTGTTGCACAGGCACTGGCCTGGAGAAACGGACGACTACTTTCTTAAAAGCGAAACAAAAATTGCACAGAACAACACAAATGCAGCAGCGAGGATGTATGAAGAATTTTTTTTTTCTTTTTATTTGTGCTATTTGTAGAGGTGCCAGATCCACAGAGCCCGACAACCCCATACCCAGTGTCCTGCTGGAGTTAGCGCCGTGACAGTTGTGATGTTCCGGCGTTGTCCTGAAGGAGGTGCACCAGGCCATTAATCCAGCTGGCAATGCATCAGCGGGCAGCACCCTGGCAGCTTGACTGCTCATTTATTGTGCTTATAATAGCATGCCCTATGAAAAATGCTCCACAGAGTGCACATGTGTTAAAATATTCATAAATTGGAGCTATTAATTTGCAAAGGGGGAAAACTAATAAATTCAAAAGCAGCGACAGTCGTGTTATATTTATATGTGTACACAATCTACGGAGAGGACATGGAGATTAATCCATTCCGGATTTGCGTTTCACCAGCTGTAATTTTGCCGCTTTAAATTGTGCGGCGTTGCGGCTGTGCCGAGACGCGCGGCGCAGGCCACGCTTTCATGTGGCTTCCCGCGGAAATGGATCCAGATTTTTCTAATGGCGCTGTTAATGGGAATTCAAAGACAAACGCCAGGCTCCAGAAGTCGGACGTGAAAAGGAGAAATGCGCCTTTGATTAAAGGCCCGCGGATCTGGTGTTTTCCTTTCTTTCGCTTTTTTTCATTGGTATTATTTTCCAAGTAAGAGTGTTACGCTCAACATGGACATGCATAATTTCATATTTGGAGATCATTAAATCAGTGTGGGAAGTCGCTTTTCTTTTCCTCGCTGGCTGTCAGGAAAACAGATGATAATGAAAAAGAGGCTCTTAATCAATCAGGGCATTTCATAAACATTGTCGCTCCGCTTTCCTGCTGCTTACCTCTTGAACTCAGGTTAGTGCGGGTTCGCACATCACACCCGAGCCACGAACGGCCCCTGCCCCTGAGCGCCATCTTCATGAGCACGCCCACCCGCCAGTCACAGCTTTCCGGGGACCCTGGAGGAGGTGGGACAGGGATGGGGCCAGATGGCAGAGGCAGGAATCCGGCACGCAGCCCCCTCCTTCGAGATGACAGCCGTGGGCGGTTCTGAACAACCCCCCCCCCCAGACTCTTGAAAAAAGTATCCCCCACCTTCCCTTTTGTGTGAGATGCCAGCGCTTCCGCTGGGCATCTTTCCGTCACTGCTGCAGAACAAACATTTATTCCAAAATCCAGACATTCAGACACTGCAAAAATTTTTCCACCTTTTTGCTTTTAGACATTTAGTTTCAAAAAGTGGTTTTATTATTATTTTTTTTTTTTAACCGTGTGTTTAAGGTCCCCTTAGGTCACATTTTTCTGTGTAAAACACAACTTTTCTACACTGATCAGCCACCACCACCACCCCCCCCGGTCAAACCCGGGCCCAGTTACCAGGACAATGCAAGTGCTTCGACTATCCATTTTTTCCTCCTGGTTTCATCTCGCCCAAGTCCTCTGATTCCATCTGGGCTCGGCTGCTCGTGCCTTCCCCCTCGCCCCCGTGCCTTTGATGTGGCACGGGCCTCCGCGGCAGCCTCGTGTACAGTCATCTTCCTGTGGGCTTTGTGCACGTCGGCGGGGGCTCTCCACCTCGTTCGCTTTCATCCTGTGGTTTCTTTTCCCTGGGAAGCGGCGAGCATATGGCAGACACCCTCGCTGGGTCCTTCAACGACAGCAGGGACCGAATCCCTGCTCTCGTATCCTGTCATCGGCGAGTCCCAGGGCGCCCTCCCCGGCGCCCCCTCCCCGGCTGTACGCCATACGGGCCGAGCTCAGCACATCGCTGCCTTCTTTCTTCCTCTCTTGTTTTCCATCATGCAGAGCCTCAATCAGTTAATTAAACATGATATAAATCATTCTCAGAAACTGAAAAAGTGAGACTAGCGGCGGCCATGATGAACCAAAGCATCCCGTGCCTGCACGAGTCAGAGACGACAAAGTCTTTCTTTTTCGCTTCTTGGGAACCTGAGAACTGTGATTGTTTCTGGTGCTGCGATCTCTACGTTCGCGCGGCGTCAACCGTCGACCTGTCGTCTTCAGCCAGAACGGACCCGTAAAATGTCCGCGTGTTCGGCAGCGCTGGGCGGTGCCCGTCACTCGCACGAGAGCAAATCGAACCCACCTGCGAGGGTTTCGATCGCTGATCCCGGGCTGCAAAATGCAGTGTCGGCAAGGACACACTTTGTGACTCTCCAGTTACTTCAATTTATGGACTTAATCAGAGGAAATCCTCCTTTTGTCCTTTTGTCGATAATTATTGCCAAGAAAGTCTTGTTGATTTCGGGCAGTCGCAGTAACTGGAGGTGGAAGCTTGTAAAAAAGGTAAAAAAAAAGATCAAACCCTGACCAAGACACCACTCTTAATGGAAAGTGTTGCCAATTTGTTTGTTAAAATTTTAAAGGTTTGCTGCGAATTAAAAAGTCAGATTTGTTTTGATAAAACTTTAATAAAGGATGTTGGAGGGCTTATAATAAACCGATGAATAAATAAGCACAATGAATGTCAGTATAATTAGAGTGCACACAGGCAATGAACTGACAGAATATAAAAGCAGAATATTTTGCAGCCAAGCTACAGATGCGGCTGTGTAAACTATACAATCTGTGGCAATATGGAATCGTAGTGCAGTAAATATATTGGATTTCAGAACATTTTTCTTGGAATTCTGCTGCCATAGTTCCAGAACACGTCTGTTAAAGCTGACTTTATGGCAGCTATTAAAAATATTAAACAATTACAGTTACAGTAGTGGCTATAAATATCTCACCCTGTCAAGAAGGTGAGTGTAAATGATAAATTACTTGAAGAAGGGCTACATTTTCATACCAAGGACGTGCAGCACAGCATATACAAATTCATGTTGCACTTTGAAATGAAAGAAAAATGAAAAGATGAGCTGTACGATCAGTTAGTGGCTGGTGTGTGTTTAAGGGAGGTGTGTTAATGGTCTAAAGGACACAACAAATGTAATCTTTTGCTACCTGTCTGAGGGCTTTTCAGGATGATCGGTGTGAGCCAGCACTGGTTTTGATGGGATTTCTGCCACCATGGACTGTTTGACTAAGTTATGTGCAGCCAGGGAGTCCACAGTGTTTTCAGCTCCATTTTGCAACCCATTCATTGTCTATGTGAGAGTTTGCTTTCCTCGCCCGATGAACACAATGTCCAGAGTGTTTGCAATTTGTGTGTGTGTGTGTGTGTGTGTGTGTGTGTGTGTGTGTGTGTGTGTTATGCCAGAATATTACATGGAGAAGACCACCCCCCAAAAAACTCTGAAATGAAATATGTTTTTGATACAGTGATATATAAATTGTGTGTGTGTGTGTGTGTGTGTGTGTGTGTGTGTGTGTGTGTGTGTGTGTGTTATGCCAGAATATTACATGGAGAAGACCACCCCCCAAAAAACTCTGAAATGAAATATGTTTTTGATACAGTGATATATAAATTGTGTGTGTGTGTGTGTGTGTCTGTGTCTGTGTCTGTGTTGCTGTTTGTTGATGTATTTGCCTGAGAGGAAACATGGATAATTAGCCAGATCTGTGTGTGCGCAGTGTGATGCCTGGCAAAAGTCTGAGACATAAATCCAGTTTTTACAGGAGTAACTGTTTGATTTGATGGCTGGAATGACAGGATTCCACAGTTTTGTTTCGCCTGCTGTGCAGTTGTTCAGCTGTCCCATTGGCTGGACCGCAGGCCGAGCTGAGATGATCACCTTCGCACTTCAGGTCGCTCTCTTGTTCTTTCTCTTTCTCTCTCTCTCTCTCTTTCTTGCTCTCTCTCCTGGAGCGAGGGGAGATAAACCACAACTTGACTTCACTGAATAATTGAAGCAGCTTTTACAAGCGCAGCAGCCAGCTATCTGACCTCATGAAGGCATTACAACAGCCTGTTGGTCCCATCGAGCTGCCGCAGAGGTTCAGCTGAGCAGAAAGAATAAAGTGTTTGCAGCTGATGGAGCACGAGAGATTTTGCAACAACTACTATCCTTTTTTCCCTCCTCTTTCTCCATGCAATGAGGCTTGAGAAGGCTAGGATCTTGTCTTGCTGTCATCCACAATGTGACGTGACCCTCAATGCATCCGTCCTTCTCTTCCTCTATGGGAAAGATTTTCAGCACGGTTCATTGCAAAGTCAACTGAAGAGGTTCGTGGATGGCATAAACTAGTTAGTCTTCTTCGGGACTTTACTAGTTGGTGGTCCACAAAGGAAGAACTTAAAATCTGCCACTCTCGTGGTAGTTATTTAAATGACATGAAGAGATGGACAAGAGCAGCAGGTGGAGGGCTTCTCAGAAGTGATCATAGCTCAGATAGAGTGTAAAAACAGCAGGTTGTGTGGTGGTTACACCTGCCACATTGCAGTTAAAAGACAACGGTTTGGGTCCCACCTCTTTCTTGAGTACCAGTGCTCAACTAAGACTACAGTGCTACATAAACTGACAAATCACTCTAAGTTATGGTTGTAAGTTGCCTTGGAGAAGAGTGTCAGATAAATGATAAAGCGATAATATTAAAAAAAAACAAGTCAGTTCTGTTTGGGGGGGTCTAACTGCAATTGTTCTTAACCATTATTTATCATCATTCTTTTACATCTCTTCCCTCTGCATATGCTTAACTGAACTGTCAGGCTCAGTCAATGATAATTTTTATTTATGTGGCACTTTTCTCCAAAAACAATGTCAGGACAGTGATTTACCCATTTACACATTTGTACATCATCAATAACTGTTTATCCAGTGCAAAGTTCCAGTGGTCTGGAGTTTACTCCAGAACAATATTACTGCGCCACCCCATTTATACAACTGGATACGTTTTACTATATCAGTTCTGGGCATGTACCTTCATCAGTGATGCTTTACCAAGACATAGGATTTACAGCCAGGTCCTTCTGGTGAAATGGAACGCCTCTGACCATTACACCACCTGCTGTCCCCAGTGCCAGTCTCAAGAGACATAAAAAGGCCTCTACCCATGTGCCGATGGTCGATATAACCCACCAAACTCTGGACTGTGTCACTAGTGCCATCTCTGCACAGTTTGCACCCCCATCAGCTCCTGGGCCGGCAGCTCCAATGCATTAGACAGAACAACCGTGAATGAGGTCATATTTTCACTCTCCTACACCAAAAAGCCCATCCCTCACCCATTATGAGCAATTTTCCGCAATTATGGTATCAGTGTTTCCTGGGTTTGGGTGCAGCGTCGTCGTATTTTTGGAACAAGTTCTCACTCCGTTTACCCTGTCCCCCGTGATGCTTCCTGGGGTGATTTCTCTGCACATGACGATTATCACAGTAGCACTCATTCAAATGAGTCATGCTGAGAGTGAAATTCCTACAAAAACAGCGTTCTGTAAACAGGGCTCAACCGCTCGGCTCACAGGAACACATGTTTGAAAAGGGCGAACGAAGCGGCTGCTGATTATTCATTTTCCAGCGGTTTCAGCAGATGCATGTAGAGGTTGTTTCTCCCCACCCTCTGTTACACCAGGAGCACAGAGGCAGGGCCCGAAAAGCACTCCAGACCGGGGGGAAGCTCCCAGGTGAGTCCTAGCGCTTCATGCAAATGTCTAACTTTCAAAGCTTGTAAAGTTTTTTTTAAATTATGCACTGGGATATTCTCCCTCGCTTGTTCCTTGTTTTGTTGGCAGGTTGCGCCTTTAATTTATGAAAAACAAATTTAAAATATGCAGATGTCTTTTGTTTGAAGCAGATGTTGTCCTGCTTGCCAGAATTCAATCAACCACCCCCACCCCCCAGCCTTCCCACGAGCCCCAGTGCAGTGCATGTCCGCAGTTTGTTTGAAGTGCGACGGTGACAGCAGAGGTGGCCCTCGGCTGTGGGGGCAGGCACGAGAGGGGAGGGTGACCCACGCAGGAGCTCGTGGGAGCATCTGCAAGGTGGAATTTGGAGTTCACTGGAGGCCGCTGTATCGGTTCTGGTATTAAATATTTCTTTCAGGTTGAGGGTGCAAAGGCCTGCCAAGCACACTCAGCAGTCTAGCCTCAAATCCAGGTTCAAATCCCAGCTTTTGCTGTAGTATTTTTGATCAAAGTACTTACAATGAATTACTATAATAAAAATTACTCAACTTTGTCAAGGGGAAGATCTGTGCAAGAAGCCTTGGAACAAAGTATGAGCCAAATGCACGAATAAAATAAGAAAATAACATTAAAGAAATCATTCAAAATATTTCAAATAATATTCTTGACATCCCATTGGCTGCCAGATGGAATCTCTAATCTAAGTTCATATGAGATGAAGATGAAAAACTAAACATGCGAGTGTGACTCAGATCGAATGAGACTTGTGTTCAACTTTGAATTAAAAAAACAAAACAGTAAAACGGGTGAGTTTAGGTCATTGAGAGGTGATAAGGGATGTGTTTGATGGTGGAGGCCATCGGGGGCAGAGACAGCCATCCTTACTGGGGAGCGCCAGCAATCCATGCTGCTCTCAAGGCCCCGAGAGAGACGACAAAGTGCAGACAATACAAAACTGGAGTGATGCCCTTACTTCAAATTGTCCTTTTAGCTAAGGAATGCTGTTTGTCTGCCTAGACCCCCAATCTGCGCCAGGTGGGGAAGAGGTGAGGTGGGGGAAAAGCAGACGGTAGGCTGAGGCGTTGATCGATCACCAAGAGGCATCCCTGGGGAACCGGGAACCCTGTTTCTGGATCTTCTACTATTATTTGTTAGTAAAGCTGATGCTTTTCCCCATAACTTTTTCCAGAGTTAAGCTGCTTGCACTGATTTATCCATTTGTTCAGCTGGGCTATTTTTACAATAGTAAAACAGTGTAAGTGCCTCGGTCAAGGGTACTACAGCATGAGCCGGGATTCAATCCTAGAACCTTTGTTTAGAAGGTGGCAGCTTTAGCCACCATGAGACCTTCAGTTTCCTGCAGGTCCACACCCTAATTTGCTGCAGTGATTCTGTGGAAAATGTAATTGTTTTAAGTAAAATGATTCGCTGTATAAGAGCCTTTTCCGAGGGCTGGGTCCTGCCCTCTGTTTGTGGGATGGATGAGATTATCTTCCAAATACCTCATGCTGAGTCCATCAGTCTTGGTGTGTGTGTGTGTGTGTGTGTGTGTGTTTCAGACACTGAAAGTGTTTGATCCATGCAACATTTTTAATGGCCCAGTGTGCTCCAGTGATGCAGCAGCACGAGGTTACCGAATCCCGCAGTAATTACACTCCGTACCATGTTCCATACCACGTTTACCACTTGCTGGTGTGCCTTAAACACTAATTCCTTCAAACAGAATTTGAAGCTGCATCCCTCTTCTGTCCTCCAATTAGGAGCCAGGATGTTTGGTTTTGGAAAAGCCCACACAAACAAGTGCTCCACACAAGAGGAAATCTCTTGCCTTTATTTTTATGATTTTGTTTAATTGATGGAATATACGCGACAAAGCTGTAGGCGGTGTGAAGACAGAAACCCCGTTCTTTTATTTTTCTTTCTTTCTTCTTCCTCGTTGCATCCACAGCGTGTTTACTTCGGAAGTATTCCCACAAACACTATTAGCCGTGTTCATTTTTAATTCATGGGTTTCATTAAACGCTGCAAAGCCGAAGTGGAGCAATTATCATTTATCTTGATATATTATTTACCAGAACTCGGTCTCATGGTTGAGCACCAGCGTTTGCACAGCGTGGGTGCATATAGGTCTGAAGCAGCGCTGCGTTAGAGCAGATCCCCAGCACCCATGGCACCCGCAGCTGGACACCAAGGAAGGGGTGGATCCTGTGCCGCGTGGAGATACAGGATGCAGTTAAGGAACCTTCTTCATTACGCTCCTAGCTTGTTCATTATTTATTCGTCCTCTTCTCCTCCGATACCTCCTTTTCTCCCTCTGTTCCTCTGCTCAGTCGCCCCTCGCTTTCTCAACAGATGGATGCCGCGCCAAATTTCCTTCCTCCCGTATGCCGCTCCCCTGCGCTGCTCTGCCCGTTTGCGGTGGGGAGGGACGGCGGAGGGAGGGAGTGGAGCTAAGCAGGCCTCGAGGTTTGTCAGATTCTCTCATTGCAGTCGGCTTGCTTGTGTGCGTGCGTGCGTGCGTGCGTGCGTGTGTGTGTGTGCATGCACAGCAGCTAAGCTCCTCTCAGGTGCACATGAGCCAAGAGACATGAAGAAAGATGGAAGACGTGAGGAAGGACGACAGAAGGGAGAAGCGCGTGCGTGGTGCAGATGTGCGGAAATAGGGACGTGGGTGGGAATAATGTGGAGCCTCTGCTTTGCTGTCAAACAAACGCAGGCAGGTTCCTCCCGTGGGTATCCAGGCATTCAGGTGATGGGAACATGTGTCCAGGGCACCTCCTATACCTCACCTGCCTGTGAGACCCACAAGTGTGACAATAAAATTTTTAAAGAAAATGCATAAATAACAAAAAATCCTCCTGTGAGGCCCAACTTGTCAGGTGGAAAGCAAAAGTGTACACCTTTCTGTTGTATCCAGATCCTAACCCCATGTTCCTAGAGCCTGAAGGAGGTGGGGCTTGTTCATAAATCAGACTCATGAACATTTTTTCATTTAGCAGATGCTTTCCTCTAAAGCAACATACAAAGATTATTAGCTAGTAAATCTATTGTCTTCATCTAAGATGACTTTCAGTGCTAGATGCACAGTGCTGAACTTCCGACAATCATTACACATCTATACAGCGAAGCAATACAGCACGCGGGCACACACACACAGACACACACACACAAAATGGAACAAATTCACGAGTTCACCTGAAACACGTTTGGACTCTTGGAGGAGACCGATGCAAATTCCACACGGACTAAGCCATAATCAAACCCACATCCAAACCCGTAGCTAAAGAGCTGCGAGGCACCAGCACTCCCTGCTGTGCCAAAGTGCCTCCCATGGACAACAAGAGTTTCCTCTCTGCCGTGGAGATGAACTACGGTTCATCACAATTAAATATGAATTTTCATCGCGCTCCAGCGGTTATTAGCAGTGGGATCGTAGCGTTTTTGTTGCTCTAGAAGACCACATTATGAGGGCATAAATATAAAGTGCACCCGGTGGTAATTGTGCCCGTAGGTCGGAGGGAGTGTGAAAAAACACAAGGCTCGGAAATTAAACAAGTGAAGGCGCAGGAGCGGGAGGAGTGAGCGAGAGCTGCTAGGGAAGACAAAGAAAATGAGAGGCGAGAGTGTTCGCCAGTCACACAGCTTCTCGCCGGGGGGGAGGGCGGCCTTACCACGGTACAACAGCTCATTTTGTTTTTCATTCTCTTCCTTTTGCTCCTGTGGAACGCCTCTAATTCCAGAAATTCCCTCTTGTGTGCCGGAATGGATTGGAGCCGCTGGCCCCGTCAGGCCTCCTCGCTGGCCCGCCGATTGACTGCGTGCCCAACGCTTGGAGCGTCTTCCTCCTCTCTTCCTCACCCCTCCCCGGTTTCCCCGGCGCTTCAGATCCGCACGTTTCCCTTTGTGCATCCATGACAGATGCCTAATTGAATGATGAATGTCCCTTTATTACTCTGTAATTGAACTGCCAGCTTTTCGATTGGTTCCCGCGGACGGCGCGCTCCACGCCGGGCCCTGCAAGAGGTCTCTGTGGCTGCCAGCCCCGGCCCACACTCCATCTGTCTCCTCGCAAGCAGTGCCCCTGCACCCCCCTAGTGCACCGTGCAGAACGGTGGGGGTGGGGGAGCCACAATTATAGGGATTGTTGGTGAGTCATAATAAATTATGCAAATGATGCACAGTTTCAACAATGAGAGCATCGCTGTGTTTTTTTGGTGCCCATCGTGCCCCCCCACAAGCCCAACGCATACCACCCTGACCTGTCAAGGCCACTGCGAAAGATTGATGACCCCCACCTGACTGACAGCACCAGAGGGGTGGGGCCGAGGGGGTCATTTATCAAACGCTGACAGGTGCCATTCAGTGCGGCAGATGTGCTTCTCGGGTGGAGCACCTTCTCCTTTCTTCTGGGCCTCTCTCTCCATTTTCCTCCCTTTTCTTTCCCTCCTATTCCAACTGTCTGTTGAACAAGGGCTCTGATGATGCATCCAGAATTAAAACCTTTTCTTCAGAGCAAGCCTGACATTGGGAAATAAGGAAATCAATCCCGCTTTTCATCCAGCACCCTGTGTGCAGGCCGGGGGGGCTCTCCGCTTTAATGTGGTCCTGGGAGGCAAGGCCCAGGGTGAACAAGTGAGCGGGCAAGCGAGACCTCGTCTGTTATCATTTAGAATTAACAATCCATTGCTGGACCGGCTCTGGTCCAGCGTTAATGATGGATTCGCGATTTACCCCTGTAATTCCATCTGCATCCCGTGCCTCTCGTGTCCGGCTTTGCGGTCTTTCCAAGTGCCCGCTCTATCAAAACCATCAGGGCCAAGCGGGTCTGAGGCCATACGAGTCTCCTTATGGGCAGGGATCAATAACAGTAACAGACTTCCTGTCAGTACCACTGTTCCATGTGCCTAATATGTTAGCTGCTTGTGAACAGTCCTGGAGCCACACCATTAAGTGGGATCTTGTCCTTTTCCATACATGTCTTGGTGTTGTGGACAACTCAGCAGTGAGGGACAGTATGGCTTAAAAATGTTTGTTGCTGTTTCTTCTCCCATCCCTGCTTGTGTGGAAAGTTACCGAGTTGCAGAGGCTTTCATTCTAGAGTTTGCTATTTACAGTAAAAAACTAAAATAATAAGAATACAAATTACACAATCAGATTATATGACTGCAATATATTACATATAATGAGTATGTAACAGGTGAATAAGAGTAAAAAATATAGAGGAATCAAAAGCAATAACAAAGTAAAATAATAAAACTGAGTATAATTCATTACCAAAAATGGTCAGAAGTGTACCGTTCTGATCAAAGGAAGGATTTAGGATATACAGTATATTTATGTATATGATGCTGATGGATTTTGTCACCACACACACACACACACACACACACACACACACACACACACACACACACACACAAATGTACTAAATTCAATATATTTAAAAGTAATAAAGTTTGGTCATGTATAATTTGTCATTACTGTTTGCATATCACTATAGCCAGCTTACATTTTGCTGTCAGTGCCATCCATGTGAAACTGTCATCACACAAATCAGTAAGTGATTTGTGAGCAAATAAAAGTGTGAATATTACAAAAAAATTATACACGACACACAGAGGGCATAGCAAACATTAGTGATGCTAATGTAATAAAGTTAGGCGATACATATTTTGTTTTTTTCCTTCCACTGGATTGCAGCCAACATAGGCATCACTCTCTGTGACATGCGCCTGTCCAACGACATTAACAACGCTTACGTATTAAATCCAATGATATGTAAAGTGTGCGAGATATGCTTCAAAAACATATATCCTCCAGAGTAGACAAAACCAATAGCTAGGTTACAGGAGACTACTGTGACAGTGAGATGCCTGTGAAGAGTGTTCAAAATAATCTTATAGCGTACACCACATAGAGTTATAGTGTGCCCATTTACACCATCCTGGGCACATCAACCACAAAAGTGTCATGTGTTGCCCAAGCATAAAATTTAAAAAAATAAATAAATAACGGCATCTTTGCTCATTCCGAAAGACTCCCTCAATTATGAATTATTTTTGCTTAGCCTTTATTAGCTAATAGAGTTTAATAATTCACAAAGGATTAATGGCACCTCTGCCTTTAATTACCATTGTGTTTCGGAAACGCTCGGCTGTATCTTCATTAACTATTGTGGAGATTCCTTTAATCTTAATTATGGCCTTTCGCTGTCATTTTTCTTCTCTTTATTATGCCTCCTGTTCCTTCACTGCCAGCGTTACGCAAACGGCAAAAATTATGGCAAGAAATACCCTTGTTAAAGGCTGTTTGCCAAGTTGACGAAAAAAAGCCTTTTGAAGATTTTTAAAAATGGCTCTAGTCTCCACTTTGAACTCGGCCTCCCTCGGCGTTCTGCGCAGCTACAGTTAATGTGATTAAGCGACGGCCCGTGTTTCTTATTTCGAACCTAATGTAAATAAATTGGATAATGAACCCATAAAATCGCTTTTATTATTTCAGCAGCAGTATAAAATTAATTACAAGCAACGGCAGTCCTGATGGAGGGAAGTGGCTGCGGTTACCCCGGTGGACGGAGGCATTCCACCTAAGTCAAAGGCTCCATTGAGCGGCACACCGCTTTGTCCTCCAATTGCATTAGGAGTGAAAGTAGGAACTCGGTTTGCAAGTTGCCCACCGATCAGTCAGCTATACTGTGAAATCAACCTTGAACGGTAATTTCTCCAGTAGGGCAGCAGATGGTGTAACGGTTATAGCTATTGCATTCCAATCAAAGGATCGGAGTTTGACAGCCCCACTCTTGAATTTCCTTATTTTATCTCATCTGTGGAACAAGTAATGCTATAGATAAAGTTCATCCACACATGACCGGAGACTAAAATGAACATTCAGTCCAGCACATCATTGTACTGTTTTTAATATATTGTAATGTCTGAAGTCATTTACTTGCATGAAACTTTTATTTGTAAAATAAAAATATTTTACTTTAAATGCTGATTTGCCAAGGAGCATTGAGATAAGCACCCATGAATGGATGGATGGATGGATGGACGGATGGAAGGAAAGGTAAAGTGTATTATCTTCCAACATGCCGTGATAATCATTAGTCATTTGTGCTTTGACCTGCTGGTTAGTTGGACAAAAGAAACACACACTGTCAAAAGGACCACTTAATTTTAATATTTGAAGTGATTTCCAAGCATACTTGTCTTAACATGTTCAATTAAAAAAATATCTGCATAGAAAAGATCATATCAAAATGGTCTAAAAATCATGCATAATAGTTGTTGGAATGACTGGTTGGATGCATGACCAGACACTCCTCTTTCCATCGGTCTGGTCATGCAAGGTCAAGCTGCAATAGTCAGCCATGTTGCACTGTTTTGACCTTAATGTGGACGTCTTGTATAACTTTGTCCAGTATATAGTGAGATTTACATACTGAAGCAAAGAAAGGTGAAGAGTTCTCCAGTTGCCCCCCCACACACTTAAGCCCACAATTTTGTTAATTTTTTTTCATTTTCTGGGTTCAGTCTAATTCTGCTTATCTTTATAGGGAACTCTGTTCACCTTAGTGATACAGAGCATCGAACAAACTGCAGTACTGAGGGAAATGCTAGAGTAAATGGTCTTCTTGGCCTTCTTAAGGCATCATATACATTCACTGTTAGGATAAACTAACTGGCAGCTGAGAAGAGGAAAACAAAAAAGCTCCCAGATAGGAAAAATATCAACCTCTGGACTCCAAGTACTAGTCACAGAATCCCTTCATGGGCATCATATTATGGTCACAGAAGCCTGTGTTGATTTTCTCCCTCCTGAAAATGTGGCATTTATTATTATTATTATTATTATTATTATTATTATTATTATTATTATTATTATTATTATTATTATTATTATCCCTGCCTGGCTAGCTCAGTCAGTAGAACATATGACTTGTAATCTCAGGGTCGTGTGTTTGAGCCCCACATTGGGCATTGATGCAAATCCAGCCACAAAGGGGTGCGCCACGTCCAGACGCCTACCTGATCGCTCCAGGAAGACTGTGCGTTTTTTCCTTAATTTATAGATTGTTCGCACAGTCATCCTGGTTCAGATCGGTGCACATTTCAACACATGGTACACAACCATGTGCTTGACAAATAAACTCTTTTGACTTTTTTTTTGACTTTGACCTCTGTGCCGGTCCCAAGCCCAGACAAAATGGAGGGTTGTGTCAGGAGGGGCATCCGGCATAAAAATCTGCCAAAACCAAAAATATGCGGATGAGCTGAGCCGCTGTGGCGACCCCTAACGGGAGCAGCCAAAAGTTGGTTTAACATTATTTTCACTTAGCTGATGCCTTTCCCCAAGGTCATTTATTGCTTCAGGACAGGTACAACCCTATATTTGATTTTTACCTTTAATCTGGTACCAGTTCACAAATTATAAGACAAATGATGGAAATACAGTTTTGCATACATACAAATACTACAAAAATTATTCCTGTGTATAGGCTGTGTTTTTGTATCACTCCAAAACCATTGGCTAAATATGTTCAAAGCAGCAGTTAATAAAAACTACAATGTTGTTTTTTATTTAAAAATATTACAATCTGAAGTCTGTCCACCAAGTATCTTACTCAGATTTCCCTACTGACGCAGCAGGGTGACTTTTACCGCATCAATTCGTGATATGTGCCTTCACTAAGGGTATTACAGCAGGAGGTGGGATTCAAACCCAGGTCCATGGACTGCAAGGCAACAGCTGCAACTCCAGTGCAAAGTCCCACACTCTTTATTTTGGGTCTGCTGTGTGATGGTGGGATGCTCTTAACTGTTCAGTCTGGTGCCCGTACCTCCCCCTCCCCTTTGGAGACTGCCCCCCACCCCCCGGTCGCTCGAAGGCCAGATCTCACACTCGCACTCACACTCACACACAGTAATTGCTTGACCTTTACAGCAACAGGCCTATCTCATTAAAGCAGGCAGGTAATGACGGCGCCGGCAAGGAACGTGAACCCCAGCGATAATGAAAGGACAGAGCTTCTCTGCAACCCATCTGGGGCTTCCCACCGCTGTGTCAGCCAGTCAGCCTCTGGGGGAACGACAGCTCACCCTCCACGTGGTCCTCCTGCTATTCTGGGGAATTGTGGGTAACTATCAAGTGAAGATCACTGCACCTCCGTGGGGTCACCAAGGACATTCCCACACTGGCTGTCCAAACACCCCGCAGGGGTGTGAACAACCACACAGCGGGTCATGGGAGCAGAAGGGTCACCGGAGGGAATGGGTGGGGAAGGGGGAAGGGTGCCGTCACCATGGTAACAGTGCACTCATCTTCTAAGCATCACTTCCTTAGGAAGTAGAACTACACACAGGTAGTCCTAGTGACTGAATGATGAATACATATTTAAATGTATCTACATTCTTTGTGTCAAAATTCTCTTAATCCTTTCACCCCGAAAACAACATTAAATCTGTGAAACCTCTAAATCATATTAGAGGTAAGTCACTGTCATTCCACAGAATCCTCATAAGTGGTGTAAAAGCAGCATCCCTCTCGACGTGCCGTGTGTGTTTGGAGGCTGGTCAGGGCGTGTGTGGGATCGCGCCGTCACACCTCTGGCGACACCTCGCCCGTCTTTCTGCTGATTCACCGCACCCTTCCGTTCCTAGGGTGGCTGCTAATTGAGTGCAGTTAGTCAAGGCACCGGGGCGCCACTGCGAGGACGGCGATAACAAGGGGAGCAGCAGCAAGCGCTATTGTGAGCCGTATGCGAGGGATGGCTTGTGCCGAAAATGTCAGAAACACATCTTGCAAATGAATCGAGAGCTGCTAACGCCAGGCCTCAAACCCAGCTCACAGCACTAACCTTTTTTATGATGCACACATTAATGTAGACTTGTTGGCTTTTTTTAAGATGCGTTTTGTTTTCATTTGTCTAGGGCAGCAGATGGCATGGTGGGCAGCACCAGTGCTTTGCAGCAGAAGGACCCAGATTTCAATCCCACCTCCTCCAGTGCTAGCTTTGATCGAGGTATTTTGAACTGGTACAATAAAAATTTCCTAGCTGTGTAAATGGTTGCGTAAGTAGCTTAACACTGCAGCTTGCTTTGGAGGAGAGCATCAGCTAAATAAATAAAGGTAAACATGTCTTCATCTAACATTTCTGAACAAAATATGCTAAATGCCTGTTGTATCCCTCTCAGCCCCATTAGTATGATCTGACTTTGCTCTAATGTTAGTCAGATTGAATTTCTTCATAAGAAGGAATTGTGTTTTTTTTAAAGCTTCATTTTTTGGATTTAATTTTGTTATACTGGTTCCATTTTATTTAAGTGTACTGTAGATAGAATGTGGGTTATCTTCCCTCTCAAGTGAAACCCAGAGATGGGCTGCATACATTCCTGTCTTGTCCACAAACTGGTCAGGTAGGCGAAGTGCTGCGGTGCCACTGCTTTGAGTGCTCCTGAGTGACCGGAGGTGCTTGTCTCTGTGTTTTCGTCTCCATGGGGTGTGCAACACCTCCAAATCAGCCTCTCTGACTCGATGAATAGTTGAAAGTAAAATGGCCACCCATCATGCTCTCATTTTTTTGTGGCTCTGGATAGAGGAGCCAGCACTGGCAATGGGTTGCAGGGAAATTTATCAAACACACAACCTGATCACTCCCTACAATGCTAGACTCTTCTCCCTCTAGATGCTTGGTGGTCCAGCTCACAAGGAGTCAAAAATCAAAAGCCTCTCGGGTCTCGGATTTTATCTGATATGGTGGAATGAGCTCCTTCTGTCCCTCGGAGCTGCTGAATACCTTCCAAGACTCAAGAAGTTTCTCAAACCAATCTCTTTCAGAGACATTTCTCTCCTGATTCCCTGACAGCTACTTAAATGAGTCCAGCACTATCTGTTATGGTTATCTATGTATTCGCTGTTTGAATGTCACTTCTATCGAGGGATGTGAACCAGCAAAATGCTGGTATCAGACAAACTGAGAAAACTGTGCCCTGACCTTGAGTGTCTGTATCTAAAACGCTTCATCAGCTGTTGAATGTTGAAGGTCTAGTTTATGGTTTTTGCTATTAATATTTTTGGATATGTGTATATAGTTGGTTTCAACTGCTAACAGAGCTGCTACAAGGGACAGAAAGAGCTGTTGCGTCAGTCATTTTATTCATATCTCACAAAGAGTACCCTCCAAACCCTCAGTATATTCACACTGTATTCTGCATATACTGTACATCTCAACTTTTTAAGTCACTCAAGACCCAAGATCTGAGCAAAGCTCCCCCTGCTGCGTATTTGCGCTTCACGGTGCCGTCAAATAATGCGAATCGCCTTCCATGGAGCGAGTGGATCAGCGGGAGATCCTGCGTGGGCGTCTGGGCCGGCGCTCCTTCACGTTGTACACCAAGCGGCACACTTTAATGGCCCCTGTGGTCGTGGTCGCACTCCACAGGAATCCAGCCAGAGACAGGGAGACACGCACCATATTTCATGGGGAGTCCGCGCAAATAGGATACCCTGCTGTGCTAAAGAAAACAATGTGTTTCAGAGCACTAGAAAATAATCCATCATTGTGCTGCTTAAAGGGGAAAAAACACACTGACCTGGTTTTCACATCAGAAGGAGGAGAGAAATGGCAGACTTCACCACAAGGAGCTTCTCAGAGCATTCAGATACAGCCACAGAGTCAGATGCTGGTGCAACTTGCAGGGTCTCCCACATAGTAGAAGTTTTTTTATCCTAATTCCATGACCGCACAAGATCATGACTGCCTACCTGGACCTGGGCCTGACATTTGTTGTGATCGATCATGTTGCCTTATCTACCATCTCTAGCAAAGAAGGAAACTGTACTCTTTTTCAAACCACCAGAAAAAATATATTTAAAAAATTTTTAAAAACATATACCCCAAGTTTTTATGAACCTCCTGTGTGTTTCCATGGCCTGACATGTAAAGGTGAGGAGGGCCAGACCCCAGACCAAAGATAGTGAAGGAACTTCTTGCTTTCCACTTTATTCTGCCCTCAGAGCATAAAGGGGAAAAAAACTGCCATTCTCAATTTTATTTTTCTAATGGGTTTTTGACCATATTTTTGTTTTTGCACAAGCAGATTAAACAAAGTTGTACATTTTTTATTCTGTTCTGTTAATGAGAAGCAAGTTCTTTTTCCATAGTTTTTGCCCACTCATTTGTGGAAAAATGTGCTGAGACAGTGAGGCAATGGCGGGAGGGCAATAAAACTACTTTTGTCTATTTCAGCTGTATTTTTTGTATCAGTTGAAGAATTAATTTGAAGTAGGAGCTTTTTACTTTTTTCTGACCATTGTGTTTCTTGAACTGATTCATGAGTTTTCTGTAAGTCTGGTAACAGAGAAATGCTTGGTGACCACATGGCCCTGACCGCAGCCCCCACTCAGGTCGGACCATCCTTGTTACCCCTGGGCCTCATTAAACACACTGCTGTGGACAGTGGGGGAGGGGCAGGTCCAGCCCGCTATGGGTCGCAGGGGCAGGGAGTATCAAGGAGCACTCCATTTTGCAGAGCAGTTCAAGACTGCCTGACGTCGTGGCTCGACAGTGATGAGAGGCTGGGGTAACAACCCCGAGGGCCACTGAAAGACAGGCGCCTGGGGAATGTGAGCCCCACCGGCCACATCTGCTCTTGGTAAGAAATCCATACGCCACTTGGTTGATGACTGCCGGACATCTCCCCTGACTTCCAACACATCGGTTAGCTGCGATTACTCGAGCCAACTTCAGTGTTGGTGAACCTCTCAGGGCGCAGAATACACCGCTTCCCTGATTCATAATAAAATATCTTTCGTATGTTTAATAACAACTGATGGCTGCATAGATTAACATGACCATTCTCTGCTAATGATTCTTTAGACTTTGACTCTTAAAAGGTTAATGGCACTAGCATATGAATCACATATAAATGACTGTAACCAACAAGGGCATTTACAGTCTTTCGACAAACAGCTGAAGCAAAGACCTTCATTGCTGGAACAAAAGGTCAGACAAACTCACCAGAAGCCCAAGACTGCACTACTGGAGTGTGAGATTGACCACTATCCGGCATAAGTGTATCATGGGACGATTTGAAAAATAGACGGGTGGGTATGGTCTTTGAATGGTTTCTTCTCACTTTCTAAAGAGCAACAATCAATGTGCAAAATCACCCTTAATGTGCCACGACACTCTAAAAGGCCTTGCAAAGCCAGAGCTGCTCCACCTGGTCTCAATTTGGGGGCTGACTGGGGGCTGCTAGTCCTTGGACCATCTTCTCATCCTTCATAGTCAACCTGCTGTTGCCGGGGACCCTGCATTAACCATAGCTGTCAAAATAATAGTTTGCTGGTCAAAGGTCAGCAAAAGTATGTAAAAGACTTTGGAGGTGAGGCAGATGGTGTAAGTCATTTAGGCCACTAGAACGAATGGTTGAGAGGGTTCAGGGGCCGAGCAGTGGTGAGGCAGAAAAATGGGAACATCTTCAAGGAGTTTACTCATGTCAGAAGATTTAAAGAAGGATAACACCATTACCCAGCCAAGCTGCTAAGAGCAATTTTCCAAATTCTGTGACAGGTCAAAGCAGTGTGTGAGAACATTTCAGGCTTGTTAGAAATCTGAAAAGCATTATGCACTTCCAGCTTTCTCCACTTCTCCGCGGCTTCCTCTGGAGATGAAACAGACCTTGGGAATCCGCAGTCTTGGCTCCATCAGGGATGACGCAGATTTTATATTTGTCTCACCAAACATACAGTATATTAGGAGGTGCAATCATAGAAAAGGATCCACAACACCTGTCCAGATTAATCTGGAGGTTGTGCAGCTCTAGGGGATCTGATGTCATGGCCTGAGTTGTTGTAGACACCTCTCACGTGAATGAGTGCACATCTTCTGCCCTGTTCATTAGTTCAGCCATTTGACCATCCATTGTCTTCTTATGTACTGTTTTACTCATGTTACTGCACACAAATGGTTAGCCCATGCAACCTTCTTGCTATTTTTTCTTGCTTTGGGTGAGACATCTTTGCTGGAGTGACCAGCCCGCTCTTTTTCTGCACAGCTGGAGAAAACGTTCTTCACTGCCATAAGGAGGACGAGGCCTTAAAGAGCAGATCCGGGACTCCCTTGCACATCCATCACCAGACTCTGTTTTCCCTTCCCCTCCCATGACAGATCCCTTCTCCTCCTGGCCTCCTCCCTCATGGACTCCCCTTTCTGGCAATGAAATGGGGGAAGGGTTTTGAGCCGCCACCGGAAGGATGTGTGACCTGGCATAGGCCACCAAAAGGGCAGCTGGTCTGTGTCCATCACCACTAAAATCCCTCCCAAATAAACCCCCAATGGATGCTTGATATTTTCCCTGGGTTATCCAGTCAATAAACTTTTGACCTTCTTCAATCATAAAGTAGCCAAACCAGAGAAGAGTCAATTGTTAAGCCTGCAACTCGATTCTGTAAGTACGAGGCAAAGACAATAAAAATTTAAATTAATACAACTGTAAAGCAGAGGACATTATTCCAGTAAATGAAAATGTAAAGTAGATGTTTTTTTCCATCACATAAAGGTGTCCCTATAGCAAAACAATTATTTGTGTCCAGCGGATTTTGTTGGTCCCAATATGGGGGCTATTTTGATTGCCTTGTTTAATGCCTGAAGGAACTGCAGAGCCATCAGGAGAATACAAAGACACTTTGGTCCACTTTTGGCCTGAGCATCTTCACCTGGTCTAGGTGATTTAATCTATGGAGCTCAAAAGGGTTTCCTGTTATATCCTTAGCCTTGCACTTAAGTCTTCTTTGAGGATTTCTCTTTTTCACCTCCAAGTGCATTATTTTCATAAAGGTTACCATAATCGAGTAGTGTACCATGTAGAGGATGCACAAAGATTTTTGAAATGCAAATAAGACAAAGTGTAATTTTAAGAAGTTTTACAGCAAAGTGCAATGCCAGTCTTTGATTGAAAAAGATGAAATTAAATGTCTGGGGCTCACATGTTGTTGTGGTTATCTGTATCCACGATGCCCATAACAGCTTCATGGGAACCTGATGGCCTCAGTCCTTGACTCATAGCTGTTCCTCACAGACATCACAGCAAATAAATAAATTATATTAGAGGCCCCCGCTAAAAACAGCAAGCAAGGAAGGCGAGTGCAGCACAGTTCTCTCTGGATGAGCTGTGTGTGAAATCCATCGCTGGCCCCACACTTGCCTTCCTTGAATTCCTGTGATGACCCTTTGCATCAGAGGCAGGAACAAAGAAGAGGTTTCTCTTCAAAGCTCGGTCCTGACCCGCACACGCTGGCCTTACAGGCACACCTGGCAAAGCCTGAGCCCTTCTGCTCCTAGTTTCTGCACTTTAAAAGTCATTGGCCATCTCTGACCAGGTTGTGACCTCCAAATTCCCCAGCTCACATTCTTCTAAACACGTACCACCTAACCAGATCCATCACCATCAAGTTTCTGCCAGACCTGTATAAAATTCCCCAAATTTTTCTTTTGATTCCAATAATTATCCCAGTTACTGAGAACTACATATTTAGTGATGATAACAGTATTACAGCCTGTAACTGAGATCAGTGACATTACAGTATGAAAGCATGAAGGCTGACATCCATGATCATCAGGGGTTTGTGGGCAGTATGGTGAGGGTCTGGGCTAACAATACCTCAGTTTCGTTTCAGTGAGACCTGAAGGTTCGTTCACTCCACGATGATGAATAAGTCAACATCAGAGCAGTTCTAAAAGGATCAGCTCATCTGCACATGACCAATCATGCACCAAATGTTGGAATTTTTCTAATGCATTTTTAAAGAGCCCACTGTACAGGCTGGAGAAGACACTGCATGATTCCCCTCTTTGCTATACTTCCTCTCATGTGAGTCAAAAATTATGTAAATAGCACTACTAAAACCAGTAAATGCTGCAGAGCTTAAGCGGTTCTGCTTTGGGCCAAAACCGGTCTGCAGCAACATGAGCCCCCTGGTCAACAGCTACAAGCAAATGTTTAGTCGCAGGTATTGCAGGTAAAGGTGATGCTTCACAGTTTCTGACTGTGAGGGGGCAATTACTTTTTCACACCAGGAACTGCATACTTAATTATCCTGCACACCAAGGGGATGACAAACAATAAAACAACGATGGTGTCAGCTTTTCTTACCCTCAGCCTCTACAGTAGTACAACTGACAGAAGCTAAAATTTGATGTAATGTTAAAAAACTGAAAAAACTGAAAATTGGAAAGATGAAAATTGCCATTTAGATAGATAGATAGATAGATAGATAGATAGATAGATAGATAGATAGATAGATAGATAGATAGATGGATGGATGACCTACCACAGAGCTGCAAGGCCCCGGCGTTGCACACAAGAATAATCTCAGCATCACTGGGCTCTCCATACTGTGTGTTTTTCTAAATAAACATGGCAGGCAGCGCTCATTACCCTACTGTACGAAAAAGGGGATTACATTATGGCTCTCCCCCCTTGCCCACACGAAGCCCCTGAAAGTGCTCACGGGCTCAGGGTGATCCGCGGCACCGCCTGAATAATTCATCCGTGCTCCAACACTTTCAACTCGCTGTTTTTCTAAATGCAGTAATGAGACGAGCTGTAAAAATCTTTTTCATGGGGGAAGACATGAAAAAAAAAAAAAAATTTCAGAGACTCCAGATAGGAAAGCGTGCCTTGCTCTGCATTCTTTCCCAGACATCTGAGTGTGGAGGGGGAAAAAAAAGAATAGAGAGACATCAAACAGCCGGCCCACATACCTCAACACAATTACAATTTACTAAAGTTACTTCTGAGGTGAGAAACTTAGCCAACCTTATCGCAAGATCAAAAAGCCGAAAAGACATGGTGGGACAAGGTGGAAAGAACTTGTCTCCCTGTCTGTGCATTATGTTTAATACGCAATATAAATATATATTTTAAAAGCATGTGGATACATAATATGGGTATGAGGAGATGTTGGCAGGAGTTCAGAAGTTGTGTAAAATAAACCAGATTTATTCCTGGGACTGTGATCGGTTTATTTTCCTTCTCTCCTGCTCAGTACACTGCTCCTTCTAGCAATGGTGCTCATGTTTCTGCTAATTTCACTCTTCCATCGAGGGACAGAAGAAAGAATCTGGCAGCAGGGAAGAAGAAAGAGATGCAACAGAAAACAATGGCAGACACCACGGTTCCACCCTGGCAGCTCTGGTTTGCTGTTGCATTTCTTTGACAGTCATGTTCTGTGAGAGTGTAAAAGGCACTGGCGCATCACTAGGGTTTGGCAAAGTTTTTTTTAAACAGTGTACCAGATCGTAAAGGGTGTCTTCCCCAGTTCTGAAGAACATCTCGCTGAAAGGCATTAAGAAAAAGGTGCTCCAGATTGAGAACAGAGTGTCCTTTATCGCGGAGCTACGAGGAGCCAAACAAAACTGTCACTAAACTTTCAAGGTCCCACATCTTCGGTTTCCTTTGTTCTCGCTCTGTTTCAACCCACAAACAAAACATGAGCCATGACAAAAAGTGGGTGCAGGTCTGTCACCTCAGAGTGCTGTTTCTGCCAACACAAAGCCAGTGATGTCATCAGTGTTTCAGCACCACTGATTTTTCTCTCTGACAATAGAAGATGAGCAGAGTTTTATCTGTGGGACATTTGGCATCGTATGAAAGGGTTCCTTGCAGGTGAAGCTTGTAGTGCATTCATCTCCCTGGATGAGGCACGCAGAGCAGTGCTGAGGCTCATGCTGAAGTCTGAAACTGAAGCTGAGTCTGACACAGAGGCAGACCTTTAGGTGAGGACAGGTTCTTGTGAGCCTCATGTTGAGGTGAAGCTAGGCTCTGAGGCTTAAGCTGAGGCTCAAACTGACATTGGGGCTGAATCTGAAACACAAGGTGACACCGAGAATGACGGTGAAGTGACTGAGACTGAAGCTGAAGCAGACGCTGAGCCACACCTTGGCTGAAGCTGAGATGGACAGTGATGCTAAAATTGACACATAGACTGATGATGACCTTGTGGCTGTGGCTAAGACTCCTACTGAGACCAATACAATACGGAGTGGAGAAGCTGAAGCTGACAGGGGCAGGGCTGAAGCTCAGAGTAACACCGACCCTGAGGAAGATCCTACCATTGGGCTGAAGTCAATGCTGAAGATGAGGGTGACATTCCAGCTGAAGCTGATAATGATTTGAAATCTGACAGCGAAACCGATGCTTTGACAGCATCTGACTGAAGCTGGAGGATGACACTGAGCCTAAGGAAGATCCTGCCATTGACCTGAAGCTGACACTGAAAGTCAGGCTGACGTTACAGTGAATGCTGATGCTGAGGTGAAGCTTCAGATGCAAGCTTTGGACTTACTGTAAGTTACACTACAACGCAGAAGCCACAAAAGCCATTTACACAACATGTTTAAACTTCATGCTCCTCCTTCTGCTGCTCAATAAATCTAGAGCATGCTATGCTCATTATTACAAATAACAAATGTTCTGTGAAATATTTTATATGAATAATTACAGAAAATCATCAGCTAACTGGAGCAGTTTAACTACTGGAAAAGTTAGAGTGAAAGTTTAGAAAGTATTCCTCCACAGTGCTGGTGGGGTTGGAAGGGCGGTCTACCTTTGATGGATAGAATAGAATAGAATAGAATGATTTTTTATGGATGGTCACATCACTCACCTCACCCACTGACCACCATTTTATTGAGCAATCACCTTTACATGTACAAGGAATTTGACTTGGCAGTGCTTATTCAGACACATTTAACATATGAGAGCAACAGACATTAAGCAACGTTCAACAAATCGAGTGGAAAAAAAGTTGGACCAGCCAACAGATTCTTGGTGTGTATTCAGAAGCAATGGGGGTTTGGATGTGCACTTCAGAGATGGATAAGGAAAGCTGTTTGAGGGAAAAGACCATTTTTGGGCCTTGTTTTTGTCCTGTTTTGCTTCCCAGAAAGGAAGGGCCTGCAATGATCTTGTCTGCATGCATTTCAGATAGCAACACGTCAGTCCTCTTTAGTTTGGCACCCAAGGCCGACTGCTAGTGGCCTTAGTCATGTAGTTTGGCAGAGATTATCCTGTGTGGCAGAATGAACAACTGGAGAGTCTGTCTTGCTTTGGTTATTGGAGGGATACATGACACTCACCTCAACCTCCTGTGGTCCAATGGCTGGTGTGTCAGAGTGAACAGGTGCGGCGCTCTCTGGTCGCAGTCTGCTGAGGGTGAGGCGTGAAAAAAACAAATATGAGTCAACAGCTTGGCCTGTTCTCAAAGCATAATTGCCAAAGATAAGCATTCAAACAAGCTGTCCTGAACTCTGGGGTGATGCTGTTTCTTGTGGTCCAGATGCTCATCTGATGCTTTGTCACTAACACATCTGATTCTGTGAGGCTGAGGCGGTTCGGTACATCCTGGATGTGGTGGATTGATGCCTGGGAGCCGACAGATAATGTTTGGTGCCACAAATCACTCAGTACCAAAGCTCTTGTATGTTGCGCAGTGGTTACAGCTGCCACCTGTAGACCTTCAGGCAAAGCTGTCACTAGTGGGAATTATGTTGATGATCCTAGGTTCCCACAAGTGGAGCGGGCCAACAAAATTCAGAATTATTCCAAATTACTTTATTAAACGTGGGATAGGCTTAGAGCAATGTTCTATCTGGGTCCTGGCCCAACTTGAAGGACACAGGCTCAAATCCCAACACCAGTTGTTGCACCCTTAGTCAAGGTAGAATCTTCACCCTCCTTGCAAAATTAATTCAAGCAAAAAAAACACTTTGTAAGGTGAACTCTAATAAATAAAACACATAATTACCATGAAATGAATGGAAATTCTATTTAGCATTGCTTTGAAAGGGTGAACTCCTTGTGCATTTGTGCATCCATCAGTTGACACCCATTTTGGTAAAATAAGATGAAATTCCATTGAAACAGATACAGTTGCTTCGATATTTATCATTTGTTATCATGAAACAATATAATGGTGCAGTTTCCCTTCATTAGTTGCTCACTAACACCATACTGCAGTCTATCTGTTCTCATGTAACATCTCTTTCCGAGGTGTTACATACTGTACGTACGCTTAAGAAATACTGTACACAAACAAAACCCACAGGGTAATGTAGGTCAGCCAAACTGGAACTGTGAAGAAGACTGCGAATTGGTTGCGGCCTTGTGCTCCTCAGCTGTCGGGATGTGCAAAGCCCAAACTCAGGTCGTGTAAATGCTGTGAAACCCCAAGTGAACGTAACGCTGAAACTGACTCTTGTAGCCCGAACGTGCATGTCTCAGGGGCAACCGCACTTACCTGGATGATGAACTGATGCAGTAAAATTTATCCTTCTGTATAAATGGTTCAGTATTGCAAGCAGATTTATTTGGAAGTCACTTTGGAAAAAAGTGTCAGGTAAACGTGTAAATGTAGTAAACAGGGAAGTAAAAGATAAAATGCGGCGTTAAACCACCTGCAGACCTCTTTGGGGAAACACAGGCCTTGCTGTGAGGTTCCTGCTACCAGGGTGGGCAACAGATACACTCTTGTCAGGATGAAGCAGAAGAAACAGACGTAGCAGATGAAGTGCTACACACAGAGAGCCAGAGGAAGGCTTAGTGCTTCGGTAGCCGCCCACTGCAGCGACTGCAGGGGTCCAGGCCAGGGAGAGCGAAGCAGCAGTCATCCTCAGCGGCGCGGCTAATCCCTGCGGAGAGTGGGCGGCCGAACGAACACGCCGAACGAGCGCGCGCACTTTAATGGAGGGGATTACACATGTTAACACGTATCGCTCGGTGCCTCTGGCCGACAGGCTTTGCCCGCTTTGCATATGAATGGAGAACAAGTGTGGGGATGGGGGGGCACTAGGACTGAGCCACGGGAAGGAGCGTGCGAACGCCTCCTCTACACTTGGGGCCCCTGGAGCCACAGCAGCTGAAGCCTGCACCGTCCTCCGTGGGTACGACGTGAATTGAATTTGGGATTATCAAGCGGAGGAGGTGTAGCGGCAACGAGGGGGGTCCACGCTTATTAGCCCTCTCGCTGCAGCGCCAGGTCCACGTGCTTCTCATATGGAGCCCAGTTCAACCATACAGCAAAATGGCGAAGAGTCCCCAGCACCTCTGGTCAACCAAAGGTCCCACACGCTTCCCAAGGTCACCGAGGAGGTTTCCTGCAATGTGCAATGAGGTGCGAATTGCTGAACCTTTCTCTTTCTCTTTTCTTTCTTTTTCATTCTTTTTGTTTTCTCTTTTTGTGGTGAGTGTTTTTTTTTTCCTCTCTGCTTTTTGTCTGGGGCTCGCAACACAAGAGCGTAAAAGCGGCAAAAATGGTGGCGGGCAGCGTGATTTATGACTCACTCTGGTCCGGTTCTTATCGGCTGCAGGCAAGCCTCCCTGGCTGCCACCGCCCGCCTCAGAATGACAATGGAGAGCCGGTGTCATTACGCTCCAGAACCTTTCCCTTGCTTTCTGCACACCCGAGATTACATCTGGCTTATTGATTTATGGTTGCAGTTGGAGCCTGGGGGGGGGGGGGGGGGAGTGGGGGGGGTGAGGTGCACCAATTTCAAACTCAGCAAACAGCCTTTGTGTGAACTTGCCCACAATGAGAGCAGTTTCAGGAGCTCTATGAGGAGATAGAGGTGGCTGTGGAAATAGGGATGGGGTTGGTACACACACACACACACACAGCATTGCAAACAGCTGCAATAAAACTGCATTCTGCCCTTGTTTCACTTTCCCAGGGGACGACAGTGGAAGTTTGAGGACAGAAATTGGGACCAAAGGCTCTTGACTATAAAGGGGGGGGGGGTGAGAAAAAAAAAAAAAGAAGGTTCTGCATTTCTCATTTCTGCCTTTTCCTCCTTCTCTATAATTGAATCATTGCCATCTGTATCTCTGGAGATAAGCTGTGTTATTTGGGAAAATTATTTAAATTTAACAATGTGTTAGGTAATGTAATTAAAGACATCATCACAGCTGCAGTTCTTTGCAGGAAAAGTAATTATGTGATCTAACACATTAGATTGATAATAAAAAAAAAACAACACATCCACCGCACAGCAGCTCGCAAAACATCCTGCCCCCCCCCCTTTCTTCCCAACAAAATGCACCAGCAAGAGCTTGTCACCCTAATAAACCACTGACTTATATAAGAATAAAGTTTGCTCAGCCAAAGCTCAACTGTAAAAAATCATGCTTTATTCCACGGTAAGGATCTGCACAATTTAAATGAATTTAGTGTGATTTCTCGCACAGCTGTATTAAGAAAGACAGGAGGAAATGCTTAAAGATTAAACATGTCACACGGAATCACACAACAGTATAACACAACTGTAACTAAGCCCTGTGAATACAGCTACAAGGAATTAAATCCAAGGCTAAGATGTGTGCGTAAAATGAGAAAGTGATGTGTCACTTTGAAAGCACACAGGAAAGTGACATTTTAAAGCACCGTTCCTGAAATTTTTGCTGCCCGTTTTTCTTTGAGATGAATGTTTCTTTTGCGTGTATTGCCGATATTAAAATGTGAGGCATCTCTCTCAATAACCGCTTATCCTCTGTTGGATCGTAGTGGTCTGGAGTTTGTCCCTGAAGCATAGGGTGTGAAGCAGGGTAAACCCTGGATTGGACTTCACTCCATTCCACAGCAATTGCACACATGCATGTCCTAAGGAAGAGATTAGAGTCATCAATTCACATGAAATCCATATCTTTGGACTGTAGGTGCAAATCAGAGCACCTGGAGTTAATCCACCCAAACCTGGGGAGAACGTGCAAAGTTCACACAGACTGAACCAAATTCGAACCCATGTTTAAACATACAGCGGTGAAGCACCAGCACTACCTGCTGCAACACCAGGCCATCTAAACTGCAGCAGCTTATGTTAAAAGTGCTGAAAATATCTAAACCCAAGCATCAATACAGCCCAAGCAGGCACCAGTCAGGAGAGGGTTTCTCACTAGGGGGTCTTCTTTAAGCTGGACTCTGACATGGACACCACACCCCCTATCCAGTGCAGATCACCCCATTTCCAAGTTTTAATTCTATGAATCGGCAGACTGAAATTTTTTTTTAAGACCTGGCCACGACTTTAATCATCTTTTAAAGTGGATTTGATATTAAAGCTGTTATTGTATCTCAGCTCTTCCACAACTAAGGACAAGTGTGACATCCTTAGCCAATAACTAAAATTCATTAAAAATAAATAACTACTCATAAGATTTTGTGATTTAAAATAGGAATTGTAAAATATTCACATTAACTGATACAGTACCATTTTGATTTATATTTTGCAGAACTATGCCTTTATTACAAATTCCTTGGTTTTGTAATAAAAAGCAATAAAGCAAAACTGAACTGAGAATTCATATCATGGATATTACAATTTGCAGCTGAATGTTTGACTTACGTGTGTGTGTGTGTGTGTGTGTGTGTGTGTGTGTGTGTGTGTGTAAGATAAATATTACATGTATAATCTAAAATTTAGGCCATTTTGCATTTAGCAATTGGACCTATTGCTTTGCAACAGAACGACCTGGGTTTAAATCCCACATCCTGCTGTATGACCTTTGATTAAGTTACTTACCCTAGAATGATACAATAAAAACTACCTAGCTTTATAAAGGGAAAAAAACCATGGTAAGAAAGTATGGAAACCTGACATATAAGTAGTTTTCAAGAAAAGCTGTCAGCCTTGAACAAATAATAACGTGCATTTCTCAGTTGAAAATGGCCAGATCTCCAAAACAAACCCCACCTGCCACGAGAAGCTCAGAGCTTCCCCAGACGGTTGCCACGGAGCCCGTCGTGGAGGAACAGACGGCTAATCACATCAGGCCACATTAGCATAAATCAATATCGGAGGGGTTAGCACGTACTGAGGCCTAGTGTCCACTCCGTCTCAGGGCGCCAAGGAGAAGCTGCTCCAAAAATCTGGTTGGACCCCACTGCTTTCCTCTATTTGCATCTTTAAAACAAATGATGTTTGATGCCTACACAAGCAGGACATCCACATTTGGATCACATGAGCTGGAACATGTGCGGTCCATTCTAAGAGGGCCCTCAAACACAAGCACCTCGACTGGATTTTTCATTAGATGGTGCAGAATGGACAATGGTGAGAACATCGGTGCGGTGTGGCTGCAGCCAGGGTGAGGCTGCAATCTTTGCCACCATCATTCACGCAAAGCGGGTCGTTTGTTATCGGAAGCGGCCCTTTGTTTGTCATCTCATTTCCATGGCTGCGATGAGCGATGGTCGACCCCGAGCATTTTCACGCCTCCTACATCTCCTACATTTCACTTTTCAGTTGGATTCACCCAGCCTGCCGGGGCAGGGAGTGCCACTCTTTGCCAAAGACTGCTCCTGAGGCCTAGTGGTTGCAAAGTTGCTGCATTGTTCTGCCTTGGCAACTTTGTTACATGGGAGAAAAACAGGGGTGCTGCAAATATGAAAACATTGTCAAGTTGAAAAAACTTTTCTTTTTTTTAAATATTTTCATATCATTGATTTTTTTTTATTTACACTGTTTATTCCTGCTATGGAGTGACACACCACTCCTAGCCTAACAGTAATATTGGGATAGGCTGTGGACTGCAACCACCCCCACTAACAAAAGTGAATCATGAAAGTGGGCATGTGAGTCATTACTGTTTGCTGTTGCTGAAAATTAAGTGATAAATATGAGGTAAGAATACTTGCTATACAATAGTGCACAACAGTCACATGGGTACATAAATGGACAGACACACAGATAGATAGATAGATAGATAGATAGATAGATAGATAGATAGATAGATAGATAGATAGATAGATTTTCAGCACACATACAACAATGTAGAGGCAGAATTGAAAACTTTTAATTTAAAAAGTTTAAGAAATCTTAACTGGAAATGCTATTTGGAAATTTGCACAATTTAAACATGCAGTTGCCCATTTCATAAATAATTCAAGTTATGGGTGCAACAGCAATACTGCCATTCCTGGCACCGAAACTTGAATAATGCCAGTTTACAACTTAATTTATTCATTCCACAGAATATTCACTTAGCTGACACTTTTCTCCAAGGCAGTTCACAAATGGTTTGGTTAGTGATATATTCACAAATAGCGTTTGTTAGTGTGTGACATCTATGAAGAAGGTGAGGTAGTCATCAGGAATGGGAAGGAAATGGGTTTGAATGCCCCTGCTGCTATTTTACCCTGATTATGGCGCTTACCTTGAACTGATATGGTAAAAGTTAAGTAGCATTATAAAAAGGTGAAGCAGTGTGAGCAGATTCACACTGAGTTCCTTTGGGGAAAAGTGTCAGATAACAGCAGAAATATTATGGGTGCACATGGAACATTTAAGCAGGTGTTTTTATTCAGCTTTTGTGTGGTGTGAGTATAAATTTATGGCGGCTCTGCAATGACTTGTGGTGAGATTAGCTGCTGGGTGTCAGTGTGTCCACCTTGCTTCTGTTGTCTGTCTGTGCAAAATGGCCAAAAATAACACAACAGCAGCAACAACAACAACAACAATAACAACAACATATGGTGCACGGCTCTGGGGAAGTGCCGAGGTGCGGAGCCCTGGCAGAGAACGCAAGGGGTGCACGGAACAAGGCGTTGTTGGCCTGTGGCTGTGATGAAGGACGAAGAGGGATTAACCAGCTGGAAGTTCACTGCAGGCGCTGGGATAACACTCAACGCAAAGCACACTTCCGCTGAGCCACGCACGCAGAAGAGGCCCGACAGCGCCTGAATACTAGCAGATCGACAAGCACACAGTAGCACTAACGCTAACTGATCAACACACGGCAGAGAAAATGGATTGATATGCAGCGGAGTCCTGCAGAGCTTCAGGTTACATAACTAAAAGCGCCTTTGAAGGTGTCGTGGGCGTAGCACAAGTGCAGGGCAGCACTGAAACTGAAATACTCTCCTTGTGGGTGATACTCTGCCATAAGAAAGACACCATCCGGAGGCACTGATACTCCAGCTTGGCCTTCTCACCAAATCCAAAATTCCCATTCGACTGTAATTCGCATTAAAGGCTTAGAAGGAACATAAAATCGGATGACTGATGGTGCTTTGCTTAACCGTACAGAAATGTGCTGATTTGGTGAAGAATTAGAGGGAATGTGTCATGTGCACTCCATCTGTCAGGCTCCGCTGGCAGCTCGGACCCAAGCCGTCTTGGCAGAGCACCTGGCCCCAGGAAGGCTGTAGCTGTAGGGACTCAGAGAGTGGAGGAGAGAGCGAGGCAGCAGGTCAAAAAACAACTGGAAAACCTTGAGCCACAACTGCAGGTTGTAAGCGTGCTAAATTATAGGGCTGCTGTCAGCGGCTGGTGGAGTCGTGTGGCAGACGGAGCCCAGGCCACTGTGTGTCAGCTAACATCTCAGCCCAGAGCGATACAAGGAAAGATGCCTTGTGGGGCTTTTTCATTTGAGGCCCACAGCAGAATCACCAGCTACACATCATTGTGTCACCATGTCACCATGTCACTGTCTCTCTCTCACACACACACACACACACACACACACACACACACACACAGCAGTTCAGTTTAAAATGGCCTAAATAGCTTCTGTGATGAGATGGGGCCACAGGGATAGCGTTTAAGGTTCTCTCCATACAAGGTTGCCAGTTTGAATCCCTGCACCTGCTATAGTGTCCTTGTCCAAGCGTCTTACCTTGAATTGCTCTGGTAAAAATTGCCTAGCTAAATAAATTAGGCAAATAAATGTGAGCTCACCCTAAAAACCAAATAGTGAAAATCACCCTGTAGATAAGCATAAAAACATCAAGACAAATATGTAGATAACAATAAGGCATTAACACTGAAGGTGGTTTCACTGTGTTCCAGCATGGGTTTCAAAGGTAGCCGTGCTCCCTTAATATTCAGTAAATCCATATAACCCTCCTGGCAGTGACCTCTGGAGAAGCAGTTTAGCTTGTGCGCCTTCCATTTAACCCTGAAAATGTTTCACTCTGGTGTACAGAATGTTGTTGGTTGCTGTTAGAGATCTGGATAATATGAATACCTGACAGTCTAGAGCAGTATTTTAGTCAGATATCCAGAGACGATAACCCTACAGGACAGGTAGACTTGCCCTGCAGTAACAGGCTTCTTTAACCATGGCTACTAGAAATATAAATAGAGGATGAAGCTGAAGCCTTCAGAGGGTATATTTAACTGTCTTGCTAGGTATTCGCCTATCTTCTCATTTTAGCATTAGAATATCTGGAATCGTCCCACCGCTTGGATGCACTTAGTGTGTCCTGCGTACGTGGTTGTGAACATTCATGTGCGGTTGTGTCTGTGTGCATCAATATCTAAGTGAACTCGTGTGCATATGTCCATGTGTGTATTCAGCCATCATCATGTCCATTCCCCTCAACACCTCTCCATCAAACAAAAGCAGGCGCCGTCCCATGAGCCTCTTGCAGGGGGTGGGCCATCGGCTGGGGATTATTATTGTTTATGTCTGTGCCAGGGTCTGGGTCCATACTGGCACATGATGGACGACCATTAGGGCGGCTTATTGGAAAACGGCTTGATTTATAGCTCGGCTCTGCCTCCGTCTAATGGCTTCGTTGCTTTCTGCGGCAGAATGATGTCACAGCCAAGGTCGTTCCACTGGTGGCTCTTTGTTGGCGGCGCTCACTGGTGACCAGAGGAGAGGGGCGCCGAGGAGGTCACCGCATTTCTGCGCGTGAGAGAGTGCACATCTGGACTCGTAAGCCTTGACGCCTTTGTTTAACCAAGACGTCCATTTTTTCCTCGGAAATACCTTCTTCACCATTTTTATTGTTTTGTGGGTAAGTTATTTACACCTCCCCCCCACACACCCCTATTGCCACCTCTTCATCGCCTACTTGTTAAGCTGAGCGAGCAGCGAATTAGCACCGGCTCCCCTCCTCTTCTCCTCTGCTCCCCTGCGCTCGACCCACGGGGGCAACGTACTGCTTTACTGCCTCGCCAGAGGAGCCCATTACTCACATCCACCGTTCATTGAGCAACACCGGATATATACTGCCCCCATTAAAGGGCAGATCAATAAAAACACCATTAGGATTGCAAAAATTGCTGATATTTGTGAAGCTTAAACAAAAAGTCAGATTTTCTCCTGAGCAGTTAGCACGGTGTAGTCCGGGCACTCGCAGCCCATAGAGGAACAAGGCGGTGTCCAGTTTGTGGCCAGTCGTTTATCTGGGAGATTAATTCAGTTCCATGTTCCGCTCCCTCTGCCCCCTCCTCTCCCATTGATTTCTCATCATTATTTGTCATAAGCTGTCTGGGTGTGCTGGGAAAGTGTCCTCACTCCAGCGGCAACTGGCAAGCCCAGGGAGGTTATTAGCAGGAAGGCATTTACGTGAAGCTCGGAAGGTGCTATGAGGCAGGGGGGCGTGGCCAGGACAAAGACATAACATCCTCCATGCTTCGTTTTTACCCTTTTTTTTATATGAATGACATCAAAATCAAAAGGCCTTCTTGGATGGGCTGTTTCACCACTGTTAAAAGAGGTATTAGTGGGTGCAATACTAAAGCTGGACATGTAAGCAAAGAATCTGCAGGGTCAAATCCCAGGGGGAAGGGGAACTGCTACTGTACACTTAAGGGAGATACTGACATCCCACAAGTAAATATGCAACATGTGAACATGTGTAAAGAATAGCAGTTCAGCAAAAAAATTATTTAGCACAGCTTAAAGTAGTCATGTTGTACAAAGTACCTTAGCAGCCAGACTACAATTTGTATACATGTTCAGTATAAATTTTTCAGAGGGTTTGCTTCCATTCATATAAATATTTAAAAATGAAAAGGTGAAAGAGTGAACAGGTGGTGTAGTGATTTAAGCTGTCAGCTTTTTATCAGAAATTTAATCTCCTGCTGCAGCACCACGGATTGAGGTACACTACATATGGGCAAAAGTATGTGGATGTTTGAGCATCACGCCTATATGTACTTGTTGAACATCCCATTCCAAATCCATGGGCATTGATATGGAGTTGTTCCCCCTTTTGCTGCTGTAACATCTCCCACTCTTGTGGGAAGGCTGTCCACCAGATTTTGGAACGTAGCTGTGGGAATTTCTGCAAATTTAGCCACAATAGCATCAATGAGGTTGGGTGAGAAGGGCTGGCTCGCAGTCAGCATTCCAGTTCATTCCAAAGGTGTTCAGTGGGGTTGAGGCCAGGGCTCTGAGCGGCCACTCAAGTTCTTCCTCACCAGCTTGGGCAAACCATGTGTTTTTGGAGCTCACCTTGTGCATTGGGGGGTGGGGGGGGGGCACAGTCATGCTAGAACAGGAAAGGAGCTTCTTCCCCAAACTGTGGCCACAAAGCTAGAAGCTCACAAATGTCTAGCATGTGTTTGTATGGTGTGTGGGTGCAGCTGAAACAGCTCAGCTCGATCACTAGAAGGTACATCCACACACTTATGGCCATATAGTGCACGTTCCCTGAATTAATACAGTAAAAATGACCAATCTGTATTAATGGGTAAATTAGCGTCAGCAGCTCAGCGTGCAAACTGAACAGCGTAAGTCGTCTTGGAGAAATAGTGCTTAATAATGCGGTTTATATAGTATATTTGCCTTAACGCTCACTGACGTGTCTTACGGTTCGGTATCGCTGCTCGATGGGTTTCCGAAGACCTTCAATAAGAACTTGCACGCATTGTGCTTGATGAAATCCATGCAGTGCACCCTGGGAATTTTCTCATCTGGCGGGGCACAGCGGTCTTCCGTTACTCATTAAAGCGCCACGTCGCTTTGTTGCGCTGTCAGCGGGGTTCACTCCGCAATTTTTAATTACAGCGCAAACACGGGAGCTCCGCTGCGGGGATGATTTATGGACGAGGGGCCAGACAGCGGCCTGCGTGCGGTGGGAACGCGCCCTTGTCCCACTCGCTGCCCGGCGGGCGGAGCTGTCGCCTGACGGCCTGGACAGCCCGTCCCTGACCCACGCCGACGTCCTCGAGCGCGGGGCAGATGCGAGAGGCAGACAGGCATCCAAACAAGCCGCGTGCGCCGCTTTGTCTCGGCGTTTTCGCACAGAACACATGTTCGTCATGTTTTCCATTACAGTGTCTGACGGCACCCACCGTTGTCCGTCGCCGCCTTCTGCAAATAGAAAATGTTGTATTTGGAAGTCATGAGGACAGAGTCCAGCGTTGCCTGGACAGGACTGACATAAGACCAGGACCAGCTGCACTTTTTAGTGCATTCCCAGCCTAAAAACGTTCAAAAAATGTCCCATGAACCATCTATTTAAAAATACATTTTTTTAAACGTTTTTTCTTTAAAATAAATTGCGTTGAACAGCGTTACCTATTATTTATATGATTCCTTTGTCTGAGATAATTTGCACTTTTGGGTTTGCACGCTAAGCTACTTACAGTGACTTACCCATTTATACAGCAGGTTAAGTTTTGTTGCTTCGGTAACCAAATTAAGCTGTTTTTATTGACTGAAAAATGATAATTCATGCTAAAACATTGTTTTGAAGAACAATAAAAGCATCTCCATTGTTGGTGTGATGAAGGTGGCCAAGGGCCCTCCAGTCCCCTGCAGCATTATTCTGATCCGGCCGTATTGACACCTTATTTGCTGCTTTTTGCATATAATTGACTATAATGTATATACACATATTTAAACTGCAGTACACACTTTATTTAATAAGCACATTACATGTGCATTATACATTAAATTTAGCTTATAAAAGTGTTACTGTAGTATTTAGTGCGGAGCAATACAGTACCGTGTGATCCCTTTGCCCAAGGTAGTTTACAGTTTTAAGTTTGCATGCTAAGCAATTTATCTATTTATGCAGCTGGCTAACTGTTACCATAGCAATTTAGAAGAAAGTTTCTAGAACCCAGGTCTTTCGATTGGAAGTAGTCAGCACTAACCACTATGCCACCTACTGTCACCAAACACTTGATGTTAAATGAACTTTTCTGCATATGAATGGGTCAGCTGTCCCATGTGTCCAGAGGTAAACCCTGTGCAGAAGGAGGATAACGGCTGCGTCGTGTTCTTCGGCACCACAGCATGTGTTGGTTTTGTTCCTCTGACCACTTTGCCTGTGGGACAAAAAGGCATCAAAGCCGGAGCTTCTGCAAACTCCTAAATCACGTCAGCCTGCAGAGCCGCGCTCGTACCTCTTCACGGCGCGTGATTTATGGGAGATTCGCTACACAATTTGTCATCTGTGTGAGGAATACATTAAATGCACTTTTTAATTTATATGTGCAGCAATCCCCCAGTCTCTTCCACCCCCAACTTTGGCTGCTTTTACTCCACCATGTTTAGATCAAGGCTAACCAGTCAGGAGTAAGCACCACCACGTGATCTGCACGACCACACGGTGGTCTCTTCGCACTGTGGCTATGGTCATGTGTATTTACGTAGACTAGTGTGTTTCTATGTCCTAACAGCATGCCTGTTACCCTGGCAACAGGGATGATTGATGTTGTTCGTGCGAATGTGTGCAGGTGAGCCCGTTTGTTCTCTCCACAACTGGATCGCTCTCACACATACAGAGGGACAGGTGACGCTGACAGTGGTGTCACACATTTGAGTGGAGGAAACAACCTAAGAAAAGCTGCAGCATTTAGCTGGTAGCTTTGGAGGTTGTGGGGCGAAGATCAATCCATTACTTTTACTTTAATTTATTTAGTGAATCTTTTTCTGCAAAACACCTTACACTTTTAAGCCACTTACTATTGTCAGGCTTATGCTGCCCATCCTTCCCATTCAGATGACTGTGCTTCAAGTGATGAAGACTCAGTGACTGAGTAAATGCAGCTTGGAGCCCCCACAGCACATGAGGACATGATGTTGTTCACTGCCAGCATTCACTGTGAAGCACATCCCACAACTGTGCCCAGACGGTCATCTCGCACACGTTCGCCTACACCTGGCTGTGCTGTGGGGATCCGCCACAGGAGCCTGATTCAATTACGTCCATGCTAGGCTACAGGAATCGAGTTATAACTCATAACACAGTCCAGGAGAGTGGGGAGTGGAGCCCCAGTACGCACATGGTCCAAGTCAGTGCATTGCCAACAAAAGCAACAAAACTTGGTAGGAACAGGCAAGTGTACTCTCTAAGAGGTCTTTTTGGAAATTCAGGCAAAACTTTTAAACTACTCCTAAAGAAGCGTTACTGATTTTTATGTCTCCCATCCATGGCGCTTTGCAACTAAGGCCTGTTCCAAGGTTCTCGAGTCTCCTGAAATTAAATAAAACTCAAGCAGTTGCACTGAGCATTACCAGGCAGTAAGGTGGTTAAGAGATGCCAGCAACACTATCTCAGCTGCCATTCTCCACATACAGCTAAACTTTCTACCATTCCTATCATTAGCATTAGCATTAGCTTGGATGGTCAAGATGTTCACAGGTACAAGCGCTGTGCAGACAAACTGGAATGGCCTGTGTCAGATCTGAAAGATCCATGCTGACAGCCTTGTCTGGAGGAAAGATGCCCACTTTGTTCCACCATCTCCACATCCCCTAGTTCCCATGGCTTTTATAGATATTCTGCTGAGAAGAACTGACCCTCACTGGACATATTTATGGGTTTCTTGTGCTTTTAAGGATGTATTGTAAAACAAAGAGGATTTGGTGTCGTTTTCCTGGAATACCTTTACTAAAAGTTAATAATACAGTAATATTCTACCTAACACTATCACATTCAGCACTGTTTTGTTATAGGGCTCATGATATAATTTTATAGCATGCTTTGCATTTCACATTTCTTTTCTTTATTATTAATGCTGTCATAATCTTTATTCTCACTCAGGCACTCAGAGGCATTTTCTGTGTTCTTCTCTTTGCACCCTCTGGCCACAGTTTTGTGGCACACGGCACAAGAGTCAGTTCTTGTGCTCTCTCCACCACTGATACTGCACACAACTGGCAGGTCTGCATCATAAATCTTTGCATTTTGTCCTCTATTTTTCTTGTACGATGAATTTGTTCAGCAGCTGTTACACAGGCAGAAATGAGCTATATGTTTGTTTATACAGCGAGTGGTGTGTGTGTGTGTGTGTGTGTGTGTGTGTGTGTGTGTGTGTGTGTTTGCATGCCTGTATTATGTTGGATTGGGATGATGGTCACATTGACTGGAACAAGTTGAGAGGAGGAGTTCACCATGGGCACTCACTAAAAAAAGCACTCACCAAGGACACCAGCCAGCTTGAAGGAGGAGGATAACTCTCATCTTACCCTTTTCAACTCCCTTTTTACTGCATTTTCCAAGTTTTCAGGCTCTACAGTATGTTTTCAGGGACATGTAGAATGCGATTACAAAAATAAATAAGAAACAACAATCTTTGTGCTTCTGATGAGAAGATTTTCAATAAAGCTTTACATTTGCTCTACCACATTTGTATTTTCTGCTATCTAATAAGATACAATTGTGTAATGGCTGTGTAACACTGTTTTGGTTAGTGCACTTTCTAGGGATGCATTCCGAGGGCTAATTGGGTTATTACTGCATAATATGTTATTATGTTATCATCATTGGGTTGCTTATCGAATTGACAGTGATTTACCATGCAACAGCTGAACATTTCACACTTGACAAACTGGATACCTCTGTCAAAGCTAAAAACAGAGTCTTGAATTGGAAGTCTTCACATCTGAGTTTTGAGACAAAATACTATTATTATTATTATTATTATTATTATTATTATTATTATTATTATATGTTTACTGTGTGCATTTATTGTACAGCATTTCCTGAGCCAGCACAACAGGCCAGGCAGACCACGGCTGTGAGCCCAGCTGGGCCTGACTCCCAGGCAGCTATGGTGAAATGTCCACTATACACACACAGTCACTGTGAATAATAGGTCTCCTTGCCACTAATGTCAGCTCTTTAAATCACAGACACCCCAGCTGGAGAGCAAGTTGGAGAAGATTCACCAGGACCAGCGCTGCGGACTCCACTTTATTAAGAGTGTGTTTATGCGTCACTAAGGAGATGCCGCATTCCTTTCGATTGCAGAAAAAAATGCCAGGCAACTGGACCGTCGGGGATCTGCGGCACCTAGTAACAGCTGAAGGCCTCTACCAAACAGCCTAGGATGAGAAATCCTTGAGTGGCATGGTCACATGGAGGTCCTGCAGTAAGCAAGACAAGGAGCTGCTCTTTCCTTAGATGGCCGCAGAGAAGAGTGTTGTCTTGTAAGCTTAGAAGGGTCTGGTTTAGTGTATAGCTGATGTTTGAACTGGGATGTGATTTCAGGACGGGACTCATCCTGCACGCTTGCACCATCATGCCAACGACAGACTTCCACTCTAATAAATAGCTCCTCTCCACAATGGCTCTCCATACGCAGCATGATTTATCCCCTGCTGATCAGTCACAATAATCAAATAAGTTCTCTCATCCTGGTCTTTTACCGTCCCATCTGGAAAATTTATGACCGACAGCAGCTGAACTCTCTGTAATCCAATATACACACATACATTTTATGTAGCAGTCCATTTTCATTCCCTTCTGTACTGCCATGAAAAATGTTGTCCTTTTTTTATTTTAGGCTGACTGAGGGCAGGCAGAGCAGAGACTGGGGCAAAGGACACTCACCTGGCCCCCAGGGAGTCGAGGCCACAGTCCCTGGTTGTTCCACAGGTGAAGTCCTGGAACAATGAGTTGCTCTGGAGGCTGGAAGAAGTGTACATTTGTGGGAAAGAAAGAGCAGCGCAGGAAAGGTAGCAAAAGTGACCACAGCAAGGGTGTTTGAAGTTTGTGCCATCATTTAGTGAAATACCTGTATAGTTCAAGGTGACTTGGAGGCATAGCCAAAGAGCCTTCCTCTGTGGTTAGAAAAGTTTCTGTCCAGTTTTAATAGACTGATTCAGACCAACCCTTTTCTTTCCCTTAATTATTCTGTTGTCTTGAAGGTTGCAGGTTACACATTTCTTGACCATTGACCTTTGGAAAGTGTTTCGCGACTCATTGCGTCATCTGGGGGGCTGGCCTATGATCAGAGTTGGCAGAGTGGGTCAGAAATGGGTGCTCGGGGGCTGACATTGCTTTTCTAATTGACTGGTTTGAGCCGTTATGTGTGCAGCAGATACGGAGGTGAGTGTTTTGTGAAGCGGGTTACTCATAGGGATGATGAGGGATGCCCATTCTTGGTCAGTGGGTTAGCCTGGTCCCTATGGGACGTAACTGAGTTTCATCCACATCACTGGAGGCAGTTTGCATGTTACTTATTGGACATGAAAGATTGAGTTTAGGTGGCTGGTGGTGGGGATCAATGTTATAGATCAAGGCGTGGAGCATCCGGCAGTGCCGAGGCCCGCTGACAGGGTTTATTGGCAATCTCAGTGAGTAATGGTCTCATCACGGGTTGTGCAATTACCGTGGCTGCTCATTTTTCAGAGGGAGCATACAGTTTACAAAGGATAGTTGTAAGATGGAGGTGAAGGTGCTCTCCCTGGCCAAATGGACCCTGAGATGCAACAACACTGCACACTGGGTCACAACAGTCCAGGCCAGTTATTCTCACAGCCACTCGGGCACTGTGTCATCACTTGCCTTCTTTATCAGTTTGTAGAGCAAAATGTGCAAATACTCCCTTTTTGAACAGTACCTGCGGTTAAAGGCTTGAGAAGGCAATGTACAGCCAAACATACCTCTTTTATTATTTTTATACATTTGATGGAGGCCAGAGGAGACTGGTTTCCCTCCAGAAAATGATTAGAAAAGTTGGATGAAAAAGAGAAGGATGAGCAGCAACCAGAGGGAAGACTCAGTGACAACAATGGACACAGCCTTTTCCACACTAAGAACACAGGACGGGAACAGAAACTTTCTGGAGGACCTCAATGTACACAGAGCTGCAAGTTTGTTAGGTATGCCCCCCCCCACCTTCAGGCAAGTCATTCATCATGTGACTGTGGTGTGTCGTATAAATTAGGCAGATCAGCATTTCTAGTATCAGTTAGTTTTCAGCTGAGTGCTGGAATAGGCAAAACAAATAGCATGATAGTTGGCCCTAGGCATGCTGGTCCTGGCATCTCCCAAACGGCCGTTGCCTGTTACTTTTCAAAGAAAACCCTTTCAAGGGTTTAAAGGTACCAGTGATTGTCTTGTGCACAAAAGTACCCGGTGGATCATAAGGGTCAAATCATCTTAAAATGCACCACTTATTGGACTACCGCAGGAAAAGACCATGTCAGCTGCTGATGTTGTCATCAAAAACAAGAAAGTGGTTCTCCAGTGGGCACAGGAGCAGCAAAATTGGGCTGCTGAGGAGTGTAAAAAAGTTGCCCGATTGGACAAATCCATTTTCCTTTGTATCATGCTGATGGACGGATTAGAATTTGGCTCAAACAACACGAGTCCATAGAGACATTAGGGCCCGTGATATTCCCTGAAGAACATCTCAATGGCTTGGTGTATCTGAATATTGTTGCCAGGTTCATCCTTTCATGGCTACAGTTTATCCACACATGAATGGACTCTTCCAGCCTGATAATGCAGAAAGTCACAAGGCACATATTGGCACCAAATGGTTCCATGAACATGAAAGCAACTTTTCTTTGCTTCAGTGACCTGCAGAGTCCCTGGATGTCAGCTGTATTGAATATCTTTGGAATGAGATGGAAAAGGCTGTTTTCAGAAAGACTGTTTTACAGTGAAATCATTTCCGCATGCTAGAGCATTTTGCCCAACAGGACAGGAGTCACCGTGGACTATGATGTCTGCAGATGACATTGTGATCTGTAGTGAGAGTAGGGAGCAGGTTGAGGAGACCCTGGAGAAGTGGAGATATGCTCTAGAGAGAAGAGGAATGAAGGTCAGTAGGACTAAGACAGAATACATGTGCATAAATTAGAGGGAGGACAGAGGAGTGGTGAGGATGCAGGGAATAGAGTTGGCGAAGGTGAATGAATTTAAATACTTGGGGTCAACAGTCCAGAGTAACAGGGAGTGTGGAAGAGAGGTGAAGAAGAGAGTGCAGGCAGGGTGGAGTGGGTGGAGAAGAGTGTCAGGAGTGATTTGTGATAGAAGGGTACCAGCAAGAGTGAAAGGGAAGGTCTACAAGACGGTAGTGAGACCAGCTATGCTTTATGGGTTGGAGACGGTGGCACTAACCAAAAGACAGGAGGCAGAGCTAGAGGTGGCAGAGTTAAAGATGTTAAGATTTGCATTGGGTGTGACGAGGATTGACAGGATTAGGAATGAGTATATTAGAGGGTCAGCACAGGTTAGACGGTTTGGAGACAAAGTCAGAGAGGCGAGACTGCGTTGGTTTGGACATGTGCAGAGGAGAGATTCTGGATATATCGGGAGAAGGATGCTAGGGATGGAGCTGCCAGGCAAGAGGAAGAGAGATTCAAGATTCAAAGGTTTATTTGTCATGGGTGAACAACACAGCATAGCAGTGTTGACCCCATGAAAAGTTTTGTTTCCAGGCATCCTCAGTGCAAATGTGGACATAATATGTATATGATATGTAGAGGAAGGCCTAAGAGGAGATTTATGGATGTGGTGAAGGAGGACATGCAGGTGGTGGGTGTGACGAAGAAAGATGCAGGGGACAGGAAGAAGTGAAAGCAATTGATCCGCTGTGGCGACCCCTAACGGGAGCAGCCGAAAGAAGAAGAAGAAGAAGAGAACATTTTGTCCAACACGTACGGAATCTTGCAGAATCTATGCCCATACAAATTCATGCTGTTCTGAAAGCCAAAGGAGACTGGGCACACGACTAGATAGCTGTACCTATTATACTGGCAACTCAGTGTACTGTCAACAAGAGTCAATATTTACCCAAAGTTACTTAATAAGATTGACAAGGGGCAGATTTGGCAGTGCCAGCTTTCAGGAATAGAAGTAACCCAGGTTTTGTTGCCATTTGAGTGTTACTGTGATCATCTGATCATGTGAGAAAGCTCCTTGGAAATTCCATTGAAACCAACATGGCTGAGATCCACAGGAGCCACAGAGAGACCCAGATAGCCCACACTTTAGTTTTTCTGCACACAGTTCTTCTGCATGCATGTGTGAAGAGATGTGAGCACTAGCAGGTTGCAGCACACCTGTCTAGAACCACCCTTGCACACCACAGCTAGCCAGCATTGCTGGGGCAAAATGCATCCCACAGTGCTTTGAGTTTCTCCTCAAACTCATGATATTATCCGACTGTTTAAAATTTCACACCTCGTTGTGGTTGTTCAGATTCAATTTTCAGCTTTTAGTCCAGTTGTATTTTTAATGAACCTTCTCTAAATCTGCGCAGATTTGCAAATGACGTTGTGAACGTATCAAAGAATCCACTCTCAGCATCTCACCAGGCCTGGGATAAGAAGCAAAGATCTTTGGCTGGCTGTGCACCAGTTTTTAAACAGAGCCAGTGCCCACTGAATAAAGAGGAAAGGGGTGCACTGTTACCTGCTATGACTCTCTTCTAAAAGATAACCAAGAAAGGTTCACAGCGGTGTCACTGATAAAAGATCTGCCTTTCACAAACCCACCTGGCATTTTCCCCGATGACCAACAATACGTTTGCATTAAAGTATGCACTGCCGTGCTGTCCCATGGATATGTCTTTTGTATTGTGGTAACCTACCTCCATACCCTCTGGGTGAACGGTACTGTTTCACTTTGGCAGAGCTCTCTGGCTGTGTATGTTTGTGTGTGTGTATCTGTGTGTGTGGACAATGCAGCACATGCGTGTTCCCGACACCTGCCCCAGGGGCCGCATCATGCCATGACTAACTGCACAGCTCCTGTGTTGAAGCGAGCTCTTCACACGACCAAAGCTGGCTGCAGCAGAAGCAGCACTGAGCCTACCAGCCCATGACAACAAGTCAGAAGACAGGAAGCTGGTGCAGAATGTGACCTCGCATTCAGCAGTCCCCGCGACACAGCAGGAGACCACACGGCTTGGCCATTGCTGTTGCGATCTGGCTGGCGGGAGGTTCGGTGTAACGGCATTACAGGGACTCTGACGGCGACAGATGGCGAGGCTCATACACCAGACATTGCACTTCCTGGTTGGCTTGGGGACAGACACTTGGAAACCTTTGGCTTCTCCTTTGCATGGGGTATGGCAGCAGACAGACAGACGGACACCCTCAGGGGCATCTCTGAGCCAGCTCCGCCTCAGACACGCTACCAGTTCCATGCTGACGTGAAGCGTGCAGTTTCGATGCAGGAGATCATTACCGCCGTCGCCGCGCCTCCGTTTGTTAATTAACGCGCTCTTGTTGACCTTGGCGACGGTCCCGATGGTTCCTCCACGTGGAGACGACTACGCAGAAAGCTAATTAGAGCTGCAGAATCTGGAGCGGCCATACTGTAGGAGCGCAGGGGGTGGGAGCTCCGAGGTCTTCTGCACTTCTCAATAACACGCTCGTAGGCTGAGGGAGATGGCTGCTCGGGAAACGCGCTTCCTCTCGGAGACAAAGCTTTTGTCTCCGTGACAGCAGGAGGAGAAGGAGACAGGAGAGTAGACTTCGCCAGAGATGGTAGCGCTAGGCATCAAGTTTCCTCAAGAAGTTCTCCCGCACTAATAAAGGTTTGTCTAGTGCGCCGAGTCAAGCGCAGCAGGACGTGCCTTCGCAGAGCGATTTGGGGAGTTCGGCAACTATTGAATGCGTTTATTTTGTCATGCTTTTCTTACTGTGTCTTCCAAAAGTTGCAGGCAGCAGGGGATAATTTAGTCTCATTCAGATGGGCACATGTTGCGACTTGCTGCGATCCTCTGGGACCCTTGGCATACATGGCTGAGTGACAGGATCAAAAGATCGACATACTGACATTGCCTTCCATATGTGGCATAATCTTTCCATAATCTTTCTTTTCTTTTGATGGCCATAATTATTCACCCAAAACAGAGTACTTCAAAATCATCCATTGCTCAGGGCGTTCCAGTTACAGCCCCCCGGCCATACCAGGTCTGGATGTGAAACGAAGGCCTTACGAGCAATTGTGAGGTCCATAGAACACAGAGTAGATAAGCGAGGCAGACGAACTTTGTGTCCCTCTTTCAAGTGCGCCGCTGGCAAGGACCCTTATCGCCAGGCCAACACAAAGCTTTAACTGTGACACACAAAAACAGTCCAGGCAAGTCAAATGACACACTGGAGCAACATTGTGGAGCCTTTATGGGCCGCCAGAGGTAAGGATGGGGGGGGTAGAAGGCAGATTGGGTGTTCTCTCAATAGACCCGAGGACAGTACTTCAGAGAGATCCCTTACAATGACACTCAAATCCCTGGCTGCTGACTGCCTGCTCCGACAACGATAGCGCTCTCTGTCTCACTGTCACAAAGCCGCTTGTGCATGAACTTACTGCCAAGGACTGGCCGGGGGGGGCGCGGGTAACTCAAGTTGCTCCGTATATACCAGACTGTCCCAGAGCATCACAGTGCTGTTGTAGACATTGCTTATTATCTTACTGGTTTTGCCTACCCAGCAACCACTGGGCTGCATATCTTCAACAGTATCTTAGGTCCTCTGCTTGCCATGACCCCAGTCCCTGGAAGAATGGGGAAAATATTACTGTAAGGGCATCAGCAACAACTGAAAAGCTTTAGACACCGACACAGGAAGATCAAGGCACAGCTTGTGTGTCTGACACCGCCATATTGCTGGTTCACATCCCTCAAGTAGCTGCGTATAGGAGTGACATTCAGACAGCAAATACAGTAAGTAGATAACCATAGCAGGTGGTGTTGGACTCATTTATGCAGCTGTCAGGAGAACAGGAGAGAAAAAGCTCTGAAGAAGTTGCGTCTGAGATTCTTCTTGAAGTTTGGGAGGGATTCAGCAGCTCTGACGCACAGAGCAAGCGTATCACCCCACATCGGGGCCAAAAGCAAGAACTAACAGGTTTTCAGGTTTGGACCTCTCATGAATAGGACCATGAAGCAACCAGAGGTGAAGGTAAATGGCAGAAAAATGGCTTTCCAGCACAGGAGCTCCTGCCACCCACAACAGGTCTGCTTTCAGTGTCCCAAAGGGAGACATGGGAGTGCAGTGTTTGTCTTCCAAAACTAGAACCTCAACATCCAAAGGCCATTCAAGATTAAACATCTTCAAGGCGCTTGATTTTCTTCTGTCTAGTGAAATCATCTCTTTCTGCAGATCCAATACCACTGTAGGCCACACAGTCCCACATGCTCAAATGTATCGCTAAGCACCCGCATCTCCACTCAACACCCTCTCAGGGGTTCTGAACAGAAGTAAAAGCCAGATGCTACCTGGGACCACTTGAGCCAACACCACTAGTCTATGAAATGATGCAGGTTTGACATTCTCACAAATGTACTGGGTTGTGTTTTGGGTTAGGGAGGGGTTCTAACTTAAGTTGTTTCATCATTGGTTCCAGAACAGTTGGGGTAATAAAGCACAGCACTGTGATTGCAGAAAGGTTTCCATTGTTGGAACGGATCAAGGTTCAGGTGAATCAAATAAAGAAGAGAGTGTCTTGGCTCTAATTACCTCTCCCGCTTAATGGGACGTGGGCCCCTCCTATGCCTCAGCGCTAGACCCTCCCGTGACCCCACTGGAGAGCAGAGCCATACGGGATGATGTATGATTTATTCTCGTTGGAGAAATCCACTGCCATTTAGACTCTCTCGGCATTTCCAACAGCGTTGGAGTTAAAGATCTATAGAGCCGGTGGGGGTCCCATGATGGATGTCTGTTTAGGCTTTTTTTGTAGACTGAAATGGAATCACATCATCTAAAGATGACTCTCACCCCAGTGTCTACTAAGGGACTTGTGTGGAGTAGGGTAGTTCATGACCCAAGAACTGCACTTAACACATCAAACCGCTCTTACGTAGACAGGATTGTTTAACCGGAAGTAAAGCGCACGGAAGCCGAGAATCCAAAGATGAGGCCCGGAGACAAACGCCGTCTGATGGAGTCTGATCTGTAAAGTAAATCTTGCACAGACGTACGTAATAATTCAAGCAGTTACATAACCAAAATACAGTGTGGCCGGCGTGCACCGGCTAGCGGAACCACAGGTTCTCGAGATGCATTTCCCGTCCTCCCCCCGTGTCCTCGTCCCACTTCAGGTCCTTCTTCAAGTCTCCTACTCTCTCCTTCTGCCTGTACAGTCCCAATGATAATTTCACAGAACATCATTTATGTAAATGTAATTAGAGCAGAAACACGATAGTGGGATGCGGGGTGCCAAAGGAAATTTATTACTCCGAGGGGTTGGCTCTAAACATTCAATTAAAATATTGAGTTTCGCCAGATTTAATCTAAATGTAATAAATTACAAAAGGCAAATGGTGGTGCAACAAAAGCCTGTCAGCTGGATGACTTTCAGACTTGGGCCCTCACCGAACGAGGACCCGGGGGGCGACCGTACTCGGCGTTTTGGGTCCGAGCCATCCACCCCGGCACCCCCGCCCGATGGCAGGGGCACCGCTGTCCCCCCAGCCCCACCCCCTTCCCTTGGATTTAAAGGAAACATCAAAGCGACAATCAGGGTTTGGGTTTCCTTGTGGTTGCACACTGTGAAGTCCAGCAACAATGGCCCCCAGGATGGCCACTATGAACTTGATAAGTCCTCTTTATTCCCACCCAATAATCCCAGCACTGAGATTCTCCCTGATAGTGTTGGGTGGGTGGGACACCGACCCACATTTGAGGACAGAAGGGCCGTTGGTTCGGGTTGCGCAGCCCTGCCAGGCAACCGCTACAAAAGGGGGTCACGTCAAGAAAAAGAGACTGTTGGAAGCTAAAAAAAACACTGTCGTCTTTTTGCACAAATTGAAGTGAAAACAGATTTAGCACCGCGCAGATCCCTGCTACTTCTCCGCCGCTTTGTTGTGCCATTGCAGCATAATTATATTGTTTGCAGTTCCTCGCTTGTATCTCACTTGGGACTAAAAAGGCAAAGCAGCGGCCTGTAGCAAACTCAGCGGCACCGTTTTCTCCCCCTCCCGTTTCCAGGGGGAACTGTGCGGTTTACTGCAACAGCACCCGATGACAAGTTAACAAACAAGACACTTTTAATTACAATTAATCCTTTTTTTTCCATTTTAACAAGTTCCGAATGTTGCGAGTGCCAGACTTGACGCTTCAGGAAGTGTTTCCTTGGTGATAAACCTTTCGCTTTTCCAGGTGACACCCCGCACACAACACGCCCGGATGGCTTATGTACACAGGCAGAAAGAAAAACACACTCAGATGCAGTATACTGTCAGGGGCTGTGGACAGCTGAAACACACACCCCCTTTAACTGAAAAGAACCGCACGACGGTCCTCTGTCACCGAGCACCTGGGTGAGAAAAGAAAACCTAGTTATGAAGAAAAGAAGATTCCCCCCCGGTGAGAATTTACGATGATCTTTAACTGAAAAAGAACAAACTGTTTGCACAGATGGTAGTTTAAAAAAAATTTAACTGCAAAAATCTAAACTTTGTCCCTTTCATTATTGACCATTTGTGGCTGGCATTGGGGCAGAGGTGGCCAGGTGAGCAGGGGGTCATGGGTGCTGGACAGCAGGATTTCGCCAGCAAAAAGGTTTTGTTCACAAACAAATACTAAACAGGGAAACAACAGGAAGGAATCGAATGGCCTTATTAGCTGTGCAGATAGATAGATAGATAGATAGATAGATAGATAGATAGATAGATAGATAGTCCCAGACCTTTTTCACCGCCACTCCCTCAGTCCTCAGCCCAGCTGCTTTAAATGTTGACACTGATTCCCTTGTGATTGGCAGCAACTGGTCGCCATGAAGCCCCTTCAGGAGAGGGAGGGGCAGGCACTGCACAGCTGTCCGTCAATTCAAGTCCCACCCATCCTAGAGTAACACCCACCATTACTTACTCATTATTTGATACCTTTGTCCAAGGTGACCTCCAACGATAGGTTTGTGCGGAGATACTTACACGGATTAATTTATATTACAGCTCACAATGTGAAATAAAATTTGTAGTGATGTGACAGGGTAATTTTATATTATGTCAGGGGATAAAGTGCATTGATCAAGGCTACTACAGCAGAAAGAGGAGGTATGCAAACCTACAAGGTCCAATTAAATAAATACCTGTTCAACACTGAAAGAGACCTTCGACCAAGGTGTCAGATAAATAATCATATTTTGGCGGTAAATTATTTGTTCATACCAAAGCGAGTAAAATGTGAGGACATTCCAAATTGCGGTATTTCTCCATTTCCTGTAGATCGGCAAATGGCTTTTAGATTGGCTGGCAGAGGGACGTAGATGGAGATTATTGGTTCGAGTTCATAAAACTTGTGATTATACCAATTTTAATATCACGTTACATTCCTTTTTTATCACCTCAGAGGAGTCTTTAAATTTATAACTGCTGAATATTGTGGGTTTTATGGTTATGACGGAACAAAGGGTTTTTTAATCTAAGTTCTCTCCTCCTTTCACATTCTTCGCATTATCTTGGACCGCGACCCCATTTCTGCCTATCTGCACAAAGTTCTCTTTCGATTCTCCTGTGTTTTACCTCATTTGCTGACAGATTTCAAAGCAGAAGGCTGAACTAAATTAACTTTTCAGAAAAAAAAAATCAATTAAGGTCCCATTCCTAGCGCTCGGTGCAGCAAAATGAGCACCACATTTAAATAAGACATAAAGGTTTTAAACTTATCAAAGTTGTTAACAAATGACTCGCACCAATGCGCACTAATTGAAATGGCGACTGCGAAATTCTCATCCATCCTTTTGCGCCGCATGACGCCCTCGTGCTCCAGCTGCAGCGACTGTGTGCTCACGACGGGTTTGAGGAGGTATGGGGTGGCGGGGGCGTCTGGCTGGTCAGCTGAGCCCCAGGGGTCTCTCCACCCCATACACAGTCAGCACACATTGGGCTAGCAGGAAGTGAACCACAACTGAGGGCCGAATGGCTTATACACACCTCAGAAGGAGCGTTGCTTTACACACAGACTGTTTATTTATGTGCAGCTCCACTTTGCATTTCCTGAGAGAATCATTTATATTTGTTTATTTATCAGTGACATGCATGGATTAACCAGTTTTCAGCTCATGTCTTTGTTCAAGGTGGCTTAGAGCATCAGATACACTGTAATAGACTATCTACAGGTTTCGGTCCATCTATACAGTGGAGAAATGTAACAAACACACACAGACTACAGGCAATTTAGGAACACCAGCTCTCCTAAAACAAGTCTTTAAGAGTTAAGTTCAGACAAAGTTTTTTTTTTTTCTCAGAATTCTTCGCCACTTCATCTCCATGTTTTAAATATGCCCAAGGCAATATTATGCATTTATTCTAGAAATGTGACAAGATACAGGTGTACCAACTGTTCCAAAGACTTAAAAAAAATTGCCTCCTTACATATACCTGTTAAATCTGTTTTTGATGAAAATACAGAACATATGTTGATTATTCTTAAATTTTTTTCCAAGAAATGTTATTTCACCACTGCAGTCCACAACAGAACCTCCTTCTACATATTTGGTTGACTTAACTGTGAAACTTTTTTCCACTCGAAAAGGCAGCGTTTGACCAGCTTTATAATTCTAATGAATTCTGTAATAACTCCTCAACCTTTTGGAACTTCTTTTTCACTGCTTCATGAATCGCTTCTAAATACCATAACCATAGAATGGACTGGTGTAGTATTTACTTGTATATGTATGTGCTGTATTTGCAAGTGTTATGTAATTTAGTTTGTTATTGTGACCTGATTCTGGTGTTAAATTAAAAAAGAAATAAAATTTAAAGGGTACTGCTGTTTAACTAATATTAATATGTTGTATAAAAGGGTGGGTGATTGTAAGTACTTTACTATACTTTACTACTAGTGCATGTAACACTAAGTCTTGCTGGATGCAGCTACTGCATATACTAACTCATAATCATATGTCACTGTAAAATATAATATACTTATATTTAAAGTACATATATACCAATTAGTCATAGCATTAAAACCACCTGCCTAATATTGTGTAGGTCCCCCTCATGCCACTAAAACAGCTCTGACCCATTGAGACACAGGCTACACAAGACCTCTGAATGTGTTCTGTGGTATTTGGAACCAAGACATTAGCAACAGGTCCTTTAAGTCGGAAGGTGTGGCCTCCATGGATATGACTTGTTTTTCCAGCACTTCCAACAGATGCTCAGTTGGATTGAGATCTAGGGAATTTAGAGAGTAAGACCACACCTTGAACTCTTTGTCATGTTCCTCAAACCATTCCTGAACAATTCTTGCAGTGTGGCAGGGCCACTGCCACCAGGGAATACCATTACCATGAAGAGGTTTATGTTGTCTGCCACAATGTTTAGATAGGTGTTACATGTCAAAGTAACATGCACATGAATGCCAGCACCCAAGGTTTCCCAGCAGAACATTGCCCAGAGCGTCACACTGGCTCTGCTAGCTTGCCTTCTTTTTACCACTTTTGATAGGTACTAACCACTGTGTACCACGATCGCCCTACAAGACCCAAATGACCTGCCGCTTTGGAGATGCTCTAACCCAATTGTCTAGCCATCACAATTTGACCCTTGTCAAAGCTGCTCAGATCCTTATGCTTGCCCACTTTTCCTGCTTCCAGCACATCAACTTCAACAACTGACTGTTCACTTGCTGCCTAATATATCCCCCCACCCCTCAGCAGGTGCCATTGTAACGAGAAAATCAATGTTATTCACTTCACTTGTCAATGGTTTTAATGCTGTGGCTGATAGGGAAACATACATTTAGATTTATTCATTTAGCTAGTGCTTCTCTCTCTCTGTGCGTGTACTTTGTAAAAATTGTTTGTGAAAGTAAGTGTTTGATCTCACTATACAACTGCGCAGGTCCAGGCCACCTCTGGGCATCCATTTGCATTTCTTCATTAAGCCGAGTTGTAATAGTCTTTTTAATGAGGGCCACTTCCTGCTCGACAGGTCACCGGCCCCCGACTGGGTAACCCGAAGCCACGGATGTTAGCTTGATCCCCCACTCTCTGGGCCCGTAGATCCACTGTCAGCCACCCGATCTGCCATTCTCCGCCACTGATAGCACCACATATTTTATTCATTCCTAATTAACCGTTTTCATCTGAAATCGTGAAACGATAGTCTGGGACGCTGGGCATAATTTCAACCCAAAGGCCCCACCAACGATCTGCTGCCCGAGTTTGTCGGGGTGCTATAAAAACGCCTTTGTCTGATATTGGTTTTATCCATTATTCACCATAGAGCTGGGGTTCGCACTGCCTGCTGCCAAGTCGAGTTATGGTGCTCTTTGCTCGTCTTTCGGGAAGCATTTAGCGTACACCGAATTTTGTTCAAATCCCCCTCTACTATAGTAGCCCTGAACTGATAGAAGAAAAGTTAACCTGCTGTATACATGGACCAGAAGCACCGCTAAAAAATTGCATAAATTCTCGATAATAAAAACAAAAATATGCACCTCTTCTCAGGATATTTCTGCATCTAAAAAAGTGAGTGTAACAAGTGAAATATTGTCATATTGTTAACTCAGTATTGTGTGTGTAGTGAGAATGATGTCAGCTGCTCGGTGCTCACCTCTCTCCCTCAGACAGGGGGCGCTCTCATCGCAGCGTCTTCCCATGGTTCCTGTTTGGCACACACACTAATTGTTCTGTCTCGAGTAGTAAATGTCCTTGTGCATTATTGATGCCGGTCCGAACATAATCATTTCCTCCTTGATTTTTTCCCCTCCCCCGCATGGTGATACCTGCAACAGTATCTCCACGTGCTTATCTTGGCCATCGTTCTCCCTGTCGGCATCCCTGGCAGGCATCATGGGAGGTCAACGGGGGGGGCTCCCAGGTGTTGTGCCATGTAGACAGTGTGAACTCGCCTTGCAACGTGGTTCGCAGAACAGCAGGCGACAGCGGTACGCAGCTTCCTCCCCTAAACCGTCAGTTTCCCACCTCCTGGCAGTCGCAGCTACAACACCTTAAACACGTGCGTTAGCGACACGTGCTAAAATGTGCTTTGCGCACTTTGCATTTTGAATATATGAATTTATAATGCTCCACTGAAGCGCTTTGGAGCCCCCCCCCAACCCTGTAGCCTAGATCACCTAGAAGAACTGGGTCCTTTATCTTCCCTTTCATTCCTCCTTGCTGTTGGAGGTATGGAGTTCCTAACAGCAGTGACATCCCTGCCCTGTCTGCATGCACACCTTTCCCACGTTTCCTTTCGATTTGGCCAGACTGGGTAGTTGGCAGTGTGGGTGAGTGGGGCGTGGGTACCGGGGGGTCACCGCTTTCTCCCAGCAAACCATGTCTCCTGAACCTTCACATATGATGGCCCGTGATGGACGTTTGAGAAGCATAGTATGGAGGTCATGGAGAAAAGACCTCTGTTCCCAAGCATAGCCAAATAAGGACATGCATTCGAAGCCCTATTTTTGTTAAATCCCAACCATAACCCTAACCAAATATTAAGTTCACCATCAGCAATGGGTACCAGTGGGGAAGAAACTACATCCAAAGGTCTTTTTCTGCAGCTCTTTCCACAGAAACACCGGTACATCAGGTTCATCCCAGAAGCTCTCTCTCCATGATCCTAAAGGGCTGTCTGCTTTTTAGAAGACGAAAGTTTTTAAAGCTTTTGGGGGGGAGAACAGGACTCCCTGTGAATGAATAATATTTTTTTTTTTAAAAAAACAATTAATTGGACAAGGCCAAGAGGCCAACCTGGAGGAGCCAAAAGGAGGTTTCATGTCCATCTGGTGGACTGGGGACCTTCCCAAGCCCTGATATGGAATAATTTTTGGCCCTTTTTGAAGTATTTCCTATTTCGGTTCCCACGATGTCAGCTCTTTATGCCACTGTGTCATTTCTGACACACACATTCATTTCCACATTCTTTCCCAGGCAGCAAAGGCTGCGGCTGCATCTAGGCGCTGGGTTGGCTGCCAATCCGACTGAGGATCAGGTTCGAGCTGATAGGGACAAAACATTGCCCTCGGATTCAGATCTACTGCCATCCCGAGACAAGCAGTTGAAAAAAATTATATATATTATAATGTTTTGTTGGAGGGAAACCTGTGGCAGGCTTTTTTTGCACGATTTAACTTGTTTATCTGTAAGCCTCAGGTCATAGAAAATTGCGGCTGTGTGGTGGACCAGCCCCCCGCACCACCACCACAACCCTCCAGCTCCTGATCATAGAAATCAATGAAAGGATTTATGGCGAGATGGCACAGTGGCACAGTGGGTAGAGCTAGTGCCCCAAAGCTGTCAGCTGTGGTTCAAATACGGGTTTGAGTATAACTCTCTGTATAGTTTGCATGTTCTGTTTATGTGGGTTTCCTTAATATGCAATTGCCCATTGTGTGTGTGTGTGTGTGTGAGATTGCCCTTTGATGGACTGGTTGCCTCTACTCACACGTGTGCTGTTGGGGGTCCTGAAATAAGCTCATACGGACAATTACTGACATTGGATCGGTAGTGCGTTTATACTTGTTATTCTTTATTTCTCATTGCTTTAAGAATATTAAACAAAACATGCTGAACTCTCTTAAGGTCATGCACTGTGTGTTTAGCGTGACACCCAGCGAGGGGGACATGGGCCACCACTGGACACTGTAAGCTACTCCTCATGCAAAGGACTCCTGCTGCTGTCACCCGCAGTTCACCAATTTGACAACAAACCCCTCTACCCCCCCATACCCCCACATCTCCTCCACATGGGCTCAGCCCCCCCTGCCCCAACAGGGACACACAGTCCGCCATCACTTTTCTAATTACCGATTGGTCATAATCAATTAGGCTGCTTTTAAGGTGCTGTCAGCCTTGAATAAATATCCTGGCAAAGTTCAGCGGTTGTCATCCCTGACAGTTAAATTGCTCCGTCACAGCGGGCCGTTCATTAATCTCAACTTGTCATCGTTGTTTATGCAGGTTGTAATAGGCTCGGCCTGTGCGGGTGTGTGTGTGTGTGTGTGTGTGTGTGTGTGTGTGTGTGTGTGTGTGTGTGTGTGTGTGTCACACACACCTTATAAGGTGGCCATCACCCAGTGCGAGTGTCTCTTTTTGCACCATTACTCCTCTCGGGTGTCCCAGTTTACAATTTGAAAGCACTAAACCTTTTTCAAAGGTTTTCTTTGCGGTAAAAAAATATGGCAAAATTTGTTTGTTGTGATTGCTATTTATTTGATATTTTCCGATCAACTGTAGGTGGATTCAGCCACGAATAAATAGCTTTGCAGCAATTGTTGCAATGAACTAGAAATGAAGACAAACGTGATCCGAATTTTTATTATAAGCACGTTATGTATTTGTGTAGTTCGTCCCATTTGTTGAAGATCATGCTGTTGCCTAAGCGGTCTGTCCGTTGCCATTCGATCACGCCAGGACAGGACACTTTACGCAGAGATGACCCTGTCGGTGGGGGTTACAGGAGGATTATGGGTAATAAGTTTTCTCCCTTAAAAATGTAGGAATCCTCCTCACATCATGATGTCTCCTAAATGGGTCGTGGTGTTGCTTGCCTCTGACTTTGTAACTCACCCGCAGATTTTTGGAGGAACCTTGAGGGGAATCTGTGAAGGTTCCTCTGGCATCTGACCCCCTGCTTCCACACACACACAGAGCAGGACTTGCTTGTCATATCTTAACCCAATTGTAATTTGGAGGCAGGATAAAAATTCTTTTTTTAAACTGCATTTTTCATTTTACTATATTTTATTTTATACCTCGCTCCCATCTCCACCCATACCATGTACTGTATCTCAGCAGAAGACAAACCCCCGTGTGAAGCGTCTTCAAACGGCCTGATGATCTACTGGTCTTCAGCAAAGTGTGCGTTTCGGAGGCACTAAATGGAAGGTGTGTATGAGGCTCGTCTCACCTTCGCCTGAGGACAGGGGGTTTAATGTTTGCTTACACGTCATCCACTCGCTTTCACTGCATGGACAGGAAATTCAGCACAGTTTCAAAAATTATTAAAATTACAGTTAGTGTTAGAGCATTTTAGGGCGTTGTCTAAAATGGAAATTTGTGTGTTTTTTTGCTTGTTTTCAGTCCAGGGTTTTAGCTGGTTATAAATTCGGCCATACCGATTAAGGCCGTCACCAAGCAATCAGAAGGAGCTGGGTTTGAATCCAACTCACAGTACCCTTGGTTAGAAGGTAAATCACTGTAAAACTGATTCTCTAACATTGTAAGCTGCCTTAGACAAAGGTGTCAGAAATTCACAAGTGTAAACATTTTTAAAAAAACTTTATGTGTACAATACGGTATTGGGAACAGAGTAAAAACATGGTATTGATGAACCCTAACTGTCCACCCTTCCCCCCACCCTGGTCCAGTTTGAGGCCAGTCTGCGCCCATTAGAGCGTGTCCCAAAGAACCATATTCATCACGGGTGGCCATGTGGCAATCATGATGAATCACGCGATGATCTAAATCTGCATGGCTGTGGGACTCCCCCCGGGGGGCTGGAATGGGTGGGGGGTGTCCATCTGCCACTCCAGGTCATCAAGCCTGGCATGACCAGGGTACTGCCGCCGCCTCTCCCCAGGGCAGGTCAAAGGTCTTCCAGCAAGCGCCGAGCGCACGAGTCACGCCAACGTCCCGCCAGCCTGCGTCCAGTCAAACTCGTGACCGAGCGCAGTGACACGTTGAGGACTGACGCGCCTCCGCTGGCCGGGCGGGTGGGGAGCTGGACTGTGACAGGCTGTCGCACGGGACCCGTCTTAATCACACAGACAGGGACGCAAACCGGCACTGTTGTGACATGGCTGTGTAAATTTTACATGTAATTATACCTTTGCAGCAGCACAGGAGTCGGGTACGACTGTTGGAAAGGGGGGGGGTGGCTGAAGCCTGACCCTAACAAAAGTAGACAGGTTTAGTCTGGGTCTTGTCTGTCTCTGTGGTGTCCATCATTTGCAGATTCCACTTTAAATCTCCATGACAGATGAGCTTTATTCCATCTGCATAGCTCTCACTTTCATATTATTAGTTGTTTATGATTATTTATTTATTTATCTTTTCTGGACACTTTTCTCCAAGGGGCTTTGCAACATGAGGTTTGTACATGAGATAATAAACAGTAAGGTCATTTTATTCACATTTGGAAAAAAAAGGTTAAAAAAGTTTAAACAATAACCTGTACACTGTGGCTATTGATACTTCTGAAAATCCTTAAAATAGTAAGGGGAAAAGTAAAAATAAAAATTTAAATCTGAATGTATTTTAAAATGAGTATTATTCTTCAAAAAATATAGAAAACAAGAATGTTATAAAAATGGAATAACAATTAATGGCCTCATCTGTAACATTATGATTAGTAAATTAATATTGTGATATCAGGATTATTAGTAAATAATATTACTAATTAATGTGTATGTTTGCCACTGTTTCTCAAGGGAATTTGTTTTTTTGAATAAAGATTGTTCTAAACTGTAAAATCACATTAGATACAAAAATTCTTTTTTAATTTATTTTGCAGAATTGTGTATTTTGCAGCAGAGAGAGCTGCTTGTTGAGGAGCAGGTTTCCTTGTGCTGAGCAGTAATCCCTTCCCCACGGACTGTCACCTCCGAATCATACTGATCATCTGGCCCTTGTCCACACGAAGGCGGCTGAGAAAAAGCAGACTTGGGCACCACCTTGGAGAAAAAAGTGGTGGAGGAGGGAACGAAAACAAACACAGGCTGACTCACAGAAACGGCAGCTTCTCCTCCCTTCCATACGTGGACGTGTGTTTGGTGGAGGAGCCGCCGTTGACGGACAATCCCACACCAGCTTCTTGGGTGTATCTGGTACCTTTGTTCTTTGGTTGATGTAAAAAAGGACTCAGGTGACCTCATGCCCAAGCCAACCTCTCCACAGGTCAGTTGCGAACACAGACCCCTGACCCCCGAACCCGCCTGCTGACGGTTGAGAAGGGCCAGGCCCCCAAGGTGTGAACTTGGGTCTGATGAGCTACCATTTCACTGGACCGCTCACCCTCGTAAACCTTTATTCTGCAGCCATTCCTTGGCCTGGCAAGTTGATGCTGGGCTCCGGAAATGCCTGTAGTCAGTCACTATGGCAATAGCCAGCACTGCACATGACTAGCAGGGACTCCTGCCTCGCTCAGATGATGGCTGAGAGATATCAAATCACACTGTGAAACACTTGGGCTAACCAGTCCTTTGCACAATGAAAATAAATTTCCTGAAATCCATTTTCTTTGGCTCCTCATATTTCTTTTCACATCAGGTAGCATAATGTGAAGTGAATTTTCGGAAACTGATGATGTAATTATTATTTATTTTAATGGCAATAATTTTTATGCATTCCTTAGCCCCAAAAGTCACCCATCTAATACTAAAATATCACCAAATACAATTAAAACAAGCACAAGGGCTTTGTTTACCTCAAAAATATGTTATTGTAGCTCAACGCAACAAAACCCTTTCCCTTCATTATTTTGTAATACTGCATGTCTATCTACCTGGGCTCAGTCAGCTCTTGCGCAGCATTTAGAAACCATTGACTTAATAAACACAAACAAAACATATATGTGTTGCAGCGGTGCTGATAGACAAATTTGTCCCCTTGCGGCCCTTATAGATGTTTGACAGCTGAGCAACCTTAGAAATTCCATAATATTTTGATATGTTGCTTCTTCCAAGTTTGCCTCACTGTGCATTGTGGGATGCCTGTTTGAGACAGGGAGCTTTGGATGGGACTGACCCAGGGATCACCTGAGTTTTAAATTGCTTCCTGCACTGCACATTGTGTCTTCTTTTTGGCTGTTTTATGAATGTTTTGTGTTAAAATAGTATTTGTGAAGATTCCTGTCTGCTGATCCAACCCAGGGGGGCACTACAGAGTGATACTGAGCGGTTATGTATTAGTTTAACCTTAAACCTTAAATGCAGCAGAAGAGTGAAGATTAAATAAATCAATAAAATCAATGCAAATGAGTTAATATTAAATCTGATATGTTTGATCGTGCAGATGGGGACCCTGACTGCCAAAATTATAACAGGCAAAACTCGCAAACAAGGGACAAGAAGTTGAGACCCCGATGCAGCACAAGCCAAAGCATAACTATGAAGAAGACAGCATGGTCGGTCCTCGTAAATGCAAAGAAATGCCTTGCAAGTCAAAACAAAACCCTTCATAAACTTGAAAATAAATTTCCTGAAATCCATTTTCTTTGGCTCCTCATATAACACATTCTTGTAATATGGACAGGTGTATTTCAAGGTACAACTATAGGTCATTTAAATGGGCCCAAGCATTGACTGCAGCAAGAAGGTTTGCATCTGTGTCCATGTCTCCTGAATTTACTTGGGTGTCGAGGATGAGATGTAAAGATTTTTCTGTAAGAAAATTTGAAAAATAAATTTAAAAATAAATAAGTTTAAATTTAGAAACTCCATCCATCCATAATCAATAACTGATACTACTAATCAGGGTTGCAGAGGCCCAGAGTGAATACCAGAAGCATAAGAAAAGAGGCAGATATAGGATACCAGTCCATCCCAGGGTAATCTCACACACTCACACAAACACACACATACAAACTAAGGGCAAGAGGCAAAGAATTTGCTGTAAACATCTCTATTCTAAGCAAACTCGCACCCAAATCTGTTGATTAAGATTTTAACAACTTGCCTCTCTTTCCCCATTACGCAGCACCACAGAGAGGCCAATTTTAGTTAAAGCTCTCGTTCAGGTGCAAGTCCAATGTTTGGCCAGGTCCCGCACCTTCTCACACACCCTTTCTCCCTCATTTACAGCCTGGCTGTAGAGGAAAATTGTACCTCTCTTTGCAGTGTTGGATACTGTATTTTGCAGCAGGACCAGGCTGGGTAAGTTGGTTGAGTTATAGGTAATGTACTAAAGTAGTAGTTAAAACCCTCCAGGAACCTGGGTTTCAATTTGCCCTATTATACAAAAATTGAGGGAAAAAATGTATTAATAGCTTAGTTTACAACCCTCTGTAAGTAATTTGGAAAAAAAAGGCCTTGGATAAATAAAGCCTTCTAATAATAATAATAATAATAATAATAATAATAATAATAATGATAATAGCCTCTCGGTTCTGACCCCCGGCCGCATGTAATCCAGAACCTCTAGACCTGGGTGCAAGAGGAATGTGAAATTCACTATTACCTCCAACAACTTTGTGTGGATGAGGACAAAGATGTGTCCTAGTAGACCACCCTGGGTTGTGTATGACCAAGAAGAGCACTGAGGAGGAGCTGAGTCCCCTCCCCGCCCTCCGGCATCACACCCACCAGCGGTCCCCAAAGGAACACAATAGACATGCAGTGAGAAACACGGAACCCAGTTCCCCCTTTGATGTGAGGCGCCACTCGGAGGCAGGGAGGCTGCAGGCCGCTAATTGAGATGAGATCATGGGGCTTCTGTTTTCAGCGCGAACAAGATGCAGCCTATTTACTGGGGCAAAACATACAGTTTAAGCAGGACCTACAGTACCTGCCAGACGGGGATAATTGTGCTAAATACCTCTGAAAGCTTTCAGCAGAGACCCATATTGTGTCCTGGTGCTGTGGGGGACTATAATGAGGCAGAGCACAGCTATCGAACCGCCGCTGCATGTCAGGATCACAGTTACTCGCATTAGACTGGAGAACATTCAGGTCATTAGAATGAAAAGAAAAAAGTTCCCTGTTAGCCAATTTAGCATCACAGAATATCACTTGTCTGCAGCAGCTCACAAAACCAAATAAGCCGATGGACAAACATCCGCAGCAGCTCGGTCTTCCGTTAAAAGTCAAACACTCGACCTCCTCGCAGAGGTTAGTACGTATTTTTTAAAGATTTCGGACCGTTTTCTAATGTATTTATTGATTTTAATTGGACATTGCATATCTATTTTATAAACTTTCCGTTCGTAGTGCAGCGAATTTACCCTCCGAGTTGATAGATGGCAGTAAATAGCAGCCAAACTAAATGGGAATGTGGGACTGTCTTACTTAAACTCACTTTCACAGTGTTTGCAGCTCATGTCCAGGGTTCCTGAGTGTCAGCAATGAATAACAAGAGGACTTATCTCTTAAGGACACTTGCCATTTTTATAGCTGAAAATTGATTTGGAAAAATATGGGATGTATTTTTCTGCCATTTTAACACACTTTTAGTTCCAGTGAAGCTTGAATGAATAAAAATATTAAGATGTGTTTAAAGATATTTTTATTTATTATAGTTACATCCCAGATTTTTACAGAACCTAACCAGTGAATAGCTGTGTCTCTGTCATTAAGCTTTTATTGAGTGTGACTTAATGGTAAAAGTAACTTTGGAGAAATAAGTCATTTGCTTTGCTGTCCCAACTGTGTTCAAAAGAAGAACCGCCGGTGTATTCGGTCCCTTTGAGAAACAAAGCGACGATGTCAGTAACAGCAGAAAATGGCAGTGCCTTCATAAGTAAGACCAATGGGTTCAGAAATCATGTGCATGACCTTGAGAGAGGCATTGTGGGAAAAGGACCAGGTGCTCAGTTCCTGCATCTCAAGACAAATGGAAACAGAAGACAAAACACCTGAAACAAACAAAACAAAGGCAGGCAAAGAAAACAGATTAGTGCTTTAAAAATGGGACAAACACACAACAAGTTTGTGATTGTTCAGAAGAACAATGGAATCCTTTTGCTTTTTGTTCTTTGCATTAAGTTTTGAACAAAGATGGTTCAGAGCACCACTAAGAAATGATGATGTCTGTCACTGGGATCGCATTCTCACCAACATCTCAGAGACACAGTCTATTGTCAGACATCCCCCCCAGAAATTTTAATTTGGTGAATTATTATGATGTAAACCCACCCCCCACCCCCCAAGTTGCCCTTGGGTAAAACACGAGGGATAATTTGAGGACTACGAGTTTTATTAGAGAGACAAACGTTTCTGCAAAACGGCCCAAATTCTGCCTTGAAGCGCATTGCAAATTCCACAGAGATGAAAAGATTATTCTTAGAAAAGATTTTCAAACACCCGGACGTTTCGGGTAATGATGAGAAAATTACATACTGGCATCTGGACTCAAAAAAATAAAAGCAAAAGTGATAATGCTTCTTGCATTGCTTTGTTTTTTTAATCTGGGTTACTGCGCATGCATGCATGCATACGTGTGTGTGTGCGTGTGTGCGTGTGCTTGTGTATCCACTCAGACACCTTTTCCTGATACTGTATCCACAAAAGCATTTTAAAGATTTTTCTCTTTACTGCATTTTCTTTGGAAAACCTCAGGCCGCTGATAGAGCGTCGCCACTGCGGGTCCATTTTAGTGCAACACCCGTTTGGGTGGGGGGGGCAGACCCTGAGATTTATGGGCCAGAGCTGCTGCGTGTATATTTACAGTCTCGTGACCCGAGTGCAGCACCAACAGTCGGAGCACTATGGGGGATGGGGGGAGGAATATCCACACAACCCCCTCCCCTCCTTCTCAATGGGCCCCATCTTGTCACACCTCACATACACGCGCGCACACACACACACACACACACACACACACACACACACACACACACACACACATTTTCTAGTCGACACTGCAGGAAACCCCCACTGTGTTCGATTTGCACATGTATCCAATTAAAAAGAGCCATTCGTCAAAGTTTATTTCTGAACCGAGGCACCGAAGCAAAGATTGAAAGTGACGCCATGTCAAACCTGCGGCCGTGGCACCACAGTCGCTGACGGGAGAACCAGGCCCTGTTGCTCGGTTGCGACTATCGCTGGCAGCACTTCCATGTGGAATAGTGCTCATACATGCATAGTGACGACGAGGGCCAAGGGTCCAGTGACCTTCTTCACGGTGAGAGACACCATGAGAGCTACACACAGGAGCAGATGTGAGATGTTTGTCCAGTCCAGGAGCCAACGTGACCAGCGAGGAATTGTGCACCCGGCGCACAACCGTCACGGCACCCTTTACACTGGAACAAATTGTGCATGTCCTGGGTGGGGCATACATTAATATGCCTGTTATTTTTTTCAGTCAAGTGAGAAAAGCACAGCCCTTCTGTTGGCCAAGTCAGCGAGCTCTGAGAGTGCAGCCATTCAACACCGCTCGCCGCCATTGTCACCGCGCTCCTCCTGAGCTCCAGGGCCGAGCGCCTTTTCAGCTCGGAGACAAAAAAAAAGAGAAGCCAGGGAGGGCGGGTTGCCAGGATGGGCGCAGTGGAAAAACGCTGTGCTTTATGAGCCATAAACATTTTATTCGCCCTGCGATGAGCCCGGTCCGGCCGTGGGTCGCCGTGTCTTAGATAAACCGAAATAATTCTGGCGCTTCAAACCAAACGAGCATTTATCTCTGTCTTGGGACTTAATGGACTGTTTATCGTCTGATGTTCAGTTTTAAGTTCATAATGTCTTTTTTTCTTGCGCAGGCATCTCCACGTGAGATGTCAGTTTACAGAGTCGGGCCTTGCCGTCTGCGTCGTCGCTCCCACCCCGCCACCAGCTCAGCCCCATTGCTCCCACCACCACAGCCAGGCCACTGACAGATAAGTATCCACTTTGGAGTTTGGTTCGCAGGCTGTTTTACTGCCGACCTGCAGCTCAACTTTGACCCCTGACCCCAGGGGGTATCTGTCACGACAGGCGGCTGCTTAACACAAAACGGGGCCAAAGATGGGGGGGTAAAGAGAACCGCACGGGGATCCCTTTGTGCCCCTGTGGTTTTCTCACCGAGAGGCTGTTGCCGCTGTCTCTGCGCTCTCCATCCTCCATCTTTCCCGCAGTTTCTCGAGGCACTGCAGGTACGCGGCCATCAGAGCAGGACGCCACCTCTTGGAAGAGGAAATGCTAATAAGCTCAAGGCCTCGACAGCAGCACACAAATGTATGTAGATGAGATGCACAAGTGAGAGGAGGCCGGACGGGAGACAGCAGAGGGTCGCGGCCGCCGGGGCCTCATGCCTGCAGCCCGACCGCGGGCAGCTTTGATAATGGAGATGGTAACAAAAGCACCTTTTTCATGGCGCCGTTAAGTTAATGTGCTAAAGAGCCTTTGTGGCTTCACAGCTACTGAGCGGCTCGCAGCGCTGAGATCTGTGGGAATGCCGAGGGCCCGCAGGCCATACCGCGGTAATACACCGACTCTCCTTCAGTCAGTCAGACGCTCGCCGTACTTGTTTCTGCAGCGCCGTTTATGACGTCTTATTGCTCTTTTAAGAAACTATATTTAGTTTTCATTTGATTTGCTGAGTGAATTTAATAACTGTTATTTGTCATCGGGGGCAGTGATTCCTATTTTCTGATCTGAAATATTTTGTCTTCTATTTTATATCCAAAACAGAGCTGACCGGAGGTACATTTATTCTCAGTTTGTAAGTACCTTTCTGTTTTTTTTAAATTATTTTTTTATGTTTTGTACTTACCTAAAATATTTCCTAAACAAAACCATAGCACTATGGTACACACATCGAGATAAATTTGACAAATTTACAGAAATATTACTTAATTAGTATTTAAAAATTACTGCCCATTAAGCAATTTAATAATTTTAATGCTCAATAAAGTATAAAGTAATTAGAATAAAATTGAATTGTATTTATTAAGTCAGTTTGCCGTTTAGGCAAAGGATTTTTAGGCAAAACAGGCCTCCGTTGGCCATTGCAATAACACAGTACAGTGCGCATCAGTGTGTGAGCGGGAGAGGATCAGTGTGCAAGGAACAGCACAGATACACAACACAACACAACTTCACAGCAGGACAACGCAAAACGATGGCAGTGGCTTTTGTTCACCTGCTGTGTGCGGTCGGGGTGTCTGAGAAGCGCAGTGCGACTGAGGAACCTGTACACAGATGAAGAAGATAACACACACACACACTGCGGTTTAATGTCTTACTGTCTGTTGGGCACATATCGTTTCTATTATCTGTGGTGCGAACAGACAGCGAAACCCCGTTTTCAAATGTAATATTTTCTCACGGGTGGGGGGAGGCTGCGCAAATAACGGCGTTTAGATCCGATCGACAATTCGTATGTGTTTTAAAATCCTTTTCACGTCGTCTCTTCTTCACTCAGTTGAAATGTCTGCATTAATTTCTACATTTTGACACGCGTCTATGTACACAGATAAAATCGGTTTATTTTTCCATTAAAATTAGTTTAATTTTTAGAGAAACACGTGCGTGTCATTTCAATATCAACAGAATGAATATTTTAAATGAGGTAGGAGGATCAGTTGTTCTACAGACGTTATTAAATTGTAATAAAATTCGAGTAGAAAATGACTGAACAGAAATATTTAGAGAAATTACGTTAAATGCAGTATCAGAGATAAAACATTACTAACCAGTTATTTTATATGTTTCTGTATTGCGGAAATTGCAGAAATTTAAAAACAACGAATTGACTTTGTCGGTTTTGCATTGTGTGTAAATCGTTTAAGAAATAAAGAGCTAAAAAGTGAAACAGTAGAAAACTGAGTGGTTCGGTGTTAAAATGTGAAAAGAAACGGTGCGTAATTTTTTTTTATTTTTTTAAATAGTTTTCAGAAATTTAGGGGAAAAAAACTGGATTTGTATTTTCAAGGTTAGGAGATCGTGCCATTGTATCCGCGCGGTGTATTTGTACTTTTGTACATTTTCCCGCATTTAACTGCAAGAGTGTGAGCGTGTGCGTGTGCGTGTGCGTGCGTGCGTGTGTCCATCCGCGTTTATCCCCCCCCCCCACCCCACCCCCTTCTAATTGGGCTTCTCATTAACTGTGCACGCGCCCTTAATTGATACGATAAATAACTGATAGCGCGAGAAGGACGGAGAGCAGCCGGGAGCGGAGCGGCAGCCCAGAAGCGGACCGGACCGGACCGGACCGAGACGCGTGTTCATCGATCAAGGCTTCTTATTAGGGCCGCTCTAATTGTTGGGGAGGGGCCGCACATGACCGGACCCCCGGTTCCGGCACAGACCATCACATATGACGCCTTCTTAAAATATGACTGCACTGCTTTTGAGATGAGAAAAATGTGCAAAAATCACTGTGAAACAGATTTTCAACCCTAAAATACTGCCAGTGTTTAAATGGTCTGTGTAATGTTCATTGCATCTATCTATCTGTCTATCTATCTATCTATCTATCTATCTATCTTTCTAACTGTGCTTTATTATACTGTTTATCGTTTTCTTGTACACAGAGCTTATAACTGAAACATAAAGTTTTCATTTAATAGCTGTAAAATTAATAAAGACACAAATAAAAAGAATATCCGTAACAGGAAACTTTTTTTATTGGGCATGTAATCAAATTTTCAACATGGCCACGGCCTATTTTGCTTGCTGTTTATCTATCAACCCAGTTGTTTACTGCGGTATGTGTGGGACAGAAGGCTGTTGGGTGAGGGACCGTCTCCTTCCCGCTGCTGTATTAATAAAGCCATTTCCTGGGAAGCTGAGCTCTCTGCCCTCCTGCACGTCGCACGTCCGTCTCTCTGTGTGTCCCCGTCCCGCTTCCTCGCCCACAACAATAACGCGTCCGTCGCCGGGGTGCAGCTCCTCCCTAAATTGCTTGTTACCTGCTGGCATTTATTTATATGGCTGGGAATTATAAAGCTTTGTTATTGCTGTGCCTGGGGCGAATTGTTTATGACACCAGTAATCGGAGTAATTGTTATTGTTGAAATTACCTGTCAGGCGGCGCGGCCCACAGCCCTTGTCCCCCTGACAGATAGTGACAGCGGAGCGGCCTCCTCCCCGGCCCGTCCTGATGAGTTCTCCGCTCATAATGAGCATCTCTGGGCCCCCGATAATTCGCCTGTCAGTGGTGCGAAAGGCCTGCAGAGCAGCCACCACTGACTGTTGTCATTCGTGCTGACAAAGGCGGCAGTACGTGGATTACCAAAACGCACTCATTCATTTAGCCCCACCTTACAGCCGCCTGTACCCAACCATGGAAATGCCACACACACACACACACACAGCAGTCAAACTCATGCCTGTACACCAGTGCCACATAAACATCTACACACTCCCACACCTTCACCATTCCACCCAAACACACACACACACACACGCATGCACGCAGCTCTTCTCACCAGATGGCCTGCACACTGTTGGTCCTCCATATACACACCCTGTGTGTGAACAGCATCGCATTATAATCCTGCTCTTAGTATAACACTTGCATGTCCAGCTGCTGAGTCTGTTTGTAAACAAGAGCTTCTCCACTCCACATATTTATGGAGACAGTGGCTGTTATTCCGACAACAACCCAGAAAAATCCAATAATTTATGAAATGGTTATTTCAGGAGTGTAAAAGTGTTTTCATTTGATATCAGGTGTGAAGTATAATAGGTGTACATTTCTGCTGTCAAAACCATTAGGAAAATTTATTTCAAAATGATCTTAGCTGACAGTAAAACTGCCTCTGAGATGCTCTGAAATAGTCAACAGCAAGAGGCCCTGTGCTGCGGCACCTCAGTAACCCGGCACACACCCCACATCAATTGTCCCCTATGTCCCCTGCATGTCTCCCTCATTCACCTGTCCCCACCTTTAACCTTCAAAGGCCAAAGTGAACCAACAGCCACCAAGACTGTAATGCTGTACTGCAATGAATGAAAAAAGTTCTCAAAATACACTGAAGAAAGTATATTGAAAAAGACAAACTGATATATTGTGTTGAGTTTGCATTTATATTACTTAATTTTTTAACGGTAAAGGTAAATTATTGCCATTCTGCTATTATACAGAAGTAAAAGGTGGATGAAATGGAGTTTCATCTCAGCCATAATACATGACAACATAGGACAATATAGACAAACTGAATAAAGTAGAAGGGCAGATAAATAGACAGAAAAAGATCAAACAGATAGATAGATAGATAGATAGATAGATAGATAGATAGATAGATAGATAGATAGATAGATAGATAGATAGATATAACTTCATGATTTTATTGAGATATCCTTAAATTATATAACCTGAATGTTTGTGTAAATTATGCCATTTCATTAAATGTTTGATATGAAAAGCTGGAAAAATGTGAAATTGTGAATATATCACAGAATATAATTTTTACTGTGTTATATTTTTCAGCTACAAAAAGTACATTTTATGATGGTTGTTTTTCAATCCATTATCAATATCCACCTGTTCTTGTCATGGGGGTCCAGACCCTATCCCAGAATCGCCAGGAGCAAGGATAGGAGTAGGATATCAGAAAATTAGAGAATAGGAGGACACCAGTCCATCACACAAACACACACACACACACACACACACACACACACACACACACACACACACACACACACACACACACACACACACACACACACAGAGAGAGAGGGCAATTTAGAGTCTCAAATTAAAGTGAAACATGTGTTTTGGGGAGGAAACCAACACAAAGACTGGGAGAACATGCAAACTCCCCACAGACTGAGCTGGATTTGAATCCATTCCCAGAAAGCCCAGTTCCTCAGAAGCAGCAGCACCACTCATTGAAGCACCTGAAGGTGTTTTATTTTGTAAGACACACCTAGCTATGTGAACATGGATTTTTTTCGTGGTATCTTGTTTTGTTAGTGTCATAAAAGATTAATTTTTCCTCCTTTGTTTTTCCTTAAGTCCTGGCACCAAACATGAAATGTTAAGATGTTTATATGTTACAAGGAAATGGCTGTAGATTATGTGCTGACATTTTTGTTGAAACGCTGATCTTCCATCTGATACTGAGTGAAAATATGGTTTCGGGGTCAAGTTCTGTGAACCCCCTCAACCACCCCCAGCACACATGCTTGCCAGTTATAGATGTCCTTGAATATAACAGATGACCCATAAAGAAAGGCCAGGATGAAGTGGGTGGGGAGGGGGTCCATAAAAATGAATATATTAGAATAATTCTGGTAATAAAAAAGAAAACCAGCAAAAATGACATAAACACTATCAGAATCATGAAAGTTTCAGACAAAACTGGAGATACGAAAGTGAACATGAAAATAAATATCGCCTTAAAACTGCTGCCAGGCATTTCTTGTCCCATATAATTATAAATTGTTCATATTTAATAACTCAACCCATTATGTGACATTTGGCTGTTCCATTCTGATATACCGTGAGAAATGTTTTTCTAATTAAATTTATTAAAAAAGGTTATGACTTTTTTAAATCGGACCCCTATTATGTTATCATTCAATTTATGCTATAGGATTTTTTGGTTGTATAATCATCTGCTTATACTAAAATATATTTATGCACTTTTTTTGCCACAACTGCATAAAACTAAAAGTATAATATAGGTATAAAGGTCCCTTCACAACAATATTTAAAAAAACTGTTCTGTTTCAAAATTAAATGGAATTTAATACTTCTGTTGAATTTAGGCATTTTTATTCATTTATAAAATTCAGCTTTTCCACATCCTAGCTTTCAAGAAACCAATTATCCAAATACTAAAAGCTATCCTTCAATTAAAACAGGAAAGGAGGACATTAATATTCTTCTTCCATTACATACATCATAATATCAGCTTCATGTATAATTCAAACTGTGCCATTAACAGTCCAGAAGTTTATCAAGAGTGCAGTAATTGGGCCATAAACCGTGCAATGAATTAGCTTCCGTGTGTAGTGCCGCGGATGAAAGAGTGATACGCCGGACACTAGGAAGGAACGGCTTATTTGCATGAGTCAACCGACGCGAACGGCAACAGCGATTTAGAGACTACTGCTGATTCGGAGAGCCATAGAAACAGAGAAATTAACTCTCGGAAGCAAGCTAGTCATGCAGACGAAGGGGGGCCTGAACTCTTTAATGCTATAAAATTTTGTTGTTGTTGTTGTTATTATTATTATTATTATTATTATTATTATTATTATTATTATTATTTACCTATTGTTTCTTTCCCACAAAACAAAAACTGATGAGAGAAAGTCCATACACAGGCCTGACAGCTCAGTACAACCAATGACCGCACACGGTTGGGTCACCCTGAAGCTCACATCCTATAGCCTAGTTGGTACTCCCAGAATTCCCAGCATTCCCAATATACTCCTCCACAGAAGCTCACTCTAGTGGAATGGCTGTCGGTAGCTCTGTAGGCCTTACAGGCAAGCCTCAGGAAGGAGTGATTAATAACCCGAGTTGTTTTTTAATGAGAGTGAATTGACAAGCAAATTTATTAAGGAGATATTTTCATCACTGTCTCATTAGGAATGTACGACTTGTATGACAAGCAGGACGGTAGTCATATTTCACACGTTTATGCAGATGTATGCATTCGGAAACTGACAGTCCCCCCACACACCCTGCTCTTGTGCCATAGGTTCCACAAACCCATGCACTGCCTGCTGTTTGGGGTCTGTGTGGACCGGAGTGTCTGTCTGTCTGCATTCCTAATTCCTAATCTTGAACCTGCGCCATGTGTGCTAGAGTCTTTGCAGTGGGGGCTGGATGCTGATCAGAGCCAAATGGGTGCAGCCCAAACCAGTCCAGACAGGTTGGGGATTCTCAGTGCTGTCAGTATAGAAGCCATTACTGCAACTTTGCCACAGTCCATTGTCAGAGGCTCTTAGAGCACCATAACACAGAACCTGTCCAGACCCATTCCTTTGCTGGGCAGAGCCTGTAGCCTGGGGTCAAATGGAGATAAACATAGATGAAGCCACCCACCACGTTGCCCCTTGGTCCCGCAGCTTAGGAATCAAATCCAAAACCCGGGACAAATGGACTTGAGAATTACCTTAACTGGAGGAGCACCAGCATCACAGTTTTCACTTCCATAGTTTACATGCCTTTGAGTGTTGTAGTATTTTTTTATGCATTTGTTCTCAACTGTATTGTTTTCGCATTCACCTCTGTTGCTTCCTTGACTGAGTGACAGTGCAGCTGGATTAGTGGCCCTTGTATCTTTGTATTGGGCAGCAGGTGGCATAGTGGAAAGGGCTGCCTCCTGGACTCAAAAGGGGCCAGGTTTGAGGCCCACCTCCCACTGCAATACAGAATGATCTAGGCACTTAACCAGATCTGATGTAGTAAGAATTACTAAAACTGTATAGATGGGTGAATTAATGCTTTGGGGAAAGTAAATGAATAAATAAATGTAAATACAATGGAGGAAAGCAAGCAGAGTCTAATGAACTTCTCCATCTTCCACCAGGATGCCCATGAATATCAATCCACTTTCCCTCAAAACTATGTGTTAGGCTTGATAAAAAAGGACAGAACTCCACATTTTATCATACACATTACTTAGCACAAGGAATTTGAACGTTTTGCATTCAGATTTGTGCTGTTAAGCAGTGTGCTGTGATCAAAAATGGATGGATGCTGTGCTGGAGTCCCCAAATTCTGACTCTGGTTTCTTTTGTGTGGGATTAACAAAAGGTCACAGGGACAACAGCATAACTGTGCATCCTCTGCCATTCTGACCATGTAAAGTATGAAAAATTCCCCCTTCATTAAGGGTCAGTGGTGGGACCCTTACACATGTGCACAGAGTCATGGAGGTTCTCAGGTTTACCCGGGTTTTCCCTGCATTTGAGGCACATAAATACCTCCCTCTCTTCTTCTCAAAACAGCTTTTAATTTAACAAATTTTATGACTGTAATATTTAATGTATGTTTTACACTGTGCCCTCCCTGCAACCCCTGCACTTTCTGCTACTTACTTCAGGAATGTTTCTAAAATGGGACTCCCCTGTCCCTAAGATGCTTCCCCAAAAACTGCTTGTTTTTAGCCAGGATACCTTGGATTGGAACTAAACCTTTTGGTGTGTTTGTGTTCCACCATCAAGTGCTTGGTGCTCTTCCCATCCAGAAGGTGCAACAAAACTCAAATGTCTTTCACATGCAAGGAAGACAGTTTCCTGGGCTTCTTTGTGTCCCTGATTCCTGGAGAGTAGTATGGGCCCAGAGCCGCAACGTATGTGCTGCAGTCTGCAGGCATGGATTCATTACCGCGGTGCCACATCCCCAGAGAGTGGTGCTGGATCGAGCTGCAGGTCGAGGGCCAGGGGGATAGGGGACTCGAGTGGGTCCCCGGGAACTTGCAGGCTGCCCCCGGGGACAAATTAACGTCAAGTTCTGCTGTCTGTCAAGATTAAGTGTCTGTTTGCGGTTTGAGGACAAAACGGCGCGAGTCTCAGCCTGACTGAACAAAGCAGCTCAAGTTGCCTGTCTCAAACAAAAAAGTTTAATCTCGTCTGTTAATCTGAAAAAGCAGCGGTCACATGGAGCACCGTTTCCTCTTTTTGTCCCTCGTGGGCTTCCATTTAAAGGCATGTTTGATTTGGGGGCTCAGGCGGTCATATGTCAAGAGGATATTATCAAAGACACAAATCCAGGTGCTTTGTTCTCATGCCGGGCTCCTTTTCCTCCCTAATCTACCCCTTCACCACCCCCCACCCCCACACACTCCCTTTAACCCCTCCCCCGGGGGATCAAACGTGGGGCTGGGGGTGTGGGGTCAAGATAGTCCTGCGGGGTGAGCCGCCTGTCCCTCCAGAGCAGGAGGTACAGGAGGCAATGCGGGAGGTAGATCAGTCCCCGGTGGTGATGTGACAATTGTAGACTGAAGTAGGGCTTTGAGGGATATGGGGAATGGTGAGCATTGCCTAACCAACCTTCATAGTGTTGGGGGTCACAAGAGATTCTGCAAAGTTCAGAAAGGGACTCTTAGTGGATTTTTCCCAAAGGAGTGCATGAGAGGGAAGAAGGGGGTGAAGTAGTGATGTAGGTTTATGTACAACCTCAGAACCGTGTAAGATAGATAGATAGATAGATAAATAAATAAATAAATAAATATGTCTGAGTACAACATTCTGTTTATTGGAACAGTCTTGCTTTCAATAAGGACACAAACAACCTATTTAATTGCACTAAAACTTGAATTTCTGAGTACGACTTTGTGATGAACTGTGTTTACGACAGAACCCCGGTTCACCACTGACATTCTGTAGGCCTAGAAAATCTGCCAAAGACATACACATTACTGTACTGGCAACCCACACACACACACACACACACACACACACACACACACACACACGACTTTTCAAAGCGTTTTTGAGAAAGTGCATTAAGCTCCTTTCTGACCTGATGAAAAGCTGCAGGTCTGAGCTGTTTTGGAAAGAGTTCAAAGAGAGCCGAACGCAGGACCACGTTCACACCAGACCACAATACACAATGTGCCTAGGCACTGGACTGGTGGACAGACTTGGAAGTGGGTACAGATGAAACAGGACTCACCTTTATGCATGGTCACACACGTGTGTCAAGTCAGAGCCCAGGGAAATGAAGATTTTGTGTGCTGCCGGGTGGTTTGGATCCACTTCTGCCTCCAACTTACAGGGTATTTACATTTCATTGCCACACATGGATGGTGAGAAGGATTTATAGAGTCAGTGGCATTTCTTACAGTGAAATGAATCCAGACAGGACAGAATAGTTGGTAACTGAACCCGTACCTTAACTACCCCAAGGCCAGATCCCACCACCACCTCCCTACACCCTCCACTTAGCACCACACAGCTGTACAAACCAGGGGCTGCTAACACCGCCCCCTCCCGTGATTTATGAAAGGTGCTCAAACTGGGAGGAGTGCCGTGGGGGTCTGCGGTCACCACCTCCCTGAGAGACTGACCTGGGCGGTGAAGACCAGCCTGGAGCCTCTTCATCACTGCTCATCCAGCTCAGGGTCATGGTGGTGGTCTGGAGTCAATCCCAGAAACACAGAGTGTAAGGCAGGGTACACCCTGAATGGGACGCCAGCCCATCACTGGGCGGTCTCTCTATCTCACGCACACACACACACACACACACATTTTTGCGTATCTTCCTAATTCCAACAAGTGATACCTCCAGCAAATCCCAACATATTACACTAGCGGTAGTATGAACTCCATGAGAGCATTTTCTGTGTAACCCAGTTCCAAGGAGCTGAGAGTTGGAGGAGTCCATCATGTGTTCATTTTACCGCGGGGAGAAACCTGAGCGCCACGCGAGTGCATGGTAAAACCCCACTGAGCAAAGTTCCTGGTTCAGTTACAGCCAATGTGTTCAGCACCAGGGCCCAAAGTATGAGCCTGATGTTGTTCCACTTCCCGCTCCATTACCGACAGGTGGTGGCCACCAAAGAGCCCCAAAGAGGTTTCGGCATTCAGGCTGCGGTGACAGCAAAGCCACACAGTAAATAAGGCCTAAACCCTGGCCTCCTGCAACTGCAAATCCTCGTCTGTTTGGGCGAGTGCACAACCACCCCCCCTTCACCCCCACCAAAGTCCACAGGGTGCAGCTCTTGTTACCCGATGGTGTCGGTGCTTATTATTTACCTTGAAATTGCGTTTGAGCTGTTGACATCCTATTTAACGCCAGTGACCCGGCTTACACAATCACTAATAAATTAAAAAGTGTTTTAGAGGCGAACCCTAACATTGTTGAACTTAATCCATCAGAGGCCAACATCAGGCCAGGCTCAGCTGTGCCCCGTGCTGCTAAAAGCTTTTTATGCACAATCTGCCATTTTATCTGCGAGGTCAGATGAATTTAAACCTTTTACACATGAACTGTTTATTTCTCAGTTTATTTCTACGTGAATACTTACAGCTCATGGTTGCAGGCTTTTGCAAGGCTGAAGGATTCTGGACCCACGTGGTCATTCACTGAAAAACTTGGCCCTGTTAGAGATCTGCCCCACTTCACACTCCAGGTATGATTCAGGACTGGTGGAACGGGTCCCGTTTCTATGGTAACAACTCTCGCTGACCATAAATACCAGCAACAGAATTTCAAATATTTGTAACAACTGCAAAGCTTGGTTTTAAAATAAACAACATAACTGATTTGTTAAAAAAAAAAACTAAGCAATGAAACTGCTGGAAAACTGTGTGGCAATGAAAAGTACAGAAAGTACAACATATACTGTACATATTATTATTATTGTTGTTGTTATTCATTTAGCTGACACTTTTTTCAAGGTGAGGTTTGTATTCTAGAAAACTTACCCTGATTTACCTATTAATACAGAACTTTTACTGTATCAGTTTGGGGTAAGTACCTTGATCAAGGATACTACAGTAGGAGAAGGGATATGAATGCAGCCCCTGTAGATTTTTTTAAATGAAAATTGTTGAAAAAACTGGAAGTCGGCAACAGAAACATCCACAAAACACCACAGACTGGGCAAGTACAGAGACCTTTGCTGGCCACTGAGGACTGTCCACCTTGTCAGGACTTATGGCCAGCTGCCTTCAGTGCTACAGCTCGAGTGTCCATTCAGCTCCCAGCAGCTGGACCTCAGCAACCCGGACCTGCATAAGGGTTTCGGTGGGGGCGTGGTCGGTGGGCGTGGTTAGCAGGTAAGGGGTGGGGTTGTACGGCTTATCCTCTTATGGTGATAAGAAAAACTCACCGGCTTTGCAAGTCACGCTAAATATATATTTGTTACACAAACGCGTACCTGTGTGATTTAGTACCAGGCAGCGACTGAAGGCAGGAAGTTCAGTCTGGCAACACGTGGGGGGGTTGGCAGTCTCCTTCACACTGCCCCCTCACGGTAAAGAAAACTCCCCAGCGCCCACGATGACGTCCACTGTGTCTTCATTGTGTTTATCTGTAATACGCAAAGGATCAAGGTGAAATGTTCAAATGTGCTGTTCACTCGCATTGGTTTTTACACCATTTCAGCCATTTAAGTGATCGCTGCCGCATGGGTTACAGAATGCTGGCGCACCCGAAACCGCCAACGTGAACGGGCACATCCGGGTTCTTAACCTTTCCCGAAAGCGGGCGGGCGGACGCGCTCGACGCTCCTGCCGCTCTTGGGGCCCGACGCGCGCGGGAAACGCGGACCGGGGCGAGAAAGCGTGCGCAGGCTGTCAAGAAAAAAATAAATAAATTAAATAAATAAATAAATATCTGCATGAAAATCTAATTTAAAAAATGTTAAAAAGGAGCACGCGACTAAAATAAATCAACGTCGTTTCGTCCCGCGCAACGTCTCGTGGAAATGCTAATTGTTACAATTAACACCTTTATTATTTTTATTCTTTGTTACTTTTGTGCTGCTGCAGAATGGCACTAATTCCCTCGATACAAAAGAAGAGTTTAAAAAAAAATCTTTTAAAAAGTAACTCCGTTGAACATTCAAATTTAATTTGCTCGCCAGGTAAAAATGTATTGGGTTCGCTGCCGCGTTAGTATCTTTGCGCATTTAGGAAGTTCACGCCAAAACATTTGAAACGGTGTCATCGTTTCAGTGCCCTTTTGTACATCATCTTCATAATAAAATTAATAATGGCGCCTCGAGCGTGTGATCCTCGTTACAGTAACTGCGTTGTCAGCACGGGTTCGACTTACGGTAGCACAGGGGTCAGAGACACTGCATTCTATTCTGAGGACTTGGGTTTGGATTTTTCTCCGGAAATTAGTGCAGTAAAAATACCCTGTTTAAATGGTAAATCGGGGTAAACAGCTCAGTGTAGTGTACAAGGCGAATACTGTAAGACGCTTTAGTGAAAATGATAAATATCAACGATAAACAGGACGATTACACGAGAGGCTCCTGTTGCGTCATGACGTCAACAACCAGTGACACCGACGCGCACACATGGCGAGAGAGAGTGTGTGTGTGTGTGTGTGTGTGTTTAATGGGCTATAGCGGTTGTGAAAGCCGAGTTCCCCGAAACTGACATTTTTACGAGCCTGTTCGTCCCGCATGTGCCAAATGCTGTACGCTGTCTACGTGCTCGCCACTCTCCAGCCCCACTTGTACAGTAATGACTTGTTTTCATGATATTTGCACATAAATGTTTCAGCACAGTAAGCCGGTTATCAGGTGAATTCCAGTGTTTCATGTTCGCAGATACAAACGTACTTGTATACACACGCTCATACACAATAAAACTATGTGTGTTCGTGTTAGAAAGTGCGTTGCAGGGTTAGTGGCTATGTGTCACAGTGTGTTAAGAGTGTGTGGGATAGTGTGTTACAGTGGGGGGGGGGGGGTGTTTCAATCTTTCATAGTGTGTATCGGTGTGAATTTGTTAGTGTTTGTAGTGGTGTGTCAGAATGTAGCGGTGTGTTACAGTGTTTGGTGTTCTTTCATGATCCCCAGGATCAAAGCTGTATCTCAACATAAGTGGCGATTGTGCTGCTGAAATATAATACTATGTCATAAAAAGAAAAACGCAAAAAGAGAAGAAGATGGAGTAGCGGGTGGAGGAGAGGAAGCCCACGGCGCTCCGGCATTGCCTGGAGTGGGCAGCCGGGCAGGGCGCAGGTGAGGAGTGTGCCCCCACGGGAGGTCTCGTTAAGGAATCACAGAGCCAAGCAGGAGGTGAAGAGAGGAGAGAAGCTGGGCTGCGAGCATTGCGCTGTCACCCCCCACACGCGGCCGTTCCGCGATGACCTGGGTGACCTTCGGCTCATCCACGTGACCCCGTGCCACGATGTCACACACCGTCAGCAGAGGGGCGACGGTGGAGAAGGGGTGTGTGTGTGTGTGTGCGAGAGAGAGAGCTAGAGAGAGAGGGAAAGAGAATGGCGGCGGGGGGAGGGGGGGCTTTCCTGTCCAGGTGAGGTGGTACGAAGGTGGTATCCAGAAGGCTTTAACGTGTGCGTTAAAGTAAAGCCTCCCTCCATCCCGAGAGCGTCGCATCGTGCGCCACCGGTAAGAGTAGCGGTTCCGCTCCTGCTTTCCTTGCACATCTCTCTCTCTCTCACACACACACACTTCACGCCGCACTGGCAAACGACCTCTTGACTGTGGTACCGGGACACGGATTTGAGCTGCGCGTAGTTCTACAAGCATTACGCTGCACTCGTGTGAATAGACAAAGTGTTAGTGTGCTTCGGGGATAGTATAATCGCGGAAAGAATGCCAGATACTGGTCTATATTTATTGTTGTTACTGATAAGTTCATACGTCATTTCTCGTTTATTTACAGACACCAGCTGTAAGTGTGGACTACTGTTGTATGCGCTGTTAACAGTCCGCTTCGTATGTACGGAAGACAACAAGGTACCTGCTGTCTGGGGGGTTTAAAGGCCGCAGATCGGCCCTGTACCCTGTTGTAACTTGTTTTACCCTGCTTTGACATACCGGTGCTACTTTATATAGTGTAGCCGTGCAAATAATAATAATAATAATGAAGACTTTATTAATTTTTAATTTATGCTTTTTCAGATAGGCCTGTTCACGTAAACTATGTACACAATATACAGAATTATTTTACTTCATTTTATACTATATAACCCTCCAGATTATTCCGGATTAACCACTGTCGGGTTTTACTTTCTTCAACTAAAACTACTTCCGCTATTAAATAAATTAGTTCACACTGTCCGAGCTGTTAACTGGATTTACGTTTTCAAAAGTTCCTGGGAATCAAAGCAACAAAAAATATAAATTTTCTCAGATGTTCCACAAACAAGAGTTTGTTGTAGTTCGTGTTTAAATAATCTTCTGTGCTCTGACCACAATGTATTTATCGTTTATATGAATGTTTAAACTTTTCTTTACATTTATCATTATTGTCGTAGCCTAGTTTTATTTTGCACGTTTACTCTGACAAAGTGTGATATATGTATACATTTCTGTTAGTGTTAATTCGCAATACGACCTGTGAAGTTAACTCTCTCAGTCGGAACACACGCGGGTTGCAGTAAAAACACAGTAAAGGCCACGAAGCAAAGGCCATTTTATGAGGAAACCACGGTAAAGTGGGACAGAGCGTAGAGCCGTTTAAATGCATTATAATCACAGCAGTAACTTTTTAGAAAGTCTGACACTTAGCCTGTGTGTGAGAGAGACTCATATATTCTGGCTCGTCTAACTCGCACTGAATGTGAGATGTTTCTCTCCTCGCCCCGTTTTACCCCGTGTTTCTCGGTCCACCTGCTCATTTGTTTATTCCAGGTAATCGCAGCGCGCAATGTGATGACGTCGCAGGAGGTCCCACCTGGAGGGTCCGCTCGCCAGAACCTCCATTCACATTCAGTCCCAGCATCAGTTTATGCCACTTTATACAAATTAATACTAAAAGTCTCATTTCTCCCGCTTGCGTGTTTACTCTTTTCGTGCGTGACGATTGCGGGGTAACACGCGTGAGCTAGGCCATGTCAGACCCCCCCACACACACACACACACAAGGAGCGCTTGTTATGTCTAATGGACACAGAATGATGAGTCCACGGCCGTCCCGCACCGAACCGGCACCCAGCCCTCCACCCCGACCAACCCCACCCCCACCCCCACCCATGCAGCCCCCAGCCCCCCCACGAGATAATGCAATTACAAACATCAATAAGGAGCTGGAGGACACTCATTATGTGCTGACAGTGATAAATGACGGTGCAGAAAATAGCGCGTTTTCTCGAACAATCCAGGAGCCCGGGGGGTTGGGGGTGCTGGGGGCTCCGATCGGTCACCAAGGAGACAGAGGAGACCAAACGACGCTCCCGGTCCTCCTATTTTACTGACACTTTTTTCCTTTTGTGTCTTCACCAGCTGCCCCCCCCCCCCCCCGCGCGGTCTCTATATTTACTACTTATGTCTGTCACGCCAGTGTTTTTGCCAGATTTTTGCTATTTATTTAATTTGTACAACACCAGTAAAACTTTAAAAAATATCTGGAAGAGCAAAACTGTACCTTGAAATGGTCCCTTGCAATATATTAATAAAATTGGTCTGTTTATTATACTGGCAGTTTTGTGTTGTTTATAAATATTGTTTTATGTTGAGTTTAACGGTGTAGAATTAATACAATTTCCCAGGTATAATTTAGAAATGCGTGAAACCTTACCGTACAAGACGGAACTAAACTAAGTTCAATATTGCTGTGTATTCAGGTAAAGTAATGAAGTGAAGTTAACGTGTGGTATTATTAGTTTATTTTTATCCTAAAATTAATAACATTCCAACATCTTTAAAGATCAGAATGCACGGTGCGCTTAAAATAGCGTTGCTGCGCAATTTATGCAGGTCTTAAAGTAAAAATGCGAACTGTTAGATAAAACAATTATTTCAGGAATTGCAAATTGTGCACTTGGCAGCTGTTTAAAACGAATGCATACATGTAAAGGAAAATGTACAAAATAATATAAGTTAAATAAAAAGTGCGTTGATTTTTTTTTACCGCAAAATAAGAGACGAATACAAAGGCAGTTTGAAGGTTGCGGTTAAATTGAAACGAAAACACCCATTTCGTTTGTATTTCGTGCTGCTACTTTTGAATTGAAAACAGTTGTAATAGTTATTTGGTAATATATAATAAGCAATATTGAAAGAATTGTCATTGTGAAACTGCGGGGGAAAATGTATATATTTATTAAAAGCGTTCATTTCTATGTTGGGCAAGAAGTTTCAAAATGAGCTACACTTGGACATTTCTACATTTGGCTGAAGCTGTTCAAAGTGAGAATTAAAATGTGTAACGAAAACAGCAGCAAACCAACGGTATGATCATAAAAAGTTGAAATGTCAAATGAGCCGAAAAGACTTTTTTTTTGGAAGAACACGCAGGGTTGTGTTAACCCGTCATGCTCTGTAAAACGCGCCGATTAACACACACGATAAAGTCGCCGTTCTCCCGCCGTCTGCTTTATTTCAGGTTGTCTTGAAGCTGTCGATCCCCCTACGCTAAACACATTCTATTCTCCCCGTTTTACCCCTTTCCCCCACCAGACATGAAACATAACTTCCTTATTTTTTTTAAAGAAAATATATTATCCCGTCACCCAATAAGGACTGTATACACAAAGGGAGAAAAAGTTTGAAATTTTTGGGAACTCGCGTTGAGTGGAGCTGAAATAAACGACAGTAGTTTTAAATCTTTTTTTAGACATTAGTTTTAATGGTGAATTTGTACCTTCCCGTTGCTGGAATCCCGTGATGCCCGCCCACTGTGCACGAACATGTGTACCTGCGTGGATATTGGAGTTTGTATTCACCTGTCACTTTCACCTGGCGCACACTGGGCCCTATGGGGGGTCCCACCCTGGTGGAAGTGCCCCTCAAATCAGATGCTCACATGTACTGTACATACTGTACACACTCCCCTGTAAAGAGAGTGTATGACACCCCCCCCCCTTATGTCCAGCAGCATTATGGGTGTAAATGGGTACAACCCGCCCACCTTACCCCTAAACTGACCGACTTGCTCTAATCCATCTTAAAACGTTTTTACCTCTACTTTGTTCATTTTTATTTAGCTTTTCCAGCACAATAATATTCTCCAATTTCCGCTGGGACAACTGGGTCTGCATATGCAGGCCCACAGTTATAAACCCGCATCACTATTTGTGAAGGACTGACTGGATTTTAAGAAGTTGAAGAGTTGAGCTGCAGTTAGGACTTCATATGAAGCCTCAGATCAGTGCAATAAAGGCAAGGACTGATTTTACAGCAAAAAACAAAATATTATTTTGCGAGTGAACTCGACTTTTGTTTATGCAGTTGGGTACACTGATAAACATTAGAGTGGAAATCGTAGTGTTAAATAATAATGGCATATTCCTAGTTTCTTTATTCATAATTCACTTTTAAGGTGAGCAAAACTTCCACAGTTAAAGCAGTCTGCTTGCGCGTTCGCAGCTGGTCTACTGTGTGTTATTTCTACACATGGACACTGATTTATATTATTCCCCTGGCGAGAAAATCTATTTCATTTAAACATACTTTCGCCGATTCATGAAGTCAGAAAAGGAAGTTAAAATGACAGTTTTCCGACCCTAAGTGTGAGACTGCAGGTCCATTTCTTACCCACAGTTACACTACAGTGGTTCTTACCACGGACTGCCCTTTATCCTGCTGGACACACAGCTTTGTCACACAAACTGCACATTTTATATTTTTATACATATGCATACAACTGATGAAATTTGGTCGAAATATACTTGTTCTTAAAATGGAAACCGTAGAAGTCACGTTACTGAGTTTTTGCTCAAAGCAATAATAATAATAATAATAATAATAATAATAATACGTTACTGCGGTGAAAATATTATTATCATTATTATATGAGAGCAGTTGTCGCTTTGACATTACGTTCTACACAATGAAAACAGGGAGTTTAGAATTAGTTATTATCAATTTCCAGCAGTGAAAAAATCTTCTTGGGTTTTAGTTGCGACAAAGGAGAAGAGTTTTTTTAACTATTTTAATCGACCTCCAAAACCGCCGAAGATGAGGATTTTTCGTATGAGGAGCTGCTGATAAACTTTAAAAGCAACCCTGCGTGAGTCTGTTTGAAGAGGGAGTTAAACAAAAGAAGAAAAGAAAATAAAGCGAGGAATCGGGTGAGGTGCTGATCTGACTGATCGTACAGAATACGACGTGGTCTTGAGTTTTTGTTATGAATTATTTTATTTTATTGGTCTACAGTGCGAAGACGGATATTTCACTACATTTTTTAGCAACATTTAGTAAAGTTCCGACAGATGTTCGTGGGACAGGAATAGCTTTATGACATGCAAAGAAACAAAAACTTAGTGCGCTATTTACATTTAAAAAAAGTCAAAACCCTCTAGTTTTCATATTCCAAATAATGATGTAAAATATGGTTCTATATGTTAAAGCAGCTTAGTTTGTGGTTTAACTACCTGGAAAGTTCGCCGGTATCAATGTGTTTGACACTTTAAAATTTGTTTTAAAAAAAAGTATTTTAAAATTGTTAGGAAGAGAAATACCTGTACTAATTTTTAGAATTCTTAAGAAACTATTTTTGTTTTAAAAAAAAACAAGAAAGCATGCGGTGTGAAGGTGTTGTCATTAAAAAGTCGTTTGTGTTCCCCGGAGCTCCTAAAGGTGGCGCCCAAACACGGATTTATCGCAACCGTTGCGGAGCGCCAAGTGTCAGGCAGCGTTGGAACCCCGGACGGCCTGCTGGTTCCTGGATTGCACAGATCCAGTTCGGCCCGGTGGAACGAGCTGCTTTCTGACTGATAAAGAAAGCAGAAAATAGACAAACCAGACGAAGAGGAAACACACGTGTTTTATTAAATAAAGGAACAATCGCTGCGACGCCTACGATGAAGTCGTGCATGCAGTGACGCTGAGGAATTAAAAAAAGAAACTCCGCTCGGTGCAGGGGGGTCCGGTGTCCCTGCAGGTTAATCTTATTCCTTTTCTTTATACATATTTAACAAACTGCAGGCAACATCAGGGTCGAGCTCGACGCGGTCCACACTCCGAACCAGAGAGATCCTGTGTTGATCGGGGGGGGGGGGCATCTGTGTTACTAAGCAGAAAGCTTGAAGGTTCTAGGCAAAGAAACCAGCGTTTGGGACATCCATGCCCGACCTGCTGGCTGCTGTCGGTTCAGGTAAATCGGTCCCTCACACGCACGCACACCATTGTCTCACCTTTTATGTCCTTCTCATGAAGGTGTGGACCTCCACCAGCATCCGGCAGATAGAGCTGGCGCCCGCCCAAGACCTCAGATCAGTTCCGTTCAGTTGAAATTGTGTATTATTTTGGCCTCAGACAAGCATGTGAACAGCAGCTGGCGTTGGCTGGGATTTAGTGTTGTAATAAAATGAAATATAAACATTAGGGTAGCATAAAGGGCACTTAAACGTATTCATATTTCCTGCTGGGTCCTTTACCCCGGATGAGTTACACTCTGACCGCTGATCCACAGAGGAGAAGATAACAGCGGTCTCGATTCAGTTGGATGTGGATGTGTTTCAGCAAACATTAGGACATGTTTAGAAATAAATTTGTTCTGAAACAGTTTCTCGGGTGGGCAATGCTGATCACGTGGCTGCCCGTTGTTCCCCCCCCCCCGACAATTTCAGTTTTGTTTTCTTTGTCCTGCAAAGAAACGCTGGATATCGGAAATCCTATTAATATATTTTACAAGCACTGCAGATCACAGGGCCTTAGTTGGCATTAAAAAGTTCGTTTTTAAATGTGATTTCAGCTGTTCGTACTGCTTACCCGGTGTAAACAGCTCCCGGTCACTTAAGTCTGTAATTTATTTATTTTTTTGTCAGGTATTGACCTTGTTTTCGTAAGAATGTTTGCGCTCACTTGCGAGTCTTTTTGGATGAAACGTTTTGCTTCATTAATATGCACATCGTAGAAAAGGTTTTCGCATCGCCCCGTTATTGTGGTTAAATCGCTATATTTATATTTTCCGCCACAGGATGTTTGTGGAGAAAACCAAACACTCGGAATTTTTTTTTTTTTTTTTCCTAAACAGAAAACTTTTGTTTATCCATCTTTAAAATAAAAAACAAAGCCATACAATGAAATGTTAAATACAATATTACACCTTTTCCCAGTCTTTTGCACAAAATTTATTTATTTACAACGTGTACATAAATTCTCTGAGTTGGAACTGTAGGGGAAACCGTTTTTGACGGTTTATTTAGACAAAATTAATTGAGATTAATGAACAACCGCACCTGAGGCTCACAGACGCATAGCTTGTGCGCAGGTTCCGGCACCGGGACCGCTCTTTCATTGGATGGTGATCGATAAGCCAGCCTTTCAGTGGCAGATGAGCCGCTAATGATCAGCTAGCAGCCAATTGGGAGCAGGTGATCGCCCAACAGCCAATCAGAAGTCAGCTATCAGCCATCAACCAACCAACAGCTGACAACAATCAGCCTATGAGCAGCTCATGCTCTGATGCTGGCTGCTTGGTTGCTGCTTGGAAGGGAAGGGGCAGACAGTATGGCTGTGCAGGAGGCCAGAATCAAGGTGTCCTGAGGGTGGTTTGGGCTCCCAGTTGCTCACCTGGCAGAACACATTCAATCCCCAACAAGGTTGGGGTTTTTTTGGGGGGGGGTTGGAGTTGACAGGGATTATGGGAAGGGTGTTTTTACTCTCCAGTGGAGGACAGGGGAGGAGCTCAGTGTCTATGGAGGCGACACACGCGCACACACAGTGTGGAAAGAAAACAAGTTCACATCCTTTAAAAAATCTATTAGAAACAACATCATATGCAGAACAATACGATAGCATTTACAATAATTATTCTCAATTGTTGCTGAGTCCTGTTATCTTTACAAACAGTATATAGGTGTCTCCCCTTAGAGCTCAGATAGTCCTCACTGCATTTTGTCTGTTTCCTGGTTCGCTTTTTGCACGCAGGGCACTTCCTATGTGAAGTGTCCTTGGTGGGCCTCTCCTTGGTCCAGGTGTGCAGTGGAGGAAGGAGCTCCTTCCTGTGAGAGCAATGTCGGCGCACAATGTGGCCGCTCTTGCCGGAGAGAGCAAACGTTTGAACGTCTCTTTCGTTTCGCTGAGCCGCTGCAGTAATGAAAGAATCCCAGAAGCTGCTAGTTGTGTAGGTCCATGTAGGGGCCCCCCAGGGCAGAGTATTCAAGGGTGGACTTTGGGAGGCTTGTTGCTGGGCCAGGCATGATGGGGCGGGTCCATCCTCTGCGCATCAGCATCGAATGGTGGTGGGCGTGTCGCTGGATACAGCAATGCACGGGGGGACCGTGCGACTTCAGGACTGAGTACGGGGGAGTCCGGGGAGTGTAGCTCGGCTGGTCCGTACCCATCTGGTATCCATAGGGCGGGTAGTCTGCTGGCGTGCCCTGCAGCCCTGTGGGAAGATAGAACAGAATGAGGGGAAGATCTCCATGGAGGGCAAACACACTGTACAGCACCCCGTCTAAGTCAGCGCTCACTAATCACCTAGCATTAAAGATGTTAGTATCAGCTGCTCAACACAAAACTCCAAATGGCCAGCGCTCCTCTCTCTCCACACTGACATTCTGACACCCGCTGGCCCAGAAGGCCGTTCTCATGAGCTCAGGAAGCTTTCTGTCAAGCGGCGCCGCACTCATGCACATGAAAAATATGTCCTGAGGCTCTGAAAATAGCCCTGGAAGGAAACGAGTCTCCTGTTTAATAGAGGGATGGTGGAAATGACTACAGCACAAATCCAGGATACAGCGTCCCCCAGTGGGATGATGTGGCTCCACTCGAATGGGAAAGCTGGCCCATCCCCCATGGGGGATCTCATGTAGCTCCTGTCACGCTAGGTACCATCCACAGTACAGGAGAGGAGGCTCCCAAGGGCCTCCAGAAACTTGTGCGTTTTTGTGTGTGTGTGTGTGTGTGTGTGTGTCTAGGTTTGCATGTTTCTGTTTCAATCCCTAGTGTAAGTTTTATTGGTATAAACAGTCTCCAGAACTCTTACTGATTCATCCCCATAATAACAGCGGTGTAACCACATACCGCTGTTAGAGGAAGAAAAGGCAGTCCTTGCATGGCACCTTTTAAACACCATAAACCACAAGATGAGGACGAAGAGAGAGAATAAGAAGATGACCCTAACCTCATCACCACCAACTCTGAGTTTCCTAGGGCTACACGTCCACATGCGATAATGTAAGAAATGAAAAAACATATACATAATTATTTTATCTGACACTTGTGTCCAGAACAACTTCCAGCATGAGCTTTGTATACTTACAGATCCTTAAACTGGTTATCCACCTAAACCAGAAGGGTAATTATTACTATGGCTATCACGTACTATGATAAAAGGAAATACAGAAGGATCTGAACTCAAGTCCTTCATTTGCAAGGTGACACTGAGCACTATGACACCTGCTGCCCATTAAGGGAGCGATTCGGCTTGGAATGCAGGGTGTGAGCGCTGTGGTCGTGTTTTCATACGGCTCGTTCTTGCAGCTCCAGAGGAGGAACGTGTCCAAGCTAGTTCTGTCTGAGAGTGAAGTCCATGCTTGTTTTACACACATTTAAACACACTTTCAGAAATGTCAGTGTGTGAAGAGCTGCATAAAACGGTGCTCAAAGTGTGTTTGTATTGAGCGTCAGCGTGTCCTTCTCTCTCAGTACTGTAATCCATCAGATCACGGTCTCTAACAGAATCAATTTACATGGACAAGTCGTAAACTCCCCTCTCCACATCATTGCAAATAAACACCCAAACGACAAACTGATAAAATTTGTCACCCTGACAGTGGCCATCACATTGGAGCACAGAGGTTCTGTGGCATGCTGTGCCCAGGGGGTAAGCACACTGACTTCGCAGGGCCCTCATTTCTTAATCCAGTCACTCAGAGGGGAAAAAAAAAAGTCCAGGTTACATCCGGGGGGAGGTGGGATCGTGACCCTGCAAGAGGTTAACAAACTTGAACAGAGTAATTGGAGGAGTTTGGTTCCCAAACAAAGGCTCCTAGTGGTGCCAAGCAGCCTGGGGTCAGCGGGCTCGTCCACTGGCCATGCTCTGAGCTCCGCCTGATGGGGAGGAGAGACCTTGGCAAGCTCATAATTAATTCTTCTACTGCCATTGTCCCAAAAATAAAATAGAGATTCCATCCACCCTTGGCCAATTTTGCAGAAGGAGAACAAAAAAATAAAGGCTGGGGGTTGGCCATGTAACAGTCATTTTGGTCCTAGTCAAAGGGTTCCCCTCTTCTGCTTGGCCGGCTCTGGCCTGTGGGGACTGACAGGGCTTCCTCTCCAAGGGCTATGAGCGCTATGGTCCTGAGGGCAGAAAGCAGTGCCCAAGGACACCAACAAAGTCTAATAAGACCTAACCATACTTAGGAACATCAAAAAACCTGTAGCTTCAACTACATCTAGTGATGCTTAATGCCACCCAATAAAGCCTAAGGACACCTAACAATGTCTAACAATACCCAACAAGCTTAAGAACACCTAATAGTGCCTAGCAGTATTTAATTGTATTCCCTTTAAAGTATCACTGTGAGTGGTGGGTTGGAACATCTTCCTCTTAGGTGAAGCCACACCCACAAATACCTGGTTGGCCTTGCCTTAAAAGGAAAAACACTGGACTAAGAAAAACCGATTATAAAATAGGTATCCTCGGTCCTTTAACTCAATATTTTAATAATCTATTAATTTGTCGCGAAGACTATAGCACAGCTAACATTTAATTTGGGCAGAAAGGGAAGGGGAAGCATATTTAAAGGAACGCAGGTGGGAGGTGATGGCACCGATGCCGTAATGTGGAGGGTTGCCTCCTATCCCCAAGCTCCCACCCCTACCCACGACCCGCTGCATTTCTAGTTTTGCACACGGCCCAATTATGGAAGGCGGTGAGCAAATTGAGACTGTTTGCAGCAGGTTTCCCACAGCCTTCTGGGAAGGGGCGCAGCTGCTGGGAGGGCACTGCAGAGGTGGGGCCGCTCTGATGCACCCCTGCTTGGATTTAAATGTGACATCACGTCACCAGGTTACCGCAGTTCCCCTATGAGGACAGAAGAAGACTGGGACCAGACATGTGAAACTTGCTTATTTTGCTCGGCAACATGTGAGCAGTCATCCGGGCCCCCCCTTCCTCCTCCACCACCGCCTGCAGGAAGGCGCATTAGGAGCCCGCGTTCCTGCAGGCTGGACTAGTCAGGTGCATTCGTCACACTACCCTTGATGGCATATTTAATTTGGATACAGTCAATTAGGCCGGGCAGGGCGGCGCACCCCACTGAACACACCTCCACCGCGCAACGCCGCGCCTCCCACTCGCCACTGTCCGCAATCCTCTTATGGGGGTGGTGCCCAGACCTGCAGACAAAGTCCAGATCAATACAGCCGGTCTTGGTCAAGCACTCCTCGCCCTTCCAGTTCAAAGCGAATGCAGGAGTTTATTTTGCCGCAGGGCAGGCTGAGGCTGTAGTGTTTTTTTTTGGGCCACCGCGCGGCTCCAGTGTTAATGCGGCTCGTACATCACCTGCGGTACAGCGGATTTATGGCACTTTAGGGACACGCTCTTTCCCCTCTTCCTGCTGCTGCTGGCTGCCTGCGTTTTGCCAATCAGACTGTTACCATGGTGACATCCCAGTAACCCCACCCCCCTTTGCTTTTTCCTCCAACCACCATCCCTTTTTGCCAGTGGTGGTGCTTCTTCCTCTCCCCCCTTTTGTTGAAGTGTGTGGACAGTGAGTGCGGCAGGTGGAAGGTGGTGGCAGAAATGGAAAATGATAAAAAATAGTGGAGCAGTAAGAACAACAGGAATCCTAGAGTGTGGATGCAAGGCCTGAGAGGCCGAGAAGAAGCCCAGCATGTACTTACTGCCCATCTGCTCTGCGACTGGTTAACTAGGAGGTCACATGTAGTGCCACTGTCCCTCCATGCCCATATTCATGCCCATTCCACTCATAGGCCCTGCAAAGAAGAAGGTGAAGCACAGTGGTTGAGAATAGGACCAACTGGGGGAGGGTCAAAAAACCACCAACGTGAAACAAAATACCCACAAACACCAAGGAGTGGCAGGAAAAGAAGAAGAGCCTCGAAGACAACCACCTAACCTAAGGAAAGAGGAGGACAGCATGCTGGGACACAAGAAAAGGGACTAATGTAGACTTTACCAGGTGGTCTGATTCCCATGTGCTGCTGGCCGTCCATGACGAACCCTCCCATTGGCTGCCCATCGGGGTTGTAGGGGGTACCTTGACTTACTGCGGGTGAAAGACAAGATGGAAGGTTCAGTGCCTCATCATACAGATATTCAGGCAGTTTACACACCAGAGTGCTTTACCAGAGCAGACCAGGTACTCCCTCTAGGATCCAACACCAGGGCTCCTGCTGGGACCTGAGCCCTCCTGCTTTGCTATTTTTGCAGCCAATTAAGCTAGAAAATGCCACTTCCATCCATGAGAATGTGGATAATGAATTCAAATAATTTCCCTTACATTTATCTGATGCTCTCCTTCAAAGTGACATAGGTTAAGTAGCTTACACTCATCTATCTCCCCACTAATATAGCAGGGTAATTTCTGCTGATGAAATTCAAAGTACCTCCATCGAGGGTATTACGGCAGGAAGTGGGATTCAAACCTGTAACCTCTGAGTCGAAAGGTAGCAGATTTAACCATTATGGCACCTGCTGCCTCTGTTGCTACACCCCTTTCTCTTACAGTAGATATTAAAGTGGCGAAATGTCTCTGAGACAATCCAAGCCATCAGTGTAGGTGAGCTGGGAAACATAGGAAACGCTGCCGGTTAGTCACGGTCACCTGAGTGATCAAAGTCCCATTGGACAACGGAGGGCTGACAAAGAAGCAGCGTCAGTCATCGATCCATCAGTCATCGGCTGCGTATTAGAGGTTAATTACCAGCCTCTTCCATAACTCTCCACGTACAGGAACATGGAGTCCTGCTGCACCTCCACCCCTGGGACTGTTCTGGGACTTCACAGAGTTCCTGGTGCAGGCCTGACCCCTGACCTCTAACCCTTATTACAGGTAATAAAGTTAACAGCGGTCCACAACACACCATGCACCAGAGGCCTGGAACCCTCCACCAAACTCGGGCCTGTTTACTTTCTGTTTGGGACATAGTCACATAGTCACATAGTCACACATGGCCTATTCTGTCATAGACACTCGCACGCACGCACACAGATCACCCTGTTAATTATACATTATTAACCCCCTGGACGTAATGAATCCCGAGCAGACCAAGGGGCACCCGAGCAGAGCAGCAGCTCGTGCAGCAGTTAATGCAACAGTTTAGTGGTCACTCAGTACTAGCATCCAGCGTGTTGTGTGTTTACCTCCCAGAACGCGGCCCACGAGCGGCCTTGGCCTGCAGCACCTGAACACAGTTACTACGGGGGACTTGCCTGCTCGGTTGGATTGGTCAATCATGGGCTGGACTATTCTTCGCCGGGCATTAATGAACCTGCAACAGAGAGAAAGACACATTTGTTGGGTTTGTTTGGGGGTAGGAGGTGAGGCCGGAGCAGGCTGTGTCACCATGTGGTCCACATCACCACTCCTCACCACAGTGCCAGCAGTTTTTTTCAGTCATATATTTCACTGCTGTTCTATGGTATGCCTTGCAGTGACTATAGCATTTTTCCCCACAATCCTCAGTGAGGTGTATGTAGTCTAGAGATGGGGGAGGTGCTTTTCAACATGGCTGTGTCTGGGGTACCCGTGCATTTGGCTTCTGACCCCCCATCCCACAGCCTGTAGCAGAAGGCCATTCTGGTCTTGCTCAGCCTAAAGCTTTCTAAAAGTACCCCGCGACCCCCGGCGACCCCCGGCGACCCCTGTGAGTGCAGACTCAGGCGCTCGGACTTGATTTATGTCCCTCTGCTCTAAGTGTGGTTGGACATTTCCATTGCATCTTTTCAGGGGGGAATTAGCGGACTTCTTCGGGGAGACAATGGTCACACTGCTCCTTTCAGCTAAGGAGGCATAAAGAGTCAGGGAGAAGGAGGTGGGGTTGGTGTGGGGTGCAGAGGGTCGAGGGAGCAGGGAAAGAAGTGCAAATGAAAGTCAAACTTAACACTGCGGGCCAAGAGATGCCAGTGTTGGCACTGGCTCAGTTTGTCCTGTCCCAGGTGTTCAGCCCTCACTACACTGCTCAGTGCCCTCCTGACCTTAAAGAAGGGTTTTTTCTGTTAAATAAGGAATAAAAAACAGGAAAAGAATGTAATGGCATGGCAGGGCACATCAGATGAGGGAATGTCTGGAGTTTTATCACCCGCCGCTCTCCCTCAGCGCCAGGGAGTCTCCAGCAAGGCGTGCCTTTATTGCCCTTTCCCTTTGCTCACTGGACGGGAGGACGAGGTCAGCTGGGGGTCAGCGGTGGCTCACTGGTAACCCCCCGCCCCTATCCTGCATACCCTGGCCCACAAACCTTCATGGTGAGCCTCCTCGATGAACACGGACCCTGCTGTGGCACGGCGTGAACAAAGGATGGGGGGGGGTATCTGTGCTCCTACAGGAGTGTGAGAAAGGGGAGCGAGCGGTTGCCCTCGGTCCAGCGACTCTGATGGACGCTCCTGAGCACAGTAGGAGCATGCTTACAGCCCATGTGGATACTACGCACAATGAGCCCATTATTCACTGGGAGTTTATTGCCACGACTCCTGCTGCCTTAATAACAACGCCACCTTCAGGTTGACAATAAGAAATACCCAGAAGTCTAATCTGGAGAGGAAAAGTCAACATGGATGCTGAGGGTTGAAAAACTGTCCTCTTTGCCTGCTGTCAGACCACACTCAGGGGGCACAGCACAAACTCCCATGGCAGCAGTTCTGGTCCTCTCCAGCTGAGCGCCATTTAGCTTTTCACCAATTAGCAGGAATTAGGGATTCTTTTATATAATCACATAATGGTGTGCATGCTGCAAGAATTCATAAATAAGGGCTTTTTTCTCTTTTTTCCTGTTTTTCAGGGTCTGGGGTTCAAAGTCGTAAAAGAGGCTCCTCCTCGCTGTGTCAGCCGAGGGTCACTTCCCCAGCACTGCGGCTGTTTGGATAAACCGGACCAGCTGTGAACAGGCGGCCGGAGCCCACACACCGATCAACCCCCCCTCGGTCGCAGCTCACCCACGATGCTTTGTGACAACAAAAAAAAAAACAAAGCAGCAAAACAACAACAATGGGGGGAGTCAACAGGCACTGCAATACAGGATAACTGCAAATAAACTAGCTTATCCGTGTGTTCTACTGCTGTGGGATAGCTTAGCAACATGGTACGCCAACTGGATACAGGGCCCCACACACACACACACACACACACACACAGTGCTCACACTCATCATGCCTTGCCCCAACACACCAACACACCCCATTGCACTCTGGTCTTTGCAGGCATCATGGGGGGGTTCCAGTACTAGAACTGAACTAAAACAGTGAGAATGTAGGTAAGGGCTGTCAGAGAGGGCATAGTGCAAGGGAGGGTTGTCCTGGTATCCCCTGGTCCCCCAACCCATGGTTCTGTTGTCCTAAGCATCAACCATTACTAAGGTGTTAAACCTCCAGGTGAGGTTGAAGTTGGGGAGGATAAGCCTGTTTAGCAAGAATCGTTGGAGCACAACAATTGGGGTAATCCCACCACTGGACACCCTATCACCACAAGGCTGTCCTTCAAACTTTGCCAATAGGAGAGAGAAGCGGGAGCCCAGCAAGACCATTGTTTGAATGGTTCTCAACTTATCCACATAACCACGGTAAATCACCAGCTGGGCCTTTAAACAAACATCAGACATTTTTAGAATCAGTCAGCATTCTCATGCCACCGTGGGGCCTCTCCTTCCCCTGTCACAGCTAATGCTGTTTAGGCAAGCCCAAATCTAGACTGCACACAAACCCAGATCCTCCTCTTCACATTGCAGGCTGAACTTTAACTCCTGAAGGGCCGAAAGCGAATTTGCAAATGTGATGATGTAATTTGTCTACATTTAAGTTTAACTCTGAGAAGTCGCAGTGTTTGCTGATCAGAGGAAAGCAACCCCAGAAATGAGCCTTTAGCTCATTCTGTTGCCTCGTGCATCTGAACTGTATGGTTTGGACCTGAGTTTGGATCCAGCTTTTCTTCCCCAGTCCAATGAAACGTTTCAGATAGTCTGGTTACTCTAAGTTGGCTGTAGTGTGTGTGTGTGTGTGTGTGTGTGTGTGTGTATGTGTGTGTGTGTGTGTGTGAGATCCAGTCTCAGTTCTGGCTGTGTGTAGTCATGCACTGACAAACACTCCTATGGCAAATAAGAACCGTCTTTCCACACATACCTGTAAGTGGAGAGCTCTCTCTCTCTCGCTCTCTCTCTCTCTCTCACACACACACACACACACAGTTAAAGTACGCATCACTGTGGTGTTCGTGTAGACAGGACAGGTGGGATCAGGTCTGTGCAGGCAGGTGAATTCCACAGAGGTGAAGCTACTTGCAAACCCTGGAGGAAACGGTGAAAAGAAGTGGCCAGAACCAGAAAGGCCTGCAAGAAACCATCACTCATAACTGGACTGACCTGTTCTCCTTCACTTTTTCCTCCAGAAACCTTCAAAGTGCAAACCTGTCCCCTCCCACACAGCATGTCCCTCTGTCTGAGAGCTGTTTTTCATGTGAACAACTATTTTACAGAGCTGCATGACAGCTAATGTAGAGAAAAAGTCAACATAATAATGCTCCCAAATAATTAGTACAGCATTCTAGGACTGGTGCGTCACTTGGACACCTAGATTTGTTCACTAAACTACTAACAGTGATTTATCCATTTATACAGCTACAGTAAGTATATTTTTCCAAGTCAGGATAAGTACCTTGATAATCAAGAGTCTAACAGCAGGAGATGGGTTTTGAACCTGGACTCTTTAACTACTCTGACCAATACACCACCTGCTAGCCCACCTTTGTGATACTTCTGTTTTTGGACTGAACTTTCATTTACAATTGAAGAACTATGGGCATGGAACACCTGTCAATCAGCAATATGAAGATCCCCCCCCCACCACCACACCCACCCACCCATCCTCTCTCTCTCTCTCTCTCTCTCATCCCCTCAACCCCCCTCTCCAGTGTGTGTTGTGACTAAGGAAACCAGGAAACAGGATCCGCACTTTCCACGGACGCTGGTCTTCTAAAGTAACCCGGCCGTGCTTCCAGCGCTGTGCTCTTCCTGCTTTTAAGACTTTCGTAAAAGCTGCCTTATTGACAAAACAATCCATCGTGGGGGCCAACACACCGTCTTTAAGGGTTTTATTAAATTCCATCAGGAAGGGTGGAGCTGCCGGCACTGAAACCTGACGACCCTCCCATCGATTTCGGATCGTGGAGCTTTGTGGAGTGTTCTCAGAGTGCTTGCTTGCAGTCGAAAGTGGCCTTCCTCTTCGGGTCCATGCAAACACATCCAGGCCCTCCCCTCGACCCGGACCCATCCTGTTGCTCCATCCTGACATATAGTGGATGGCTGTTCCCATGATCTACAGCTCACTGCAAAGCCTGAAATCCCATGGGACAGAATGTACGGTAGAAACCCACGTGGATGGTCTCCATAGAACTGGAACATTCACTTATGAGGTACAGTAACACAGACCACGCGGTCACACAAAATATTTACTTGACTCCAGAAACTAGAGAACAAGGACTTGGTCTGTGCAGAGCTCACATTGACGCCTCAATGGAATGCAACAAAAATAACAGCTTTTTTGCTGACAAATTAACTCAATAGACAAGCTGGCAACACTGCACTCAACACTACTGCCATTGACCATTACATTTACTTATACAGCTGTTGCGTTTCTCCAGAGCAGCTGACAACTTGAAGCTATTCTCACTAATACATTCATTTATAAAGCATGGTCATTTTTACTAGAACAGTTCTGGGTAAGCACCTTCAACAAGGGCACTACAGCAGAAGCTGGATTCTAAGCCAGTTCCGTCAATTCGTGTCCATTACACTACTGGAAGTCCACATACCACAGATCTACTGGATGATAGAGAAAGGTTCAGTTTTTTCTGTGAGTCTGCAACCACCACCAGATCACTGAGGGAGAAGAGCCCTTAGCTGTCCAGTCAGGTCTAACACTCAAGGAGACCACACACCCGTGTTTTATGTGGGAAAACAATGGTAATTCAAGAAAGTCACCAGTAACTATGACTCCAGCTTTACACAGCCAATTCGAAAAGGAGCTAAAAGCATCTTTTCAGTGCTCACCTTTAACATATTGTTCTCTTTGGCCTGCGTAGCATTTGCTACGTTGCAATGACTTTAACTGAACTCGTAACTCCAGAACCATCGATAACTCATGATTCCTATTCATAAATTCCAACTGGTAATTCTTCAGCAGGCAAGGCAAGGCAAGGCAAGGCAAGGCAAGGCAAGGCAGGAGTTTATTGTCATTTCATCCATCTACACAGTACATGGCGAAACGAGACAACGTTCCTCCAGGACCATAGGTGCAACATAACGCGGTAATTCATACACTGCCATTCTGACTGTCAGCCTCTGACTCCGGGAGACAATTTCTACTTATCCTAGCTGATAATATTTAAAAGCCGAAAGTCTTCACAGCCTTTCTTGCTACCCTCCCATTTGCATAGTTCAAGGCTTCACGGTGTTACAGAGTCTCCGGCTGCAACATCCCCATCCCCATCCCTCCCATCTTCTGGTTCTGGGATGGTCAGCTGCCAGGGGTCCCCACCACATTCACGCACACATGCATGTCTGAGTGGGTGTATTATAAATCTACAGGCACACACATTGGGCGCAGTCCCCAGTGCTATGTTCCTGCCAATAATTGATGAGCTATCTGCACCCTGCCTGCTCTTTAGCATCTCCCATTTAATCTGTGCGGCACTGATTTACAGGCTGCTCATCAATAATGAACAGCAAGACGCGTGTTAACAACTGTTTGCGCCGTGGTTCCCCTCTAGTTTCTGAGACATGGTTTTGTTTGTGAAAGATGTGCTCTTTATTTAAAATAACACACAAATTGTTTTTAGCCTCTCCGTTGCACAGAGGTCCAATCTCATTCGAATTGATCCTTTTTCGGTGTTTGTGAATTAGTTGCAACACATCCGGTGTTCATACGTTTAAGAGAAAAATGGTATTGCACCCTTAATTTTACTTCTTTTTTGAGTTCTTTCTAATTCATAATTAATTTTCCTGAAGTGTTAGTGCACTTTGATTTGTGTACTAAACAAAACTGCAAACAGGGGAATTGGTGGTAGTTTCCATGGATTCAAATTCAACGGTGGGGGTCCAAAAGAGTGCGATAACAGGTCCACCAAATAGTAGCCCTCCTTTCCTCATGCGCTCATTCTCTTTTCTCCTCATACGCCTGCATACACACACATACATGCACGCGCACACAGCCAAGGGCAGCTGAAGACATCTAGCTTACAACATCTAACACAGCAAGACCTGGGAAATACCCAGCTCCACCACCAACAGTGACTCAGAGCCACTCTCCCCTCGTGGCAGCTGGTGACATCACCCCATGTTTGCAATGGGAATCATGACTCAAACAAAGACTGGGAGTAGCAGACAGCGAGTGGCTGAGAAAGCATCTCGCTCAGGTAGTAGACCTTCATAGTAAACACCCAGCTGATGTTCTCTTCAGGTTCTCACAGAGGTTAATCTGATGTCCCTCTGAGGTTCTTCTGAGCTTCGGTGCTCTCAGTCCAGGTGACACCCAGCAACCTAATCCTCTGGGAGAAAAGTGTGCACACTGCACTGCAACACCACCACTAGTTAAACATGATCTTTCTGCAATGAGCTGTAATGACCCTGAAGTGTCTTCCTTTTGAAATTTGGGCCACACTGTTCTGAATGGGAGTGCACAGCCTGTCCTTGTGGAGAGCGATCTGGGGTCCGAACCACAGATTTGGGTCCCAAGCACATAGTCGGTGCAATTCGAACAGAAAAGCATCCGTAAGTGGGAACCGGCCACGAGTGTGTTGTGTAGTGGAGTTTGTGTCTGTAAACAACATCCACGTCCCCTACCACCAACAAAACCCCAAGGGCCAACGTACTTGTAGGTGAACCCATCTGAGGTCAAAATCTCCAGAGGGTGGGGGAATACAGGGGGAGGCAGGAGGGAACTGGGGTATCGCGGCCGACGGGAGGTGGCACGTGCGCGTTCGAATCATTAGGAGGCGGTTGCCAGGAGCGATGGTATCGATTGCATGTAAACAGAGGAGCGCAAACGACTCACCAGTTGTTCACTTGTAAGATGGTGAGGCCCGTGTCTTGTGCGAGCTGCTTCTTCTGCTCCTCCGAGGGGTAGGGGTGCTGCGAACGAGAGGAAACACGAGGACAAAACATAAATAAGTCAATTAATCAACGGATTTGGGCTTTTCTGCTTTTTTAAATCCGTCTAATTGACGCGGGAGACGGCGGGGGGAACCGGAGCGGCAGAGGAAGTCTCTGAGCAGCTGTTAATTTGTATAAAGCGCGAGGTGTGTCTTATTCTCACAGCCATTAATGGGATACGGAGCGCTGTAATTAATGGCAGCGAAAGAGGCAAAGCCAATTGCAAAGTTAAGCGAAGTGGAGAAACAGTGTCGTTAATTGGGGCGCCGGAGCGATGGAGGATCGGGACGGGGAGGGGTGACGGCGGTGGGGTGGAGAGCGCGTGCGCGACGTCGTCGGCTTGCGTCCCCCTTTCGGCGTCCCGCACCCCCGAGGGTCACGTCCTCCTTTTTTTCCGTCGAGACGTCGAGCCCCGAATGCTAGCGCCGATCCGCTGTCGGTGTGGCCGGGATGTGATGGATTCCGCTGCGGAGTGACAAAACTGCCGCACGACGGTGCCTCCCTGTCACTCGCGTGTTGTGAAGATGGAAGCCTGGATTCCACACGCTTGTTTTCAGACTGCCGCTGGATTCGTATCAAATGCGTAGTGCTGACAAAAGGACTCGCGATATGAAGGGGATTCCACTACCTAACTAACCTTTGCGCTAAGCCCCCTTTTACCTTATGTTAACCCTCAACCACCACAGCAACCCCAGAGTCAACCCACAGCAAGTCTATCTAGCTACTATGCAATGGCTTGTATCTCCCCAAATCCAATTCTAGCGAATTACAAATCCAAACATGGCAAAGCAAAGTGATGGTACAGTATCTCATTGGGGTTGTCAAGTGGGCGCCTTCCTTCGTCGGTGTTTTGTCGAGTTAGGCCCACGACACCACCTTACTGTACTTTGCTCACACTTTTCTCCTCTGAAAATGTCAAACTAGTCACAATTATTTCCTAAATCGAATGGGGAAAATAACTCAAAGGATGGACTGGCCACACAGTGCTGAACACATTTCTACCATGAACCACTGCTTAGCTGGTGAGTCCCCAAGACAACTGTAAACGTTAGATTTGTATATAGAGTGGCTTACTGTGATTTCACCTTTTATACAGCCCGGTAATTTTAAAAAATCTAAGGTATGTGCCTTGCTTGAAGGTACAACAGCAGAAGGTGGAACCTGAACCTGGGTCGTTCACCTGTGAAGGCGGTAGCTGTAAACCTCAAACCACTCGCTGCTCCAAGCCACCACTATCAGCAGCTGAATCTGGAAACACTTTGACGAAGGGACAGCGATGACAGTCACTCTGCCGCCACAGGTAAATGAAAAGGACATTTCTAGATGTGACCATCACTTGGACGCACAGCTCAAAGTTGAAAGATGCAAACTGACACACGGAGGGCAGTGGCAGCAGCAGTGGTATCTGTGCCATTCGCGCCACGTTTACTTACAGAGGACTGAGGGAGGAGAGAGGGCCGTCTCCCTATTGCCCCCTGTCATTTCCATGTGATCTGGTTGTAGGTAATTGGAACAAACTGTGTCTAATTTCATGGAGAAAATTATAATTGCGGCGTCGCCTTTGGCTGCCCGGGGCAGAGACATGCGGTGTCCAAGGCTCCTGTCATTGCACCGCTCTTGCTAATTCCATCGGGCCGTGTCAGGGGAGGGTGCCACGGCCTTAAATTGTGAGCAAACCGCACTCCCGGGGCGCGGCTTATTCGTGGAATGTTTGCAGTCATCTGATCGCTTGAGCGCCAGGAGACTTTGCTCCCAGCGCATCATCCCCGAAACAAAGAGAATTTCAGTGATCACATGAAGGCAACAACTGTGTGCCTTTATGTCTTTGATATTCACCCTAGAACCCTTGACTGCCCTTCAGTCTGCCTTGGGGTTCGAGACGAGAGTCCCCGTTTTCTGCTTTTTGGCCTTGGCATACATAGTGGGGGGCACAAATTACCTACCGAACAAAAACACCCCAAAAAGTGGACCCCGGTCATTATCAGATCCTTCTGTCCTAAGGAGGCTGGACAAACTTTCAGAGCTGCCCGCACATCACAGGCTGTCTCTACCCAAGCCGCATGCTCCCCACTTTTCTGTAACTGCAACTGAAAGTACTGACACCTAGTGAAAGTGGCATCAGCAGGGGGTGTTTTTGGTTCTCAGAGTCATCTTTCCCAGAATTCCCTCAAATCTGCAAACTCGAGGTAATTTTTACTGTATAAACTCAAAAATCCCTTAATGAAGGGCACCATAGTCGGAGGTGGGATTCAAATGTGGGTCCTTTCAGAGCAAGTTGGCAGCTCTAACCACTAGGTCACCTGCTGCCCCTTTTATTCCATCCTAATGAGCCCCCATCTTAGAGTCCCCCTTCCTAACCAATCCTCAATGATAACATGCAGATCTGTAATGAGTCCTTCTTCCTTGAGTCCTGCTCCTTAAGTCCATCTTGTCTCCATCCTAAAAACTGTCTCTTCCTAGAGTCCTCTGTCCTAACAAGTCCAACTTTATGTTGAATTCCTCATGCTAAAAAATCCCCAATCTATCAAATCTACCTTCTCAAAGAGTCCCCTGTTCTAACACATCTCCCTTTCTACAGAGTCCATCATCCTAACAAGTCCACCTTGCTAAAGCCTGATCTGTCCTAACATGCCTTACTTTGCAATGAGTCCCCTGTACTAAGGAGTCCCATTCTAATAAGTCACCTTTCCTAAAGACTCCTCTGCCCTCATAAGTCTCCGTTCCTAAACAGCACACAGTCCTAACAAGTCCACCTTGCCAATGAATCCTCTGTCCCAGTAAGTCCCCTGTCCTAAGCCCCTGCCTAATGAGTCCCCCTTCTTCATAAATCCTCCTTGGACTGTCTCCTATGTTTGAACTGCAGTGTGGCAATTGGTGTCATTTAATGAAGTCCACACCCACCACCAAACACGCTACACATACTAAACCAAACACCCAGAAGCCCCCCCCCCAGCCTCCTGCACCGGTGTCATGCAGCAAAATACCAGTCAGAAGTCTATCTTCCCCATTTGCTCCTAAAACAATGAATTAGCCATATCTGTCAAAACACTGAGATTTAAACAGGGTCATAATCGGGAGCAAACAAAGATAGGATTGTTGCCGGAGGGAGATTTCGTGTCCAAGATCCGGCTGCTGGGTGTCCAGATTGAGGAGTGTTTTCTCAGGACCCGATGTCTCCAAGGAGCACATGGAAAAGTGTCCCCCCACGCATTTCCTATCTTAATGATACGTCTTGTCAAAACATACTACTGCTTTCCTTAGAATTTCCTCCCCGGTCTGCATTTATGGATACCAAGGGAGGGCGATACTCCGTCACTCTCGCTCTGTACTCTCGCTCTGTACTCTGGCTTATCTGTGCATGTGTGCGTATGTGTGTGTAATTCTCCTCCCAGAGTGGGAGCACTGGGGCAGTAAGATGTGCTGCCCAGACTAAGGCTCAAAACTAAGATAAGGTCCCAGTGCCCTGGACAAGCAAGGAGTAACACAGCAAAAAGGAAAATGGAGCCTCTCTCATGCCCCTCCCCCACCACACACACACACACACACACACACACACACAATAACAACAACATATGTACGCCATTTACTGGTGTGAAACTAAATCAAAAGGGCAGAGATGTTATTTCCTGGAAAACCTTTTTCAACGAAAGAAGTAGGGAGCTGTGGTGGTGGTGATAGGCCAAGCAGACCCACCAAAGCATCTCTGTGGTATTACCCCCCTTCCTGAAGGGAGGATTGTTCCAGAAGTCCTTTCATCTGCCACCATCTCAGATGCATGGGCCTCCTTCACTGCTGCATCATGGAACAGTGTGTCCTCCCTCGGAGTCATGGCCTGCTCGGTGTTCCAGCTGCTCATCACCTCCCACCCCCCCACAGGCCTTCAGCCTGACATCACTAGCAGTATACTTCCTCTATTTAAAGGGCCATTATTTATTCCCATATCCTGTGTGATTCAGATTAAAGGACCGACAGAACAAGTTAACCTCATTAACAGATGCATGCAGAAAACACTGCATGCTCTCATGCCTGGTTGATGTCTGAGGTGTTCGGACACTCGGGTCTCTGAAACCTGAAAATGGGACGTAACTGGCAGCCTCAAGTCTCTCACCTACTCTTGGCCCCACCCAGTCCTCCACTCAGTCCTTCTCTCCATACCACAGCCCATTTCAGGGGCAGCAGGTGACAGAGTGACAAAGAGCTATTTGTTTGCAGCTGGAAGGTTGCACGTTCCAATTCCAGCTCCTGCTATAGTACATTTGATCAAGATGCTTACTCAGCTGGCACAGCTGAAATTTCCCTGATGTATAAATGTGTAAACATTTTAAGTCGCTCTGGAGAAGTGTCAGATAAATGCATATATAACAAAATGATAATAAATAATATCACAGCCAGGCATCAACTGACCACCTCCCCTGACATCGCAAGGACACAAAGCTTCCATATGCTGTCTTTTACTGTCGTTAGAGGGTCGTGATCCAATGTCCATCTGAATCCTATCATTCTGATTTCCTCGTTGCTCAAATCCCACCACCTCACCCCATGAAAAGGCAGCGTTCATGAATAGTTGCTCTAAATAAATAGGATCCAAGTGGAAGTTTATCATCCTCATGCTGTGTGTCTGCTTGTAGAGCCAAGTGGCACTCTCCCTGCCCCCTGCGAAGCAGCCATGCAAACCCAGAGTCACGCGACAGTGACACTCCCTTAAACATTTTGGAAGTAAACACCTCAACTGCCTAAGTGGCTGCTTCCTTAGTCATCGGAAGGCTGACCCAAGTAGGACAACATCTACTCCAACCTAGTCTTTACTTACATTTCATTTGCTACCTCACTCCAAAGCAACATACAACAATCAATCCATTCTCTTCTGCATCAACTCACAGTCAATACTTTGATCCAGGGCACTACAGCAGAAAGTGGGACTTTGATCCACAGGCAGGAGCTATAACCACCACACCACTTGCTGCTCCAGCCCACTCACTCTGACAACACAGTCGAGAACAGCTCCATATTTGGCCTAAACTGCATGCACTAGCACTTTATTTTCTAGAAACACTCCGTTAAAAATAAAAATAAAAACGCTAAATTAGGGAGAGAAAGAAGAGCTTTCAAGTGCCCGTGCGATAAACAACGCGGTTTTCGGGTTTCTCCAGCATGGGGTAAAAAACAACTGCGGGCCACAATTTCGGGTGCCCCCTCTCGACCCAAATTCTGCCTGGCTCTCCTTATGAGCGCGCCGTGGCGGCCGCCGACTCTTTCGCGGGAAGACAGCGAAGCTTGCGGCGCGCTAAACCAACACAAAGACGGCGCATGAATTATTCACATTGGCTGTTTTTAGAAATCCTTGTTGTGCAGCGAGCAAGACCTGGGAACGCTCACCCTTGGAAACACTTTATGCCATTTAATTTATCCATGAGATAAAAAAATCTTGTACCCAAAACATTAATTAGTCGTTCCATTTTAAAAAACATCTCTCGTTGGTTTAAGGAAAGGGTGCAGAGATGTGCCTATGGGTAATGAATATATCCAGTGGGTTTGGATGCAGCTGGAGTCATAAGCATGTAATTAAAGCTCGAGTGTTGGGCGTTTCGTGCTGCGGATGAGATCTAAGCGTATCTCAGTAAATTTTCCAGCTTTGATAGTGCAGATGAGTTGGAGAAGATAATTCAGCTTTGGAACAAGAAGCGTGGATCACAGTGTCAAGGAAAAACGTGGAATTGTAAATGCTGGTGGGGGGATGGAGGGGTGGGTTTTTTTTTTCTTTTTCTTCAAAGCAGGGAGGATAAACGGACCCCAGATACAAAGTGGAATCGTGGTCAGGAGCGCAGAATAGACACGCGTGGCTCAGCGCTGCTGAATCAGCCATTTCACCACCAAGCTTTCAGCCCATTGAAGCCATAAAGTAGATGGTTCAGAGTAATGGAGAGCAGCCCATGGTGATGGAAGGTCCATCTCTCAGGCTGCCTCTCAACCTTTCTCCCAAACTATATCTCGGCCCATCTGTTGCCCTACCTTTTTTGCATCTCTTGTCTTATCTCCTGCCCCGTCTCCTGGCTTATCTCTCAGACCATCTCTTTCCAGCTCTTGCTTATATCATAAAGCCCTTGGGCAGGAGGAAAGACCTGCTGCCTGGGTTGTTGCCCTGAGCAGTTGATAGTGTGGGTTGGGCAACCTAAGGATTCCACGAGTAATGGCAGTGCTGCCCTTTTGGGTGACCTGAATTACTCTTTCATTTGCCTGCAGGGTGAATACAAAAATAAGTCAGTGTCCAATCAAGTTGACCTCATACCTCTCACACACACACACACACACACACACACACACACACACACACACACACACACACACACACACACACACACACACTGCTGTCACACAGCAGCTGTGTCAGGTGGTTGAGGGAGGCTGCCAGGTCCCCCTAACCCTACGGCTGCCTTGCAGCCTTTCCTGTGTGTATGGAGTGGGTGCAGCATCAGCAGTAGGGGCTTGCCAGTGCACACCTGCTGCTGGACTCGCCATGTGCCGGGTGCCACTGTGGTTCGCTGGACTGCGACTGATGAAGCTGTGCTAATTCGGGGCCGATTACGCAGTTTACTGGGCCACTAAACCTCTTTAAGCCCGTAATTACTGCCTATTTGAGTAAAGAACATTGAGAGGCAATTCGCTCACACCTCCCCCGTGGCCCCTAGGGGTGGGCCGGCTGTTGACGGGGGTCACCCACGAGCAGGGGTAGGCTTTTGTGAGCTAAGTTGGGGGCCACTGTCCCCAAAGAACACAAGTACTAGAGATATTGGTCACTGCCATCCACAGAGCCAGACTCCACCGTATGGAGATGCCCATGTGGGTGCAGTACCATCAACCGCTGGGAATCAGGGAGGATTCAACATTTAAAAAGCAAATCAGACAACAACAAAAGTGTCCCTCCCACCAACTTCCCTCTCAAGGAAATCCTAGTCATTGAAACGGGATCTGTGACGGAAGTGATTTTGGCACAACAGATCATTCTAATGGCCCACATGATATTATGTTATTATCATAATAACTTGTTTGGTCCCTCTTGGGGAGGATGAGGGGTTGACCGGAAGGAGTTAAAAGTAGGTAAAGGTATTTCACAATCGCTCCCTTATGACAGATGCAGAGTTTGGGTCATGGGGCAACGCAGAAGGTAACATAGGAGACTTAGTGCTCTTTTCTGTCTCTCTTTCTCTCTCTCTCTCTCTCTCTGTCTCTCTCTCTCACACACACACACACATAGACACACACACTCTCAGCAGTGGGTTGCTTTTTCCTTGCTGCTGAACAACTCTTGAGTAATCAATAGCTTAATCTGTCATAACAATCTAGTAGGTTGTACCTCCTTCAGCCCCAATGCCACTAAAATGTCAGGTCAAGGAGCTGTCTAGAAGGGAGAGGTCTGGAAGATCCACCATATACTGCAGTTCTCCAACAAGAGTAAGAAGAAAACTGAGGAGGCTGACAGGTGAGATACAGAATGGGTCCGGTTGGTGACTGCTGGCTGCTACTGCTGCCCTAATGCACAAAGCACAAGGAGGAAGCAGCTCCTCACACGGCCCAACGCCCTCGCCCTCATTCCACGGAAATCAATGGTAGCAAAGACAAAGGTGCTTTAAAATGGTCTACGATTGAACCCACCAGCAGGGTCTGGTCCATTAAACAATTTATGCACTTACAGATGATGGCATAAAATCATTTAATTTGGTGCTTGTCGATGACAGCTGTGTGCAGGGTAGGATTCATCCTTGTGATTGTGCCACCTGACTCTTTTTAAACAAACAACAGCTGAAAACACACACACACACTTTGTCAATGCTCCAACCCACCACCATCGGGGCAGCAGCAACGGTGCAGCCTCACTCAAGGAAGGATGGACCTCTTGTTCACAGTCAGCTTGAATGCTGTGTCTGCTTTCAAGCCAAGGACAGCAAGCTGCAGATTAGCAAGGTATTTAATCCAGATTAACAGTCCAGATACAGCAGGCTAATAAAGAAGTGTGGCTCAGCTCCACACCCAAGGGAACTGGAAATGGTTCAGCTGTGCTGTTGGTCAAGGGGTCAAATGACAGCTCTCCTGCAGCGAGAGGAAGGGGAGCCCCAGGAGGCAGAGGATGCCAAAGCTGAGTCCTATCCATCATCTATCTGACTAGGAAGCGGCATGGTCTGTGCTCCACAGCAATCCGGAATTTCTCAGTTTTTCCTACATTTTTATCATCCACCCCTAGTGGCCTCCTAGGCTCAGACTTTGGGTTCACAGAGCTGATTTCTAACTGTCCCAAGGGCCTTTCAGAGTGGTAATGGAAGCCATTTGGTTCCAGCATGGGGGCCTGCTCTCCCCAGCTCTCTGACCCAGCTGTGCATCATGACTACTGCTTCCTGCCAGAGTCTAGCTGCTCTTCAACTGTGAAGGAGGATAGTCACACCAGTAGGACACCTAAACCATGCTCAAATCATACCAAACCAAACCCAAAGGCACAATAAACTGACGCAGACTGAATCTGCATCCATGACAAACATTGAAACCGACAAAAATGAAACTCCTCCAGTGACCGTGTAGGACCTTGTGGTGGTGACGTCTGGGATTTTTCATGATGCTCCAATTCTGGTTTCAGCTCAGATGAAGTTAAGGAATAATCAAAGACGGTAGGTCACTAAATTGAATTTTCAGATATAAATATGAATGGGCTACTTCTCCCATCCTCTGACAGTTCAGATCAGGAATGGGACCTTCTTTGCGCCTTCTCTTCAGAGGAGGCCCACATTAGGTTAGCAAGATACTTAAGGGCAGGCCAGCTGATTCTGGGCCTTGAAACATGAGACAGAGGCCTAAAGTGGCTACACGCCAGGCCTGTGGCCACACGTCACGGCCTGGTTGCCATGGGTGACTAGCATGCTGACAACTTATGCCACAACAGTAAACAACTGGTGACTGATGGCATCTGAGGCTTGGACGGCATTGGACTCCACAAACCCGAGCAGGAGGTTGTCTGTTTGTTTTTAATGGCTCTAGGAGGGCATCAACTTAATACCCGTGGTCTTAGCAGAATTTGGTTAAACCTCTGGCAAGTACCACAGTGGCAGCCATAGCTAAGGCTACAAGAGAAACAACAAGCTCTCCCTGGATAAGGAGGAGCTCCAGCGTCATTTTGATGTGCTTTAGAGGCTGGGATGGCAAGGCTTCACTGTTTTGGGCTCTTCTTATGTCAACCACAGTGTTAACATCCTTTTAGCAGGAAACACTTTACATTTACTTCTGTATCCTTGTCACCAGAAATTTGGGTTCCTTCTCAAATTAGAAGCCACTGGGTCTAACTCAGTGCTATAACAAGGCCAGCAGGAGCTCCAACCACTGCTAGTCTGTTACGGCGGAACTCTGTGACAGTACCACGTCATTATCAGTTGCCACAATGCACCTGATGCTGCAGGAGCTCTTGTGCTGAAAGTGCACAGCAGTATCAACTTCTTTCAGCATCAACCTAGTGCTTTTCTGAAGTATCAAAGTTCTTATTTAAAGCGCTGTCTCAGCAGATGCTTACAACAAAACCGAGGCTTGAAGCAAAATCAATCTCCCACAGCACCTTCTCACTCATCAAACCGATGGGGATGAAGCCAACCTCTGCTTCTGAGTCCCCCCATCATCCACAAGCCAAACAGCAACCTTACTCACCCACCTACCAGGATGAGATCCTACCCAGGACAACATCTCAAAATTCCTTCCAAGGCCACGAGGTCCCTGCCACTGTCAGCCTTCTTAGCTCAGAGATGAATTACAGCACCTTTTGCACCTGCTTCTTCTCTAAAAGCTATCTCCAGGAGACTCACCAGCTGAGCTTCCAGAGAAAATGAATGCACAACAGGACCTCCACAGGGGGCTCAAAGCTCAACTGATGGCTTGAAGGAGGGCTGTTAGCAGCATGATAAAAACTCTGCATTTGAGGTTCACATTCACCAGTTGTGAACGCTTCGGGAGGCAAGGATCTGGGAAGAAGCCTCCCATTGTCTGCGTCTGTGGAACTCCACCTAATTACTCCACATAACTGTACAAATTACCTTCTCATAGGGGAGCACAGCACAGAACACAGGCACTCTGGGAATTTTGGGCACGGCCTCTCATTTAGCACTTGTTTAATGAAACGAGAAAATACCTTTTCTTAGAGGGGGGAGCCAAAAGGGCTGGGCGAAAGAGGTGGTACGGCACGAGAGCCCATGGGGGTGTTGTACGAGAATAAGCTTCTAAAAGCCAGATCATCCACTCTTATTCCCACAACCGCTGCTCTCTGGCAACAGGTGCCGTCCCATGCGGTGACGCTCGCTCCGGCGTCTTGCCCAAATTCACATGCGGACGCAAGTTGCAAAGCCATTAAAAATAGGCTGTCTTTCTGTTAAACTCAGTGGGAAAGGTCTGTAACATCCCTGGACCCCCACCCGCACTCCACTCTACTTGCGACAATGAAAGGCGGCCTTGATACCCGAGCTGCAGCAGATCTGCCGCTTGTGCTCCCAAAAGACACCGGACTGAAGAAAGAGAGCACTTTATCTGCTTTGCAGACGGGAGTCTCGGTCAAAGTCAAACGAGTTCTCACACGACACACACATAGCAGGCCTGCGAGAGGGGCCGCGTCCCAGCTTTTATCAGCTGCCGTCGGGCCGCTGCCACCAACTGCAGTTACTGAAAGCCGGGAGGTCTGAAGTGCCACGCGTCAAAAAGCCTCCGTATTGAGAGGGGATCTCACAGTGCAGTGAGGGGGCTCGATGATTAGAAAAAAAGAAGCTGTATCTTCCAAAGAAGATATTTTTTTATATATATAATATATAAACCGTGACACGCTATATGGTGTAGAGTCTTATGTGAAGAATTTCTTCTATGTGACATTTGCTGTGCAAAGATCCACCGGAGTACATTAGGGGCCAGTTGCTGTGCAGTGCACAATGCAGAGAAGCCATGCTAATAAACCACATCAATGGGTCGGGATTTGCAGCAACCCCCATACCCTCCATGGGCGGGAGGGCAGTTCATTTACATTGCTTGTCACACTGTCACCACCACCGAAACAGCAGCAATCATCTCATAGGGACCAGAGCTGCACAGTGCCCACCCAGTGCCATTCCGGGATCCACTTAGTCCACACCCATATCTTCCTGGTGCCAGCCCACTTCTTACTTTCTGTGCTTTGCTTGCATGGAGAAAAATTCTACCATTTTAACCATTAATGTTATAATTGAAGTAAGTGGGGTGAAGAACCATTCCGAAAAAGTCACCGTAACCTGTGATCTGACAGGGTCTGTTGTCCTTATTAATAGTAACCAGATAATGATGTGATAGTGACAACAGCGCTGCCCTGCATCATGACTTCATGCTTGAGAAACATTACTGGAATGGTGTAAAAGGTGTCTGTGTTTATGTGGGCCTCCTGCTTCTCCTCTCTCCTCTTTACCGTCAAATGCTGGAATAGCCAGGCCCTCATGATATTGGTCGCCACTTTGGGGAAGATCCCTCGCTTCTTGTTGCGCTTCTTCTCCTTGTCGGGGTCGTCGTCATCCCCGGTACTGGGTGATGCCACATTGTCCAGACCGTCACCTGCAGAAACACGGAACGCCAAGAGGTTGGAGAGGGCATGCCTGAGAGTCAAAACTGACCACGAGGTCCCCATTGCCAGGGCCCGCCATGCAGTAATGGGGTCGCCCCAGGTTCCCTTTTGCTTGGCAGCCACCCCAACAGCCATCTTTATCGTCCCAAAGAAATATTCATCAAGCCCTGTCTGGGTGCATTCTCCCTCCTGTGGGGGTGCTTGCATGGCACCACAAAAGCAGGAGAAAAATAAAGTTATAACCGTGCACCGTGTGGCTTTCAAATCCGGCATTTCAATAACAATGGTGCATAGGTGCTTACAGCGACCTGTCGGCGCTCGATAAGGTTTCATTAAGGGCAGTTACACGTGGCTGGGGAGCCGGGGCAGGCGGCTTAGCTTCCCTCAGAGCGCGAGGCACAGGCCCTGCCTCCGCCGCTGCTCTGCATTTAATGAATGTGCCAAATGCACGCGGTTTATTTATAACCCCAATTATTGAAGGCATTCTATACTGGCGCAGCATAGAGGATCCCTACCTGTCTGCAGCCCTGAAAAGCCCCTTTATAATTGTTATTATCATTATTCAGAGACTGAGCGATTCACCACATTAAATAATAAATCATAAAAGAAACATGAGAAAGGTAAACAAGTCGGCAGCACTGGAAATTTCTATGGGATAACCTCCTTTCACGCGCAGCTTCCAGGAGGGGGACGGGATCGGGCGTGGAGCCGGATGCCGTTATTTATTGATTAAATGGGAAGCTGGGCTAAAGCGTGCCGCTTGCTGGCGCTCCCCACGCGAATAACCGGATTTTAACTCCTTCTACTGGCGTCGCTCGGCAACACCAGCACCCACCTAAGCCGGATTCATCGATAATTAATGGAAATATTGCAGGTAATCCGGTGGAGATAACTTTCTTCCAGCTCCGCGCATCAATAGAATAATCGTGGCTGTAAAGCAACCGCTGCTCCCATTACCTCGGGCAGAAGAATCCCTGAAAGCATGCCTCCGGGCTACCTGAATTATACACACCATTAGGAGAGGAGAGACGCCCTGCATCCTGCACCCTTCCTGTGGACGCGGACAGCAGGAGAAACTCGCCTTTTCTAAGTGGAGACTTGTGTAGATGCATCAGGCAAAGCTTTCAAGCGTGGTGGATTTGACCAGCCAGTGCCTCCTCCCACTAGTACTGGCACCCAGCCCTTCGAAGACACACAATTGAAAAAGCAACTGTCTCTTGTACTCCTCTCTCTATTAGCTTCCTGCAGATGCCTGCATCAAGTTCATCACTGGTTACTGGCCTACAAGACAGTCAATGGATCCACACCCCAATACCGACAGGACCTGATCACTCCCTACAGGCCCCCAAGAATGCTGTGCTTTTCCACTTCTGGTTGGTTGGTCCTATACAAGGGGTGCAACACGTCCCTCAGAGCTGCTGATTCCCTCTAAGCATTCAACAAGCCATTTTTCTCCCTACAACTACATAAGGTCCAACATCTGCTATTATTATCTATGTACAATAACCAATCTGTTTGCCAAATAAGCAACAATGGGGGAAATCCATAAGGAGGCAAATACTTTTTCCACAGCATCGCATTTGCTGCTTGAATGTCACCAGCCAGCTACTTGGGGGATGTAAACCAGCAACATGGTGGTTTCAGACAAACAAGCTGTGCTTTGATCACCCTGTGCTTGTGTCTAAAGCACTTCATCATCTCTTGATGCACTCTTATTTACTCGAGTTATAACGTGTTTTGGTGAAAAGCATTTGATAAATACAAAATTGGAGATGTAAATCTAAAAACCATTCGTATACACACACAATTACAGAAAGAAACACAGCTAGACTCCCATGCACACACAGGAATGCACACAAATTTACACACAATAATGTGTTCCAGTTACATCACCGTTCAAGGCCGGCAGCAGGCCGACACACCACCCGGTTTTTCTTTCCTACAGTGCCTTAGTAGGGGGGTTCCTGCTGCTCTGTAATCCAAGACAAGGTTTTCATTGGAAGCAAACGCTATGAATCCGCCGCAAAGACCAGCTCGTGCACAGCAAAGCCTGCAACAATAAACTGCAGGCTGCTGCACGGAAGCCCGATCACCAGGCGCAAACACAGGACAGCAGAAGGTTGCTGTGGGTGGGGGTGGCTGGAGAACCCCCCGTTCCAGACATTTCCACTTTGATTTTATTTTCACAGCTAAAGCTCAGCAGATCTGTGGATCCAAGCGTCCATGTCGAGAGGCCATCTATATTGTAGCGGGTGGCAGACTGGATAGAACAGTTTTACAATCAAAGGTGTAATGTTTGAATCGCACCTCCTACTGTAGAGGCCTGGCTCAAAGTGCTTACTCTGAATTGATACAGTAAAATTACCCTGCTGTACAAGTAGGTAAATCAGTGTAGCTCAGTAGCTTGGTGTGCAAACCTCACACTGTATGTTGCTTTGGAAAAGGTTTCAGATGAATAATTATGGCAAATTTCATTTTCTATCGCCTCAGTGAGGACCAGGGCTCGGTTCTGCTCTGGTTCTAACAGCCAGAGCTGGTAGCACTGAGCAAGTACAGGGCCACGACCTGCAGTCACCACTTGTGAAATGTCATCTGCTGCTCGGACGCCTGACTTCTCCTGCCGCCCGAGAAAGGCAAATTAGGGAGGCAGGCCAAAAAGGTGGAAATAATCATAAAAATGATGCTGGTCCATAAACAAGCTCGCAGCCTCATTATCCGAGCAGCAGGCAGCAGCAGTGGCGGTCGGAGGCCCCGTTCTGCCCGGTGCCACGAGGAAGCGCCAGGGGCGACCGCGGCCAGCCGCTAATGGGTTGTGACAGCTCCTTAGCAACTCAGACTAGGGACGCCGTGCCGACAGGGGCCCAAATGTCACATCATCCGGATACACATGGTGGGGGCCACACACGGTGGGGGCAGGGGCGCTGTGAGATGCCCGCTGGCTAGCTGGCGAGAGGGAGTGCGCACACACGAATATTTTATGACCCCCCCCCCCCAAACTGTGGTGACGGTGGGCTACAGAAATCAGGTTAGTGCTCTGCTGTCCTTTGTCAGCAAGGGAGCACACATTGTATCCCATCCTGCTCTGCTCCTCCTCCTAATTCTCCTCCTCCTCGCTCTCCCACCCGGCTGCCTCCATCCCTTCCCCTCTCGTCCTCGCTCTCTCTCTCCAGGCATATCTTGACATTATCAGAGGAATTCAGGGTAATCCACGATGATCTGATAGCTCAGAAAGGGCACAGTAATTGGCTGCTGGATTCTTTGTTTCGTCAGACAGGCCACAGAGGTGCCAGATATTTTTCTGCTCCTTTGGAAATTAGCAGCAGCCGGCGTGTTACATGCCAGTCACGTGAACACGGCGCCATTTGGACACGTGTGGGGGAGGGGAGAAGAGCCCCTCTTTCCTCTCACACTCCAGCTCCTCTCGTGTTTAACTGTACGATGATATCTGTCATCCTCCCACATATAAGGAGCAGCAGGTGGCACAGTGGTCATTGTGCTGCTGTACACTAGAAGGTCCCGGGTTAAAATCACACCTTCCGCTGTAGTCCCTTCCTCATGGTTCTTACTCTTAACTGATGCAGCAAAAATGACCCATCTGCGCCAATGGGTAAATCAGCACCAGTTCCTTAGGAGTAAAGTATGAAATAAATAAAGAAATGTAAACGTCAAGGAATGAAACCAGCAGGATGAAGCGCAATAGATTTGTGAGCCACAGAGTGCAATCCGTGTCGTTGATGCTCTGAACATGGCGCTTCGGCCCCTCAAATCACCCCAAAAAGTACGTCCAGCAAATATAACAGGCAGTCTTATGGGACAGCCCCGTGTCAGCCCTGTACGACTGGCCCACAGGCGTCGCGCTCCATTTGCCTGCCGCTGGCCTCGCTCGGGCCCAGGGTGCCCCCGCCATCCCAGCCCTTTCACAGGCAGGGGGTGGGGGGCGGAGCAGCGTTTATTGTATTCAGGCCATTCACAGGGAGAGAGGGAGTGGGGGTGGGGGTGTGACACCGTGGGGCTCCGCTCACACAGGCCAGAAGCCCCGCCCAGTGAGAGAGCGCAGGAATTCCTGTCATAGCGTTCCCGGCCAGCGCCTGCAGCGAACAGGGGTCCTCCAGGAATCCAACGGTTGCGGTTGCCTTGCTGCCACACGGGCGTCCTTCATTCATTACCTATATTAAACTTTCATTTGAGAAGCAAAAGAAACGGACGACCGGCGCGACGGAACAGCCGCTCGGATCCCAAACACAGGAGGGTTTTATTTCGCCTGCGAAAAAAAAAACTAAATTATGTATAAAACAGCCGCGCTAGTTTTAATGACCGATTCATACGTGTGTATACATTGGACACAAAGCAAATGAAAACTGTGAAATCGGTCCTTGTCCGCGTCGATTATGTTTCATGATTAAAAGGAAGAAATACAGCAATGGCTAATCTGCAGATAAATACATAATTTCTGACCACAATTACAGTGATTTTTCTGAAGAATCACAGTTGCTCTAAATGGCAGCGATTAGTTAGTAATTCATAAAATCGGTGGGACTGAACCAAAGGAGATGCACATAATTGCTATTTTTACATGATAGCTGCTGTTCGGTACGTTTCCAGGGAGCGGCGCACACATTATGGCAGCAGACGAGAGGGGGCTTCATCGGGAGTACCCGCAGGTGATGACAAAAATGTCAGCGGAAAAAAAGTATGCCAGCGTCCATCTAGGCTCTGCATGAGGGTCACTGTCTCAGCTGGACAACACAGCGGAAAGAACACCAAGGCCCAAGGGCAAAACACAGTGCTAAACTGCATGTTTCCCTGTACAAATCTGTGTGTGTGTGTGTGTGTGTGTGTGTGTGTGTGTGTGTGTGTGTGTGTGTGTGTGTGTGCGCGCCCACCCTTTTGGAATGAGCACCTGCATTCCAAAACCTGATTTTCTCCCCAAATGTCCACTGTGCTCTGGGGGAAAAGGTCATCAACATTCAGTCTTGGTGACCAGTTCCCACGCTGCTCTGGCATTGACCACATAGCTTCCAGCACCGCATTCGGTAGGTGAAAATTAATCCAGTACCAGATCAGCTTCCTGAAGAACACCCTCTGGAAGCAGGAGGACTAGACTAAAACTTGCAACCTGCCAGCCATGACCCTACTTGAGCTCAGCTCCACCTCAGAGCCAGATCAGAGCAACTGAAACTAACATGTACATCAATACCTACATTCATTTATTGCTTTTCTATCACTTGCTCAAGGGGCTACAGCAGGAGGTGGGATTTAAACCCATGTATTTCAAATGCAAGATAGCAGTTCCAACAAATAAACCACAAGCTCTTCCTGTGGTTACTCGCAGCAGCTGGAGCAAGTGGCTGGTTCTTTCTTACCATCCATCCACCCATCCATCCATCCATCCATCCATCCAATATCATTAACCACTTAATCCTCAGCAGCAGTCCAGAATCCATGCTGGAATTACTGGGTGCTAGGCTGTAAAACTACCGTTGAATAGGATGATCATTCTTGTCATGTTTTTAATTAAATTTTAGTAAGGAACACCGACCCGGGTGTTTCCAACACTCTGGTTTAAGCAAACAGATGCTCCTCAAAGACCAGGTTCCACACGGTGGTTTTGTAAAAGGCGCGCAAGCAGTAAGCAGGGATTTCCCTCGTAGCAACATGTCATGAGTGCCTGGTTGTTAATGCCGCTTCTCAGCATTTTACCACCCCTGTGGCTCGGGCGATGAACCCACAGTCGGGTGAAATCCCAGCAGGGGGGAGGCCTGCTGTCCCCTACAGTGAGCTGCTTGACCTGAGCTGAACTGCCTTGGTGGACACCCCACCGTGTAAAACTCTTAGCTTGGTAAGTAGCTCTGGCTAAGGACATCTGCTGGACGAGTAAACAGTAAAACCAAAGTTGTGTTTCCGTAAACAAACTTGGTGTCAAAGGGGTGGGGGGGCTGCCATTTGATCCTGTCTAACTGACACCCCCCTCCCCCGCGAAGGTCCTGTGGTAACTTGGCTAAAAGCACAGGAAGGGGAACGCCGGGGATGGTGCTGTGTGGTTGGTGTGAAAGAGGGGGGGGCAGCAGTGAGGCTGGCGTCTAGTTGGGCCTGCTGGTGTCTCTCAGCTTCTGGGCTGTGTGTTTGGACATGTGTTTGAATCTGGCTCAGTCTGCGTGGAGTTTGCATGTTCTCGGATGTCTTAGTAAACATTGCACATGACTTTGGAGAAAAGCATCTGGTAAATGAATAAATATAAACAAATAAATACAAATTTAAACATAAATACCCTGGGGGGGGGCTGGAGGAGTGCCCAATGGGGCAACACTTCCTCCTCCCTCCTACTGAGATCACTTTCCTCCATCAGGAAAAATCTGCCAATTACAGGTCCTCCTTAGCTCTATGTGGGAACACCAACAAGGGTCATCTTACTATAAAGTCTCACACACACACACACACACACACACACACACACACACACACACACACCTAGCAGCCCCTCTGAACCTCTATTTATTTTCTTTTCTTCTCCATCTAAACATCCACTCCACCCCCAAAAAAAGCCCCTTTAAGGAGGTGTTTATCTCCTGCATACAAATCTGCCAATAGGTATCAGTGTTGAGGTGACAGGGATCATGCTGGAAGGGGCATGTCACCTGAGGTCAGTTCGGGGTCAAGCTTTTGGCCACTTGTTTTCCCCACCACCACCAACCTGTCACCGCCACCCAGGAACTTCCTTGTCATCGATTCTGGACAAACACCCCCCTCCCCAGGTGGCAAATGAAAAGGTTGCAAATCTTTAACTAAACTATCGGGGTCTCGGGTCCCTGAATGTACAGCTCCACTGATGCTTTCCCTTGTGAAATGGCTTCATTCCGGAATGTACTGGGGGATTCTGAAGCTCTTTGTGGGCCTCCACACATAAGGGCCTTTGCAGGAGAGGCTTCAATACACCCAGATTGAATTATTTCAGCTCGAGGGCGCAGGAGCCTCATTGTCATTCGCTGCAGCAGATTTAGATTTTAAAAAACAGGAGTGAAATGAACAAAATTATACTGGGAAGCCTCTGCTTTAGGTCGCAGCCAGGACAGGGGAGTGAGCGGAATGCGGGGCAGCAGTGGTGGACGGTCTCAACCGGTGTTCCTCAGCCAGACTCTTCCCCTCACGAAAACGGTAGGATACGCAAGCGTCCAAACAACCGCAATCAGGCCGAAGATCAGTGAGATGCTGTGGACGGCGGTTAAGCTGCACTCGCGGTAAGAAAGCGGCGCCTACGGCTTCAAACCACAGGCCACAGCCAGGCCAGGCAACATTGATGGAGATAAGTTTGCATGCAGAAGCGGCTCAGTATGTGTATTACATGTGCTGAAGTGTGTTCACTTTCCTGGCACATCTCTCACTGAATTCACCTCATTCATAGAATTTACTCTAGTACACCTTCATACAATATTGCCAGGAATGTTTTCATTACAATGCAGAATGTATGATTATTATTCTGGGGCCTATTGTGCTAAGGCGCAGCAGGTGGCATAGCGGTTAGAAATCTGCTGTCGCATTTTAAGGACTCAAGTTTGACTGTCCTCCACCCCACTGAGCACCTTTGGTATGAACTGGAATGCCAACCGTGAGCCAAGCTTTCTTACCCAACCTCGCTGATGTTCCAGTATTCAGATGGGCACAAATTCCAAAATCTGGTGGAAAGCCTTCCTAGAAAACTGGAGCCTGCTATAACAGCAAAGAGGGCAACAGCTCCATGTTAAACCTCATGAGTTTAGAATGGGAAGTTCAACAAGCACATATGGGTGTGGTGCTCAGGTGTCCACATACTTTTGGCCATAGAGTATACCTAGAATTCAGGCAGTTAAATTATCCTGGGGTTCAAAAGCACAAATCAGTGTAAGTTTCTCCAGGGAAAACTGCAAAAGACTGGTTGCATACCTGGCAAGAAAATGTATTTTATTGTGCTCCACACATGATACTCCCTATACAAACAATCGAATGAGCCAAGAGTCTAACTTTCTACCACAAGAAAAGTCAACATTTGACCTGCATTGCAATTCAGAGTTTGGAACATCTGGACACCCTTTGAGAACTGCTTACCTATAGCTACACAAGCCCCTCTAAATACTGTAACATTTTATTCTGGTGCTGTGTTTATCTGTATTTGTATCTACCAGCTTTTTCTGGTTATTCCGTCTCTATGTTGCAGTGACCCGGTTCTTTTCTGCTCTGTTGCCAAGTAAACAAAAATAAGCGCAGCGACTCGCATAGATAATAAAACATGCGAACCAGGACATCAAACTGCCCCTTAGTGGACATCAGGTACAGTAACAACTGCAAAGTTAAACCACAGTCCATATTGCCTATTCTCCTGCAGAAAAGGGCCAACTCAGCCGCTATAAAGAACCACAAACACACAAAAGACATTAACACACCAGAAAGGCTCAGTGATGGGCGATTCTACGAGTGTGTGCGTGGGCGCATGCAAGAGTGTGTGTGCGCATTGGTGATAATGAGCCCAGCATTAACACCCGTGTTTGTTTTCAGTCTCTGTGGTTTCCCAGCCACCCCTCCACCACTACCACCACCATACCACACCACCCCTCCCCCTTCCTACAGACCTCTTATCAGCTAGCAGCGCTGCGATAGCATCTCTCCGGGGGGTGCTATCAGGTTTTTTCCTGAAAAGTGGTTGTGTGTATCACTCCATTCCCCCCTCAGGTCCCACAGTCACGCTGGGGATGTTCAGTAATGTTTACTCAAGTCTTTACAACCAGATTTGATCTGCTATGACACGCCAGTGGCGGGTAGCGCTCTCTCACAGCACATATCTAGCAGCAAACACCTTCCAAAAGGGTCTGGTGGCTCTGGACTTGTGCCCCAAACCCTGTGCTGCCCAGTGGGACGTCATTCCTGAGACTGAGTTCCACTGCAAAACCGTGGCCAACTGTGTTTTCCTTAATGATACATCTGCAGCTTCTTCCCAACATCTCATTCTCCAGGAACACCATGTGACGGCAGCCCTGCTTTCCTCCCAGCAGATGTCTGTCACTCAAGGATCTGAGAGGCAACAGTATTGTAAAATCCAAACTTCGCAGCCTGCATAGTTATCGTTGGGCGTTATCAGCCAAGTTAAAAATAAAGAGCATCACTGAATTACATGGCGAAAGAATCTAGGCTAGCAGAGGGCATAGTGGTTAGAACCACAACCTTACACTCAAAGGGCCTTGGTTTGAATCCCACCTCCTGCTGTAGTAAACTTGGTCAAAGTACCCTGAACTGAAATAGTGAACATTACCTTGCTTTCTAAATGGGAAAATTGGTGTAAGTACTGAAGAACTATGACTTTGGAGAAACGCATTAGATATACAACAAATTAAGTAAAAGCGCACTGAGAAACTGAGGCATCTAAGTTGTTGAAAAGTTGTCTTTTTAAAAGTCACAAAGTTTTAGCATTTTAATCATGGGAAGAAATCCTCCCTATGGGCGTTTCTGTGAGTGTGGATGAGTGTCTTTTTCATGGTGCGTCTGTGTGTGTGCCACATGGAAGATCGCCACTCATGCATTCTGGGAAGGAAGAAGCTCCCACCAGCCCTGCTATAAAGATAGCATGTGGCTACGTTGTTAGCGCGCCACAATTATATGCATGAGATTTAAATATACAATTGGGCCAAACATGAGAGAGATGCACAGTGGCATGAAGCTGCTGACAGCCTCCACCCTGGGTGGGGCAGTGTTGAGTGGCACTGTGGGGAGGTGAAGGGGCTGGAGAAGAGCACGATGATGGGAGGAGGTAGGACACTGATACCTGAGACGACACCATCTTACATACACGTTTGTGCGCACATGCGTGTGCATACATACACAGTAGCCTAACGTGTCTTTGTCTTCCTTTATGGCCACTGTTAACAGCAGCTCAATTACACCTATAAAATCGCGATGGGGTGAAGGTGGCAGCAGGGAGCGCGCCACACGAGGGGCTACAGCTTGTTCAGTGTCGCTTTTTCTTTTTTCGCTCCTGGTTTCCCTCAGCCGCAAGGACCCGGTACATCCCAGGCGTGTCCCAGGTGTGACCTACAGCTCGCCTCCGACCAGGACCCAACAAGCTAATGCCTCAGCCGATTAGCGGCCACAACCAGCCGCAGCATGATAGTAACCGTGGCGACTGGCACGCACCCTAAGGGAAATGAGACAGGATGGAAAGAGTCCATTTCCCAGCTGATTCTCTGTAGCTGCCATTTCTCATCCTCAGTGAGACTCCCACCTGTCTGGACAAGTGACATGAGGACAAGTAAGAGAGCAGCACAAAGGCCCTGTCATTATATTGCAGAGGCTGGGATCTCGACCCACGGGACACATATTTGCAGAAGCGGAAAACAGTGTCAGTGAATTGATCTGGAGTGTAGAACAACAGTGTGCAGAATGACCCCTCTGAACTGCAACTGTAACAGCAGTTAAATAGCAGAAGGTTGAGTGAAAGCAACATGTCCTCCGGAGGCCAAGGGCAGCAGCATGAACCGTCCTGAGGTAAAGCAGGGAATGTAGAGCTTGCTGTCACATGATGAGGGCTGCAAAAGGAGTGAGGATGAACTACAGCTAGAGGAGGGATATGGGGTCCTGGGAAATACATGTGTCAGTGTGACAAAGAGTGGTTGGAGAACACAGCCTCAAACGTCACCTTACGTATGGCCAACGGCAGAGGAGACTGAGGGCCACCAGCAGGCCACCACCATCGGCCTGTGGACACTATCCCGTTAATAACAGGGAAATTTCTAGAACAGGAGTCAGAAAAGACATATCAAGGAACAGAACCAGAACTGGAACTGGAGTCACTGAGAATCCACTCAGCCCTGTGGACATGGAGCTACTTGCTCGAACCGCAGACACACACGCAATGCTTTCTGTCATCACCTTGTTCCTCTGCATCTTTTCCCTTGTTCTGTACTATAGTAGAGGGAGTGTGAGTGAGCGAGCGAGAGAGGGAGAGAGAGAGATCCTTTGTTTGTTATCCGCCGAGGAACCCAAGGTTTTTTTTGAAAGTCCGTTTGAGTTTTTCTTTCGCACTGATTTCCGCCCTTTCCTGCCAGGAAGGTCTCAGTGTCCCTGGCACTGGGCGCTACCGCAGGAAGAGCGCTGGGTCATGCCAGCCTGGTGGGACCCCCCCAGCATCGCCCCACCATCCGCAGCCCCTCACACAATACAGCCAGGGACCCCCTGGGATTGCCCCCTCAGACGCACAGACACAGGCACACCCACACACACACACACACACACACACACACACACACACACACACACACACACACACCATTTCTAACAGTCAGCAGCTAATTAAAGACAGACCGCTGGGGGGTCTGTGGAGAGCTTCTGAGTTGTTGGGCCTGGATGGAACACGAGTCACAGCTAGTAGACCAAACTCATAGCTTGTCGAACAGAATTCTTAACTATCCAGGCTGCATTCACCAACCCATAACAACAGGCGTAAGTGGAGTCATACGGTCGCGTCGACACTCAACCCACTTGCTGTTCTGATTCCACTGTGAGCCCGTAATTAACCTGCACCCACTGCATGTTCCCACTCATGTCCCCAAACAAACCCACCTGGACACACGTGCTTGTGGGAAATGATCGTCCATGGGGCACCAGCTAAGCCGAAGGTGAGCGTTCGCCACACTACAGCCAGTAGACATCAACGCATTTAAATACATAATTTTTTCAACAGCACAGTAGCACAAGAAGTAGTGCCTCTACCTCACAGCACCCGAGCTGTCTGGGCATCGGTTCGATTCAGCACATGAAAAAGAGCAGCGGTCACCAGAGAACGGAGCCTAAACAGAGTGGGGTATTGAATCATTATGGTATTGCTGAGGGTCTCCGACTCCCCACTGCCATTAGTCAGCACACGCGGTGACCTCAGAGTTGCTCCGATTGATCTTTCAGAACATACCACGTCTCATTGTGTCCCTTTGCTGTACCCCGTGTTGGTATATGTGGTCATCGGGTCAAATCCCAGCCTCAATCTCACCCTAAGCTACTTATGCTGATTTAACCATTTAAGTACCATGATCAAGGGCACTACAGCTTGAGGGGGAATTCAAACTCAGGTCCTTCAAATGCAACTCTAACTACAACACCTCCTGCAGCCATCTCCACCTGGTAATAAGAAACATTCGTGTGCAAAACCCTTTAATGTACGACACAAGGGTATCTGAGTAGAACATCAGAGACAAACCAAAGACTCATCTATTTCTGCTTCCTTGTTTGTCAGATGGGGAAGAAGACTGGTGCATTTCCAAATCAATATTTATGTGTTTAAGAGTTGTATGCTTGAAAATCACTTTATTTTAATAGATTTTTTGAACAATTTGGGTTGCTTTTCACTGATTAACCAGCCACTTTCCTTGTGAAAATACATTTAAACATAATATCGTGATGCAATGACTGTATGACCATTGCAATATTCAGTTATCAGAAGCCCGGTCATGCTGCATGAACTGTATTACCAGGGTAATAATGACTTCACTGTTGTACCGTGTTAAACTTCCTGACTAGGCTGTTAATCACCATTAGAGCCACATGGATTGCGTAGAACTGAGAGCTGCTGTCCGCGGGGGTTGGGGGGGTCAGGCCCTAGGGAGGCACTTATTAATGACGGCTTATCGGCAGCGGCTGACAGATCCCTCACAGATTCCTCCTGCTTTTCAAAACAACTGCTTCGCTTTTTTCCCGGAATTGTCAAAGCAAATGAGACGGTTAAATGACAGAAGGTTCCAGAAACAATGTTGGAAGAGTACACAAGCTTAGCCAACGTTTCCAACGTCCACTGTGCACAGCCAAGGCAACACACACCAGAATAACTTCCTCCAGGGGAAAGGAATTTCTAACAGCTGCTCCACCTGCTGGCCAGATGAGCACCTCACCTTGTTCGCTGCTGTTGTCCCCGCTGTGTGACGTGTGACCCCCGCTGGAGGGTCCGGGCGTGCCGCCAGAGCGTGTTGAGGCTGCGTCGTCGTGGTCTCTATTCCACGAGGTCTGCTGTGAGGACAGAAAGAGATGTGGGTAGAGTGGTCACAACGCGGTTCACATTACATACATCACACACCCCCCCAACCCTGACTACTCTGATGCCATAACACACACATAATCACGTCTGGCCTACGTCATGGTCATTTCTGTCCACAGATGGAAAATTTCAGCTCCACGCAGCTCAAACACATGACCAGTGTTCACTGCGGTACACGGAGAGAAGATAAAAGAGGGTACTACAGCAGGAAAAGGGTCTCAAATCCAAACCCTTCAGGTTCCAAGCATATGTGTTCAACTGCTACACTGACACTGACCAGCCACCACCACTCAGTGTTAAGCTACTTACAGTGATTTACCTTTTATACACCAGGGTCATTTTTCCTGCATCAGTGCGAAAAAATGTACCTTGGCCAAGGGTATTAAAGCAGAAGAAATTATATAAACTTAGGTCCATAATTATGTTCATTTTTAACAGCTTGACTTCCATGAATATTATAACTGAAGTGACCCTTTCGCTGGTGCAAAACTGTAGGCCACAACACAACTAGGTAGTGCAACCCTGCACCCCCTCTCCCTTCGGGAGCTGATCTCAAATGGTGAGACACCTTAGATCCTATGTCCCTCCCTGCATGCAACCCTGTGCATGAGATAACATTTTAATAACCTCCTAAATATTTGGCTCCGAAAAAAAGGAAAATGAAAAAAGTTAAGTTGTTATGATGCTGTGGGACAGTGAGGTGGCACAGTTAACAAACCAAGTGCCTGTTCCTAGCACTTGGGAATTGCATTGACCGGACAGTGGTTTGAAAGTCCTGATATGTAATCCAGAATTCTTCTCCACGCAGTAAATCCAACTCAAAATATGATAAGAAGGAGAAAATAGCAAACTATTGCATTACGTGTAACTGAACAAACAGGGGTGGGGGAAGGGTCCGTGTGTATTTATAATGACCCCGGAAACACGCGTGCCCACGGTAATAGAAAACAGGCGGGTGACACATGGAGAGCCGAAAGGGCAGAGGAGCCCCGAGGGAAGGGGGAGGCATTGATAAACAAGCAGGTGGATATAGGAACACACACAAGCACGCGCGCACACACACACACACACACACAGACACAGAAGGATACAGGTGAGGCGGGGTGAAGATGTCGGTGTGAGCTGGACACCACCATTGGATCAGCACACATCCACACATTTGTTAACTTACTGTGATTTATTTGACCTGTCTTCGTAAAATGTATTTTATTTATTTCTTACGATTAATACATTTTTTCAAAAGTACTGCCTCATGTTTTGCCGTCAGTGTTGTTTGTTTTACTAAACACACCCTATTGGTGAGAGTTTATTGTGCAGTAAGTACAATATACAGTATATGCACTTTAGCTTGTTAGAGGCAACAAGGTTCTTTACTTTCTGAATTGTATTTTGCTTAATTTTCGTAATAACTGTAATTAAAAGTTTTAGTCTCTCTCTTTCTCTCGCTCGCTCCCGCCACCCTTTTCTTGCTCCACCACTTCATTCTTCATCAACAGATTTTCCCTAACGGACATTCTGACTCTCTGCTTTCTGACCGCCGAAGTGTTCCTATCCACTGAAATTGCGCTGCGTCACTCTAACACGCTCAAAGTCCTTTCTCAGCACACACTCCCTGCGTTCCTCACACACACACACACACACACACACACACACATCATTTATGCAGCTATGAAAAGCTGCTAACTGTCGGGCTCTGTCTCCAGTGAGGACACTGATATTTTTTTTACATGGCTGCCCAAACAATAACAGTCCTAACTACAAACGCACACATGGAAGTGTTGGAATTATGAGAAATTCATGCTGTGTTTTCCCTGCAGAAGGTTGGCTTTCCTCCCCTCTCAGGGCAGTTGGTGACAGTTTCCTACAGCGCTCCTGTCTCAGCGCGTGTGTGTGTGTGTGTGTGTGTGTGTGTGTGTGTGTGTGTGTGTGTGTGTGTGTCTGGACTCCTGGAGGTGAGGGGGTCTGATGTGTCATGAATGAGAGCAGGGCTCCCTCCCCCACCATCACTGACAGCCTGTTTATCTGTGATCTGTAGTGTGACCTTAACACAGAGATCTGTGTGTGTGACATCACACCTCAGCATTGGGCTTCAGCAGTAAAGGCTAAAACCAGAGCATTTACTGCGGCAGAAATGGAAACTGAAAAACTCCCCACATTCCTCCTTTATGTTTATCTCTTTTCCGCATACCAGGGTAACTTACACTGTTGGGTTTGTATAATAAACTGAAAGCAATTTAATCAGTTATACAGCTGGAAATTTTTTACTATATCACGTCAAAGTAAGTATCTTGATCAAGAGAACTACAGGAAGACATGAGATTCAAAACGAAAACCTTCACCAGGAACTTGACACCTCAAAAACTCAAACTGTAAAGTTGTATAAGAAAGGTGTTTTCATCAAGCAGTCACATTTACCACAGACCAATTTAAATATTGACATTAAATAATATTTTTCAGCTTGGTCCTAAAAACAAATATTTATTTAGGTACAGATCTGAACATTACCTTGAAGATACTTTCAACAAATTGCTTCAGTCTGTTTAACATTCAGCATATTTTTTTTCTTTTAAAACAGATTTTAAAAGTCAATCTCAGAAGGAAATGTAATGTGAGCGACAGCTGTCGATCACAATGTCAACAGAAAAAATAATCCAAGATTGGTATATATGGTGATTATTAGCTAGTGCTGAGCTAACACCAAGGTGACTTACAGGGTTAGATACACTAGTTAACTACATACAGTCATTCACAGAGTTATACAGTAGAGCAATAACACACACACACACACACACACACACACACACACACACACACAGAGTATGTACAATTTAGAATGCCCAATCCACATGGAACATTTCCTTGAACAACCAGAGCACCCAGAGGGGGGTCACGTACACACAAGAATAACATACGAACTTTACAGACTGGGCAGAGATCGAACCTACACCCCGAACACAAAGCTCAGGAGCTGGGAGGCACAAATGCTACCTGCTACACCATAGTGCTGCCCTCTCTCATTAAGGGGATATCTACACAAACCAAGCGGATCTTTTCCAACCTCCAAGTCCTCATCTCCTGTCTCTCCCTATTATTCAGCTCCTTCCCATCTCTGAGGCCAATGTGAAGCAGCATGGCGGTTACCGTATCTACCTTTACAGAGGGCCAACACTTTCTGAGATCTAACACACACAGTTGCAACTTTTTCTTTGTTTAATGGACCGTGATGCTATAGCAGGAAGTGAGGTTTGAACCCAACTCCTTCGAAACCAAAGGCAGCAGTACTAACCATTACAGCACGCAAGGTGAACTAGATGCACTTACAGGAACTGTGCTGCATGGCACACGCCACTGTGTGCACGGGAATATTATATCTGGCTTGTTTCTGAGTCTGAGGTGCAACTGCAGTGGTGTTGCTGAGCAGGAGGTGCGGTAATGAAATCATAGCCTCTGACCATCTCAGTACAGCCTGCTGCCCCCCGTGAACCCTCCGGCCAAACCTTGTGGATGGTGGTGCACCGCTGGCAGTCACCCGTCATCACCAGCGCCAAAGGTTGTCTTTAAAGTGCCTGTCACAGGGATGCAGCTAAAAGGCAAACGCAACCACTGTGCCTCCTAATTGTTTTAAAGCCCACTTCAGTAACCATGGCAGAGTCAACAAGGCCCTTAAAGGAGGCACCGGTCCCAGAGCTCAGAGCAGCAGCTAATGTGCGAATGCACAAATAAAGACAACTATCAAAAGAGAAGGGCAGTAGGTGGCGCAGTGATTACAGGGTTGCCATGCAACCAAAGAACCTGGGTTCCAATCCCATCTCCTGCTGTAGTACCCTTGATTGGCACTTACTGTGAATTGATACTGTAAAAATTACCCTACTGCATACACAGGCAGCTCACTGCAAGTAACTTAATATTGTGAGACACTTTGGAGAAAAGCCTTAGATAAATGACTAAATAATTACAAAAGTGCGACAGAGGAATGAAGCAAGGTGATCAGCATAACCAATGTGCCATATTTTCTTCCAGAACAAACACGACATGACTGAAACATTGCGTCCCATTTTTTTTTATCCGCTCTCAAGGGTCTCTAACACCGGACAGGAACGCGGGTGACTGAAACAGGCGGGGGTCGTGTTTTCACCGCAGTGATGTCACTCGAAACATGAACAGTCCGTGGAGCGAGGGGGTGACGCGGGGGGACAGTTCTGCAGCGAAGGGGTTAATAAAGCGCGCAGCCGCTCCGGCCCATGCAGTCGTCCCCCCCCCCCTCCATTCAGTTATCGGCGCTGCCCCTGTGGAACTGGCTGGGCCGCATTCAGTGCGACTCTCACCTTTCCGCAACCACACACGCACGCACACGCAACGCACAGGTAGCGGCGCGTCGTGAGCGCCACACTCGGATGTGCACGCGAGCAAAGATCTGGCAGCCCGCTTGGCAAGAGTTTAATCAATTCAAAGTATTTTTTTTCGCTACAGTCCCCCTTTCTTGAATAAATTGGTTTATGAATAAATGCGCCTCCTTCTCCCTCTTGTTAACAACGTTGAGAATTTGCACAAAGGACGTTTCTTTCCAGGCCAATTCCAACTTTATGCCCGAGGGCGCGTATTAAAAATACATATGGAACGAGATAATGCACACGCGACACAAATTCGTTAGAGATGTCACCCCTTAACAACCGCAGACACAAGCAATATAAGAAAAACTACAAAAACGCTGTATATACATAACATTTTTTTTCCTTAGTTGATAAAGTGAACACAGGGCAAGCGAATTAATTCTCGGTTTTTCTAAACCTGAGCGAGCTCGGTCGTCACCGCGTTTTACCGCCCTGTGCCCGATCCAGACTCGTCAGGCAGCTGTCATTGCACAGCTTCACAGTTGTCACCTTGGCCCAGGCCGGGGCCACCCCGGTCTCACGGAGGCCACTGCAGATCCTTATAAATGCGGCGCGGTAAACGTCACATTTTGGCCTCCATAAGAAGACGCAGAGGAGGCCCATCATTAGGTGAAATTAGGGCGATTCTCCATCTTGAAGTCAATTAAAGGCCCGGTTCTGTGCCCCTAAGCACAACGTAATTTGCTCAGATAGCTCCATATACCTTAGAACCCAGGGGTGTTTCACAAAGTCTATTTCTATCGCTTCCTTTCCCCGTCGTCTCGGATCTGACACGTGGAAACGATAAAAGTGTGGGAACATTTGGGCGTTTAAGATGTGTACGTTCAAATATTTATATTTTTTAAATATTATCTCAAAATAAACACTTTGCAAAATAAATACTGAGGAAACCAACACACCCTCAGTACATGAGCTGGTGACCACATAATAATAATAATAATAATAATAATAATAATAATAATAATACCTTCGGGAGAGCACTTAAGCACACACCAGTTTGTACATTTGTGTTACATTATTTTAAATACATTTACAGTAGATGTGAGTGTTATGAGGTGCCCCACTACCACCCCGCCACTCTAAATACAAAATATTGTGGATTATGCAAAGTTCACCACATAAATGGTAACAATGAGGAGGATTTGAGAAACAGCCAACCGCACCGGCACTCTTCTCCACACCTCCCCTCCATCAGCCGTCCACAAGGAGCTGCTCTTTCTCCTTTCGCTTCCATCACTTCGTTTTACACAAATTAGCATTATGTGCATTTACATACGCATATAAAATGTGCGAGAAATGTGTTTGCGAAGATGCGGACACCGCAGAAAGGCAGGCGGAGGGGGGGGGGTCAGCATGGGGAGGCTCCGAAGCAGCACGTTTCTCACTAAAATACACTTCCTTTCGCCCACTTACTCATTTCAAAATTACACCCATAATATTTGGCGCCGATTTAAAAAAAAAAGAAGAAGAAGACGGGGAAAAAGGCTAAATTAAAATCGACAAGAAACAGGTCAAGTTTATGGCGATGCTTTCACGAGCTAATCTCCCGGGTCGGATCCGGGATCAGACCTTAATGAAGCGATAATGGACACATTATTCAAATCTTTTTTTTTCATTCGGATGGAATTTAAAAGAGCCTTAATCGTATGCAAATAGCGCGCTGACCCAGGAGACAATCTCAATACCTCTATGTCTCAATAACTCAATATCCCAACATCTCAATGTCCCAAAGTCTCAGCATCTCAGCACGGTTTAAATATCATCTCATCGTCTTAATATCTCAGCATCACCTCAAAATCCCAATTTCATCTCAATATCGCAATACCCCAGCATCGTCTCATTTTCTCAACATTTCAGTACCATGCCGGCGCCTCAACTTCTTTGTATCAACTCAACATCCGAACTTCTGAACATCTCACGCATTCTCAATATCTCCGCGTCATCTCAACATCATGTCAATATCCCACTTTTCTTACCTGTTCCAGGGGTCCCGAAGATCTGGAGATATCCTCGCTGTCCGACTTGGAACCGCCCTCTCTGTCGTCGATCACCAGGTCGATGGGCATCTTGCCCTTCAGACAGCTGATGTATCGATGGCAGAAATTGTCGCAGAGCTCGTGGACCTGCAGACGGAGACACAAAATCGCTAAAAACCACATAATTTTAAAAAAAAAAACATAAAAGTGTAAAAATCATCGAAGTCGCAGAGGGAGGACACACGGAGTGACATGAGCATGACCCCCCACTGCTCAGCCGCCGATCATGCACATTTCTTTCTTTAATAGAGATATCTCAGATGAGGGACAGTGACAGGGTGGCGCCTCCCACGTGCGACACGCGTGGGAACCGCATTTTCCACAGAGGATCCGCTCAGGGGACATCGGCCGTGAACCGACTCGTTCCGTCCCATCAGTTCGGCACGTGGGCGGCGTTTGTTTTGCAAACTCGAGGCTCGTGGCCCCGGCACAAAGCCGTTCGCATTGTTTCATTTTTCGTATTAAAGACGGACGGTTTTAATGTCGAATTAATAAATGCAACCCCTACGCGAGAACAGTTTCACCGCACGTTCAAAAACTGCAACGTATTTAAAAATCAAGGAGCGGCAGTCGTGGGACTCAGTGCGCGCGCGTCACGAAGGGGGGGGGGGTTCTTTTCTCGAAGATGTTTACCCCCGCCCCCAATATTTGTACGTAATCCTCGATGCACGGCTAATATTTCTAAAATCGCGAATATTTTCGGTCCCTCGAGAATCCCACACTTGGAAGTTGACGCGGCTCCACGCTGCAAACGCGCAACGACACGTAACACCTGCGCGTCCGCGATCACATCCGCGTGTTTGTCACTCCCGCAGCGACACGCAGGCCGCGCACACTCGCAGGCCGTGTGTGTGCGCGCGCGCGCATTTGGGGAGCTGAAACTGAGATTTTCACTGCGCTCGATCTGCGTGAATTGTAATTAAACACGAAGGAGAAATAGGCGCCAAGATTGATTTTGACACTAATTACAACAGACCGGAAAAAAAGACATTTATGCAAATGTGGCCCAGGGGCCTCGAGTGTAACAGGGGTCCACAGACAGTGGGGACAGTCACCTTTTCCAGCTCCAGGAGGTGGAACCGCAGCACCTGGATGGCCTGGATCATCTGAAAGGGAAAGGATAAAATGAAATCAAACGAAACAGATTCGAATAAAAACCTGCACGTGAAACAAACACGTGGCTCTGAGGAGTATTTCACGATCCTGTTACACTCTTGCGTAAAGAATTATAGCAGCGAGTCTTAAACAGAACTACTGCCTAAATTATTCCATTATCGTTGCTGATTTTCTCTTACAATGACCGTATTGTATTGAAATGGTATAGCGTTTTAACACGAGCCACGTAACCAAGACGTCAAAATAATTATCTGTTTAGAGAAAAAAAAATAATAAACTGTCGAGCGATGACTTCAAAGTATTTGCAAATGACTGAAATTAATTTGCATAACATCTTTTGACAGAGAAAATGTTTTAAACCGGGGACAGTGCTTGTGTGTGCGCGTTATATTCACTCTGCAACAATGACTGATCAAACTGATCAATAAATCACAGCTGTCCATTGCCCCCCCCCACCACCACCACCACCAACCCCCATTTGCATTCTGTTATATATTTACCAGATTATCCAGCTCGGGGTTTGAAGAGAATAACGGTTTTTCCGCTCGAACCTGAAGCGACAAAGAAAGCCACACATTGAAAAGAAGTTGCGAGGGCTCACGTGACTGAAAGCGACAATAATTTGCCGCGATGTCGCGCTCTTTTTGGCGAACTTGTCGCGTTTGCGCCCCTCGGCACGTGCACGCGCGCGAACCCTCGCAAGAAGAAACGTGACGGCAGATCCGTGGGCGTTCATCGAAAGTGCACGGCGGACGGACACGGGGGCGCGGGGGCTCCGACCTGCTTCGCGAACACGGCGATGTCTTCATTGAAAGACTCGGAGGAGCACACGTCTCCCCCGGCGACCCCCGGCTCCCTGGGCGTGCACGTCGCCAGCTCGCACTTCTCGAAGATGAGCGCAAGGAGGGGGAACAACGGGTGCCTGCAAGGGAGGACACAAGGACACGTCACCTAGGAGCCCAAGACTCCGAGACCTGCGGCCCGCAGGGCCACGCGGTCGTGTGCCTGGAGTCTCGACGCCATTCAGCTTCGGGAATGGAAATTCCTGTAAAAACCTCTAAAAACCGCGGAAAACTTTTGCTGCGGCATTTTTACGGATTAAATGAACCGGATAAAATTATATTCACATTGTTTACAGTAAACTGCGTCACATATACAGCATGTAGGCCCAACATTGATAATCGGTATTATTGCTATTTTACTTCACGTGAAAATGCGTGGAAAGGTGGCATTACAATTGTTCGCATTTATTTGCATATATATTCATAGAGAGTGAACGCAGTTATCGAGCGTGAGGATGAGCATTTAACAATTGACAATTGAGCCATATAAGTGACTAAAAAACTTTCACATGTTTTAAACATACTATCAAAGTATTTATATTTTACAATAAAATCTATGCAACATATTTTAGACAGACAGTCCCACTTTTATTTATAAAGCAGATAAACGCGATCGGCGTCAAAAATGTTGCCGTAAAGTAATACATTAACACATCCAGCAACAGCTCATTTAAACTGTCCACGGTTAACAGTAACAAACTATCAGCTGCAATATACCGAGCAACGTAAAATACACAAAGTGAGCAATAAAAAAAAAAAGCAATCGGATCTCCCCAGCTCTCACACTAATAACTAATATCGCGCGTTTATTCCGCGACGCCCCCGACCCCCCGCACAGCACGTACCCGTAAATGGCATCCTTGTCCCGCTTGAGCGCGTCGTTCACGGACGAGCCCATGTTCGGCGCCATGGCGTTGGCATGCGCAGCCGCGGCGGCCGCGTGCGGGTACGGGTGCGCGTGCAGCTGCGCGCCGTGGTTCAGGTGCACGGCCTGCATGGACCGGGCCGCGTGCGGGTCCGCATACATGGTGCTGGGGATCCCTACACCGTCCATACCGTAGTGGGGCAGGTCCTCGTACTGTGCGCGATACACACACAGACAGCGGCCAGTTACACCAAAATGCGCGCACGTACACACAAACACACAACACACACACCAGCAAAAGCAACAACACGTACACGAAGTAAGTAAATACAACTAAGCGTGGATTAAACGGCACAACACTTCCCACAAGCAACATTAAAACATAAGCTGAACAAGACTAAATGCAAAACAGAAATCATCTCTGGAGTAAAAACAGCAACAGACCCACTAGCAGGAATAAATTCAACAAAAAAAACTAAACAAGACTAAATACACATGCAGTATCAGTGAAAAAGAATAAGTCCACTAAAGATTGAAAAATAACATTCAGTGAACAAGTATAAATACATCTGCACAAAAACAGTAAATACAGCAAATGCACAATGTTTTAAAATTCAAAAACAAGAATTTCCGCAACAACCCTGTATAGACTAGAATAACTAAATCTAGAATAACTGTAACAATGCAGAAAGCTGATTCAAGAGAAAATGGTGCATTAAAATATTACGTTTAAAATAAATGCACAGATCATTAAAACGTTAAACGGTGCGCGCAGAAACAAACACTGGAAGTTTTTTTTCTGTCAGCCTGAACATTCCAGATCTTGCGCGCCTCCATGAATATTTTTATATTTATTGTAATCTGGAAAAAAAGTTGTTCTGCTCCTCTAACTTGTTCACTTTCGGGAGCGGCAACTTCCCCAACACGCCAAGTCCTGGAGGCCTCTTTCTAACACTCACACTGACACTGTGGCCTTAATAGTTCACGATGGCACCCTAAAAGCCAGAGCAATTATAGTGAAAGTGTAGTAAAAGTGTGATAAAAAGGGAATTCACACATTCATGTCCTAGAGGTGTCACAGGGCAGCTGTCACACATTCACTAGCAAAAGGTTTATTAAGGATTATTTACCAAGGTCTTTGAAATGTGCATGCTCATTTCAAATATGAAGCAAATATTTATGTGCTCTAAAGTAAAAACGACAGGATTATCAAACAGACAGCGATTTAATGATGTAAATCGTTATCATATGCGGATGGAAAACTTTCTCGAGTCGTATGTTGTTATATCAGAAGTTACTTTAGTAACGAAACATGCAGCAGTTTACTTTTAGTCTGCGAAAAAAATGATTTTGCACAAGGAATGTGATTTTGCCCAATAAGTGAAGACAGAAAAAGGACTGAATTACTTAAATGGTGACGTTAGACAGATAATTAGATATAGAGATCATTCCTGGTGAGCAGAAAATACAGTAAAAACACGTCATGACTCAGTTGGAAAGTATGTGCTGTGGACACGTTGTGTTCAGTACACACTCTACATGTCCAAAACACACACCGTGTTCAATACACACTTGGTGTTTAACGCGCGCGCCCTCTGCACGCGCGCGTACACACACACACACACACACACACACACACACACACACACATTGTATTCTACGTACACTTTGTGCTCAACACACAGATTTTCGCATTGCGCGTACCGGTGTTGCAGCTTGGCGCGTAGAAAGAAGTTGAGTAAAACTGTAAAACTCTAACCCTGCGTGCGTGCGTGAGTGTGCGTGTGTGTAAGTTCTCGCAGTCCCGGGCTCCCGTCTCTTCCCGGTACCCACCCTTTGCGCCATCGGGCCGCCGCACTCCCTCTCCAGCCTTCGGCTTCACACACCGATCCCCCCCGGATCCCTCGCGTGTCCGCACCGGAGCGACACGGGCACGCAAATTCCGCACGCACGAGCAGCCGCTCCCGACGTGTGTCCGCGATGCGCGCGGCAAGCTCCTCGGTGTCCACGGCAAAGAGAGCGGCAGGCGAGCTGACCGGTGCGGAGAGACCCCCCTCGGACAGCGCTACGCCCTCATGGCCCTCCGTCCCTCCGGCTGTCAGTCAAGCGCGCGCTCGTCGGGAGTGCGGGATGAGTGACGGTCGCCGGCGCGCCTCGCTCCGCTCGCGCCCGGGACAGCGCGACCGTTCACGCCGAAATGGTGACACGAAGCGCGAGCTCTCTCCCCTCCCTTTGATCGCTCTCGGCTCGCGAGCCGATTTTTTTTTTCCCCCTTTTTTTTATGCAACGGGGCTCCGGGTGAGATCGGGAGGAGGAGGAGGAGGGCTGATCTTTCCGCACGAGTTTCTCTTAAAGGAGCCACGGTGGGCGATGCGCGCCGCTTGTCCTCTGGCGCGGTGCGCGCGGCGCCGTGCGGTGCGGTTCGCGCGGTGCTGTGCGGTGCGGTGCGGCGTGGCGCGCGCCACTCGAGCGTCTCGCGCGGAGCCCAGTGGTGGATCTGGACCAGACTGGTGAAACCCGGAAGCAGTGGTGGCCATAACAGGTCGCGTGTTGCACAATGTACCGGGCCGCAGCAAGTTGCTCGGGGAGGAGGGGAGCCGGGGGGGTGGGGGGGAGCGAGAGAGAGAGAGAGAGAGAAAGGGGGGGGGGGTCTGCGTGTGGACCCCCGGAGAGTGGAGTCGGGGGCTCGAGGCGAGGTGCAGGGGCGCGCGTGGAGCCGCGTGTTCCGCTTCTCCCATTTCAATTTCTCCCACTGTCCTCCACTCTCCCTCCACTTACGGCGTACGGATGTGTTTACTGTTCATCACACGTGCATCTCCTCATCCTTGTGTGCATCACAACAACAGTGACACAGAGCTGCTTTCCTGCTGTTACTGTAAGTAAAGGGGAGGGGGGGCGCGGTGATGGCCGTGTCCTGCGGATCAGCCGTGCTTGCGAACTCGGGAAAACGCCGCCGACGTCCGTTGCACGTGTGAAGGGCGCCTGGTTCTCCTTAAGTGGACAAAATAAACCGAGCAAGTGGCCGAGTCTCACGGTGGAAAGCGCGCTCGCATGCGGGACACAAGTGCGAGTCCAGCACACGAACGGGAGGGGTTTTTTTTTATTATTAACGATTATTTACTGTGGTTTACTGCGCTGGGCGCCCCGCCACAGCGTTAACAGCGCGGACGACTGAAGGAGGGAGCCGAGCTCCTCGCACACGCCACTCTCTGTCCCCCCCCCACGCGCCGCCAGATGGGACGGTCCGCAGCGCTCGGCACCGCTGGGTGTCCAATGGGAGGAGACCGCGCGGAGCGGGACCCTGAGCCGGGCAGGAGGCGCTCACTGTGCCGGAGAGCCTTCAGCTTCATTCACGATGGACGGCAGTGACCGGGGGGAAAATGACAACAATAAACTAGTCACAAAGAGCGGGTCAGGTGGCCTTTAATATTAAACACCTGTGTTATTACATGATGGAAGTATGTGCACAGATAGAGGGAATAACTCCCTCATTCTTCTTTTCAAATCAATATAAAAACACCCGTGTTTAGAATATTTTCAATGCATAATACACTGTATATACAATTTATTAAATCCCCCCACAGATTTTTCATTTCAGTCACTGCATGCGATTCCTGCAGGACTTGCTGTAAATGCGGTAACCCGATTATAGGGCGCATTTGTCATAATATTTTATCAGTTCTCAAGGAGCGCTCATCGTGGCGGGGGGTGGGTGCGCGCGCGCTGGTCCCGCGTTGAGACGCGTTGCTGGGAAAGTGCGGTGACTGACCAGTGATGGCTGTAACGCAAACTGGAAAGTGCGGCGCTCAAGTCAGACGCGAGGTGTAATTTAAAGTGCGAATAAACAGATTGTTCGGCGGTGCTGTGATTTTTTGTGAGAAGTGTTTCTGGTGGCGGCAAATTGTGGCTGATCGATACGCACTGATACACGTTCACTTTCTCTGCTTTCCATTCACCTTCCCTTCGTTTCCTGTTTGCTCCACGCCGTGGTCTTCTGGGTCACACGCTGCGGTGACACGGTGTCGGGCGCGGTGCGCCTGTCACCCGCCGGAGGAGTGTCACACCGGGGAGTGCAAACCCCGCGCACGACGCTCTCCCGTGTGGCACCGGCGCCCCGGGGATCCGTGCTCCGTGCTCGCAAGCGTGAAATCGGCTGGATGGGGCCCGAGCGGGCGGGACGGCGCTGGCCCGTTCGAGACCCCGGTGACACAAGTGACAGTGTAGAGTGGGGTGGCTCATAGCACCGCGGGGGTGAGTAACACATTTTACATTCACTCGGGAATATTTCAATTTCATTGAGGTAATCTTGTAAAGCCTTCCTTTATTCCAAAATCAGTAAAGCTATTTGAAACGATGAAAATAGGTTTTACTCTCTAAACAGCACGTGTGGCTCAGTGTCGCATCCATAACGCCCAAATAAACAACTTATAATTAATTCAAAATGTAATAAGTTGTGTGAATGTTGTTTGATCTTTCCTGTTTGTCCCCCGCGTTGAACGCTCCATCAGGTTATGTGGACTTCAAACTGGATTTAAAAAGCAAATTATAACTTTGTCACTTTTACAACACGGCGGCTGTAAAGTGTTTGGCGTCGTCAAGAAAAGTAATAGAAGCAGCATAAAGTGTGGAAAAGGAGGGATCCGCTCGTCGTGTGCCAGATTTTCCATTTTCTTTCTTTATATATCAGCACCCGTTAGGAAACGGGCTGTTGTCTGAATGAAAGCTGTTCTATTTCCGTCGCACATTTCCTCAGCACTTTATGGGTCACGATATAACTGTTATTATCGTTATTATTATCATTAAACGGTACACTGTGACAATTCAATCTCATTTGACAGAACTCCTGTTAACGTTCCTCTCTCCGTTTAATTACTATTTCAAAAACGAGCCTCCAGTTTTAATAATACAATCATAATATATTAATATATTAATTAACTAAATTGCTAATTTCCTCTTTTGTCCCCGAAGCTTCATTTTCACTTCACTTTCGCTTAGTTTACGCACTGTTGTTTCCCGCATTTAGGCCCATTTAAATACCATATCCTTTGTTTTTATTCGGGACATAAAATCTGCAAATAAAGCGAGGAGAAAATATTATTAATTCGTTGCCTGACACTTTTGTCCGAAGTAACTTACAGTATTTGGCTCATTTCTATAGCAAGATGCTTCACTGTAGTAGTTCAGGTTAAAAAGAAAAAAACTTAAAGTACTGCAGAACAGCGGGAAATGGTGTTTGAACCCATAACCTCTGTGATGTTAACCACAGCACTAATTGTGTTCCACCGAAAAAAGATGAAAGTAGGAGGCAAATCTGAAGAAAAATATAAAACATGGCAACTATTTCATGGTGGCGTCACTGATAATGAGCGCGATTGCAGTCATTTTTAATATTTTCCTTTCTTAACCTGACTCAAACAATAAATGTTATTTCTCACTGCCGTGGTGTCTGACAGCCCAGTTTGAGCAGTCCGACCCCGAGCTTTTTCACAAACACGCTTGTTTGAAAACCAGTGTAAAAAACAAGGTAAAAATCATTTAAAAAAAAACTCTTGGTAAGAATAACTTTCAAGTCAGAATATGGACACAGTCTCCTTTGTGGGCTTTAATTTTGTTTTATGTTTTAAATTAAATTCTAGATTCACATCTGCAAACACTGCCGTCGAAAAAGCCAGTCAACTAAAAACAGTTTGCAAACCCTATAATGAAACGTATTATTATAATAATTACATAATGAAGCAGTATTACAACGACGCTTTAATAAAGTATTAAGAGACCCGGCACGGTTCTCCTTCCATTTTGCAATTTTCTACAATAAAGTTATAAACGAGAAAACACTTACGAAATACCTTTGAATAACATCCAGTAATAAATTATAATTTTACGCTTCAATTACATTTCGCAATTCATTACTTAGAAAAGCACATGAGATATGAAATTTCAAAAATACCATCGTTTAACAGACGTGGAGCTATAAAATGCCAAAAAAAAAACTTGTTTAGTCCTTCTGATAAATTGTGTACGTTTATCTTTGGTCTTAGTACTTTTACTCTGCATTTCTCAAAGGAAACGTGACATTTCTGTGTACAAATACATTTTAATTTTATATTGATGAACAGTCTGATGTTTTCTGAAATTCACCGCGCTTCACACGGCCCACTGGGTCCGTTTGCCCACTTTGTTCGGCTCGTTTGTCCAGGTTCTGCTGTTCGAGTCTCCATGTGAGGATCATCTCGATGTTCCTTTGAACACCCCCCACCCCCAACCCCACCACTGTTCGGAAACGTTGCTACACTAAAGCGTTAGCGCCGCCTACTGCCAGCCGGTGGAACTTTGGCGGCTGTAAGCTCATAAAAAAAGCCATAAAGTCATAAAAAAGTGACTGTTGATGTGAAAGAAGGGGTCTGTGTCTTTTTTCCTAGCGAAATTAAGGGAATATTTATTTATTTATTTATTTATTTATTTGCAATTTAACTAAACACAGAACTAAGTACGCCCATATCAAAGTTCATGATAGTCTGGTGCAGTTTTATGAAAGTATTTACGTAAATATGTGCAACATTACAAATATATATTCTGCTGTTTCTGCACACTTTTTTCAGTTCTATCAAGTGTACATTTTTATTTTTGAACATTTACGTATTTAAAGAAACTATTAAACAGTTGCTTGTTTAACATTTTCCCTGTGCGGAATGCAAGTTTCTGTCAGTTTTTTTATGTTCTTCTTGGTGTTGCTCATTAAACATTAAATGTTTTGTCCTTTATTTTTCAATGTGCTTTTATTCAGGCGAGAACACTTTGTTATGTATAATGAATTTATAAATAATTTAAAATGACGCAGTGCAAGAATAATCCGTTACAAGAGGATTAAATATAACAAAATGTACCGACGTGATACGGAATGATGTTAAGTAAAACATTACGTGACAGGCGTCGTTTTTACAGCTTCAGAATATTTTTTTAAAAATAAGAGCAATTGCAATAACAATTGGAGTTGTAAAAACACACACACAAACTTTTGATGTATGAGCCACAAATGTGAAATATGTAATGGGGTCTGGGGTCACCTTCTTGCACCAGGTGGGAGAAAACACCTCTCAGGTGGATGACCTGGGGTCAGTGTCACAAATGACAAGCAATTGTTTTCAATAAAAATAAATTTGGAGAAAAGTCCGGTGCTAAATTAACACTTATTAACTCTAACAGAATAAGTCACCTGGGAAATGAAGGTGTCAGAGAAACATTCCTTGGTTGTCACTGAAAGTCCCCTTGGAGAAAGGCGTCTGCTAAATGAATAATGTAAATGATTTTCATACCTGTGGCAGTGGGTTATTATCTATTACGTCTTATAAACCTGGTGGATATTTCCTGTTTTTGAATGTTAAGCCATGGAATAATTTGAGGGGACAAGGAGAGGTTCCACTGGTTATTCTTTCTTGGTGCTTGGTGTGAGTTAAGAGACTCGAGGTGTGAGAGGCTGCTGTTGGTGTGGATCCCACAGTGCCCTATCTCAGGTGTGCTAACAGAATCAAGTGGGGTGGAGAGGGTAGCCGATTGCTGTGATCTCATCTGCAAGTCAGTCCAAGTTATTCAACTGAGAGGTGAAATGTGGTGGCAAGCAGCCTGGTTCAGCTGGGGAGAGGTGTGTGTGAGGTGTTGTAGCCTTATCACGCGCCGGACAATCGCACGCTGGTCTCACACCCCTCCTGGATGCTGCGAATTGATCGGTGCAGAGGGGGGAGGGGCACAGGGGCACTCGAGCAGAGGTGTGAAGGTGTTCACTGGCCTCCTAACAAGCTGCTCACAGACACATGAGCATCCTGCAAGTGCCCCCTCACATGCACACACACACACACATACATACACACAATAGTAGAGCATGGCCTAGGCATCCGGATTGTGGACTATGTATGGTATGGTCATCCTTGCACCCGCAGAATGTGCTGCAACATCATGGGGGGGGGGGGTCGGTGGTGCTGGGACGTGCAGACAGACGCAGATCTCGAGGTGTCTGTCCTGTGGCGAATATTAATGTGCACCTCAGAAGTACACATGCACATGAATCAAGCCATGCGGACAATGGTGCAGCTCGCATTCAAGCCGGGGCAGAGATTTCCTACACAGACCCATAAAGCAGCCTGGAAATGTTATTTATTGAGCTCCTCGTCACGATGGAACGAAGGTGTAACAAGTGATTTAGTCCAGGTCTGTGTTTTAGCCCCTCCAGGCCCGACGTCCGACTGCTCCTCCTGCTGTCGGACAGCAAAAACACACTTGGCTCCACCAGCTTCCTGTCCACCAAACCCTCATTCCGAAGCAGGGCTGAACGTGTGAGAACGCCATCATCAGATGCCTGCACCGCCATCTCCTACACACTCTTGGACTGTGTGTTGCTGCAGAAAAACAGCCCGTGTTTGTGGGTTTGGCACTCTAAGGGCTGTGTCAAAGTACACACACAATATGGAGCTCAGACAAAATCCCCAGGGGGCACCACCCCTCCTGCCCCAGGGGCACCACAGATCAGAGCACCGCCCCCGATTCAAACACTGAGCGCTTTGACTTCAGGCGGCCGATCAGCTGCAACTAAACAGGATCCGACACCGACAGTCAAATGACCACAGAAGGAAACCCACTCCCAGGGGCCAGGACTGAACTAGGCACTGTGGGTCAATGGGCCAAATATAATGTATAAACAGAATCATATGTTTCTTAGAGAAAAAATGCAAAATAAATAAATGAACATGTAAAAATAAATTAGTGACTGCGTCATTTGTATACTTTTTAAAATGCAAAGTTTGGACAAGTAAAGCTGTGATTGTACTGGTTTACAGATGCGTGTCCTCGGACCCCTGTGGGTTCCAAATTGAGCCTGGTTTCTGGTATGGCGATTGACTACAAGCTGGCAAATGAACAGAAAATCCATAAACACCAGAATATGGCACCTGGGTTCGCTGGGCTGAAGCAGTGCCTTCGTAGGCCTCGAGTTCGACAGGTTTATGCTGGGCCCGTACAGGCCACGGATTCGAAGGAGTTCCTCTTCCCTGTCACAGACAGTGCAGCAGAGCGCCAGCCTGGGGACAGAGGAGTAATGACGTGCCAGTGTCCTCCCCCATCCTTAATTGAATTGTAAACTCTGGCGCAGAAAGTGCTCATTTTCAGTCGCTCCTTAAGCGTGACTTATTTAAACGAACGGCTGCGGGCCCCGGCTAAAAGCAGCTTCCTAAATCACGGGTGTCACATGGACCACTTCACCACTTCATTAATTTAAAATATTATTATGGGAATAAGTGACATAATTTTGAACAATGCTACATGGCTGTGGAAGCCATGCAGGGAATCCAGCGAGGCATGTGGCGCTGATTTATTTTTGGAAGGTGATGTCATTTTCTAGGGAAGCGGGCAACGCGAGCTGCTCGACGTCCCACATGAGGTCAAAGCCGAGCAACGAGGAATTAATCCTCCACGGGCGAGAACTTCCACTGATACTTCTGCAGTCCCGGGGACCAAATATAAAGCACATTTATAAAATGTATGCATTTAAAAATGAATACATGCAAACATATTAAAGAAACAGCCCTGAATTTTTAATACCTTTTATATACCTTAAACTTAGTGTATTTTTCTTGCATGGCTTAATCTGAAAACAAATTAAATGAAATTGGTGAAGACACACCAAGGTGGGTTCCTGGGAGGTATGACAGCTAAGGCTGCAGAATGAATGATCGTCCATCCATTCATTCGTCTCTACAAATGCACTATTTTTTGCACACAGCGAAAACGCACAATATGTTGTATGTGCGCAGTGTGAGGATCCTTCTCAAGCTGCAAGAGACACGCAAAGCGGGCTATTGAATTCACCGAAGCGGGAAGAGCGGAATAAGAGCCTTTACAGCGACTGTGCAAATTGTTAGGATAAAGCTGTAAAGAACCTGCGATCACTCGCTGCAACCACCGCTGCACACTCAAACCTGCCAAGACCGCCAGCCACAAGTGGCTTCTTGGGTCGTCTCCTCGTACCAGAACCAGCCTCCGGTTAATGTGCTTTTTTAACGATGGCTCTTTGACCTCACGGCGCTGCGTGTGCGGCTGAGCCCTGCCCTCCGCACCACCCCAGCTTCGGTCTCCGTGGGGCAGCCCAAGTCCGATCGAGTTCCCACTAAGCGGGCCCCTGACAGCAGGACTGCAACCCGAGAGCCCTTAAAAAGGACTCTTACCTGCATTTACTGCATAGTTAAAGTAGTCTCTCGTTGTCCCACCAATTTACTGCACTTTAATTGTGCCTGAAGTGCACCTGGTTCCCATTTAGTGCCACCAGGGATAAAAGCAAAGGCTAGCGTCATGGTAGCTAGCTTTGTGGCGGTTAGCATTGTGACGGCTACCTTCACGACGGCGACTGTCGCGGCGGCTAGCTTGCCTTGCGTTTCTGGTCAAAACAACATAAGATGGAGTGAGACAAGATGAGATAAGGTTAGATGAGGTAGGGCAAGACAGTGATTTATTGACCAATTACACTTGCACGTATAAGGAATCTGATATTGCGGGTGCTCCTTCCGACACATTCGGCAACAATGATATTACAGAAATTACACATTAAGCAGAGATTGAAGAAGTCTGAAGAGAGCTGAAATGCACAATAAAGAAATACAAAAAGTACCGCAATCAGTATTATTGGTAAATGTGACATGAATAGTTATCAGAACCGGACAAACTGACAGAATCCTAATATGCACCTGCGAGTGGAAGTGAATTAGTTTTGTATGACTGGTTTCAGAGTGACTAGTTTTGTGGTGGCTCACTGCCAGAGGGTTAGTTGTGGAGAGGCCAGTTTTCTGGTGGTCACCATCATAGTGGCTACCTTACTGGTTACGGTGGTTCATCCTGTTCAGGGGTAAGGAGATGGCTGCTGGGGACACTGAGTAAACCTATACAAAGGCAAAAGGTCAAAGGACAGCCTTGACAGGTGAGGGGGACAACAAGAGGAGGATGATGACAGTGCAGGGACACACCAAGTGGGCCCTTGGCCTGGAGTGGGAGCCTGGTGCGGTAAAGGGAGGTTGTCAGGAAAGCCAAAGGCACACAAAGCATATCTAAAAATGTGGGTTTCTTTATTGTCAAAAACAATATGTGCTTATTTTTGTTATTTCAGTCCTAAGAAAAGCAGTGCTGGAATTTTTGGGGATGAAAATACACATCACAAAAGTGTGTATCTACAAGTCAGAATCCTTGAGAAAACATCACAGCATGAAAGGAAGCTTGAGTTTTTTCTTGGTTCATGTCATTCTGCGTTACAACATAAAATCCCTAATTGATCTTTGGCTCAACTTCAATAGGCATTTCCTTTCCTGTAATAACATCAGCCTGGAGGGGAAAGCAAATTATTGCAAGGTGACCCTTTGTCGGAAAAAACTCAGGCAGCAAATGGACGGTTCCACCTCTTCTTCAGGGCGTATACGGTTGATGCTGTGTGTAAGAGTCGTACCAGCCAGACAGCCACGTCTGTGAGGGAAATGTCACTGGACTTTCGGTGCTGAACAATCCAGCCTCTGACCACATATTTCTCCCATCTCCAAACAAACTCCAATCCTGAGCATTAAACACACTGGTAGCAGTGAGGCTCAGTAGTTGACCGGCAGTGCAACATCCCCCTCAAGTGAGATCCTAGTGCCACACTGCATCGTGCTGCAGAAAGCCAACCGCAGTCCAGACCTAAACCTATTATGTCCAGGTAATAGAACCCCAGAATAACTTCTTCATATATTCATTTACCTGACACTTTTCTTCGTCTTTAAACTGCTTACTCTGATTTACCCCTTCATACAGCAGGACAATTTCAGTCACTTCAGGGTAAGCACCTTGATCAAGGACTCTCCAGCAGGAGGTGAGTTTTGAACCTAGTTCCTCTGAGTGCAGACAGCAGCTCCAACCACTGAGCCACCTGCTGTCCTAGACACGATCTGACCAGCACCAAACCACCACCAGAGGACCCTATGGTTGGAGCTAATAGGTTAATGAGCAGCATTTCATTAAAAGGTAAATGTGGGGGGTGCGATCGAGAGGAGGTGGAGGGCAGAGCAGTGGGCAGGACCCCAGCGTGACTCTTGACCAGAACTCAGCGGCGTCTGTTTGGAGAGGAACAAAGGCACTTTCGGGGAGGCAGGACTGTGACTCCTGGGTTCCAGATTAGGGGGAGTGATAGGATTAGTTTTAAATGACTTTGAGTCTGAAGACAAAGGGAGTTTCTGCAAAGAGGCTTAGATATGGACGAATTAACACGAGCGCACAGTCACCCCTCTCGCTTTCTTCTTCTCCCTTTCCCTTTCTCTTGGTCTCTTGCTACATCTCTCCAGATCTTTTCTCTGTTCTTCTGCATCCCTCCCTGCTTCCTCAAAGGAGACATAAAGCTGTGCAGTGCCGGTGAGCCCTTTTGCACCCAAATTGTGCATGGGCAACATAAAGGTACCATAGATGGACAGAGTAATACAGAGACAGTCAGACATGCACCTGTGTCCCCATTTATTTAAAAGTGGGTGATGGTTGAATCCCCTACAAACTGAACGCCACCCTGGGTTCACTGCCAGCGCTAACAAACCGTTACATCTTGACCCACTTTATACCCAGAAGGCAGGAGATGGGGTGGTCTGTACTGAATTCCACCATCTCCATCATTTCCCACTTTATTTTATTTCTGACAATGCTGAAAATTAGTTATTGATTAGCAGGGAAACAAATGGGAGCGAAGTGAAAGCCCACCAGCAGTCATTACAGCACTGCTATTGACCACCTCCTATATTTCACCCTATTTCCAAGCCACTGACTGGAACTGGCAAAGAGAAATGCTAAATAATGTGATTAAACCTGTTTTTACGACTTACATGCACTGTGTTTGACCTTTCAGAAAAATAAAATAAATAAGCAGACTTTTTAGATGAACCAGCGTATGAAAGACTTCTTTTGAATAAAAACTCTGCTGAGGAATGGTACCGTTTCGTTCCACACAAGTCATCTTCTAGCTGAAAGGAAATGGTGAGCAAGAGAAGAGGCCGTTCCACACTGACGCCAAACAGGCACTTTTCGGCCAACGGTGTTTAAATCAGCTGTTATTGTGACCTTTTCAGCAGTCCGTGTCTAGTGCCTCGGTGAGTCATTCTAAAAAAGTTTAAATAAAATTTAAACCTCGGTTGTACTTGTTGCCAGGAGTTCATTATTTAAAGACATTTTCCACATGGGCTTTAGCACTGATAGCATGCAAAAAATGTATTCCATGTGGAAACTGCATTAGGATCCTGGGTCCATACAATGGCAGGGTGCCAGCATATGAGTGCTTTATTTCTCTCCCAGGTGACATACAGTGTGAGGTTTGAACACTAAGTTACTTACCCTGATTTACCCATTTATACAGTGCTGTGATTTCACTGTAACAGTCCATTGCTATTGAGTATTGGAACAAAATGTAATGTCCCTTTTGCTACCTTACAGTGCTCTGCAGTCCTCAGACATATTTTTAGCTGCCAAACGCAATATATTTGAAAAAGGTCTATGCGGATTTCTTGAGGATGGAGCTCTTTGTGCCCCTGATCTGCTCCACTTTTTTGATGTGTGATGCAGAAAAAACAAGGGGAACTGGGAGGGTAAAGTGGCAAGCAGGGAAAAAGTATGTGCAGCAAAACCAACAGGGCTCCATGTGTCATTCGGGAGCACAGTCCAGCGAACCCAGGTGCCTTATTCTGGTGTTTATGGATTTTCTGTTCATTTGCCAGGGCTTGGGACTGAACTCCTGGTTTTGAGCAGTACAATCCAGTGGACAGAGAGGTTAGAAAGACAACTGGGAGTGTGTAACGTTCAAGCCTGTGTGTGTATAGGTAACCCTGTAGAAGGAATATGGCAAATATATGTGTGTAACACTGAATAAGGCCGATGATATGAAAATCCACCTGAACTACGTCAAATATATAAACCAACACTTGACGCAAACACTGTTCATCAATAAATTCGCGGTGGGTTGGGTAACAAAAGATGAGCAGTTTTGGTTAGCCACTCCTGTTTTTCACTTTACAGCAATTTTGGCAAAATATATCAAAGAGGACAAAGAGTTTTAAAACGTTTCTCAGAATCCTTGCCGCCTCTTTTTGAAGGAAGTCCAATGTGTACAAAGAATAAGCATAAATACAAATTAGTGCTTCCACTGTGAGGGTGCTGTTTATGTGGGGCTTCACCACACTTTGTGCCACAATAACCACACAGCAAACACTTCAAACTGGTTTAGAGGCCAAAGATCAGAAATTAAAATGAAATAATAATTAACAGACAGGCATAAACCACGTGTCATGGCACAGATTTAATGTTTTTCCCTTCATAAGCTGCACTGGCGAAAGGTGTTTAGCCTGTAAATGGGATTCGAGGCAGCATTATGAAAGAGAGCGTGCGCGCGCCCATACCGGGGTATTACCGCAACCCAGATTCCCTCGGGGTTTGAGGCCCTGAGCCAAGGCTCATCCAGTCAGGGCCCGGAACTGCATTGGACCTAAACTTTATGAAGCGCCACAATCGTAGCTACACAATAGGCTTAGGCTTACAGCGTTTGAGCGAATGCGGCGACAGCGGCATTCTTGGCGCGCCAAAGCTCTCGCTTCCCATTTGAATACAAACACCCGAGCGCTCTGCGGTTTGCCAAGGGTTTGGGGGCTTTAGAAAGGGAGGCATTCTCTGTATTTTACTTACTGAGGGTTACAATGGCAGTCCCCAGAAGAGCGACCCGCCCACCACTGCAGCGGTAATCCTGGGGCGGAGAGGAAGGCTGGAGGGGGAGCAATACCGTCGAAGAGTGTGAAATTAAATACATTACAGCATTTAGGATTAAAGTGTTTCATAGGCGGTGGTTCACCCACATCAAACTTCAGCTTTTTAAAGCCTAACATTGGATCTGGGACAGCATCCAAAGGCCAGAAGACGGACCGGCGAAGGCACAAGGCCCGAGGAAGAGGGCAGAGCAATGGGGAGGAGGAGAGGGAGGAGATTTTGGAGAAACGACCCCGTAATCATCAGACAACCTTATAATCATCCAAACATATTTGTCCTCAGTACTTGTGTGTGTTTATGCCGCATCACAAGGGATGTAGCAGCCATGCACCATTTAGAGGACAGCAGGTGGCATAGCGGCTAGGGCCACCACCTTGCACTTGTTGGAACTGATCTTCAATCTTTAGAGGTACAATAAAGTGTTGCAATGGATTTAGAAAATGTATACACCTCTGCTTGGTCTTTTTTATATACCCTGAAACTTACTAATCTACTTGTACACAAAACAAATGCTATGCAGGGCGTCTGAGCCTACTATCCATGCTTGTGACACACAATGAATAAAATAATGTAAAAAAATAGGAGAGCGGTAACATAAGAGTGAAAAAATGAAGTAAAACACTATAAAGTGAGCCCAGTCTCTCAACAGATTAGCGACTGAATCCCACTCTCCCTCTCAAAGTTCTTACCCTAGCATTTACACAGAAAAAATTACCGAGCTGTATAAATGGGAAAAATAAATGGGAAAATTGTGTGTCTGTGGCATTGTAAGCTGCCTCTGAGAAAAGTGTCAGAATACAAAGTACATGTAAATGTTTATCCTGGAGAACAAAAAAACATGTGAACCATATGCAGGGTGCTGAAAATGCAGAACGGCACCAGCTATAAACATCAACGTAGTGGAGTCCCCCGCAATGCATGGCGGGCAGTGTCTGAGTGGACGCTCAAGGCCGTCGCTGCTTTGCTGGAAGGTAGAGGAAACAACCGCAAGAGACGCAAGTCTGGAGCATCAGTCTTCAACTGGGCGCCAGCCCACCCCCAAGGGTCTGTCACGAGAGGTCAGGGGCGCTTCGTGTCATGCCAGATCAGATGTCAGATCAGAGCTCAGCGCCCCCATTCCTGGTACTTCCTCCCACACAGTGGCGCCCTGTGGCTGCACTTCCTGTTCGATGGGGAGGCAGGCCGCTATCTGTGGAGTGATAATTGCATGTTCTGCTAATCAGGCCCTGGCAGCATGGCGCCACCCAATGTGCAAAGAGGACGGAGTCTCTCTTTCTCTTTTCGGCCTGTAGTGCACCTGTATGAAAGGGAAGATGTTCACATGAAAGAACAACAGCTGCAGTTTCATTTTGAGAGATAGGTATACAATCAGGTAGGAAACGTGGGACTCTGGCTATCATGCCAGACCCCTAGACGTGCACAGGTTCCCTTTAGCAGAACAGCAGTGCTGGGTCTACCTTTGAGCGCTCAGACATGGGCCTGTATGGAAAGAAGTGAAAGACCGACAAGTGGGGAGGAGGGCATCCCTCCTCTGGGGGGATTATGGGACCTACCCCACCATCCTCGCTCTGTTCTGCTGTGTGAAACACCCACCATCTGAAGGCCAGCGAGGATGGGGGGATGCGGGGGCTGGTGGGTCATGGCGGTGGGCAGCTAAAGAGAAGCCCACCAGCTGCTGGGTGAGAAATGACCTGCCTTTAAACACTTCAGTGGTCTCCTGGAAATGAGGTGTGAGTCTCCAGTAACATGTTTTGGCTTCGTTCTCTGCCGGTGGAAAAGGGGTGACCATTAACGCTCTAGGGCAGGAATTCTGGTGAATCTACTTAAAGCTTGGAAAATTAGTACAGTATATTTAGCAATTTCCTTAGTGATCAAAAAACTTCTTATGTATGTATAAATGTATGTATGTATGTATGTATCTATCTATCTATGTTTTCATATTCTTGTAATAGCAAGACTTAGGTCTGAGCTTCTGCTTCTGCTGTTATACCTTTGATCAAGGTGCTGCCTTTGGACTTGGAGGCTGTTGGTGTGAATCCCATCTCCTGCTGTAATACCCTTGAGTATTTACCCTGAACTGCTTGAATAAAAATAACTTGGCTGTATAAATGGCTAAACCACTGTAAGTAGCTTAATGCTGTAATTTGCTTTAGAGGAAAAGTGTCAGACAAATAAATCTATGTAAATTTAGGTGTGTAGGACCAACAAGTCCATATAGCTGTCTATCATGAAGCAGGACTTCTAAACATCAGCTGAGATGGGTGGTTCAGTATACTGAGAGCCCAGTTGCTGATGGGGTCAGAGAAATAACCAAACTATTACACCAATCTTACTGTGCTATTATGGTTCATGGCAATTCAAGAATACAAAATAAGCTGCGCTGAACCAATGTTGTTAAGAACATTGGGAATCAGCTCACCTGGGGAGCCCCCATACAGTACAGTCCGTGTGTGTGTGTGTGTGTGTGTGTGTGTGTGTGTGTGTGTGTGTGTGTGTGTGTGTGTGTGTGTGTGTGTGTGCTGAGGGGACTGGTCAGGGGAACACACCAACTACTGCGGGAAACCAACAGCCCGTGGTTCAGCTCACTTGCACCGGCAAACAGGATTACCATTTGGTGCTGGGCACAGAAATCATGTGGTTGTGGGATCATAAGGTTTAATAAGTGTGGAATAGAAGCAAAACAATAAAAAAAGACATTTTTACACACGCTCCCATGTCAGGTCTCCCTTGCCCTGTCAAAGGGCTGTTTTAAACCGGGTTGGATGGCCCTGAGCTAGAACGAGTGTCCTCGTGTGGGGGTCATTGAGCAGCCCCCCCATCCCCATCCCCTGCCCCAACCCCACAACAGGGTGAATACCAGTGAGCGGAGCCAATTATCTAAGGCCCGTTACCCTGCTGCCCCGGTTAAACAGCAAACTCCTGCCAGCTTGGGTTTCTTCCCCATCGGGCCTCTGACTCCCAGCTGAATCATGAGCGCCTGTAAACAGCTCTGTGATCCAGTTTCTACATGGTTAAGAAAAAAACGAGAGAAGAAAAGAGTGTTGGGTGGTGGAGGGGCAGCGGGGGGGGATTTTCTCTGGATTTACACATCTACAGTTTCAACAGCCGCTCCTCAAGGTCAGGGTTGGCAATCCTGTTTCTCCAGTGGTGCCCGCCACCGCCTCTCCCTGCTCGATCGCCCACCCACTCCTGTGCCACACACACTTGCTGGGACCCAGGGGGGGCACATGCACATCAAACGTGGGGGCTCATTTACATTCCTCTGAGCGAGTCGTGGGATTTGCTTTAATGAGTGGGGAAGGAGAAATGGACAGCTGACTCCCAGCCTTAGCTACTCCCCTCGCACCAGGGGCCACGCACAGGAAGAACATTGGCGCGTCTGCTCTGTGTGTGTGTGTGTGTGTGTGTGTGTGTGTGTGTGTGTGTGCGTGCCCACATCAGTTTAGCACCTGGCTACCTTTCCCTGCTATGACAACAATGAAATATCTAATTGCGTAGGGTGTCACTCGTGTCACATGCGAAAACAAGGAACTGAGCCACCCTGAATCCCACCCACCTGACCCCCAAGGTGCCATCTGGGAGGCAAAAATGGAGAACACAGGAGATGCTCAGGGTCATCTCACCTAGAGGTAATTCATGCACACCCACATATCTGCAGGCAGACACACATCCTGCTGTGTTCACGACACCCTCAGATCCCAGGGAAGTGCTGGACAATGAGCTCCTGAAGGACACTGTTAATCCCTCTCTTGGTGTCTCTCTGTCTTCCCTCTCGTCTCTTCTGCTGTTGGACGTCTTCTCTCTCAGCGGAATGAAAACCAGGCCTTTGCAATTTGGCGCTGAAATGGGGTGAGCCGCACTAACAGAGAAGACAGACATCCAAAAAGAGCTGCTTCCTGGATAAATTAATCTCTCTCTCTCTCCCTCTGTCTCCCTCTCTCTCAAGCTGCCTCCCACTCCATCTCTATCTTTCACATATTCCCATTTTCAAATAAATCTGGGATTCTTTATCTGTACACTGATTGTCTGCTTGCCCAGTAATGCAATAGAAACTACGCTTGAACATATTATTGTGAACCGAGTTTATTACACAGGGAGACGCTGCAGTCGCAATATGTTGTTTTGTTTTTTTCCCATGCACATCTGATTCATATTTATATCATTACTGTGGTGAGCAGAGTTACAGTGAAACCGGATGTTTTGTCTCCTGACAACATCGTCTCCAACCTGCTGTGGAAACCTTACCATTTGTGTTTTTTTCACATTTTTGTCCCAAATTATGTTCAACTGAGAGTAAACAAAACTGCATCAACAACAGAGGAAGAACTTTAAATGCAGACAAAGGATCAGAGCACAGCTTGTGTTTCTGATGCCACCATGTTGTTGGTTCACACCCTTCAAGTATGTGCCTACAGGAGTGACAGTGATAAACAGCAAATACACAGATGACCATAGCAGATGGTGCTGGACCCATTTATGTAGCTGTAGTAGTTATCTAGGAGATCGGGAGAGAAATGGTCCTGAAAGAGGTGGGTTTGAGACCCTTCTTGAATGCTGGGAGAAATTCAGCAACTCAGAAAGAGAAGGAGCCCTTTCCAAAGCATCATGCACAAAACTGAGACCCTACAAGTTTTTGAGCACCAAGCAGACAAACGTGGAGGAGCACAGTACTTTTGCTGGGGTGTAGCAACTGATCGATGATTGGTATTGATAAGGAGACAATCCCATAAGAAAATAAACGGAAAATCTCGGACCGCGATTTGGTTATGTCAAGACACGTCTTCTCGTCCTGAACAACACGCAGCAGATGAGGAGAAAATGCTGAGGAATTAGTTGACACGTTGTCGCCCTGCGCTGTAAACACAACCGCTTTCAGGTCCTTCTGTTCTAATTAATGACAATTGAGGGAAATGAAATTTATCAGCAGCAGATGTGAGAAGGAACTGCAAGGAGCAGCTGGGGGCTCAGGCCTTGAGGCGTGTCATGCATCCCAGCATGCACCAGGGCCAAAGCCAGCCCTTTCGTATGCCAGACCCTTCCTGGGGGTAGCGCTCCTGTGGCTGCAGCTCAGTCGCGGCCACCTGCAGCGCAGCTTTCAGCTCTGCAGCAGAACAGGCTCGGATTCCTCAGCCCTTACACAAGAACGAGGAGGCGCGTGGTGACGTCAGCCTGTGGGTCTCACCGAAATTGGAATCAGATGGAAAAGACTAAGAAGCAAACGCTTTTCTTCCCTCTTTTCTTGCACTGAAGGGAAGCTGCCAGAAACTGAACGTGACATCGAGTAGATCTCTTGAGGAGATCTCTATCAGTCATTCAAGCTGACACTAATGTGTTCAGCCTGCGACCAGCAATGCTTGGGACTGGACCAATAACTGCTTCACGAACAAATAAAAACATGCTAAATGCTGTCTAACAAAAAATCTTCTGTATGAGGTTTTAGATATTTTGCACACGGGAGACTATAGAAACCGTATCTGTAATGATCATCTGCTTGAGCATTAAATGGTCATTGTGAACCAAAATTTAGTGACAAAGTGATTTTGTTAGATGATCTTCTTTTCACAGAGTTACCCATTCGTGTGGTAGGGTGTTAATACTGTGTTAATCCTGGGTAAATTCCATTGCTCAAAGGTACTGCAGCAGCTTGAGTGCAGACTCAAACCTGACTGCTCCAAACACTTTGCCACCTGTCGTCCTAGACCTGTAAAATCAGTTGGGCTAAGCAGTTCCTCAAGAAGAACAGCTATTGTGAGCAGATTATGGTTGTTCCACTGCAGCCCATTTGTTATAGCTTACTTTCAAAAAAGAGCGAAAAGTGTTCGACAACACAAAATCAAAAGGATGAACATTGCGTAACTACAGTGAGAACCACAAGACTCGCCTTCTCCACCGGTTACCATCACTGAGGGGTAAAGCTGGTAATCGCCACGGTACTCTCAATAATCCCTCCCAGTCAATTACATCAGTAAAACTTCTGAGTTCCTATCAGTCGATACCTATAGCTCCCTCTTGTGGCAACAGGGCAAACCTGGCGTGAGGATGACTGGACACCTGTGCCTGCATTTTCCCACTGTGACACCACAACTCTGCTTGGGCTGGATGAACTCCAGAAGTTTCCATGTGCACCTGCACGTGTGCTCTGTCTACGTAGCTTCACTTTGCAAGCTGACAGATCAGTGTAGCAGAGGTCCTCCAGGGGTTACAGACACTGGCCCCCCCTTTGGTCGCTACGCCCCATGACATTCCCCGCGGCAAACCTTCTGGAGGCGGGGACCACGAAAGCCACACCCCCCCACTCCCCACAGGCCCACCTACGGCAACCAGAATTCTGTAGTACCTCCGGCATCATGCAGGAAGCCCTCGATCCTGATAACTTTTGACAAGCTGTGCAGAGAAGAAGCAAGTTCCTCACCAGAAGTTCAGAGGCAAGAGAGTCGGAGGCAGGAAACACATGTTTGCTGTCAGTCTGAACCCCCTGGATGCCTTGGAGGAGACAAAACACCACCCCTTATTTGTAGAAATCACATGGCCACAGTCAGGCCTCTCTGCATTGATGCTGAAGAGCACTGAATTACATATTTTGGTGTAAAAATAAGATTCCTGAACATCTATTTATCAAAAAAAAAAAAAAATCAGTATGCTAGGGATGCAGCAGGCACAGGGGTTAGGGTTGCCAACTTGCAAGTAAAGGATTCTATTTCAAATGTACTGTAGCGTCCTTGATCCTTCTGGTTACCTGAGCAGTACAGTAAACCAGTTGCTTTGGAGAAAAGTGTCAGATAAACAGATGTCTACAAATTAATTTTAAAGTTCACTTTACAGATGCATCTACTGTGGATTTTGCACAGTACCATTGCCAAGAACATTGGAGGCATCACTGTATTTACCAGACTAGTAGAGCAGATGCAATCTGAAAGGTCCTGGGGTTTGACGTATGGAACATGTGGAAACCCATCAAGATGTACAAAAATATTACTGACAGTAAATACTAGAATAATGTGTAATGCAAATTAAATGAAACAAGCCCCATACCATTATGCTGCCATCTCCATATTGGACATCTGGGGACTTACACCGATACAACTTGGGCTCAACCTCTGTGTCTTACAAACCCTTGACAGTTAGACCAACTCATCAGTCGATAATATCAACTTCCATTCTTCAGACACAAAGTTTTTAACACAACATACATGTAAATCTAACTTCAAGTAGTTGTACTTAAACTTTTGACTGATACATTTATCTGACATTGTCTCCAAAGCAGTTTACAGTGTTTTACCAGAGCAGTTTAGGTGCCTTCCACAAGAGCACTACAGCGGGAGGTGGGATGCAAATCTAAATCCTTTAAGGCAAAAGTCAGCAATTCCAACCAGCAAGCTGTCTCCTGCACCTGAGTGAACGGTTACTTTTATTCTTTTTCATACATTTTTCACATGCACAATCCTTTCACAAAAGGCAAGTTTCATTCCTTTCCAGTTTCAAACTTTTTTCAGTCTTTGTCAAGGACCTTCGTAACCACCAGCATCCAAAAGTCTCTGATCAGGAGAAGTCCGCAGCATTGTTTTCGCAAGCATTAGGATTTTCATTTTTACATTTGGCTTGTGTGACACCAAAATCGACAGCCTTTTCACTCTTTTTGGCCATAAATCAGGAAAAGGAGAAAAAGAAAAGCAGCCATTTAGAAAACAAACTAATTCCACTAGTAATTTGGTTTGTTTAAATTTCTTTCTTTTTCTTCCGACAATCTTTTCTGCCAAAATTGAATTTCCAAAGAAAATGTTTGTATTTGTTTTCTAATTTCAAATGGAAACAGGACGCGGCAGGTCAATTCCCTGCGATGGCATTTTAAAGAGGTGCATGTGTCACATCTTGCTCTAGGTGTGTGTTGACATGTTGACAGATTGAACGCCCTACATAAGGCTGCCATTGTCCAAGCAGCTGTGCACATCTGCACACAAAGAAGCACAGTGAACCCATCACACACACCATCACACACAGCGCTTTCATACACCGGTAGAAAGGATGAGGCCATCCTTTCTGAGGCCAAGCACACAGTGTGTGACCCGTGCAGTAACATCAACCCTTCCAGCAGGATGAGCTGATGCAAAGGGTCCGAGTTTATATCCCACCTCCTGCTGCAGCTGCAGTGCCCTCCATCAAGGCCTTCACCTGATCAAAAAATTTCCCAGTTGTATAAATAGGTAGTTTAACACTGCAGATTATTTTGGAGAAAAGCATCAGATGAATAAATGTAAATAATGTAGTGTGAGGGCAGAGCTGGGTTCAGGGGGCAGAGTTTTGGGGCAGGATTCCACAAGCATCCTCCCCTCCTGCTCACATCCTGACCTGCTCATCCAATTGGTGTTAATTATTCCCACCCAAAGGAATGTCACCAGCCGAATTATCCTGTAATCCGGGCCACTTTGGCGTTAAATTGCTAAATAAGTGTCGGCCATAATAGGTAGCAATCGCGGGTAATATGATGTGGTTATTAAAAAGGTAAAAAAAGCAGAGGGGCTGATCAAAAGTAGGTATTATGTGAGCTGATGTGGCGAGCGGGGGAACATGTGGACACAGCTGTGGTGTCACGTGACTTGGTGGGAGCAGGTGCCAGCTGGCAGCAGCACAAAGGCCGAGGCCTGGCGCACAATTCCTGTTATTCATTACGGAGCAAATGTGCGCCGCCGAGCGCACAGGGCCAAATTCACGGGGCCGCCCTCCATTTAGACATATCCCAACTGCAGAAAATGGTCTTAATCACCTGTCAGCCCGCAGCCGCAGTAAATATCCTCGCAGTGCAGCGCTGTGTAAACGGCCCACCCCCCGCAGAGTGACACGATGAGCGCCGATGTGGGGAAAGAGAAACGTTTGTGTGGAAGCCGGGAAGTAAGGGCGACAGAAAAAATGGCCCTGAGCTACTCTGACATGGAAGCTATTCAGGGGTTGCTTTCCTGAAGGTTGCCTACTCTCGCACTCTCTCTCCAACTTCTTTCTAAATTCGAAATTTCTTTTTCGATATCTACGTAACATGTTTTACTGGCACGACAAATTTAGATAAACTTGCACTGCCAGTGCAATTGTTTGACGCAAGATTATTTGGTAGTGAGAAATAGTGTATACTAAAAATACACATTTTAGTACAAAGTGCAAAATTAATCGATTAAAATAAACAATATAAAAAAAAATTCAAAGAAAGCAAATTTTATATTTGCTGTAGTCAGGTACATTACAGTAACAACTGACCACAATCTTTAAAATAATTTTGATATTTTCATACATAAATATGTAATTGTTTTATTTTAAAAAATGAATAGGTTTCAATAAAAGATTTTTCACATTGAATGTTTGCAAATCACTTGAAATACTGAAATAAAGTTATCTTTTTCAGAAAATTATGTTTAGTTTTGGCACAATTTCCCGCCGGTAACCAGAAAAATGATGCTGATGAGGCTGTTGCAGTGAATATAACAATTGCTTCAAATTATGTATTTGAAAACAGTATTTATATTCTTTGATAGTTGCATGCTTGAAAATGACACAATGAAGTGATTTTTAAATAGTTGGAATTCTGGAAAATATGCTTTAGAAAATGATGCTGTGATACACAGCATTGTCCCATCTTTCTAAAAAGGGGTTACTGAGGCCAGGCCATACATGGATGATCTGCATTAACAAACATAATTTATCTGTCCAACAGTCAGCAAAAATATGAACCAGAAAATATAAAGTCCAAAATTCTTGCATTTCAGATGCAAGGTGAGAAGTTCGGGTTGGCTGATATTTCCAGCTTCTGAGAGGCAGATAAAGTCAGTGTACAATGTGTCCAGCTTTAACCCTGGACAGCAGAGACAAAGTCTATGAGAAGGACTAACTAACATCCTTTCTTTTCCACTGGAGCGGCACAGCTTCCCTTCACATGATAATGACGATGTTGGAAGGATGAAGGGGCTAGTCAACAGGAAAGACAGCCACAGTGTTTTACTTTGATGAGGCGCCAGGAGTGAGAAATCTCAGGGTTCAAAAGCCACCTTGGTGGAGCATAGCTGAGACCTTCACATGCCTATGACTTACATATCAGTTGAAAGGATCTCCAGTAACTTCTGTCACAAGAAAAAGGGTCTTAGCAGGTGGGAGAAACGCATCCTACTTTTGTCACAACCGAGAGGCCGTGCAGGTGCACGTGCAGGTCCTCCAAGCTGTACCTCTGGTTAGTGCATGTTGGAGAACACAGCAGATGCTGAGAGAAGTTAGCTGATGTCTTTTCCAAAGCTATCTGATAACGGTGGACCACAGAAAGCTACATTTGAATGGCTTGATGTTAATGGTGATACGGGAAAAATTGCCTATCTGTGTAACTGGGTAAATCACTGTAAATATCTTGGAGATTTACACTATATGGCCAAAAGTATGTGGACACTTAAGCATCACACCCATATGTACTTGTTGAACATCCCATTCCGAATCCATGGGCATTGATATGGAGTTGTTCTCCCCTTTGCTGCTATAACAGCTCCTACTCTTGTGGGAAAGCTTTCCACCAGATTTTGGAGCATAGCTGTGGGAATTTGTGTCTATTCAGCCACAAGGGCATCATTGAGGTTGGGCAAGAAGGCCTGGTTTGCAGTCGGCATTCCAGTTCATCCTAAAGGTGTTCAGTGGGGTTGAGGTCAGGGCTCTGTGTGGCCACTCAAGTTCTTCCACACCAGCCTAGGCAAACCATGTGTTTATGGAGCTTGGGGAGGGGGTTGCAGTCATGATGGCGCAAGAAAGGAGCTTCCCCAACTGTGGCCACAAAACTGGAAGCACTCAATTGTCTAGAATGTGTTTGTATGCTCAGTCATTAAAGGGGGGCCTACATACTTTTGGCCTCACAGTGTATGTGACAGGTGTTATGTGTCCATCATCTCCAGCTTGGGTCCAAACTAGATTTAAACAGGGTGTCCTCCTCTCTATGAAAATGTGTACTTCAGTGTTCAACAAACATTTACAGTATATGAACTATACTGTTTACTTTGTGTTAATGTTTTTGGTTTAAAGTTAAGAATATTAAGAAAAAGAATAAACCAGCCATATAACACTTGTTATTTTAGCAACTGTAAACTTTTTTGTAACATGACTCATGTCTAACTCACCTTCATCACAGAGGGAACATAATTTGTGCTGGAGTACAGTACATGAGAGGGAAAAACAGTGTAAAATGCAGGCAGGATGTTGCGATGTATATAAACAATAAGATCAGTCCTGGAGGATAATTTTGAAAGTAATACAACAATAATGAGAACGTTTAGTTTACCATTATGCATCACGATTGTGAAGAAATTCACAGCAGATTAAATGTCATTTCCAATTCTGTGACTAAAGCGTCAGCAAAATGATTTAATGAAAATAACAACACAGATGTGAGACATAGTGCCGCATCTCTTGAAAAGAGCTCATTCCTGTCATGCCCTCTGAGAAACACATGGACATGTGAGTGGAGTATCGGGCTCATTTCCGGAGGCAGGCGATGCCAGGAGGTGGGGTGGCACTGGAACAAGTAGGCAGGCCTGGTTGGGTCAACAGCCACACCCAGCTTCCACCCCTTTGAAAGTGAAGAAAAATTGTAAAGTTTCAAAAATTCAGATCAATATTAAAATAGCTCCAGAAATATTCTGTGAACTCCATTATTTTTGCCTGCTATTTGGCTGAATAATTTAGGGAAGATAGCTGAATTATGAATAAAGTGTACAGTGGGAAGAAAGGGTTCATGCACTGCCCCAGGCCCATAGCAACGCTCCGCTGCACTTAGGGCCCGGCTGGAGGAACCCGTTTGCTCCGATCCTGAAGATCAACTCTGGAGGATGTGCCACTGGGAGTTACAACGCAGGTAAAGGCCCTAAACCAAGAGAGCAGATAGTTAATATGGATAAATGAAAAAATGAACAAAAAGCGATGAAGCTTGCTGTCCCAAGGCAGAATGCACATGGGATTGAAATGCATCTCTAGTGAAGCAAATGACCAAGGTGTGTGACTGTGCTCTGTACGGATAATGAATAAAACACGAGGCGTGCATTTGCACTGAGAATCAAGCCACCCTGTGCCAAGTGTGCCGAAAGTGCCATTAGGAACCCTCTTACTCTATTAGCAGCCTAATAGTGTGGTGTACAAAGGCCTCATAATCCAAATCCTACTGAGAAAAGATTAGTCTGAATTAACACTCATTTACAGGCTATTCCCCAGATTGAGTGTAATATATGTACAATGTTCTTTCTGTCAGTCATAGCTGTGCTTTGAGCCTGGAAATGAGCCTGAACCTGAGCAAAAGGTGTGGTCACAATGACGTGCAAACAGATCAAACTGCACAAACAGGTGCCCCTGACCATAGGGAGCTCCACCCTGCCCCTGGCTCCCGGCTGTGAAACATAGCAGGAGTGAATTGCAGATTAACCGCATTCCCAGAATTTTCATCCGGAGAAACGATCATCAGTTTTTCACCTTCTTAACATTGTGGGCCCTACCAGGTGCTGCTCTTGTCCCATAATTCGCTACCCCAAAAAGTTTGCAGGGTGGGCAGGGAGGGTGTTTCTCCTATAGGCAACAGCTTCATACAAAGAGAACTAAGGAGTGAAATGCATGTCCACATTTGGAAAAGCATGGTGCTACCAGCATGAAAGAGAGCAGGTGGATCTCATTGATGGGCTCTTTCTCAGTTCTGCCATGGTCCTCCCCTCTCCTGGGAAGACACACAAGATGTACAGAAGCAGTCTTTGAAGGTGTAATTTCTAGGTCTGCAGTATTTACCTGGTATAGAATAATTTATTTGCTTCATTCAAAATTATATGCGAAATCCCACTTTGTCAACTTTGTTTATTTGAGCAATTCAGGTGTTTTGAAGAGTACAAATTTGTGTCAGCTGACAACTTCTACCTTTCTGGGAGTCAGAAGATTTACCAATGACCAGCACTTGGTAGACCTACAATGAAAGATTAGGAAAAGATCCTCAAATGTGCTGTTGCTTCCACAAGGTTTTCAATAATCTAAGGGTTTCAAAGTGGGACACAGACAGAGCAGGACAGAAGAAACATTTATTTCTTTGAACTGTGGCTCTGGAGTCCTTTAAGTACTCCAGGAAACAGCCGAGAAAACAAACGGGTGGATGTTGGATCAGATCAAAGCAGAATGGTTATTGGAAGCACAAAGGAAGTGGCAGAGGTTGTCAAACTTTGCACGAGCTGTGGAAAGGTTAGATTCTCTCGAAAAGATGGCAGAAAAAGATGAAGAGGACAAGCAGCAGCCAAATGGATGGACTGAAGCATGGTGACAACAGAGACTTCCATTTATGATCTAAAAACACAAATGGAGGGCAGAAGTTTCTAGAGTCACTCTACATATGTGGTTGGCAACAGCCAAAACTGGCTCAGCAGCATTAAACAACAACAAGTGTTTATAGGGTTCAGTTTATATCTTTAAACATCACACAACCTGTTTCCCATATTGCAAAACTGTAGAAGAATTTGCCTCCAGACTGAAGATTTCAGGACCGTAAAGGTGTCAAGTTTTAATGAAAAAAGCACCTAGAGCCAATAAACTTCTCAGGGCTCATGTGTTTTCCGCTGTGGCAGATAGCTCTTATTTTTGATGCCACGCTCATAAAAATATGCGTAAGAAATCTCTTTTATATGAAACCTTTGTTCTTGTCGATAAGCTGTTCTCACTTCATCCTCAGAATGTGTCACCGCCGCAGCACCGTCCTCCTCCTTTGCGAGCTGCGGGAAGGTGCCAGAGAACAATGCGTCTTTGTCTCTGCGGCGCATGTCGAAGGTGTGCGCTCAATGGGGGGGACAATGGCGAATTGAGACTCTACTTCATAGAGACAAACAGCTGTCCTTCCACACAATCAAACCGCTTCCCACAAACACGCCTTTTGTCTCATGGGGCACAAAGGGGTCGAGTTGCACTGTTGTTTCAGCCTCAGAACAATTTCCTTTTTTCTCCACTTTGTGCTTTGTTCTGTACATGTTTTCCTCTCTCCAACAATGCGCTATTTTTGTCGATTGGCACATGACTTCCTGGGTCCTGAAGGATGCCCAGTTCATTTCCAGTGTTCATAAACAGACTATGATACTCACATCTGGCTTTCTTACTCAATCTCCAACGACCCACCATGGCCAGTGTGACCACCCACACACTCTGGCTATTAAGGGTTTATGTTTGTCCTGCTGGCACCAGACCTCAGGACCACCTCACCAGAGAGTAGTCACATAGTCTGGTGTGACATGGTTGTAGCAACAAGTTGAGAGCTTATCTTGCCTCTTCTCATCATGTTTCACCTATTCCAAAGTAGACCTTCAGTGAACTTACAGGAGATGATACCCTCTCATATGACATTCTCACAGATATCAGAGCTTAGATATTTTGTGAATCCTGTTCATTTCCTTTGTTTTCAGACCTTCCCCTCTTTTTTCCTTGTACGCTTTGGACCGAACTGTCCCATCATTCCAGCTTCTTTCTTTTTGACCTTTTCCCAAATGAAATCAAAGGTGGAACCCCTTTGATAGGATTCATTTCACCAGTCCTCCATCTCCAACTTCTCTGGTCAATCAAAATGGTCCTTTCTGCAAAAACCCAGTCCTGGTTGCTGTTTCTGTTAGTCCATTTGACTGCAGCAGACAGAACCGGTCTCTCTCCCAGAGTTAAACCCAAGCAGTTCCACACTGGGGTAGGCTGGGGAGTCTGTAGTTAAGCATTTCCCTTGTACCAGCCTTTTGGGCTGGTAGACCAATGATGCTAATGAAGGCCAGCCCTCAGGCCTGGCTAGAAGGTGTCACCAAAGAGGGACCCTAAACTAAAAGGAGCAACATTTGAGCCAACCAAAGGTCAGGGGGCTGGACACTCTTCTGGTGCTAGGGACCCTAGCTGCTTGCAAACACTTTTCTGTTTTGAAACTGTTCCACACACTGTTATTAAACTCCATTTAGCTGCTAGATAAGCAATATTATTGCAAATCAAATGAAAGATATGGTGCCACAATGACTATTTCATCAAATTAAGATTTCTCAAGATAACCAAACAAAGCTCACTCTGATAACTGAGAAACAACACTGTAGAGAGCTGATATCCTGTCCCTATGCAGTGGAAAAAGTAAAACAAAATTCCCCAAAGCCAAACACGACAGTCTAATCTCGGAAAGTTTTCCAAGAAAAAGCCCGACGCTGTCTGAGAGTGCCGAGACTCGTCATCTGGCGGTCATATCACTTTGCAGAAGCTGTGGTCCTCTATTCTTTGAAGATGACAGGTTCGCCAATTTGCCATGAATTATGTCATAGCCATAACTTTGGGATTTGCACATAAAATTCTGAAATATGAACCGAGCCTGAAGAATCACTTTGTGTTTTTCATCTGCCTATGAGGGCTAAAAATACTTTTCAGCGCAGGGAATAGACCGAACAAACACGTGTGTCTCCAGATCTGGCGACTGGCCTTGTGTCAAATACCAGCAACACGTCTTCTGGAGAACTTGTAAAATGACATATAGTTCTATGATAGCAAGTGCGTTATTGCAATAATATTTACATTTGTGCAGTTTTCAAGCACTGTACAACTCAGAGTAAATGAAAGAGCTTTAGACTCAGATGATCAAAGCACAGATTGTGTGTGTGATCACTCCATGTTGCTGGTTCACATCCCTCAAGTAGTTGCCTGTAGGAGTGACATTCAACCAGTAAATACATACATAACCACAGCAGTTGATGTTGGATTTGTTTATGCAGCTGTCAGGAGGTCTGGAGAGAAATAACTCAGAAAAAGATAAGTGTGAGACCCTCATTAAAGGCTGGGAGGGATTCAGCTTCTCTGAGGGAGAGAAGGAGCTTTGAACCCTTTGTGAGTAGGACCACCAAGTGGACAGAGGTGGAGGAGCACAGCAGTCTTGCTGTGGTGGAGGGAGTGATTTACTGAAAAGTAAAAAAAATGTAAGAAAGGAATGAACTGCGGCTGCATCACAAGGCCAGACAGACAAGCTCCAGATCTGCTGAGGGCCTTTCCTGACAAGCTTCTCTACAACTCGGTGCCAATATTCCGACTGGTGCTCATGCTTCCCACTCTTGTGCATTGGGAACAGCAGAATAATCTTCCACCACAAAGAAAATCTTACATATAATTTCTACAGGGACCACGTGGCAAAGTCGAGCCAAGAATTTTGTCACAGGGAGAAACACGTCTGATGCGTTTGCAGAACAATCAGAACATTATGTGATGATCAGTCTGTTACTCCCATAGCAACATGCACTACTTAAATAATATCAAATTCACTTTTACTTTATTGTGTTTTTTTTTTTCAAACTTTTGTGGGCAAAAAAAGCCCTTGAGGATTTAGAGGAACACGTCTTCTTCTGGTCCACAGAATCATGCTGTAAGTCTCTGCTCACAGTACGCTGCTAAATAACATTTTAAAAAAAACAAGTAAATAATTGATCAAATTAAACATACATCGGTGCCATTCGAAGGCATTAAGCACAAAAAGCAATATAAAACAATATGTGTTTTCTCCTACACAGATTTTATCTTAGCTGTGCACATAAAAATACCATTACTGGAGCTAATTGTACTGGGAATGAATAATGAATGGTGATGAGATGTGCTTCTTGGGACTGAGCAGAGCACCGCAGCCCCCTGCTGAACCCACTCAGTCCCCCCCATTCATTTGCCTCCAGGTGAAAAATCTGCCGCATGTTCGTGGAGCCCCTCCTTCACGCAGATGAGGAGTGCGTTCCAGCCCACTAATGTTTATCCACCAGCTCCGGAGCTTTTGACAAGCTCATTCCCAGCATTTCTCTTTCACAGTTCATCCAACCTCACCTGGCCCTGCTGACAGACAGATAAACAGATAGGTAAGCAGGTAGGCAAGCAGACAGATACTGTAGCTGGACATAGACCTATATCTAGATAAATTGACAGACGGATGGACAGACAGATCGATAGACACAAGACTTGCTAGTTTAAGACTTACCAGTCACTCCTTTGCTCCTCTGTCATCTATGTACAAATCCACCTAGAACACCAAACTCCCACCAGATGAATGCAGGCAGCCTCTTCAAGGCCATCCATTGCCCCCCTGTACTTCTAAAAACAGCACTGTCACAGCCATGGCCCTCAGTTGAATACATCTAGTAAAAAGTGACAGTAGAGCCATAAACAATCTGTACTGCCACTCCGTGTCTGTTGTGAAGAGAATACGGAAAACAAGAACAAGTGTGCTGCTACAGATGTGTGATAAAACAGTACAGCAAAGGCATTAGAAGAACACAAACACCAAAGAAAAACTGAAAGAAAAGAATTACAAATACTAGTACAAGCTGCAAGAAGAACAGTACTAAGAGAAACACAACAGAATAAAAACACATTGCTGCTGCAGTTTGAAGAGCTGGAAGAGCAAAATGCCAGAAACCATTTAAAGTGGGAAAAAGGTATTTCAAGGATGTCCGACATCTTTCGCACTGTCATGAGATTCCACTAAAGAATGCTGGGATTATGTCAGCTTGTTATTGACTTTTATTTATCTGAACCCTTTGTGCAAAGTGACTTACCATGTCAGATATTTTGCTTTACAATAATGAGAAGTGACAGGATAGGTTTGGAGTTTATCAATCCTCGCAGGGATGCTCACCTGTTTAACAGCAATAAATACATAAGACACACATAACACACTAAACAAGGTGCAAAATACATAAATAAGTGAATGAATAACCAACATATAACAGATTGTGCCCACAAATGAGAACGAAACTAATAGTTCAGGAGTTCTAGTGTGGCTTTATAGAGGCAGATGGCTGTGGATAAGCAGGACCCACAGAGCCAAAAGAGCTCATTGCAATCACTTTATTGAAGGGATATGAGCCATTGCAAATGGTGGAATTTTCACTACCCATGATGATTTACTCATTTATACAACAGGGGGATGGCAGCAGGTGGTGTTGTGGTTCAAAGCCCTGTCTTTGTCCTTAAAGGACCCAGGTTCAAATCTCAACTCTTGTTGTCATGCCCTTGATCAAGGTACTTACCCTGAATTGATACAGTAAGTTTCATGGCTCTGTGAATGGGGAAAGTAGTTAAATGCTGTTTTTTAAAATTGAGCAATCTTTGTTTAATAAGTACTTTTATGAAGGATGTTATAGTAGGAGGGGAATTTGAACCCAAGACTTTGATTTGAAGGCAGTGGCGATGATGACTGTTGTACCTGCTGCCCCACTTACACCTCTCCCTGGCTATCTCAGCAGATCTGAGACCTTGACACCAAACATGGAGTGATATTCTTCACCCCTTCTCCTCCTCTTACTCATACAAGCTTGGAGAACATCAGCAATGTATTCAGGTGCCCAAAGGTCTGCTCTGTGCAGCTGCAGACCAGGATCAAGGTTTCAGTTGATACGCTCACATTCAAACACTTACATTTGGGGTAGAAACTACAGTTCTGCGGGAAAATAAGTGACGGAAAGAGACTTCAGTTGCAATGTGAGCTTTTATGTGAAAACTAGTCAATACAATTGAAAAAAAATCATCTCAAACTGCATCTGCTTCTCTCTGTTTGACTTGGGCACTGAGCTCCTAAAAGCTCACGTCATCCCTATAAACCATCTTTAAGTGTTCTGAGGTTTTTTCTCCGCTCTCCTTGACTTTCTCTGGAGTCTTGCACAGCGGTAAGATGGAAAACGGACCACGACAATTAAAACCGCAAGCATCCGACCCTGTCGGCCGTCATGCGCAGATTCTGGAGTAATCCTCTTACTCCCCCGTGCTGCACGCAGTCACTCCCTTTTTATTGGCGAGTTTCATTTGTGAGTTTTTAAGTTTTAATGAATTTATCGCAGCAAGTTCAAAGGAAGTTTCTGCCATTGAGTCAGTGTTGTTTATGCAGTGAACGAATATGGTCATCCACCACTGAGACTCTGATCAGGAGGTACATGTATGCACAATCGCTGTTCTACGGTACACAGGGTCTGCTTTTAGGCTGGTTGACCAGGTTTACATCTGTGTTTGAAACAGATGGGAAATGGGCATCTCAGCTGACTCTGGACTGAAAAGCTATTTAGACTGTTTCCCTTCTTGGCCAAGTCCACAGTGTTTTCCCTGGAACACTCAGGTCTCGAGAGCAGGAGTAGGAGCAGATCCCGGTCGTATTTAACATCTACCACAGATGACTTTACGTTCAGCATCTCTGTGTTTTTCCTGCCCTCCTCAGTCTGGGTGAAGGGAGTTTCAGGATCCGGCCAACAATTTGATTCCACACAGAGCTGCCAAGAGCATTCATGGTCCTCATAGCCCTGGGTCCTGAACCCTATCTCACCTTGGCCCTCCATCTCCGCCCAGGGATGCTGATGCTCCATATTTGTGAGCAATATATTTAGTTCCTTTGTTTCAATCTGCCTCACATAAGGCTAGTAGCATCAGAACAGGGTCAGAATGATCAGGGCAAAGCAGGAACATGGTATAAATTGGGCTGAGCCCTGTTTTAAAATAAACTAAGCAGTTGTATAAATGGGCAAATCATCAAACATTCCAGGTCATTGAATGCAGGAGTCAGATATAAAAGGTTAATAATTTTTAATAATAATTTTCATTATTGCTCATTAATTTTCCCAGAATTACCTTATAGCAATGAGCTGCTTACTATGATTTACCCCATTACACAGCTGTGTCAATTCAGGATTAGTACATAGATCAAGGTCCCTACAGCAGGAGTGATGCTTTTTTGAATCACTTGGTTCAATAAAATAAAAGGCTTTGTGTATTCTATCTATCTATCTATCTATCTATCTATCTATCTATCTATCTATCTATCTATCACCTGTGTTGGTGTTTCCAGCTTCCTGCTGCAGAGTTCTATCCATCTATGTAATAAATGACTTCAAGTATCTACTGTATTTATTTAGGTCGGAAAAATAAAGTGTAATAGCACCTAAAATCCCTTAAAAAAATCAGAAAAGGGTGTCAGTATTAGACAAAATAAATACAAATATCAGAACAGAACACTGAGCTAAATATTGTTTTTTTTTATATGATACCCTGCATCGTATTTTGGTTCTCCTCAAAGCATCCTAACTTTGTCTGACACTTGCCAAATTTAATATTTACATTTTATATCATCTGCAGCTTCTAATGCTGGAGGTTTGCATAATTTTTCACTCATTGGCGTGCCTCTGATTATTTAAAACATGTCGTGTTTTAGGCTGAAAGAAGCGGGATGATCCGAAAATTCCATTAACCAGGTGGAAGCACATGCATTAAAAATGACGGAACATGGCTGTGCTGCACGTCTGCAGGCAGGATCTGCCCAGAAAGCCTCCTTTGTCACCCCCACCGACCGCTCATCCTGCGGTCCAGGAGAAACGCACATTCTGTCTGGCAAAGAGCGTTCGCCACAAATAAGGCCCAGTTGGGATAGTGAGGGGTCTGTGACACAGGATCGCTCAGACAACAGTCAGCAGAGGCATCCAGGCATCTCACCTCCGTCATCCAAGCACACGGTCCAGACCCAGCCGGCGTCCACCTCCCCATCAGAACAGATGGGGATTGCAAGGCTCAGTGGCACATTTCGGAACCGCAATCTGTGTGAGTGGCCGGAGACGATCGTATGAATAGCTGCATGCATGTAGTGCCTCCGTGTGCTCCCGTGTTGGTAATATTAAACCAACACAAAATTCTATAAAAGACCAGGGCATCTGGTATAAAAGAAGAGGAAAAAAAGGAGCAAAAAAAAAGCTATATTTGAATAATGTAAAATGGGCTGAGGAAGCCCCCAACGAGGGGACAGAAGGAGATAAAGCCTGGAGAAGAAAATAAGAAACATACCATGACCAACATGTTTATCTCCACTCTCCACGGTGGGCGCAAAGGGTTAACTCCGTACAACTTGAGTCCGAGCGCTGCAGCGCTGACCGTGGAGGATGGGATGACGGCTTCATCCCCAACAATGGCTCCCAGTCCCTGTCACTTTCCGCAAATCGGCTGGGAAACACATCGTCCAAAAACGGGCCGGAATTAAGCTGAGCACAATATGTATTCATTCCATCATTTTTTCGAGGTCTGTTTTTGACATTTTTTTCTTGCGCAAACTCTGCCAGTTTTTGCATTTATGGTGGTTTTTCAGTGTAAATGGATATGCAGCAAATATGGCTTTTGGCTGGAACCGCGTCGTGTACAATACTGTAAATGTTTTTATGATATTTAAAAAAGGGCCAATTGCTCGCCAGGTCACATGATCTAAACTCTGGAAGTTGTCCTCAAAACACGCCGACGTGTCCACAAGAATGAAAATTAGTACTGTTCGCTCCAGGCTATTTTCTATAAGATTGTATGAGTGTGAAAGCTGGACACCGGAGAAGAGGACAGAAGCCTAAACACAGATGCCTTTGAACTGTGGTAATGGGGGAGACTTTTGAGGACACCATGGACAACCTGAAAACAAACAGAGAGATGCTCATAGATGATGAGACTGAAGGTTAACATACTTTGGACTGCTTATCAGAAGAGCAGATTCTCGGGAAAAACCAGTGATGATGGGAAAAGTTGGAGGAAAAGAAGAGGTGGACAAGGAGCAACCAGACAGATGAACTCAGCTACAGTGAGAACAGAAGCACCCCTTTCAGCAGTAAGGACGCAAGTGGAAGACAGAAATTTCTGGAGGGACACCGTATATGGGGTTGGTGAGAGTCAAGGTCGACTCCACAACTTGTCATGGCAACACGTGACCTTCTTTGACAGCAGTGATGTTGAAGACTGAGGCACATTGGTGCTTCTATACCTACACTCCGACCCCCCAGTGAGGCTAGAGAAAAACGACACTACAGCTTTTGAATGTTTCAGGCGCTGCACACAATCGGTGAAAGGAGCGAGATGAAGAAGGTCCTCAGTCGTGTAAAACGTACCAGGATCCAGGAGGGCGCGCCGCAGAGGAGCCGATGAATGATACATGAATCCACTGGGGGTATATAAAGAATTTAAAGATATAACAGATACGTGACAAATAGATCAGGATGCAAATTTCACTGAGGGCCTCTGGGACTTCTCCGGTGGAAATGGCGTGAATAATTTAATGAGACGAACAAACATTTTATCAACGAGCAGAGGATGCCTGGCCATCTTTCTGTTCTTTATGTCTCCGTGTTTTTGGAAAGCAAGCCCCACTCATCCTGCCTCTCTGTTTCTCTCTCTTTCGCTCTCTCTCGACTGCGCTCAACAGAGGCTTTCGTTTCACAATGTAATGATTTTTCCAAGTATTTCTGTTTTAAGAACAAAACAATCCAATAACCATGAAATTTGCAGGGAACTCGTAAATCAGGAATTTTACTGAGCATTTGCTGTTTCTTCTGTGCTTTTTTTTCTCCGGAGTCCTGGGAGCTGAACCGCGAGGGACAAGCGCTGCGCTTGCGGAGAAGAGAGCGCCCTCCCTCCAGGCCCTCTTTCTATTTTCATTACTTAGTCCAGGCACTGCAGCCAAAGGTCGGGCCATGAAAAAATGATGCTGTTGTTCAGCAATGTCTGAATGACTGACGACGGCGCCAAAATCTCATTTCCTAATGTGGTCGACACGCCGGTGGGGTCTATTAGGGATCACCCAACACTTCCTCCTCTGCTAATAGCTTGCACCATATCATAAGTTCTTTGGTCACAGGTGATCCACATCGTACTTCTGTGTTCGGTTGCCTGCAATGTTTTAATGTACAGTCCAGAGGTGTAAACACATTTGTTATTTGGACATAGCAGTAATGAGCTTCCCAACTCTGGTTTGGTTTCAAAATGTGTGTTAAAATGTGCCAGTGTGAATAACTAAGCTGGAGGAGAAGAAAGCTGTGGTCTGTCTGTCACCTGTTCAGTTCAGAGATATCTGGGCATGACCATCACAACTATCTGCCTCCAGAGTTTCGCTCACATAGGCCTGAGACAAAAAGTCCCCACCGCATGCTTTAAGCTTCAGTTTTCTGCTTGTATTTGGTTTAAGTCAGTACAGAGTTAAAGTATTTTCTAGTTTAATACATTCAGCCTGCAGATTTAACTGGCTAATTTTATTTGTACAGACACCACCTTGTTTAAGTGAGTGGGTCACTCTTGTAAGTTACTATCTCTCTAACCAGATATTACTCTTGTAGCAAACAAAGATGCCTTTATGGCAAGGGTCTTTTTGGAGACACCATTGATACTAAGAGTATAGGTGAGTGCCTTGACAGAGAAGGCCTTGATGGTGATGGTAATGATAGTACGATTTTCATTAAAATTGCATTGATGGATTAATAATGAAGCTCGAGATTAAGGGGTTCCTGTACATGAAGATCTTAATGGTGAGTTTCTTGAAGAAAGGCCTTCATAGTGATGTCTCAGTATGGTAAGGGTCTTCTCAGTATTCTCAGATCTGATCTACTTGGGAGTGAATTTGCCTGGCTTCTGCTACAAAGGCAAATGTTCCACCAGCTGTTCTTCATTGTCTCAATGCAATGATACAGAGCAATGCTGTTGATGGACCACAGATATGAATCTACCACCACAAATACGATCCACATCCCAATGTGACCATGTGAGGAAACAATCACTCCGCAAGCCATCCGGAAAAATGCTAAGATAGTGCATTCAAGAATAAGCATCCAGAATTAGGACTCAGTACATTGTGTTGTGTTGGGTTTGAGGAAAACAAATACAGCACTGTGAAAAAGTAATTGCTTCTTCCTGATTTCACCTGTCAGACTGAATGGTTTCAGATGGTTGTACAAAAAGTAAAATTGTAGACAAATGAAACCCGAGTAAACACATAATGTAGTTTTTAAACAAATACTTAATGTACAGTATATAAGGATAAAAGGTATTCAACATCCATATCATCCAGGCAGAAACTGGCCCCTTAAACTTAATAATTGGTTGCTCTACCTTTAGCAGCAATGACTACAACAAAACCCACTTCCACCACCATATATGACTGCTGGCATTATGTTTTTATTGTGGATCACTTGAATTTGCTTTATGTCAGATATAGTGGGACCTGTGCCCTTCCACTTTTGACCCATTTGTCTATAGAAAATTATCCTGAAAGGCTTTGGGATCATCCAGGCATTTTTTTGTAAATGTAAGATGAGCATTGATGTTACTCTTGGATAGTAGTGGTTTCCACCTCACTGCTCTCCCATAAATTCCATTTTTGTCCAGTCTCTTTCTTATTCAAGAGTCAGAACACTGACTTTAGCTGAGGCAAGAGAGGCTGCAGTTCTTTAGCTGTTCTCCCAGGATATTTTGTGACTTCCTAGATGAGTTGTCACTGCACCCTTGGAGTAATTTTGGCAGGTCATCCACTCCTGGGAAGATTCACCACTGTTCCAAGTCTTCTTCATTTGGAGATAATGGCTCTCACTGTGGTTCGGTAGAGCTCCAGAGCTATAGAAATGGCTTTGTAACCCTGCCCAGCTTTTTTTCTCATCTCTTCTGGAATTTTCTTTGATTGTGGCATAGCATTCATTTAGAAACTTGGTGATTACTACTTCATGCTCATGATAAGGTTCAATGTATAGTGTGGTTTACATACAAAAAAACTGGGTACAGTCAAGCCTGGCTGTGTTCAGTCAGCTGAATCTAACAATGAAATCTGGTCAGTTTGTTGATTGAATAACTAAGGGAGAATTACTTTTACACATGAATGATCTGGCTGTGGGATAACTTTATTCCTTATATTAAGTAATCATTCAAAAATTGTGTTATGTGTTTATTTTGGTTCCCTTTGTCCAGTGATCTGAAACCATTAAGTATTAGAAAGGGGCAAAAATTTTTTCACAGCACCAAACACAAACTGCTCACCAACACAGTTTGGTGGAAAAGAAACCCAACCTTCTACTGCAGGATTGTGAAACAAACTCAGTCCTTTGCTTCCTCATAAATTTGCCCACTCGAGACAAAACCCAAGACAGAACCCAGAACACCTCTTAGTAAATATGGTTAATCTATGATTCACCAGAAGAAAGGAAGGCCAGTCCTCATAGGAGTCATGTGTTAGATGGGGGTTGGGCTGGCTTGCATACACCATCCATACATCAAAAACCCAAATGTCTGGTCTGTTCTGCAGGATGCCGGCATGAGACTGTGGTCACCCACAGAGGAAAACAAAGACGGAGATTTATTAGCAGAGTGCTGTTTCTTCAAGCACGGCATCTGGAGGAATTACAGTCAAATCCACAGCACGGACAGGTGAGCAGCACATGGCCTTTCACCCTGATCTGTACTGGAGTAACGTGTCTGGGAATCACCGCTGTTGCTTCATACATTTTAAACAGCAAACAAAATAAAAAAAATCAAGTCCACACAATTTAATACAAAACACACATCACCGCAGCAGTCACCGTGTTTGCAGCTTATGAGTGTAAAACTATTGTGCAACAATAAAATAACAGAGGCTGCAATTTCACAGTAACAAAAATTAATGCAATAAATTGTATCAAACTGAGAAAGAACAGGATTTCTTATGTAAATAATACCACCGTATACTTTTCATACTGAGAATCCTGCTCATTTTCAGCGGCACCAAGAAACTGCCAGAGCACCACATCGACATCCCCCCCGGCCCCCAGCGGAGCGGCTTTATTAAACAGATGCACAAATGTTTCACTAGCCCTCCTCAGGGATGGGCTGTGTTCACATGTGTGCGAGCGTGTGTTTCACGTGTGTGTTTCTCGCTGTAATCCACACCAGGCTTCGGCTTTCGACGAGCTCCCTTCGCGTCTGAGAGCCACGCAGGGAAAAAAATAAACATATTTTAAGTGAGAGAGGAATGCTGGGATAGTGCAGGGTGGGAGGAGGCAGGCTGTGGAGGGCTCTCCTCGGCATTCGCCAGCGCTCATGAAATTTGCAAAAATACAGTAACCGCTCAGACTGTAAAGATGTCTCCATTTCCTGAACTATCTTTTTTCCCTTCGCTTGTTTTAGTACTTTAGCAGATGCGATTAGAGGGCCGGGAACTTCTCTTCTCACACCACTCCCTCTCCGTCTCTCTCCTTCTTTCTTCACTGAAAAGAGTCTTGGCTGAAAAAGGCCCACATTGTGAAAGGAGATTTATATAATGGCCGTGCGCGTCCGAGGCCAGACATTGAGGCCTGAAAGCGCGGAGTCCTCTCCATGGTTATCTCCGGCAGCCGCGCTGGGCCGCCCCGGCAACAATGCGCTCAGATCTGGCTCCCCGTTGATACACTTCATTGATTAAAGTCGGAGTGCAGCGCACTTCTTGGAATCATTAAACAGTCCTTTTCTGAGGGAGGCACGCTGGTGGTAAAATGGGCTTCCGGGGGATTAT